>JAMXDD010000007.1:26155605-27355605 GCA_024733475.1 Syzygium grande
CTCACTCATCGTTGTGACTTACTGTTCCCCATTTTGATTCACTGTAATGGAGAACTCATCACATTGACAAGATCAATCGGTCAATTGATGAACTCCTTTCTATGTGGATAATACTAAGCCTAGGTAATGTTAGGTTCGATAGTAACAAAAGGAATCATTGGCCAGAGAGAGAGCCCCATAAGAGATCTGCTGATTAGCATCTTCAGGCAATGATAAGAAAAGAAACTATGTTGTGGCTACGGCCACTTTCGATTGGGTAACTCCAGCTAAAAGACATTATTTTGTACAGTGTTTGATAGGTTGGTGTTCTCTGTACAAGGAAAACCGCATCTCCAACATATCATTCAGCAAAATACAAACTTCATTATGCCCCAACGTCAGTCCTATGCCAGCCATGCCAGCTTATCACGAGATCCTCGGGTTAGCCAACAGCTCCAGAAGTCGAGGGATGTGCCTCGAGAATCCTCGACCATCCTTGAAAATCTTCATTTTGAATCGCGGTGAGACTTCCGGATGTGAAGATTTCAACCGCATGGAAGACATCGGACAAAAAAAGATCCCAAGACTCGTCATCATCACAAAGGGTTAAAGACTTCCACTCCGTTACTTCTACGGAGTTATATCACACCAGAGCTTCCAGTCCCACTACTGTCCCTTAATCCCTGGAGGCACGAGTGCAAAGCTCTCTGCACATTGTCTGCAACTACTCTCAGCCTGCCTTGAGTAGCATCACCTGCCGAACAAGTTTCAACGATCCGAGTAACTCTCTGTTTGCATTTCTCCCAGTCGTCCTTTTGCAACCAGCAAGCCCTTCCACCATGGCTCCCCTCCATCCCGAGGAAAGAGACATGCGAGTTCTCACCAAAGGAGTACCTAAGTCTCACAGAAACGCAATAAGGAAGCCAAGCAGCCCCACCGGCAGCATTGATGTGAGGGATGTGGGCAGGGTCAAGAACAACAGTCAACCCAAAGTCAACCGAATTTCGAGGCCTGTCGTAATGAATGTTGCTCTTGCATACAGAAGAGTGGCCTTCGTTTTCACCCATGTTGAACCCTGTGTGGTTCTCGAGGCACAGTTCGATGCGGGGCTTTTGTGCAGGTGCTATATCTCCGCCTTGTGCCTGGGATAATCCTTTCTTCCATGCTATTAATTTCAAGAACTCCCTCAATACTGATATGGGCAATGTGAGGAGAGTAATGAATGATGCAACACGGGAAGCGTCGTAAGGCTCTGAAGCTACTCGACGGCTGAAGTAGTCACAGATCTCCCCGATTTCAGATTGAGTTAGTTCCTCTTGAGTAGTTGAAGAATTTTGCTGCTGCTGCTGCTGCTGTTGTTGTTGATGAAAGCGCTTCACACTGAGGACTTGCAGAAGAAGTTGAACTCTGTGTACACTTACAGCAAATACATAACCCCTGCAGAAAGACAGTCCATCAAATTCAGGAACATAACAATTTACATCAAATTCGGAATGTACTAGTGTCAAATTATTTTATGTCGAGCAAAATCTCCATATGAATCTAATCAAGACTAACAAAGAAATAAGGTGATAAAATTACTGGTGCTATATGAAGCAATTCTCCAACCAAACATTAGAAGATAATAACTTGAAAGTACTGGGAACATATAGCATATGATCGTATGTGACAGTCTCCCTCGCTCATCAGCTTCCAACATCAATCAAGCAAGGTTCTTATTTCCAGAATATACTCATGCCATCCTTTCAGTTTCCCCAATCATTTTGAGCAATTTATACACAAAAGTTCGAATTACTGGAGGACCCAGTTATAACAGGCTCTATGTTGTGATACAAAATGATAAGCTACAACATCCATATCTGAAAGGTGCAAGATGCATAATCAATCAAAAGTTTAAGCTCTCACATACCCCACAAAAAAGCGCAAAGCAGGTTGTTCCTGGTCGAGATTAAGGAGTGCACCCTCATTGTTATTCAAAATTGAACCAAGAATTTCTTTCAGAAGATCTGGTAACTGAGCAAATAGCCATAGCACCCCAAGGTACTTGAGAATTCCTCTCAAAACCTTCTTGAGAGCAACAAGTGGTACCCATCCACCTCCATAGCCCCCATCGTCACCTAATCCAATTATGGCTGTATTCAACTCCCCTCTCACATGTGCTGGGACAGCTGTACCAGGGGATCTCCGTAGATGCAATCCAGGACTGGAAGCTCCCAAAGTTGAAGATCCTGCCTGAGCATTTCCCAAACGATTTCCAGGAGCAACTTGGCTTCCTGCCCTGGAAATGGAGGTAGAACTAAGATTAGCTCTATTGCCATTGGCAGCTGAGTTTGCGGTGGTTGAATTTGCTAGTCCAACAGTCTGTTGGCTTCCGCCTAGATTAGGTTCTAAACCATTCAATTCTTGGGCAACATGCTCCATGATGAACGGTCGAAATTGTGGACAGGGTAACGATCCCCCAACTGATGGGCCCCCTTTCGGAGGCGTTGCTGGTTGCAACCATACTTGATCTCCAGCAAAGCAGCGCATGTCAACCGCAAAATTTTTGCGATAGATGATCCTTATCCAATAGGGTCCTCGCAGTACAACAGAGACATCAATGGGCAGTAATGAGCTTGGGACAATACCAGGACCACCACGCACTGCAGTAGCTGACATTGCAGCTCCCTGAAGGTTATGACTCCCAGGAGGGCCTGTAGCAGAAGGCAGAGTGGGATTTCCTACATGGGCAGAGGTACCCTGACCAACATTGGTGGCTGAACTGCTTGATAGTAAACCATGTGATGGAACAAATCCCGTTTGTTTTGACATAGATGAAAGAGCTGCTGTTACCCCTGCCATTCCAGAAACTGGTGTAGCTCGTGCAGGTCGAGTGGCAGCCGCAAGAGAATGCAAAGGTCCAGCCGTGAGACGTATGCAATCCAACAAGGATGCAACTTCAGCTCCATTAATAAAGTCTTCAAGAAACTGCGTTAGGAAGGTCAAAGTGTGTGAGAAGATATTCAGAAAGAGTATGAACCAAAAAAGACAGTTTGCAGAGTGATATAGACACATTATTTTCTTGAAAAAGAGATATGGATAGGGCTATTAAAAATTTCGGCAATCCATATTGAGACAGCTATGCTTAAGGAGCTTAAGCTACAATAAGAAATTCACGGTACAACCAAATACATGTCAAGCAACATTTAAATATTGCATGTCAGCAAAATTTTAAAAAAAAAAAAACACATTCAAGAATTGACCCACATTGCCACAATATCATCATCAGAAGAAGCTATCCAAGGGTGATTCATGATGTAAATTGCATGGAAAACTCAAAGCAAAGAAAAGACCTGATAGACATCATTTCGAATTTATGAAACATCTGCAACCCAAAACAGTGTCTTTCATTCTTAACACTACAGATCAACAGTGCACTTTACATGTCCCCATTACTTCCCTTATCTTGCATGAACAGACATGCTAAAGAAGAAATTCCTTTTTTTCTTTGGCATTAAGAAGAGATCCTCATATAGCAATGGCTTCATGTGAATACAACCAACAAGTTCCTTGCAAACATCTTCATTTGACACATTCCTTCCCATTCAAACTAAGCAATCTTAAAAGTCCTAATCCTTTAAACTGCATTATGTCCTTGATTCACTTTTCTGTTCCCCCTTATTGTGATATGGACAATCCAATTATTCCAGTCTTGTCGAACTTCTTCAAAAACCAAGATGTGAGCACATATAAACAAGAACCAAACATACACTGAAGACTACCAATGGCTACACCTGCATACTCAAATCCATCTACAAGAATTGACTACACATGGTGTTCAAGTTCGGGGATAACAATAGCAGAAACACTTGAAAGAGAAACTTCTTGATCTAAATATAAAGCAAAGAGAACGAGAGAAATTCAAGTTGACATTTAGTTAATTGAAAAACAATAAAACATTCCAAAAGAATCTACCTTTGTATGGGGCCAAAGTTGGTCAGGAGAAACATGCATGGTACAACCCTCTTTACCTGATTCCCACTCAACAACAAAGCGAGCGAGAACACCAGAACCAAAACTAAACCATAAGCTCATTAACCCAACTGCCTCAATTCTGAACACCCTCCTCATCTGCTCTGCAAACTTATCGACTGTCTCTGCAACATATTTGGCTCCAGTAGGCACTTTAACATCAGAATTCACGGGAACTTCTTCTTGTCTGTCATCCGATTTCACACCAAGCAATTTCCGCATTCCAAGAGCAAACATTCTGGCATTGGAGAGTCTTCGAATATCAGCCACCAACTTTTTGATACTATCAGCTTCAACAGATTGATAGCTAAGAACGACGCCTTCTGGATCATAACGTATATGGGAATCGACGTCAGATGTATTGGCTATACGAACACCAGAGCCCCATGGCGTGATACTACTCCCCTTTTGAAGTTCCCATAAATCTCTGAAGTGCTGGTCATTTATCTTAACATCCCAATACATACTTCCAGGTCCACCAAGCCGCAGGCATATTTGTTGCCATGCATCGCCTCTGGCAAACGGAAGTCGGAACCATATCTTGGGGGAAGCATTTCGCAAACCCACTTCTTCAACATATGGAATGTCCAGGGCTTCCATTTGGCTTGTTAGTCTGGCATGCTTGATGCTTAGTGAACAATGCCGGACTACATGAAGCAGAGCAGAGACATAAATGCTGGATGGTGCATTCCCTGTGTTGGCTTCAGCTATAAGGCTTCCATAGCTGTACCCACAGCTTCTAGATATTGCTTCCGTCAGATTAACTACTTCGGAGGAAGGCTCTTGACTGGCAGCTGCATCTAAGACTCTTCTCCTCTTGCAAGACTTAACATCAGCTACTTGACCTTGCAGAGATGGAATCAAGTTTAACATATCGGAAACTGTGCGTTTGCGTGATGTCTTCTCATGCTTAGGAATAACCTCTTGACATGTGGTATGTACAGCTGAATCCGCTGCTGGAGCTGAAATAGTGAAATTAGATTGATCGAAATGCTTACCAAGGAGAAATCCTTGTGCTACAAAAATTGAAATAAATTACGTTAGTACAAATATTGGTGAAGTTGCCTTACATACGGGAGTTGAAACCCATGAATTTGGTGCAGAAACTTTCATAGATCCACCCACAGATCCGTAAGTTCCACTTTTAGGTCCAGTAAACTTTCCACTAGGCCCAGGAACCAAAGTGCCAGTCGGTCGTGGTGGAGACAACAATTGAGACGACCTGGCAGATATCACGTCTTTTGCAGGATCTTTAAGCAGCCTCATCTGATCTTCATCTATTGTTGTATAAGAAGCTACCTCAACTGAACCTGGAGATCTAAGAGAAGTCAAGTCCTGATCAGACTTTGAAGCAGATAATCTCTTCATGTTTGTGCTCCTTCCAGAGGCAGAAGAAACAGAACTCAAGGAACTGGATTGTATGGAGCCTCTGACATTGCCTGCTGAGTACAACGAGCCACTATGATGAGGTGCAACATGCAACAATCTCGAACTATTATTTACTTGTGATAGCAGGGCACCTCCCTCCCACTTAGGAGAAGGGCTTCCTGCTTTGACATTATGAAGATTCATCGGAATGGAACCATACTGAGAAGCAGATGTACTGAATGATGAAGGGAAGTTTTGAATGGACAAAGGAACCATAGAATTCCCCTTCTCTAGGTCAAACACCTCATCAACAACAGATGAGAAACTCGATGGTGGACATCCTGCCATTTGCATAGAACCTTCAAGGATCAATTCAGAAAGAAGACCTCCTTCCAAATTCTGGTTAGGACCTCCAGCACTGGGCAAGAAGGATTGTAGTCTTTCTTTGTCAATAAAACTAAAATTGAAGTCATCTTCAAGCATCTGCATCTGATCGATGTCAATTTTTTTAACACAGGTTGCACGGTTCGAGTCACCAAACGAATGAATTTTTCCAGACGTATCTGGCTGGGTCTCTATCAATTTGAATAGAGGTTTGAAATCATTGTCCAGCTGCATCAACAAAAAGTAGGAGCTCCCACAATCTGGAAACCCCAACAACAACATAGCTGAGTCATTAGCAATGCTCTTGGGAATTTTTACTGCAGCAGAGTTATTTTCATAAACCTGCAAGGAGCATTCCACCAACTTCAGCAAAAAATAAATGTACGTGAATGCCTGGCACTATATGTATTAACGTATGAAATTGAGAAATGTTACCTCAAGGCCTAAGAACCTCGAAATTGATGCAAACAAGTGCAATATACTTTTACTTCTTAAGCTCATAAAAACTTCAGCGGAATTGATGCTTCCCTGATTTAAAGCTTCCTCACATTCTGATAATGCAGAAGGTGAAAGAATATTTTGAGTAGAACCGAGAAGAAATCGACCATTCCTGCAGCCAAAAATTGCAATTAAAATATGGTAAAAAGGAAAAACCATGAATATACTCCAGCAAGATGAGGCATTTTATCCCTTCCTATCGTATATAATCAATGTAATAATCTTTATTCTAATATTCAATTTGTCCTGCTGCTTCAATTCTATCCGTTAGAAACAAACTTTATCTGTATTTTAATTCTATCATCCTCTAATAAGACTCTGAAAGTGGTCACACTACTGCGCATGAGAGAAGCAAGAAAGGGAGGGAGGTGAAACAAGAACGATAAAAAGGAGAGTACAAGAACAGGGAAAAAACTTGTGTTAGCTACAAAGACAGACCTTATGTTAATCCCCAGAGTGAAAAATGCCGAGCCATAGGCACGCACATGCAACACTTCATGCCCCTCGTACTCCGTAGCCTTCTGCACACAGGTTGATTAGGAAAAAGAAATTCACTGCTATTATTCTCGGTCAATGCAGACAATAGTAAAGACCTCATGCTTAGTTAATCACCTAGAAGACCCATACCATCCCTACATTGTTGAGCATTGATAAAAAAAAAAATCAATCAAGCTCACAGATTAAGTCATTTATTTGATGAGAGCACAGATTCACATGCACACTACCCTACTGAGGTATGTTAATAAAAAATTATTGACCAAAAAAATTCACTACACGTCAAAAGTAAAGTAACACAAACAAACTACTTCCAAAGAGAACTGATATAAGAACAGGGAGAACAATTCGCATCTCTAAAAAAAGCTTCACTAAGAAATATTATATCAGAGTGTCCGCCTAGATCAAGGAAAGCCCCAACGTGTGTGCAATCAAAAACCCACTACCACTGACATCCAAACAGAAGCCCCACACTCATTTAGTTGACATTCCAGAAACCAACAAATCCAAGAAGCACCGCACAACACTCAAATCAAGATATCGCTTCATAGTCACAAACTTAAGAAGCAGGACTAAACACCAGCATCTACAATGAGCATGGGGAGATTAGGTTTTATATGCCCAAAAACAATTATGCAAAATCTTAAAAAGCAAGCCCTGAAGAGAAAGAATTACTTGGCAAAACAGAATAGATAACCTATTAGTTAATTGCCTAGATAGATAAAATTCAGCGGACAATGCATCAAGCAAACTCATTGGAAAAGGAATGTACTGAGGAAACTAACCTTCATAAAGTCAACATCGAGCTCGTCCGTGTGAGAAAGAAGATTAACATCACCTGCAGCTCGACAGATCTGACCATTTTTAGCCAACTCCTTCTGAATTTCAAGCAGACGAGTATATCTATTACAACATATAGCTCTAAGCAGCAACTTTTCAACATTGATGCAACTCTGATCAAGAGAAAATTCTGCTTCTTTGCAGGTGAAAGGATCAATGACAAAAGTGCTATGAATACATTTAATCTGTAGATCAGGCCCAGGTTCAATCTTTACGTAAGGGCATGAATCGGATGTACCAGAGCCCTTACTGAAATCTAACCAATACATTATTTTCAATCCTGGTGTGCGCAAGCTAGCTGAATCAACTTCCCCGTCTTGATTTATTTGCGAACTTGAAGATCCAGTATGACTCAGACCACCATCAGATATGAGCTCAAAGCGAATTGCATCTTTCCATCTTCCCTGTCGAAGCAACTGCACTTGCCTTATGACCGTGTCCATGACGAGGGCAACGCAAAGCTCATGTAGAACCGAATATATTGTAAAAAAAGGATTTTCTGCCACTGACATTCGTCTCTCTAAATCATCGCCAAGAACATGCTTTCGTGATTCTTCCAACTTTATTAGTCCACTTTTCTCACCGACAAGAAGCTCCAAGTGCAATATCCTCCACATTGATAGGTGTCCCCGGTAGCCAAGAGTGATTAAAACCTTAAACTCCCCATCCACACATAGCAACACGGTACCATCAGAAACTTTGACTTCAGATATTTCCTTGGGAATTGAAAGTTCAAGTAACTTAGTCCGAACAAGCGTGTCCAGCTTCTTTAAAACAGGTTTTTGCTCTTCTTCAGTTAAAGCTCCTTGAGCACCAACATCCTCTATACATTTTGGTAGCCGCTGGTAATTTCCTGTGAGAAGAACTTGAATTGCAGAGGGAACATCATATGCAGGAGCACGTGCTTGCTGGAGCCCTTCATGCATGAAAAACAATGAATCTGCCGCTTGAGTGAAACATGTATCATGACTTGATAGGGTTGATGAGAGCTGCTGACAGTACTGTATCAGCGGAACCTGCAAGTCAAAAGTTCAGAGGAAGGACAATTAAAAGAAGGATCACAATTACGAGACTTGTATACAGCAAAAAGATGAATAAAACTTAAAAGGAACCAATGAACATTCTTCTTACTATTGGCGCATGAAAAGCATAGCAAGAGTACCAGTGTTAAGGGGCAGGTTTCCCATTTAATATCATCCAGCCTCAACTATTACCCATCCTTAAAAAACTAACCAAGTATTAATTCATTGAAGACACTCTCTAATGACATCGAAGACCACTCTCTTGAAGGGAAACATTAGCACAGAAAATTTCAATAACAAAGCTACACAGGAATTGACAAAAGCACAGTAAACGTTCCCTGTTGTCAATAACTGATTTCTTGTCACCTACAGCGACTCTAAGCTTCTCCGGATCCTAAACATCAGGGTGGTTGAGTCTGTCGATGCCCTAAACAACAAGTCGATTGCCATCGCAACAGTCCGCCTCCTCTCTCCTTAGGAGATACTTAAGTATAAGAATAGAAGCCGAAGGCAATATCTACGGAAATCGAACTTAAAATTCCAACCTCCCTATTCCTTCAAGGGCATACTCACAAAAATCATTCCGGAGATCAATTCTACGTGAAGACCCAAGACTGAGAAACAGGAACTCTAAGCAGAGAGCAAACTCTGAGGCAACCCCATTCACCTGGTAAAGCACCCAGGGAGAAATTCTATCCCAACTTCCAAATCAACCTTGGTATATATATATAAAAAAAAATCTGCTAATATTCAAAATAAAGGTCTAACTGCAAAACAAATCTTCAGAGTCTTCTCAAGGGTTCGTTCTTGACAAAAGAATTAACCCCACTTGCAAATTTTTCTGCCAAAGCAAATGGCAAAATTTTTCTGCCAAAGCAAATGGCAAGCCAAAACCTAGTCGCAGAAGCCTAAAACTCAACGGTGCAAAGACAAAACTTTTCAGAGAACACAAGGAGAAAAAGCCGAATTTGCTCCTTCCTAGCTGCGTAGACACTTAAAAAAACCCACCAATTGACACTCCACAGATTCCATAGCAAAATATTAAAAAAAATAAAAAAATTTCCCCAGAGATTCGCTACATCTTCAACAACGAGCAATCGCCCACTAATCAAGCCACTCGGTTCAGCAGCAAAAAAATCGACCCTCCGAAGCCCCCCCACCTGCTTACACCACTTGGCGAGGACGTTGAGCCTGAGCATCCGCTGCTGCGTCTTGACCAGGTACTTCAGCAGGCCGATCTTCTTCTCCGTGTCGGACTGCTCCCCGGACTTGGACTTCTCCACCAGCTCCTTGAGCGAGACGAACGACTCCTCCGCCGCCCGGCCCACGAGGGCCGAGAACTCCACCGCCTCCTGCCGTAGCTCGGCCGCCATTCCCCCTCCGCCGCCGCCGCCGCCGCAGCCCTTGATCCCCCGCTCGCCCCGAGAGATCTACGCAACGCTCATGGGGGGAAACACACTAGGGTTCGGGCGATCCTGAAGGCGAAAGGGATGAATCGGAAGGAAGCTCGCGCGCTGTGTCGTCGCTAGGGTTTTTGGGAAAGGACGGAGGAGAGAGAGAGAGAGCGAGCCTTCTCCTTCTTCTTCTTCTTCCGCGCTTTGTCCCCCCACGCTAAGATGCTTCGGCTTTAGCGAAAAATGGGGGTTTTTGATTTGACGCCGTCGTCGTTGTTTATGTCGTGAAGGTGTATGAATTCCAGGACTTGTGCAATTTGGTCCCTTTCCATTTCTCATTTTGGCCCTGTTGACTTCCTGGATTTGTCCCAATTGGGACCCTCCAATTTCATCTTCATGAAAAATCAAGGGGCTCCGACCTTTTTCGAAAGAAAATTGTATTCATTGCTCGAAATGATAAAGGAAAAAAAGGACGCGGACTTTATGTCAAAGGCAAATCGAGATAGAGCGAAGTCTAGGATACTGCGAATGAAGCTAAACCTTAAAAAAACGAGGGGATCAACGGAACGCCCAGAGCTAAGCTAAGCATGACCATTCCACAAGAAACGATATGACCCAGCAAAATAATTAGCGACCGATCACTGGATCTCGTACCTTCATCAGTGGTGCAACGATGCACCGGAAAAATTCCTTCTCTGGTAATTATGACAGCGTTATCAATTGGCGATGCCCGCCTGAGCTCGTCTTCCTCCGCGCCATCTCCACCGTTGCCATCGCCGTCATAGTGGAACAACCAAAACAGATTGAACGAACATGGATCTATTATTTGGAAGAACAAATTTTTCGTGGTTTGGCGAAAGCGGCTAGATTTTCTTCCGATCGCCATTGAAGCTATAGGCAGTCGGGAGTTGTTCAGGGACGGAGCATCGGGACATCGAATCCTCAAGAGCATGTATTTATGAAGTTCTAGATCTAAATCGGGAGAGACATGAAAAATCTTATCCAACATCAATATAATATATAAGGCGTAACTTTTTTAAAGTTTTAACATATTAAGCTTCGACGAGAATCTAGAAATTTCATACAAATTAAGGTAATCCCAACGCGTGTAAATTTCATCAATATAATCACGTTGTAGCTAACACCGATTAAGTTTTTAATGAAAACTCCGCATTCAAATGATTTTCGAGGATACATGAATCGCATCGAAAAAATTGATTAAAAATAAAAAAAAAATGAGCAATTTCGTGCCTCACGATTTTTTTCCTGCTCTAGGGAATACCGGCACGAAAGCCATTCATATGTATTTTCCGTGCTAATTTTAAAATTTAAGGAAACGAAATTTAGGGCGAGCTCGGATATGTTTTTATTTTTATTTTAAAATCTAAATCTCGCAGTGCACGTGCTTTGACTCTTTCTTTTAATCTTGAAATTCCTAAGAATTTCAATACCTACAAATACGGATACGGAGATTCGCATATAATACTTTTCATAATTTTAAGGTTAGTAAAAAAATAAAAAAATAAAAAATACACCACACACCGGCCCTGAAATTTTGCAAATTTAAATTCATTGCACGAGCTCCGCTGCCCAGCTGTTTCTTGCCGATTGCCAAGCAGGCAAGCGCGTTCCGGCTGAGTCGACTCGTCCCAGAATCGTTCCAGCACCGAGTCAACTCAGCAAGAGTAGGTCTTCTCTCTCTCTCTAAATCTCGAGTCCCTGCGAAACGAAACGGACGAAACCGGAACGAATCCACCACATCCACGATGCGGGCAAAATCGCCGCCGTCGTACTCCGGCGCCGCCGCCACCGCCGCCGCCGCCGCCGCGAAGCCGACCTCCCAGGCCCCCCCTCGCCACCCTCTCCTACACCTCGTACGCCCCCGCCCCCGCGGCCGCCGCGTCGTCCTCCTTCCTCGCCACCCGCCGCCCCTGGCGCGAGTTCCTCGACGTCACCTCCCTCTCCCTCCCCGCCGGCTACGCCGACGCCACCGCCCGCATCCGCCGCAACTGCGACCACTTCCGCGTCAACTACGCCATGGTCGCCCTCGGCCTGCTCTTCCTGAGCCTCCTGTGGCACCCGGTCTCGCTGATCGTCTTCATCGCGGTCTTCGTCGCCTGGTACTTCCTCTACTTCTCCCGCGACGGCCCCCTGGTGGTCCTCGGTCGGACCGTCGACGACAGGGTCGTGATGGCGGCGCTCGGCCTGGTGACCGTGGTGGCTCTGGTGCTCACCGGCGTGGGGCTGAACGTGCTGGTCTCGCTGCTGATCGCGGCTTTCCTCCTAGGGTTGCATTCCGCGTTCCGGAACCCGGACAGCTTGTACGTCGACGAAGAGACCACGGCCGGGGGCGGGCTGGTGTCGGTTGTCGCCGGCCAGCCGATGAGGGCCACGGCCTATACACGGATCTGAGGGCTTTAGTAGAGGGGTGTTTCGAGATCGTTTGATTGTGTGGTGCTTGTTGTTCGCTTGGTGTCTGATGCAGTGTCCTTGGTTCGGCTCGAGATGCAGTCCTGGAATTTTTGTATGGAATTCGGATCAATGTGAGAGTCTTGACAGGAATTCACGGGACTTGTTGCATTGAGATTTGGCTTTTGCATTGCTCGGGTTTCGATATGGCTGCTGGAAGTAGTTGGATCTTTCGATGCCGGATCTTCTGGTTCCGGACGGCGAAGGAAAAGCGAGAATTGTCCTGCTGTTCGCGAGAGTGTGTTTATCGGCGAGCCCGAACCCGTTACGCTGCTCATGTTCATTCGCGGCACGAACCCCGTGTCGTGCTTGTTGTCCATTTCGTAGCCCGAAAAGACGGCGAGGGATGGTCATTTCGCGGTGTCGTCTCTCACTGAACTGGTGGAAGGCTTTTTGTCTTGAATTACTCAGGAAACGGTTGATGCCGATTCGACAGAGTCCGGTCCTTTTTTAGTCCTTCCTACTTTCATTTGGCTTGAAGTATTCAAAGATCCGTGATATGATTTTTAGCATTCTGATTTCCGCACGAAGAGGGTATCAGTGTCGCTTTGATCGTTTCTTGTTATGATTGATGTTTAGCTTCGGATCATTCGCTCCTATACTAGCCCGCGGATGTTGGATTTTCGTTGTCTGTGGGGTTGGTTACTGGTATGGTAATGTTGCAGCTTCATGTTCCCTGTTCAGACATCAAGTTCAGCATGATCCGAAACCGTATGGTCCGTATTTGGGAATCCGATTTAGGCGAAGAACACTTGCTTCTTGAGAATGATTGGTTGAAAGAGTGCATGTCAAATGCAAGCTAACATGCAAAATTTCCTAGGACTGCATCCTGTTTCCCGGCTTCATTTTTACCGAGCTGGCGGCCGAGTATAAATGGCTTAGTTTACCTTCTGCATTTTGTTTGTATGACGATATCTCTGAATGCTTTAAAAGCAGGAGTCTGTCTCGAATAGGCAGTCTACCAATACGCAATACATGGTGCTTAGCTTTTCCTAAAGTGATATGCAAAATGCAGATTTTCTGTAGCCTGTTTATTGATCACCTCGGTATGATACGATGCCCGAGGCTCTTCGAGCACCCGAGCACCGTGAGTCGAGCTTAAGTGGCAACGATATTATTCTTACGACAAATGCTCTCTCTCCTCTCTCTTTACATCCCTTTGTCTTTCGCTCGACTTTCCCTGATTAATCAACACTGTAAGATGTCAAAGGATCTTCGAGCTTGCTCCATCTCAACAGCATTACAGTTACATGAATTTTTTCTTGATGTCCCTGAGCGACTAGCGAGTGTCCAACTAGGTGCAACAATGCAAGTACCGATGGGGATGAATTGTGAGCAACCTGAGTTACGATCTAGTCCCAAATAACGAACGAAATTTGGTATCTTTGTAGTAAGGAGGCGATAATCACGGTAAAAAAAGACCGAGCTTTTCTTACCGGTGCGTAGGATTTCCGGACAATTCTCACTACAATGGTTTTGGTCGTTTCTCAAGTTGAAAGCTGCTCATCCTGTCAAGCACCCAACAAATGGAGAGCCAGATTTGAGAACATGGTACAATCATACTATACAGGAAACGTCTTCGAAAAGTGACAAATCAAATTCTATCTCAACTTGTAACGACATGCCACAAAACAGCATATAGTGTCGTATTGACCGAGACATTGAGCATCATGTTCATGATTATGACTTTTAAGGAGTTAATTCATCAATCTATATAACCAAGAAAGGGGGGAATGTGAGGTCATCTTATGGAGCTTGGATTTTCCGGCAATACGACAGAACCATCACGAATTCTTTGGCCGAGGTCCCGACAGACGCGGTCACCCTCTTCGACGATGCCGCGGTCCGGAACCAGAGATCGACCAGATTATTCAAGAGCAATGTTGGGAGCACGGGCTGACCCTGGCACAGTATCTCCACCTGTTTCACAAGTGATGAAATGCCATAAGAAAAGTTGGATCTCCTTAGGGATGCATAAAGAATGATTAGCCCATAATAAACTACAGTAAGGCATATCTCGGATGCATAATTCATTTTAAATATCGCTTTTGACAAGATGGGCTTCAATCTGATTGTTTTATAAGAGCTATCTGGATTAGGGTAATGCGAATGGTCTAAACTTGCCAATAACTTCACCATGAGGCATCCAAACCTACAACTGTGAAACAAGCCCATACAAAAGATGTGACAACCAGCTAAAATACATATCTAGCAGTGAAGGGATCAGGCTG
Source organism: Syzygium grande (assembly GCA_024733475.1). NCBI lineage: Eukaryota > Viridiplantae > Streptophyta > Magnoliopsida > Myrtales > Myrtaceae > Syzygium > Syzygium grande. The sequence continues at coordinate 26,170,297 of JAMXDD010000007.1, forward strand.
ATTTTTGGATCAGAAATTGTATTTTTTTTAACCTACCTTCGTTTAGATTATTTGCAGATTCTAGTCAGAATGACCGTGAGATGTTGTATATTACAAATCATTCTGTTACCAAAGAACTCGTCACGGCACTTCATACCAGTATACAATGAAATCATCGTGTTTATGACCGGTTAGATTCCTAGGGGAGCCATAAAATCTCTGTCCCCAAGAACATTCTTGAGAATTGATTAGCTTCACAAACTGCAATCAACGAATTGCTGAATACGGTGAATGCTAAAGAATTAGGGAGGCAAGAAAAGCAAACTCACTTCCTATGCAGGATTCAGAGAAAGAGAGCCATCTTATCATTGACTCATTAACTTGACTAAAATCTCCAGATTAGGCCAATGCGCGCCGTTTTGTATAATATGATCAGAAATTTTACAGCTAATCCAGTTTCACCCTACTCGTGACAAATTAGCATTTAGAAAAAGATAAAAAGACATGCTCATCAAAAAGCTTAAGTTCTCTAATGATGAAGTATAGACAAGCTGACTTAAAAGAGGGTATGAAGCTACTCAAATATATGCATTCTCAAAAAAGAAGGCTAACCAACTTGAAATTCCATCCTACATTAGTAAGTTATAAGCAAGTTTTTAGACATATCGAATCCATATTGCAACTACAAGCAAAGTATGTGGGTTTTCAGAGCTGAAGATCTAACAACAAACGTGTTAGTCTTTTCTTTTCATTGATTAGGAACAAACTGTGTATCACCAGTGAAACAGTATTCCTCGATTCAAGTCCAAATGCAATGCTCTCTAATTGCATACTAGTAGGTTAACGAAAAATCAACGCTTCACTGCACTATATACTACCGTGCGAAATATGATGTTTATAACCTTCCTTTCGTGACACCTCCCGTTTTTTAACACTGTTGTCAGTATTAGTGCAGTTACGACAATAAATGAGATGTACCAGTTCATAGAAAAGCATGGAAAGAACGAAACTAAATTTCATCTAAAAAATTGGGTTGGGCAATATCAAAACATGAATGCCTAGAGTAGGTGCTGAGGAGAGAAAAAAGTGAAGACTCACCTCAGCTTCACTCGTAAGTTGAAGTTTCTTGACCAGGTACTTTTGGATGATCGAGACAGGGACGTTGCCATCCCTGGGGAATAAAAAAAAATGTCAATGCTGAAGGCGACGCTAAATCATTTTCTATCTTGGTTGGTTCATTTATTAGAACTAAAGTTATATATCACCATACCAGCCAAAAAAATTGTTAAAACGAATGTAATGAAATTAGATAGTACTGTTGCTACAGGTGCAACCCATAATTTTCATGTCATCACAACATAGCAGAGACAGTACATCATGATAAATGAAAAACTAGAAAGAAGATTATCCATGCATCTATTGAGTCATTTCCAGGCAAACCAGAGAAGAAAATAAATGGTATCAATGATAAACTAAAAGACTCATAGCATAAAAACTAACTAGAACACAATCACCATTCACATGCAACTTACAAGGGGAAATTGTTCACAAAGCTGATAAATAAACTTCCAGATGAATGTAAGACAATTTCAGCGATATCCTTGTTCTTGGTCATAAAATTCAGCTATATGCAAACATAAAGAAAGTGACATACTGGTACAGTGTTGTGTACTAAATGCAACTGTATGAAGTACCCAATAAATCTGTGACAGAATACGCTACAGGAGCATCAGCCACATTAATGGTTCATCATCATCTCAAATGACTCAGCTTAAATAAAATCAATCCAGGACAATGTAGAGAAGAAGGTTGCACCCATGGATATGACAGATATAAGTGATGCTAAAAGCTCAAAATCTTGCACTCCTTCAAAGCCAAAAGAAAGAAAAATGTAATTCATGACCTTCACTACCACATCAATGCACACATAACTCCTTAGATGGATAGTTGAACACCGATAAGCATATTAAGGACACGTGTCAAGGAGTCACTTCTCAAAGTATAGAAAAAAAAACACTTTGCCAAACAAACAGAATACTTTATTTGGTTTACTACCTTTGATTGTTTACGGTATAAATTACATGAATGCTATTTGATACGCAAAATAGCCACCTCTACTTGGGAAGGCATACTTCATAACAAAAGCCAAGTAGTTACACAAAGTAGCACTAGTCCAATAGTCTAAGTTTTCTCTTTTAGAAAAGGAATACAAAGTAGGCAAAGATGTACGAGGCTCACTATAGGAAAGACAACAAACACTGACCACGAAATAAGTATCAAATGCGCACTTCACTTTCAATACAGACTAGGAAAGCAGTCAACATCCACAAGAACTTACTTAATCCTCAGGTAACAAGAAGATATCTGCGGCAAAGAAGCCTCTCCTTTCCTGTAGCCACTTTATCCTATTAGAGGCTTATTAAGAATTCAAGCTCTCATGAGAAACAAGAGACATTAAGCAACTTACAGATCTTCAGAGGCAATTAATGAAAACCATATTGGATGATTTCTTCGGTCGTGTTTGTCACTAGAAGCATCTAGCAAGAGTTGTGCTGAGGTGCTCAACTCTTCAGATGCAGCCGCTTTCTTTTGGCCTGTTGCACGCATCCTTTTACGCTTAATTGGTCCCGATAAAGGAATTCCCTTTTTGTCATCTTGGAATTTTGTTTTGAGTGCATGGTCCTTAGTTTTACTTTTAGTCAGATAGAGTCCACTTTTAGGAATATCTGGCAGTTCTTCCTTGGCTTTCTTCTCCGGCACATGAGGCTCCCTATCAAGGGCACTAAGCGACTCCAACTTCGGAAGAGAAAGCCCATGTGAACTTGACTTTGAAGATTTAGTTCTGTTAGCAGCCTCAACAAGACAATTGAGTGGTGTCCATAAATCGAATTTGCCTTCCATTTGTTGGAAACCATCCTTTGTGTCTTCAGTAGGTTTTTTCCGGTCATAAGGCTTGTCAGGAGATGACTCCTGTTGCAATTGAATTGGGATAAAGCATTTTCAATTATAAAAAACAACATGTAATTTCTTCCCCTAATAAGTTCCCTTTTGACAAAGTATCTATGTGATTAATTGCTACAGAGAATCAGCTTTTGCCTGTCTTTACCTGCCCTTTATTTGTTTTATTTGAAGAATCTGGTGAGCTCGATCCCACGGCACAATCTCCCATAGAATCTTCTTCTTTCTTATTTGGTTCCTCATAGGCAAAACTGGATGCTCGCGAACTAGCAGCTCTTCTTGTGACTGATTTTGTTCGTCTGCCAGTTAAACCACTCTGTATCGACACCTTGGGTGCGCTCACCACCAAGGAAGACAGTGATCTCTCCTTCCTTTTGATTGGGAGGGGAACTGGAGGTGTGATTTCAGGGGCTTTTACCTTTCTTCTTTTTAAAGGGAAAACTTTGGCCCTTATGTCTTGCAAATTGTGGTCAGGCCTGCATGTCATCAATCAACAAGCTTTAATGAAAAGAGGAAGAAAGACAAAGGAACGGGGAAAGACGCGGCATATGCATGTCTATGGAAGACACCAACCGAAGCTTTTCCACGGGAAGACACCCAAGATCAATTTTGCAGACTGGACAGCAATCCACCTCATCGTCTGAGAGCTTCTCATATATGCACTTCCTGCAAACTGTGGGGCAGTTGAAACCTTAATGTATCAGAAGCAAACTACAGCATGGTGAAAGTATTCTACCAGAGAGACTTTAAGATTGTACTTGTCCATGTTGCGAAAGCATTTTTCCCTCCTCTTTTAAGAAAAGAGGATGAGGAACAAGAGTTTGGTCTTATCATATTGCCTGAGGCATGATCGGAGCATGCCCAAAGGCAACAAAATACAGAGGATGACATGCATTATCTGTTCAAAAGAATATTTCTTTCTAAGAAAAGCTCCTGAATGTAATGTAAACAGGGGTTTAACCAGACAGCAATTAGAATATCCATAGGATCCAACTCAACTAAAATACTAGCTTTCTTCTATTGTATTAGTTGCCTATGGTCGCACTGTCAATAAAAAAAATGTATGCTATGTAATTCTTTCATCTCAGCACCATTCCTTAAAATTGATCCTCCACACATCCCTTAATAGCATATGGTGCCTAGACTTTTGGCTTCATCCTACCAAAGTAGGCATATAAGCTACAGGAGGGATTACTGCTCCTGAGCACTCTAAATGATCTAATTTTCTGAAAAAATGATGTTTACAGCTGGACATATAGAAATTGATGGGCGCCAGAAATCCATGTTATATAGCTATTGGCTCTCGTTTTGTGTAATTGCAACCTGTAAATAAATAGTTTGCGATGAGCATCAATTTCCTAAGATGGCTGACTACTTTGCTAAAACGGGAACCAAAGAAAAGTCCCCCTTGAATTTAGTCCACTAACCAATTAAGAGGAAAGAGCACGATGCAGCTCAAAACTTGACAAGATACCAGAGTTGGCTGTCAGAGATAATCGATACAGTAAGTAGCAAAAGATAATTTGCTTCGCAATAAAAACATAAAACAAGCGACAAGTTTTGAGGGACCACTGTGCTTAATGAAGTGCTGATTTAGAAGTGTGTAAACCTCCTAAGACCGAAATGTGCATAACTATAATTCCGGGGCAAACAAAGAGCCTGGAAAAACTTATATTCAGGACCACCTGCTTTGGTGCAAGGTAAAATTTTGCAACAACTCAAAATTTCAAAGTAAGAGTTCAAAATTCCTCGTGTCTTTCCGTCTATGTATACAAGTATACAAGAGACACGATTATATCATCCTAAAAACAAAACTAAAACATATAAAATTCAAGCTAAAGCTATTGCACAGTTTAAAACCAGAGGTTAGGATATTAAATCTCCTATCTTATTGAACCACAAATAGATTTCAATCTTTACATAATCTTCTTATTTCAATTTTTGTTGGTTGCAAATCACTTTTTAACTTTACAACCAGACAAGAAGCTTCAGAAGAAAGCATTGGAATTAAATGACAACGAATTCAGATCCAATAAATAAAAGTTTAAGTGCACTAAGCAATAATAACAGGCTATGGTACTCAAATGAGGTCAGTGATTCCACGAGGAGATCGCCAGTTAAAAACACAGAGCTGGGACATAACCATTTAGGGTACTTCGAAGTGATAGTACTTGAAGAAGTAGCTGGAGAGACTAACAGAATAGCTTTCACTTGATGCAGAGTATATTTTGCAGATTGACGTAAGTGGTATCACTAAGACTGATAACTTCTACAATCAAAACCTCTCCATCAGTCAATCTAATTAACCAACAACAGCTTCCATCTCTCAGAAGTTATTTGAAGGCACCTAATTTTCCTTCGAAGGAAAACAATAATAGGTTTTTGACAATATATACTTGAGGAACCTCGAAGTACACTTGCATTATTACTGCATTAAAAACTCAAGGTAGAATTGAGAAAAAAAAAACCACAAAATCTAACAGCATTAGTCACGTAAAAGAGTCTTTACCAACCACTGGATATATTTCTCCAGTTCAAAATTCATGCAATTCTAAGTTGAAGACAGAGCAGATCAATACCATAGAGACAAATATCAACAACTTAAATACCACACGAACCACATACACGGGGTCAATTGAGTAAAATAGATTTACGAAATTCCTGCAGAAAGAATACTCCAATCTCTCTCTGTTATAGCCGATTATAGCGAGCGCACAGAACTCAAAACAAGCTGGAGCAACATTAACTCGGTGCAAAAATCCAGAAGCTACAGAAATCCAATCTTCAATGCCCCCATTTGACGACACCCCAAAATGGCAAAAACCCGGATCACGTAGAGACTGAACGAGAAGCCCCACCATCACATTCCCCAAAATTAGACCAAACCCAGATCAAAACCATCGTAAAAAACGCCATCAATCAGCTCAAAGTCGAAGAATTTAAACGGAAACTTACACGTGTGGAGGCAGAGTGATATGGTGGTAGCTTCCTTCAACAGCTTATTACAAAGAGGGCATGTCATGCATGCCTTTATCGTCTCTCTCTTCACTTTCACCGCCTGACCAGCCATTACTCCCCCTCCTCCTCCCTCTCCCTCTCTCTCTCCCCCCCAAAAGAAAAAAAGCAAAGAACTCCTCCCTGTTATCTCCGCAGCATTCGACCAAGAACCGATTCAAGAATCGATAATACCGCGGCACCCACAAAACAAGAAGCGCAAAAATCGCGACTTTCGGACAGGAAACCGCAAGAAGAGCTCGGTTCTTACGTAAAAAGAGGTGTGGATCTGAGGAAGTCAAAGAAATCGGGAGGTGGGTTCGGTCTGGTTTCACAGGAGGACGAGGAGGAGGAGAATTTACGTGTTTGGGGGGTTGTTTCGGGGAGACGCTGTTTCGTGTTTCCACGAGTGACGAGCAGCACAAGGGCAAAGTAATAACCGATAAAATATATGTTAAAAAAAAAACAAGTTTTTCTCTCGATGTGTTCTTTCTTGTGTCCGTCTGCGTACGCGCGCGTTTGAGAAGGAAACCATGCTTGGGTTCCACTTCCACTGTTGACGAATTACGCCACTTTTCACGGATCTCGTGTAGTAAAACTGTGGGGAGGCTGCGATGCAGTTGAAACGAAAAAGGCAACAAATCAGAGAACTGCAAGAGAAGGAAGCACCCTTCTCAAGATTTTGTGTTTTGTCTTTTTTTTCTTTTTCATGATTATCGAATATAACTTTTCATTTACTTGAATGTGTTTTATTTTATCTTTCTGCTAAACTAAGTCGGGTTATTTGTTAGGTCGAATTTGAGACTTATATAAGATGGTTGGTGGCAAGATTATCGCGGATAATTATCAACGAGCGTTCGTGCATCGTAACGCGACTTGTTAATTACCAAGTGCATCTGATTTTGAATCGAGCGTTAGCCATCGTAAGCTCTTTGCGAGGGTTCTTGAAATAAACGAAAAGGAATGATCGGTTTTGCATGGAAGGCTCGTAAGACTGGGAGGACTAATTACATCCCAAAAGATAAAATCAAAGAAAAAGAAACCACGACGAAAAAACTAATCTTGCACATTTTTATGTTTATGCAAAGTGAAAGAAGTACGTAGATCCGTCTGTGTAATTATATTACGGACAGTTCCATCAGGAATCTTAAAACTGAGCTAATAGAGCATTTCAAATCTAAAGCTATTATTTCATTCATTCGGGCATTGGAATTTTGCACAAAAATATGCCACATTAGTTTTTCTTGAATTAAAATCTTAGATCACTGTTTAAGAAACTGTGACGAAAAAATAATCTTGCAAATTCTTATGTTTATGGAAAGTGGAAGAAGTACATAAGTTCATCTGCTTAATATATATAACGAACTATTCCATTAGGGGTCCTAAAACTTAAAACTAATTTCAAATAAAGTTTTATTTCTTTAAATATTAAAATATAGAGTATAGTATTTCTAGAACGTGGACATATTCTTCTATGAATAATGTTTTAAAACAAACTGCAACGCCATTTGGGAATAAACAAGCCCAATGCAAGCGCAAACCCTAAAATGTCGAAACCAGAACTGGCTTGGGCCTGCTCTGCCCTATGCAGGGCCTAGACTCAGTTACTTACATTTAAGGAAGTTCACTTATGAAACTTCATTTTCGTTTCTTGTTTTGGGATGACAACCTTAAAAAGGGCCAAGAATTATCGTACCATGTTAAATTTGGTACCATTACTTTACAAACGGTTTTTTTTTTCATAAAAACTTCATTTGAGTGTCTCAAGTGACTTGGCGAGCTGGAGGACCCCAGTGGCAATCTTCTTAAAATAAAATTATCCGACATGACATTTTCGGGGAATTGATTTCATAAATTAGAAGTTTCAAACTATCCATGGACCAACAACATTTGCAGCACAAGAGCTTCACCTTAACAATTAAGTAACTTCATATCCACTTCAGCAAAAAAAAGCATTTCAAGCGCAAAAGAAAACCTGGCCCCAAAAATATTTACTAGATGACATTGTTCAGATTATAAACTTTCTCCAAATTGAGAAATTGGGACGAATTCATTAAAAAGGTTTAAAGAGAAAATGGCGTAACAAATAGATGAATAAAATCGAGAAAACGAAGCAAAGAGACGCTTTAAGGCAATTCCTCCACTACCTTTATGTCCTCGGGCATAAAGTTGAATAGAATATAATTAATATTAAAACCATAATCTAATATATCATTATCGAATTGTGCATGACTAATTGTGGTTGCGCCATGTGGCGTAACACGCAAGCGGGTAAGCCTTGACGTGGCGGCATCCACCAGCAACGACTTGCCATTTGTACCGTCGGTTACATCTGAAGACGGACGTGTAAGATATGTTAGCTCCTCTTATTCACTATTGTTTATTTTAGAATTTAAATTGGGCACAAATGATAGAGTACATCATTCATTGATCAAAGTGTGCACTACAAGTTTGGTATTCCTTTCGGAACTAAAGAAAGAATTTATCTTATTTTAACAAGGTAATTTAGATACATTCAATAAAACGAACTCTTGAAAAATGACAATATGAAAGAAAAAAAAAAAATCAATATTTAAGTATGTCTTTAGTTAATAAGGAGCAAAATGGGATTGGGCTAGAGACTGTGATATAGCATAAATTAAGGCTAAGGCTAGACTTTAGCTTGGTAATGAATTGAGCCCTAATTCCTCAATGACATCTTCATGCCCTCACCTACGTTGTCAAAGTCAATGGTGGTTAACGGTTGGGAAAAGCCTTTGTGCTCCAATTATTGGTGAATAGACAGTTTGAAATTGCTGAGACTTGTGTTCTTATGTATTTCTATTAATAAATAGCAGAAGTTCCAAAAAAATCCAAAGTCGATCAATGTAATATAGCCCATATTTAGATGCTTTAGGGCCCATTTGATTCGACTTTATAAATAAGTCTTGGGGAATACAAATATTTTTAGGTTAAATCCTTTGGGAAAATGCAAATGGTGTTTGATGAAAAAACTTTGTGAAGCTCCTTTTAACCAAAGTAGTGTTTGGCTAATTTTTTTTTTGCAAAGGATTTTGGGATTTTCTTTTTTATTAAAAAAAATTTTACCCTTCGCAGGAGTCGATGAAGGGCTACGGCCACTGGCGAGCTAGATTTGGCACCAACGGCTGTCGTCCGAGGTTGGGTGACCCTCGGTGAGGGTCGCGCGCCCCTCAAGCGGTCGTTGCTTGGGGTTGGGCGACCACCGCACCCTCGCCGCCATTCACCATCCAAATCCAAGTCGTCGTCCTCGAGTGTAAACAAGATGATCAAGAACAAAAGGGCAAAATCGAAATATTAAAGAATAAATGAGGATAGTTTGGAAAGAAAAAATTTGGTTTCGGCATTTGGCAAATGCTGAAAGCCCAAAACTAGTCCGAACCAACTTTGAGATTTGAGTATTCCCATTGTTGGCTTTCAGTCAAAAGTCCATTGGAAATGCTTGCCAAACGCTCTAACATTTCCTCAAGGGGCTTTCAAGCCCGAAAAGCTCCTTGGGAATGTTGAACCAAACGGGGCCTTAATCATTTGAATTCGAACCCGTTATACCATTCTATTTCTATAGTAGATGAAATGAAAAAAAAAACAATAAAAAAGTTTCTTTCTTAGTCTTACATCCAACTTGAATGAAAATAATATAGTTACTATTGTGTATAATGCAATGAAATTTACTTTGTTTATGTTATAAATCATAACGGATTTATATATAGTTTGAAACATTTTCCTCTATCATATAATTGTTCTTCCTAGTTCTACAATATAATATTTAATATCAAAATAAGATGTTTATAATTTGATTCAAGTCTTTTAAAATATATCTCAAATTCTTTACTTTCATTAATCAAAATGTAGACTTTTGTTTGCAGAATAAAGGCTCCTCTCAATAAAGTCAAATGCATTAAACGTGCTAGAGCCTCATTTACTACTTACCAAACTTTCAAAGTTGTATTTAGAAAAGGGTTAATACCACGAAAAATTTTAAACTAGTATAACTGTGATAAATTTACTCTAAATTAATAATTTGACCACTAAAAACCCCAAACTAGTACATTTGTGATAAGTTTACCCTCTGTTAGTTTTCGTTAAATTAAATTAATACCACAAAAAATCACAAAGTAATACACCTGTAACAAATAGAGGATAAAACATAAAAATAGTACATCAGTTAACTGTCGCGTATTATTTAACAAAGCTAATTTAACAGTAAAATTTAACGGAAATAAACTGAGAGTAAATTTGTCATAAATGTATCAGTTTTGCGTTTTTTATGGTTAAAAAATTAATTTGAGATAAAATTATTACAAACATATCTTTGAAAAAAAGAAAATCTCCACTCATTAAAGTGAATGCATTAAATGTCCGAGTCTATTTTAGTACAATATATTAGATAGATTATAGATGCCTCTCCAAGATACATGATAAATGCTTGAGGACAAAGAATTCCTGTCAGTATATATCAACTTAGTTTAATTTCTTTCCAATGTGTCCGTGGAGACATGCCCATCTTTCACTTTCTGTTTTTGTAGTTTGCTATTGTCGAGGTTCAAACGCCCGTCACATCCCCATCCACAGGGGCATAGTCGTGTTGACTCGAGCTGATATAGTGCCAAACTCAAGAGAGCTTGTCTAGACAAGTATTGGCAAAAGCTTAAACTAGACTCGATGTCAAATGAGTTGATCTTGAGTAATTGCCGAGTCGATCCTGGGATACTCGTATACAGCTTGACTAGTTAGGGGTGAAGTGGGACAACCCGGTCTTGTTAATTTTGTGTTATTTCTCGAACCTGGCCCAAATCCGTTATGGCTTTTGAATGTGCCAACTTGAATGTCGGATCGGTGGTGAAGTGGAGAGCATGACTTGAATTGGGTGTTATGGCGTGTCAGATTGACATTGGTGAAAGTGTGGCGATTTGAATTTGAATTATACGACTGAGGAAATGGTGAATTTTATGTTGTGGTGCATGTGCATGAGAAAAGCCCGGATCAATCGAAAGGTTGACTTGAGGCATATTGATGCGAGTCATGTGAAAGTGTTAAATGTCCGGTGAGGGATGAAGCCCGGATTGATTGGAGGACTAAGCCTAAAGCGCAGATGGCAAGGAGAGAGTGAGATTGGGCCCGAGGCGTAATGGTGCGGGCAGTGAAAATGGACCTAAAAAGCGCGATGGTGCGGGTCGTGAGAAAGTTGCTCAACCACGAATGCGAATTGAGTGTGGTTGAATTGATTGAATGTACGTGGTTATGGCGTTTGAGTGGCGATGTTATATTCTTAAATTACTACTGCTTTATGGTGGATATTCTAATATGCGAAATTGATACATAGTTCGAGGCGAGGTAAGTATGTTGTGTGGAATTGATTGTGTTGGCCGGTGAATTGCATGTTAGACTTGTCTGGGTATGCATTGGCCTAGGTGGGGTATAGGTTGTCTGCTTATTGAGATTTATTCTCATTCTGTAGTGCAAACATTTTCAGATCCCCGACCTTGAGCATGTCGCCACCTAGGCGTTTTGGGGTTCCCATGCATACGGTGCATGAGGAGACCGAATATCTGGGACTAAACCCGAATGAGACATACATTAGGCATCGTACCCTTTGTTTTTGGTAGACGTGGGACTAGAGGAGCTGGAACGCCATACCTATTTGGCTTGGTCCCATTGGGTCGGGTTGGTGAATACTGGGCCAATTCAAGATTTTGAGGGTTGTAGCATGCTAAGGAGGGTGCGATAAATTGGGAGCCCTGGGACAAGTTTACTCCCGATGGCGAGGTGTCGGATCTCGACACCCTACCGAAAACCCCCGGTCCAACTGTTCCCGAGCCCAAACTCGAGCCCATACCGGGAGCCCGAACTCAACCTATGGCCCCTGCAAACCTTGAGCTTGAAGAGGAATCCGAGCCAAAGCCTAAGCTCAAGAGGGAGCCTATGGTGTCCGAGCATGAGGAGGAGCCGATCAAGATTGACTCGGACACGGAGTCGAGCCTTCAAGGTCCGATTTGGATTAGGCGCCCGTAGGGATGTTTAGGAATTGGGCACGAAAACCTTTTTGGTAGAATCCCTTTTTGTGTAATTAGTAGTCTACCCGATCACATGTTCCTATTTGATGACAAAGGTGGATATTAACCCGGAGGCCTAAACGTATGAATATTTGAGATTTCAAGTTAATGTTATGTGTTGATTGATTTGCGTTTGTTCTACCACGTTGTCATTATTCTTTACCGCCCGAGATGTTCAAATTTCGCCCCGCTACGTCACGATTTTGGATGTTTCGTTTGGGGGTCGGTGATGCGGCTTGGGACGTTGCGATCAATCTACGACCTTTGGAGGGGTGTCACGAGCTCGTCCGAGGTGCAGGGGTGATGCCCCTGGCGGATCTGGCGTGGGCGACCTTTGCCACCGCCCTCACCGGATCCGGCAAGGGTGGCTTGTGACCTAGGCGAGGGTCACCCTTGCCGGATTTGATAAGGGCTAGTTGCCCTTATAGAATTTGGTGAGGGTCGCGACTCCCTCGTTGGCCCCGCTTGCGGTGGTTATCGGTGTCGGCGACCTGGCCGTGGGCCAAGAAAGCGGAAGAAGAAAAAAAAAGGAAAAATATTAAAAATTTCAAAATATTATTAATAAAAAGAAATTTTTGTGCGCTTATTAAATCCATTTCTGTTTTTTTCTATTTCAAAAATAGAAATCTTTGACATTTACCAAACGCCTTCAAATGGTTAAAAATTGTTTTCGAGAATGGAATAAAAAAGAACCATTTCTAAGTAAAAATTATTTTCGATAATAGAATGGTTATCAAACACACCGTTACCAAACTTTTAAAGTTGTATTTGGAAAATGGTTAATATCACGAAAAACTCCAAACCGGTATACCAGGTGACAATTTTACCCCAAACTATTTTTTTTTTTTGACCACAAAAACCCCAAACTAATACACTTGCGACAAATTTATCTCAAACTAATATTTTGACCACAAAAACCCAAACTAGTACACCCGTGATAAATTTACCTCAAACTAATATTTTGACCACTAAAAACCAAAAACTGGTACATTTGTGACAAATTTACCTTTTCGTTAGTTTTTCATTAAATTGAATTAATATCACAAAAAAATCACGAAATAGTATACCATTGACAAATGAAGGGTAAAACATGAAAATGGTATATTAGTTAACTGTCGCATGTCATTTAACAAAATAATTTGACAAAGAAAATTTAACGAAACAAACTACGATAAATTTCTCACAAGTGTTCAAATTTGAGATTTTTAGTGATAAAAAAATTAATTTAAAGTAAAATTATTATATGTGTACTAGTTTGAGATTTTTCGTTGTATTAACCCTTTGGAAAAAGAAAATCTCCACTCATTAAAGTGAATGCATTAAATGTCCGAGTCTATTTTAGTACAATATATTAGATAGATTATAGATGCCTCTCCAAGATACATGATAAATGCTTGAGGACAAAGAATTCCTGTCAGTATATATCAACTTAGTTTAATTTCTTTCCAATGTGTCCGTGGAGACATGCCCATCTTTTGCTTTCTGTTTTTGTAGTTTGCTATTGTCGAGGTTCGAACGCCCGTCACATCCCCATCCACAGGGGCATAGTCGTGTTGACTCGAGCTGATATAGTGCCAAACTCGAGAGAGCTTGCCTAGACAAGTATTGGCAAAAGCTTAAACTAGACTCGACGTCAAATGAGTTGATCTTGAGTAATTACCGAGTCGAGCATGGGATACTCGCATATAGCTTGACTCGTTAGGGGTGAAGTGGGACAAGCCGGTCTTGTTAATTTTGTGTTATTTCTCAAACCCGGCCAAAATCTGTTACGGCTTTTGATGTGAAGTCCCAAACTCGACTCAATAAAATAAACGAGTATCCGCGACTCATTATAATACTTTTTGAACGGACAAATATCTTACGTTAAAAGCATAACAAACCACATCAAGATCGCAAAAATTTAAAACCTAATGATCCTCAAATGAGCAGCCATGCTTGAAATTTTGTTGCGATTTGACAAATTTATATCAGCAATATTACTTTTATTTTTAACTTGTGTATCCAAAATTTAATCAAATTATAATTGGGGTTTGGACAGTGCGACTAACTGGTCGATTGATTCTCATAATTTCCTTTAGATAATTACAGCAAAAGGGCTTTTCTTCGATCCGCAGAAGGATCTGCACATAGTCCTCGCCATACCACACTCACCTCGCCTGTGTTTGATCGATCATTCATTCCCCAACAGTAGATTCATAACAATAATTTGTTATTATTTCATAATGATGACTTCTATTATAGAAGAAGTGATCACTTATTTCTCGGCAAAGCCTTATTTTTTCTGGCACGAACATGCGAAAACTAGGAACCAGGAGCGATTCAGTCACCACAGTTAACGAACTGGTAGTTCACGGTGAGGTGTCCTTGGTTATATCCGTTTCCGTCTGTGTCCAACGGACGGAAGATGGTGTTGTAGTCCAGATCGAGCCCCCCGTTGCTGCACTGGTCGACGATCCTCGCAGTAATTTGCGCATGGGTCCTGGTGTTCGTGATCTGCGCACAGTGGAAGTTGAGTTAATTGTCCGATTTCTCACCTCTTTAGGAGTTGCTCGAGCCATACAGGAGGTCCTAAAAACAAAGTTACGGGGCAAAAACAGATGGACTGTTTGAAATCTATGAAGTTTTCTCTTACCCTCAAGCATTTGCCACAAGCCGCTTGCCCGTGAGGCCCGACCGGCCCGCAGAAGGCGGTCCACCCGTACTTCCGCCGCCAAGCCAGCGGCTTGTTCGCGTCCCAGGTCGAGCAATAAGCGCTCACGGCATTCAAGTCCCACCCGTTCTGCGCGGGGTTGTAGTAGTGGTAGGTCGCCCTAACATTGCTAGCGCTCTGAGCATCGGCTGCGGAGATGGCGAGGCAAAGCAGCAACGCCAGACAAAGGCTAAGCCTCCCCATGATTTGCAAGAAAGAGTGGTTGTTTTTGCTGTGGAAGGAGATGAGCAAGAGAGCACGGGAGATTTATAGGAGACGAGGGCTGCGAAATTACGACTTGCCCTTGTGAGATAGGATGAGTGAGTCGATGAATTTGCTTGCGTCTTGACTTGGAACTTGACTTGAGGGGGTAACTACGTGCGGATCCTTCTTCCCTGTTCTCCATGTTTATCTCTTTTGACAGCAACAACAGGGGGGAAAAGGGAGTCCTTTGTTTCTGTTTTATTTTGTGAAATGAAGAAGTAATTTAAGAGATACTAAGGTTAGCTAGCTAGTGCATGTTGCATCAATGGCAGGACTCAATCTTGATTTTAAAAAGTGTAAAATTAATCGAGAGTTTTATACATCATCAGAATTATAACACGTACAAAATAGCAATTGTAGAAATGCAATCAAATTAGCAGTATAGGATGTATGACTCTTGGGTCGATTAAGACTGAAGAGTCAGAAATGGGGAACTTCCAATGAACTTTGTGGCGTCTCGGAACTCGAAAGTGGAACTCATTTAATCTGTCGGCCATTTCAGAATTTTTTCCAAGAAAGTCAAAGCTGTAAAATCGCATGAACGAGTGGCTTACAATGAAAAGGACACATCGCATGGCATTTTCCCATGTGGAGGACGACGGAAATTCAAGATGAGGTCGATGGATCATATCCACGGTTGCAGAAATCCGAGGGCATTGAATAGTCAGACGCTGTAGTCAGTCAACTTTTGGATTAGCCTTGGTTTATTCCATGGAATCTACGGATCATATAGGCCTAATTCCATTAAAAATCTCAAATTTTTATGTTATGTCCCAAATCTATTCCAAATTTTTTTCTAACTCGTAAGCTTTCATTTTATACCTAAATCTATCCTCTATTATTTTTCCATTCAATCATACCCTTAGACTCTGATGTGTCATCTATTTATCATTTTTTACACGTCAGTTTAGTTAATTTTTTTTTCCCCGTCCTTTTACCGCCGCCATGGACACTATTCATCGTCTTCTTCGCATAGACATGCTCGGCCATAGTTCACCGGCGCTCACCCATCGCCACCCAGAACTCCGACGCCACACCACGACTTCCGACAACCCCTCCACGACTATGGGCAGTCATCGGAATCAAATCCGGCAGTCTCAACGGAGACCCCTATTTTCGGTTCCAGTTTTTCGAGCTTCAAGAAGGCATTTTTATTGGCCATTACCTTCGCTCAGTCATCCCCGCAGCTTTGTAGAATTATTTCATGCCCGGGCGCAAACAGAACGAGCCCAAGCTCTTCTCTCTCTCACTTTATGCTCTATGGTCGGCCTTCATTAATGGAGGTTGCCACCCGCGATTGAGGCACGCAACCTCACATTTGAGCTAATCTCTCCTCTTAAGCTCAACAAAATGGAACCAAGACTCAGTTTCGCACATGCCTTTGAGCTCTAACTCACATATAATCACTTCAAAATCGAATCATTTTGGCCTCAAAGCCCCTGATTTCGACCATTTTCAGTCCTTAAAACTCTCGGAACTTGAACTTATTTTTGGTTAAGTCTCACTAAAATGCATCAAGACCCATCATCACTATTGCAACCCACGACAAGTCCTTAATTTCCAGAGCAAGAACAGCTAAAATGCCCTCCCTGTGATTCCACCAGTACCAAGTTCTGCTACTAAAATAGCTCCAACCTCTTTTAGTCGCGCCACTTTTGCAGGAGCTGTTGCGGCTACACGACCGCCAGCGGTGCCCTCCGCAACATCCCCGTCGGACCCATCATCCCGAAGGCCACCGGTTGATGTCATGGCTGGGTTGATGGTGGTTTGTTATAACAAAAGTGAAGAGGATAAGAAGAAAGGAAAAAAATGAAAAGAAAAATTCATTTGGAAGATTAGAATGACGTGCAACTCACTAGTCAAATTTCAAGGGTATAACTGGACAAAACATAACAGAGGGCAGATTTGATAAAAAAAAAAATAGTAGAAGTTCGTGATTTTTTATGAGATAAAAAATAATTTAAAATAGAATTGAGACATTACCTATAATTTGGGGTTTTTAACGAAATTAGGCCGATCATATACAGTAGCGTGATGTGCATGTGCTTGCAGATACATGGTAAGTTCTAGGGAAATCATGAAATGGTGACTTAATCCATCTTTGGACTACTCTTTTGGAACTGGCGTATTGACCTCCGTATACGTCCCCATCTTGGTGTGTAAAGAGGAAGGTAGAGGAACTGAAGTTTAGCAGGAACTTGAAGCTGAGCCAATCTCAGTGATAGTTTGTCCGCTGGAGAGTTATCATCATGGAGTGTTTAGGGGATTTGGAGATTTCATGGAAACTTAGGGTTTCTTTGTTGCTAAATTTGGAAGAGTCAAGTCGATAAACGATGTGTAGTCATCGGTCAATTAAAGAACTAATTAGATTAGACAGGCAATTACAATGCCCCGTGTTATTCACCACGTAATTCGAATTACTAGCATTGTCTCGGCATCGGAGGCCTTCAATCCCTCAGGGAACTTCGATCCTGCCCTTTGCGATGACAAAGAAGGTAAGAGCTTCGGTTTGTATTTGGCGGAGCAGATCACATGTTGAGTGTTCGAAGTATGTCCTAATCAAATTTGGGGATGAAGAAGAAAAAGAAAATGGGTCCGGAGAGGTCGGGTATGGATCTCTAAAATTTAATCACATTAAAAATGGGTTAATAAGGATTAAATGGATTATTTTAGATCGAACCCATTTTCGAGCTGCCCAAACCCAACCTGATCTACCTATTTGATTAAGAGACACACAAACCCTAATTGTTCACAACCTGAAAAGAAAAAAAATAAGCCCAAAATGACAAAGAAAGTCTAGCGGCCGCATACTTCTAATGAATTGGAAGGGAAAATTGTTCAAAAGGTCCTAAATCTATTGCATTTTTATCAATTTAATCCTAAACCTTTTAAGTTTGCCAATTTAATCCTAAACCTTTTCACTTCTTGCCAATTGAGTATATCCGGCTAATTTTGGCTGACTGCCACCGGCTAACGCTAATGTGACAATTTTTAAATATATATTTTTTTGAATTTTTTAATTTTTTTTTTGCCTACTTCTCTTTGGCCGGTTGTTGGATCGGCTTGCGCCTCTGGCTGGCGAGGTCGACGTCTCTGGCCTATAGCGAAGCTCGCCCCCACCAGCCACTGGCGAGGGCGAGCCTTGCCCGCTGATGCTAGGCCAACCTTGCCTAGATCCGGCGACGCTGACCTTGTCGTTGTTGGGTGAGGTGAAACCCAGCGACAGCAAGATCGAGTCTCGGTCGATGTCGGCAAGGTCAAGCCTCGCCCAGCGACGGGAGGTTGACCTCGCCGATGCTGAGTTTCACCACGCCCTCGCCCCGCTGCTTTGCCGGGCCAACCTTGCCCCGATCCGTGGGGCGGCCTCGTCGTTGTTGGGTGAGGTGAAACCCAGCGACAGCGAGATCGAGCCTCGGTCAGCAATGGTGAGGTCGAGCCTCGCCCAGTGACCGGAGGCCGACCTCACCGATGCTAAGTTTCACCACGCCCAATGATGGTGAGGCCGGCCTCGCCTTGGTTGGGCGAGGCTTGACCTTGCCGTTGTTGGGATTCACATCGCCCATTGACAGCGAGGCTGGCCTTGCCTTGGCTGGGAGAGGTGAACCCAGCGACGGCGAGATCGACCTCTCCGTTGCTGGGTGAGGTTGGCCTGGCAGTGGCAGACGAGCTTTGTTAGAGGCTAGCAAGGTCAACCTCTTTGGCCCGCGCTTTTGGCCGGTTGCCAGATCGACCAGGAGAGAAGAAGGCAAATTTTTTTTTTAAAAAAAAATTCGAAAAAAAAAATTTAAAAATTGCCATGTCAGCCTTAACTGGACTGTTGGTGTTATTTGGCAGCCATGTCAATGCTGGCCGGCCAAAAATGGTCAAATATACTCAATTGGCAAGAAGTGAAAATGTTTAGGACTGAATTAGCAAACTTAAAAACTTTAGAACTGAATTGGCAAAAATAGAATATATTTATGATTTTTGGATAATTTTTCCTGAATCGGAATGTGAGCCAATTGATGATGATGATGCTCTACTGAGTAGGAAGCAAATGAGGTTGAACTTTTTATACTCACTCCTTATGAAATGCTTGACATGCTCAATAAAATGTTTGCTGAGTTGAGATATATTTCTTAAAAGAATGAGCTCAAAAGAGAAATTTCCTTGGTTAAACAATAGGAAATTTTGCAAAAGAGGAAAATTTATTTAAAAAGTCATAAACTTATCGTATTTTTGTTAATTCAATCCTAAACCTTTTAATTATGCTAATTAAATCTAAAACCTTTTTTTTTTTAGTCAGGATAAATCTCAAACCTTTTTTCACTTTTTGTCAATTGAATAAATCCGATCAATTTTGGCCGCAAATCGTTGACATGGATACTGGCCGTCTTACGTGGCGTTGCTAGTGCTGACGTGGACAGATTTCTAATAGTATTTAGGATAATGTTAATATGTTTAGGACTTTTTGGATAATTTTCTCACAAGCTAGCACTTAAACTACCATTTGTCGTGCTAAACTTCACTCCTTTGAACTAAGCATATCTTGATTGGTACCTTAAAGCACCTCGTCTCATGTATACTAATCTCATAAGATGATCGACAACCCACAACGAGTAAATGCGATAACGATAGCTCAATACATGCATATGCATGTTACCTCAATGGGATAACTCATTTTCAATTTAATCTAATACATGACTACAACCTCAACACGTACAAAAGTAATTGTAAAATTTGCTAGGAGTTTATTTCTTTTAACTCCAAGGAATGCTCTCACCAAAAGGAAAAAAAAAAACTCCAAGGAATGCAACCAAATTAACACTCTAGAATGTTTGACTTTTCAGTCGATTGAGACTGAAGAGTCAAAAATGGGGCACTTGCTCTGAATTTTGTGGCGGCCCGGAACCGGACGATATGACTTCGTTAATTTGTCTATAGAAACTTCTCAAAAGAAAATCTAAGCTTTACAATCACGTGGATAGGATGGCTGAAAATTAGACTTGTCAAATAAATGAATCGGATCTAGTCGAAAATGATCCAATCTAAATTTGACTCATTTCATGCAATATAAATCTAAGGATTCATATAAAATCCGATCCTTATTACTAAAACACTTCTATATTTAACCAAATATAAAAAAACTCATACTCAAATTAAAGTGAAAGTACGGATGAGTCAGTACAAGATCGAGTGAGGGCGAGAGAGAGTGAAAAAAGAGTTGTAGAGGTGAGTTGGGTCTAAGTAAGTTATGAACCCATTTAATACCTATATTATTTTCAGATTTTACCATTCTAAATCCATTTATGACTCATTTATTGAGCATGACAAACCCATATAACAACTTGGCCTATCAAATATGGGTTGAAAAATAGGTCTATCACCCGTTTTGACAGATCTATGAAAATCAAGAAGACACATCACATGACATTTTTCAAAGTGAAAATGGGATGTTGCTTACCCAATATAATTCAGCCCCTCCTTCGATGCTTTGATCATTTAAAAAGCCAATTAGGGTTCTCCGACCAATTAAGTCGCTGATATCATTTCATTAAACTCAAGCCCAACTACAAAATTAAGGAGCATTAAAACACAAGATTTTCCAAAGAGAAGAAGGGAGGTTAGAAACCCAGTTTAGGGGAATGGTTTTATATCTTGATGCTTTTACAATCCAGTCTACTAGTCTATTTAAGTCACGGGGCAGACGTATCAAACTGCATGTCATCAAGTATGTCATACAATAATTGTTGTATGATCGGTGACCGACGGAAGCGGATCGTAACTTTACAATTAAATCGGGTGCTATAGAAACGATAAAGAAATAAAATAAGGAATAATAAAATGACATGAGAAATTTACGTGGTTCGGTTCGAATGTCAAAACCTACGTTCACGGAGAAAATCGGTAAATAATTTACTAATAAATTAAAAAATTATAGGATTATAATCACTTACGCTCAAATATTTTTCAATCCTAACATATATTCAATATCCATAATATTTAATAACTCAACTCGATGGACTCTTTTTCTCTCTCTACGCATGAATATCTCCGAGCTCACCCCTCTCTTCTTGAGCTCTCGTTTCAGCTTGCTTGCTTCTCTACATCCTCTGCTCCCCTTTTATAGGAGAATGGATGTCCAAATGAGACAAATGGTGCCCATCCTCAGAAGTCAATGCGTCTTCATGCAGTTAATGATGGCATGTGCGCATGACCATCATGCACCGCCACGAGAAAAATGGACATGGCTTCTGCCTTCTTTCTTTCTTCATTTAACAACAAAAGACAATGGAAGCCCACAAAAGTTGACCAAAAACAGAGAGAAAGAGGACAGCGGCGGCGCTCACTTCTTCTTTTATGGGCATGCATTCACATCATGTGCATGCATTTAAGAGGAAGAAGAAAAATGGACGTGGAGGCGTGCACGTAAACGCATGTGCAGAAGATTTGTCCATGTTCATTTAATGCTCCACGATTGGTGCTGTTCTTGTTGAATTCCACGGATATTCTTTTCCTTTCTAGAGTATTAATAAACATTGAGTGTGCGAGTTGAATTACAAGCTCAAATTCGAGATATAAATTTAATAATAATTTTTTTTATTATCATGAAGCTGATGGCAATATTTAGCTAAAAGTAATTATTGAATATTTAGTTTTCTACCATTTGGGTCGTAAGATAATGAATAATACTCATAGACATCAATTGCTCTTTTCGCTAATGATATGAATTTATGTTTATCTCTGATATAGTAGCATGTGACATGAGTTTATACTTCAAAAATAAATTGCAACTGTTAGAGAATTCGTGCTTGAAATTTTGTTACGGGTTGACAAGATTGTATTAGTAATATTAATTTTCTTTACAACTTGTATATTCAATATTGTTTAGCTTACAATTGGGGTTTGGATAGTGCCATTGACTGATTCATTGATTCTCACCATTCCCTTTCAATAGTTGTCCGTGGAAGGACCTGCAAATAGTTCTCGTTGAGCCACCCACATCTCGTCTGTTTGATCATTCATTCCACAGGGATCGATTCACAATAATAACTTCTTGTTATTTCGTAATGACAGCTGCTGTTACAGAAAACGTGATCACTTATTTCTCAGCAAAGTCTTATTTTTTCTGGGCGCGAACATGCGGAAAACTAGAAACCGGCCGCAATTCAGTCGCCGCAGTCGACGAACTCGTAGTTCACGATGAGGTGTCCTTGGTTGTATCCGTTTCCGTCTGTGTCCAACGGACGGAAGATGGTGTCATAGTCCAGATCGAGCCCTCCGTTGCTGCACTGGTCGACGATCCTCGCGATAATTTGCGCATTGGTCCCGGTGTTTGTGATCTGCGTGCAGCGGGACTTGAGTTAATAATCCGATCTCTCACCTCTTTACGAGTTGCTCGAAATACATACGAGGTCTTAAAACAAAGTCATAGGGCAATAAGAAGGCTTGAAATCTCTAAAAGTTTTCTCTTACCCTCAAGCATTTGCCACAAGCCTCCTGCCCACTTGGCCCGACCGGCCCGCAGAAGGCGGTCCACCCGTACTTCTGCCGCCAGGCCAGCGGCTGGCTCGCGTCCCATGTCGAGCAATAAGCGCTGACGGCATTCAGGTCCCATCCGTTCTGCGCGGGGTTGTAGTAGTGGTACGTCGCCCTGACGTTGCTAGCGCTCTGAGCATCGGCTGCGGAGATGGCAAGGCAAAGCAACACCGCCAAACAGAGGCTGAATCTCCCCATGGCTTGCAAGAAAAACGAGTGGTGGTTTTTGTTGTGCAAGGAGATGAGCAAGAGAGCCTGAATTTATAAGGAGATGAGCAACATGATATCACGAAATTTGCTCTTGCGAGATTGGATGAGGGATTTGACGAGTTCGCTTGCGACTTGACTTTTGTGGAACTCGACCGACGGTGCTAACTGCGTGCGGACCCTTCTTCCTCTTTCTTAATGTTTATCTCATTTGACCGCAACACTGTGGAATATAAAAAGAAGAATTGAAATGAAGAATTAATCTAGGAGAAATAGAGGTTTAGCTAGCTAGGGCTTCACTATCGTTTGTGGTGTTAAAACTTCGTTCCTTTAAATTAAGCGTATCTTGATTGATTCGTACCCTTAAGCACTTTGTCCATTTGCATGTTGCCTTCATGGCATGACTCAATTTTAAATCTAAACAAGTATAAAATTATTCGAGAATTTGATACATGATCAGAATTATAACTGGTGGAAAAGTAATTTTGGAATTTTGCTAGGATTTTAGTGTATTTTTTCATTCCAAGAAATGCAATAAGACGGGAGAGTATTATCAAAGAAAAAAAAAAGCTTTAAAATCACATGAGATTGGATCGAATTGAGGGTGGCAGTGACTCGACGGAATTGAATGGTCAGAAGTTATACTGGGTCAACTTTTGATTTTTTTTTTGTGGTATTCTCAAAATGTTGGCACCGTCAATCAAGGCTTGGTTTATTCCGTAGGATCTTTCGATGAGCTACAATAGTATGATATGCATGCAAGTGGTCGAATCGGGAAAGTTATCAAATTTTTTTTAAATTTATTGTAATCATACTAATTCAGATCTAATTTTTTTTTTGCTTTAATTTAGTCCTAAATCTTTTGTATTTGTACAACTTCAGTTCATCCAAATTTTGATTTTGACCGGTGAACGCCGGTCATCAATCACTGATGTGGTAATTTTTAATTTTTAAATTTTTTTCCTTTATTTTTTTGCTTTCCTTGTTCCTCTGGCCAGTTGCAGACCGATCAGGGGCTAGGCCTGGCGAGGTCACCTCGGCAGCCCAGAGTCCATGGGCAAGCTCACCCGACCATGGCGAGTCACGATGACCTCACTGTAGAGAGCGAGGAGCCATTGATGGGCGAGCTCGACCTCGCCCAGATCTGGCGGGATCAAGCCTCGAGGTCAACCTCACTCTCGCCACATCTGGGCAAGGTCGAGCTCGCCCTTGCCATGACCTCACCCTAGCTGACCTTGCCCAAATTTGGCAAGGTCATTGCCCTCGCTAGACTAGAGGTTGGTGAGATCACCTCGCCGGCCCTAGCCCCTTGCCTGGCTTACCAAGGGAAGAAGGAAAGCAAAAAAAATAAAAATGGAAAAAAAATAAAAAATACAAAAAAATCGAATTTTTGTTAAAAAAAATTAAAAATTGCCAGTAGTTCATAGTGAGGTGCCCTTGGTTATATCCGTTTCCGGCTGTGTCCGACAGACGAAAGATGGTGATGCAGTCCAGATCGATCCCTTCATTGCCGCACCGGTCGACGAACCTTGCGATGATTTGCGCATTGGTCCTGGTGTTCGTAATCAGTGTGTAGCGGAACTTGAGTTAATAATTCGATCTGTCACTTCTTTAGAAGTTGCTCGAAAGATATCGGAGGTCGCGAAAACAAAGTTATGGGGCAAAACAAGAGGAATGCTTGAAATCTTTGATGATTTCTTTTACCTTCAAGCATTTGTCACAAGCTGGCCCTTGAGGCCCTACTGGCCCGCAGAAGGTGATCCACCCGTACTTCTTCCGCCTAGCCACTCGTTCGGCTCATAGACACACATAGCCTAATTGTTTACGGGGAAATTACCAAAACCAATCCTAAATCTGTTGCAATTATACCAATTCAATCATAAATAATTTTTTGGGTCCAATTTAATCTTAAACCTTTTGTATTTATGCCAATTCAGTCCATTCGATCAATTTTGGCTAGCTGATGCTAAATAGACATTAGCAATTTGGCCGGCGTTGATGTATCAATTTTTAAATATTTTTTTCTCTGACAAATTTTTTTTTCTAATTTTTTAATATTTTATCCCTTTCTCTTTCCTTTTTTTTTTTGTTGCTTTCCTTCTTCCCCAGGGGCTAGGGCCGGTGAAATCACCTCGCCGGCACTAGTAAGAGTGAGCCTTGTGGCGAGGCTCGACGTCAACCCACCATGGCTGGGCGAGGTCATTGCCCTTGCTATGGCTGACCTCGCCCGCAATGGTGAGGTGGAGGCTCGCCCTCGCTGGCCCTACCCTGTGGCCGGTTGGCTAGGGGAAGAAGGAAGGAAAAAAAAAAAAAAGGAAACAGAAAGGGAAAAATATAATTTTTTTTAAAATTTTAAAAATCATTTTAAAATTGTCACATCAGCATTGGTCGAACGGTCGATATTCACATCAGCGCCGATCGGCCAAAATTGATCGGATGAACTGAATTGACATAAATGCAAAATATTTATAACTAAATTGATCAAAAAAATATTTACGATTGAATTGGTATAATTGAAATAAATTTAGGATTGTTTTGGTAATTTTTCCAATTGTCTATGGCTCAAAAAGAAGAAACATATGCCCAAAATGAAGACAAAAGTCAGGCGGCCACAAACTTCTAGTGAATCGGAATGGGAGCCAACTGGTGATGATGTAGAAACGACCAACCTCTTCTGAACTGGATGTGAATGAGGTTGGACTTTATGTACTCATTTATGTTGAAATGCATGACATACTCAAGAAAATGTTTGCCGAGTTGAGAAATGTTTCTTAAAAGAATGAGCTCAAAAGAGATATTCCCTTGGTTAAACAATAGGATATTTTGCAAAAGAGAAAAAATTATCCAAAAAATCATAAATCTATTACACCTTTGCCAATTCAGTCACAAAACTTTTAATATTGTTAATTGAGTCATAAACCTTTTTACTTTTTAACAATTAAGTCTATTCGGTCAATTTTGATCAGAAATCATTGACGTGGATGCCAGTCGTCCTATGT
This sequence comes from Syzygium grande, assembly GCA_024733475.1. Taxonomy (NCBI): domain Eukaryota; kingdom Viridiplantae; phylum Streptophyta; class Magnoliopsida; order Myrtales; family Myrtaceae; genus Syzygium; species Syzygium grande. The sequence continues at coordinate 26,195,976 of JAMXDD010000007.1, forward strand.
GACGTTACCAGTGCTGATGTGGACAATTTTCAATAATTTTTTAATAATTTTTTTCTTTTTGCTTTTATTTTTACTTTTTTTCTTTTCTTTATTTGCCTTTTTTCTTCTTCCCTTCTCCCTCAAGTCGGTTGTGGGGTAGCAATCGGCCAGAGGCGAGGGCTGGCGACGACAAGCTTTTGCCAGACCTCACCGGCCAGAGGTAGAAGGGAAGAAAAAAAAGAAAGAGAAAGAAAATAAAAATGAAAAATAAAAGAAAAAAATAAAATAATTCAAAAAAACACTAAACTATTATTAAAATTTGTCTATGAAAATGCTGGCGGTGCCACGTAGGACAGCCAACGTTCACATTAGCAATTTCCAGCCAAAATTAACTGAATAGACTCGATTGGCAAAATGTAAAAAGGTTTGGAACTCAATTAATAAAATTGAAAAGTTTTGACAAAAATACAATAGATTTATGACTTTTTAGATAATTTTTCTGGAAACTGGCACTTAAACTATCATTTGTGTTGTAAAACGTCACTACTTTGAATTAAGCATATCTTGATTGGTACCTTAAAGCACCTCATCTCATATAAACTAATCTTATAAGATGATCGACAACCTACAACGAGTAAATATGATAACGAGCGAAAGCAAATACATTAAGCTCAATGCATATCCATGTTGCCTCAATGGGATAACTCAATTTCGATTTAATCCACTACATGACCACAACCTTAACACGTGCAAAAGTAATTGTGAAATTTGCTGGGAGTTTATTTCCTTTAACTCCAACGAACGCAACCAAATTAACACTATAGAATGTTTGACCTTTCAGTAGACTGAGACTGAAGGGTGAAAAATGGGGCACTCGCTATGAATTTTGTGGTGGCTCGGAACTCGACGATATAACGTTGTTAATTAGTCTTTAGAAACTTCTCAAAGAAAATCTGAGCTTTACAATCACGTGGATGGGGTGGTTGAAAGTTAAACTCGGTCGGATCAGGTCGGGTTGGATTTGGATCATGTTAAAAATGGTACAATCCAAATTTGACTCATTTCATGCAATACAAAATGCAGTGAACTATGCCCTACCCAATACATATCCGATCCATATTGCTAAAACACTTCCATATTTAATCAAATCTAAGAAAATTCATATCCAAATTAAGATGAGAGCATGGAGGAGCAAACGCGAGATCGAGCGAGGGCGAGAGAGAGTGAAGAGAAAGTCATAGAGACAGGTTGGGTCTAAATACATTGTAAACCCATTTAACACCCATATTATTTTCAGACTTTACCATTCTAAATTCGTTTATAACCCATTTACTGAAATAACTAATCCATATAACAATCCAACCCATCATGTATGGATTGAAAAATAGGGTCTATCATCCATTTTGACATATCTATGAAAATTAAGAAGACGCATCACATGACATTTTTCCAAGGGAAAATGGGATGTTGCTTACCCAGTATAATTCAGCCCCTCCTTCAATGCTTTGAAAATTTGAAAAGCCAACTAAGGTTCTCCAGCCAATTAAGTCGTCAAAGTCCCTCAAACTTACTCTCTTGAAAAAGTTCTAGAATCAAAACGATCATTCATAAAAATTATGGTATCAAATTGCATGTCACCGAGTATGTCGTACTAAAATTTTTTCTCCTTTGGATACAAAGCTAATGGCAATGCTTAGCTAAAAACTTAAACTTTTAGAACAGTTATTGGTGGTCCAACAAAATCTCAAATTTTCCGCAACAATAGATTCACAACAATAATTTGTTGTTATTTCTTACTGACAACTGCTGTTACAAAAGAAGCGACCATTTATTTCTCAGCAAAGTCTTATTATTTGTGGGCACGAACACGCGAAAACTAGAAACTGGCTGCAATTCAGTCACCACAGTTAACGAACTCGTAGTTCACAATGAGGTGTCCTTGGTTATATCCGTTTCCGTCCGTGTCCAACGGGCGGAAGATGGTGTCGTAGTCCAGATCGAGGCCTCCGTTGCTGCACTGGTCGACGATCCTCGCGATAATTTGTGCATTGGTCCCAGTGTTTGTGATCTGCGTGCAGCGGGACTTGAGTTAATAATCCGATCTCTCACCTCTTTACGAGTTGCTCGAAATACATACGAGGTCTTAAAACAAAGTCATAGGGCAATAAGAAGGCTTGAAATCTCGACAAGTTTTCTCTTACCCTCAAGCATTTGCCACAAGCCTCCTGCCCACTTGGCCCGACCGGCCCGCAGAAGGCGGTCCACCCGTACTTCTGCCGCCAGGCCAGCGGCTGGCTCGCGTCCCATGTCGAGCAATAAGTGCTGACGGCATTCAGGTCCCATCCGTTCTGCGCGGGGTTGTAGTAGTGGTACGTCGCCCTGACGTTGCTAGCGCTCTGAGCATCGGCTGCGGAGATGGCAAGGCAAAGCAACACCGCCAAACAGAGGCTGAATCTCCCCATGGCTCGCAAGAAAAAGGAGTGGTGGTTTTTGTTGTGCAAGGAGATGAGCAAGAGAGCCTGAATTTATAAGGAGATGAGCAACATGATATCACGAAATTTGCTCTTGCAAGATTGGATGAGGGATTTGACGAGTTCGCTTGCGACTTGACTTTTGTGGAACTCGACCGACGGTGCTAACTGCGTGCGGACCCTTCTTCCTCTTTCTTAATGTTTATCTTATTTGACCGCAACACTGTGGAATATAAAAAGAAGAATTGAAATGAAGAATTAATCTAGGAGAAATAGAGGTTTAGCTAGCTAGGGCTTCACTATCGTTTGTGGTGTTAAAACTTCGTTCCTTTAAATTAAGCGTATCTTGATTGATTCCTACCCTTAAGCACTTTGTCCATTTGCATGTTGCCTTCATGGCATGACTCAATTTTAAATCTAAACAAGTATAAAATTATTCGAGAATTTGATACATGATCAGAATTATAACTGGTGGAAAAGTAATTTTGGAATTTTGCTAGGATTTTAGTGTATTTTTTCATTCCAAGAAATGCAATAAGACGGGAGAGTATTATCAAAGAAAAAAAAAAGCTTTAAAATCACATGAGATTGGATCGAATTGAGGGTGGCAGTGACTCGACGGAATTGAATGGTCAGAAGTTGTACTGGGTCAACTTTTGATTTTTTTTTTGTGGTATTCTCAAAATGTTGGCACCGTCAATCAAGGCTTGGTTTATTCCGTAGGATCTTTCGATGAGCTACAATAGTATGATATGCATGCAAGTGGTCGAATCGGGAAAGTTATCAAATTTTTTTTAAATTTATTGTAATCATACTAATTCAGATCTAATTTTTTTTTTGCTTTAATTTAGTCCTAAATCTTTTGTATTTGTACAACTTCAGTTCATCCAGCTAATTTTGACCAGCTGATGCTGACGTGAATGCCGACCTGTCGATCAACGCTGATGTGGTAATTTTTAATTTTTAAATTTTTTTCCTTTATTTTTTTGCTTTCCTTGTTCCTCTGGCCAGTTGCAGACCGATCAGGGGCTAGGCCTGGCGAGGTCACCTCGTTGGCCACAGGTCTGGCGAGGGCAAGCTCACCTAGCCATGGCGAGTGCGATGACCTCGCTGTAGAGAGTGAGATGTCATTGCTGGGCGAGCTCGACCTCACTGTAGAGAGCGAGGAGCCATTGATGGGCGAGCTCGACCTCGCCCAGATCTGGCGGGATCAAGCCTCGAGGTCAACCTCACTCTCGCCACATCTGGGCAAGGTCGAGCTCGCCCTTGCCATGACCTCACCCTAGCTGACCTTGCCCAAATTTGGCAAGGTCATTGCCCTCGCTAGACTAGAGGTTGGTGAGATCACCTCGCCGGCCCTAGCCCCTTGCCTGGCTTACCAAGGGAAGAAGGAAAGCAAAAAAAATAAAAATGGAAAAAAAATAAAAAATACAAAAAAATCGAATTTTTGTTAAAAAAAATTAAAAATTGCCAGTAGTTCATAGTGAGGTGCCCTTGGTTATATCCGTTTCCGGCTGTGTCCGACAGACGAAAGATGGTGATGCAGTCCAGATCGATCCCTTCATTGCCGCACCGGTCGACGAACCTTGCGATGATTTGCGCATTGGTCCTGGTGTTCGTAATCAGTGTGTAGCGGAACTTGAGTTAATAATTCGATCTGTCACTTCTTTAGAAGTTGCTCGAAAGATATCGGAGGTCGCGAAAACAAAGTTATGGGGCAAAACAAGAGGAATGCTTGAAATCTTTGATGATTTCTTTTACCTTCAAGCATTTGTCACAAGCTGGCCCTTGAGGCCCTACTGGCCCGCAGAAGGTGATCCACCCGTACTTCTTCCGCCTAGCCACTCGTTCGGCTCATAGACACACATAGCCTAATTGTTTACGGGGAAATTACCAAAACAATCCTAAATCTGTTGCAATTATACCAATTCAATCATAAATAATTTTTTGGGTCCAATTTAATCTTAAACCTTTTGTATTTATGCCAATTCAGTCCATTCGATCAATTTTGGCTAGCTGATGCTAAATAGACATTAGCAATTTGGCCGGCGTTGATGTATCAATTTTTAAATATTTTTTTCTCTGACAAATTTTTTTTTCTAATTTTTTAATATTTTATCCCTTTCTCTTTCCTTTTTTTTTTTGTTGCTTTCCTTCTTCCCCAGGGGCTAGGGCCGGTGAAATCACCTCGCCGGCACTAGTAAGAGTGAGCCTTGTGGCGAGGCTCGACGTCAACCCACCATGGCTGGGCGAGGTCATTGCCCTTGCTATGGCTGACCTCGCCCGCAATGGTGAGGTGGAGGCTCGCCCTCGCTGGCCCTACCCTGTGGCCGGTTGGCTAGGGGAAGAAGGAAGGAAAAAAAAAAAAAAGGAAACAGAAAGGGAAAAATATAATTTTTTTTAAAATTTTAAAAATCATTTTAAAATTGTCACATCAGCATTGGTCGAACGGTCGATATTCACATCAGCGCCGATCGGCCAAAATTGATCGGATGAACTGAATTGACATAAATGCAAAATATTTATAACTAAATTGATCAAAAAAATATTTACGATTGAATTGGTATAATTGAAATAAATTTAGGATTGTTTTGGTAATTTTTCCAATTGTCTATGGCTCAAAAAGAAGAAACATATGCCCAAAATGAAGACAAAAGTCAGGCGGCCACAAACTTCTAGTGAATCGGAATGGGAGCCAACTGGTGATGATGTAGAAACGACCAACCTCTTCTGAACTGGATGTGAATGAGGTTGGACTTTATGTACTCATTTATGTTGAAATGCATGACATACTCAAGAAAATGTTTGCCGAGTTGAGAAATGTTTCTTAAAAGAATGAGCTCAAAAGAGATATTCCCTTGGTTAAACAATAGGATATTTTGCAAAAGAGGAAAAAATTATCCAAAAAATCATAAATCTATTACACCTTTGCCAATTCAGTCACAAAACTTTTAATATTGTTAATTGAGTCATAAACCTTTTTACTTTTTAACAATTAAGTCTATTCGGTCAATTTTGATCAGAAATCATTGACGTGGATGCCAGTCGTCCTATGTGACGTTACCAGTGCTGATGTGGACAATTTTCAATAATTTTTTAATAATTTTTTTCTTTTTGCTTTTATTTTTACTTTTTTTCTTTTCTTTATTTGCCTTTTTTCTTCTTCCCTTCTCCCTCAAGTCGGTTGTGGGGTAGCAATCGGCCAGAGGCGAGGGCTGGCGACGACAAGCTTTTGCCAGACCTCACCGGCCAGAGGTAGAAGGGAAGAAAAAAAAGAAAGAGAAAGAAAATAAAAATGAAAAATAAAAGAAAAAAATAAAATAATTCAAAAAAACACTAAACTATTATTAAAATTTGTCTATGAAAATGCTGGCGGTGCCACGTAGGACAGCCAACGTTCACATTAGCAATTTCCAGCCAAAATTAACTGAATAGACTCGATTGGCAAAATGTAAAAAGGTTTGGAACTCAATTAATAAAATTGAAAAGTTTTGACAAAAATACAATAGATTTATGACTTTTTAGATAATTTTTCTGGAAACTGGCACTTAAACTATCATTTGTGTTGAAAACGTCACTACTTTGAATTAAGCATATCTTGATTGGTACCTTAAAGCACCTCATCTCATATAAACTAATCTTATAAGATGATCGACAACCTACAACGAGTAAATATGATAACGAGCGAAAGCAAATACATTAAGCTCAATGCATATCCATGTTGCCTCAATGGGATAACTCAATTTCGATTTAATCCACTACATGACCACAACCTTAACACGTGCAAAAGTAATTGTGAAATTTGCTGGGAGTTTATTTCCTTTAACTCCAACGAACGCAACCAAATTAACACTATAGAATGTTTGACCTTTCAGTAGACTGAGACTGAAGGGTGAAAAATGGGGCACTCGCTATGAATTTTGTGGTGGCTCGGAACTCGACGATATAACGTTGTTAATTAGTCTTTAGAAACTTCTCAAAGAAAATCTGAGCTTTACAATCACGTGGATGGGGTGGTTGAAAGTTAAACTCGGTCGGATCAGGTCGGGTTGGATTTGGATCATGTTAAAAATGGTACAATCCAAATTTGACTCATTTCATGCAATACAAAATGCAGTGAACTATGCCCTACCCAATACATATCCGATCCATATTGCTAAAACACTTCCATATTTAATCAAATCTAAGAAAATTCATATCCAAATTAAGATGAGAGCATGGAGGAGCAAACGCGAGATCGAGCGAGGGCGAGAGAGTGAAGAGAAAGTCATAGAGACAGGTTGGGTCTAAATACATTGTAAACCCATTTAACACCCATATTATTTTCAGACTTTACCATTCTAAATTCGTTTATAACCCATTTACTGAAATAACTAATCCATATAACAATCCAACCCATCATGTATGGATTGAAAAATAGGGTCTATCATCCATTTTGACATATCTATGAAAATTAAGAAGACGCATCACATGACATTTTTCCAAGGGAAAATGGGATGTTGCTTACCCAGTATAATTCAGCCCCTCCTTCAATGCTTTGAAAATTTGAAAAGCCAACTAAGGTTCTCCAGCCAATTAAGTCGTCAAAGTCCCTCAAACTTACTCTCTTGAAAAAGTTCTAGAATCAAAACGATCATTCATAAAAATTATGGTATCAAATTGCATGTCACCGAGTATGTCGTACTAAAATTTTTTCTCCTTTGGATACAAAGCTAATGGCAATGCTTAGCTAAAAACTTAAACTTTTAGAACAGTTATTGGTGGTCCAACAAAATCTCAAATTTTCCGCAACAATAGATTCACAACAATAATTTGTTGTTCTTTCTTACTGACAACTGCTGTTACAAAAGAAGCGACCATTTATTTCTCAGCAAAGTCTTATTATTTGTGGGCACGAACACGCGAAAACTAGAAACTGGCTGCAATTCAGTCACCACAGTTAACGAACTCGTAGTTCACAATGAGGTGTCCTTGGTTATATCCGTTTCCGTCCGTGTCCAACGGGCGGAAGATGGTGTCGTAGTCCAGATCGAGGCCTCCGTTGCTGCACTGGTCGACGATCCTCGCGATAATTTGCGAATTGGTCCTGGTGTTCGTGATCTGCGTGTGCAGCGGAACTTGAGTTAATACCTCTTTCGGAATTGCTCGATATACATGCGGGGTCTTAAAACAAAGTCATAGGAAGCAAAGAAGGTTTGAAATCTCTTTAAGTTTTCTCTTACCCTTAAGCATTTGCCACAAGACTCCTGCCCACGAGGCCCGACCGGCCCGCAGAAGGCGGTCCACCCGTACTTCTGCCGCCAGGCCAGCGGCTTGCTCGCGTCCCATGTCGAGCAATATGCGCTGACGGCATTCAAGTCCCACCCGTTCTGCGCGGGGTTGTAGTAGTGGTACGTCGCCCTGACGTTGCTAGCGCTCTGAGCATCGGCTGCGGAGATGGCAACGCAAAGCAACAACGCCAAACAGAGGGTGAATCGCCCCATGGTTTGCAAGAAACGAGTGGTGGTTTTTGTTGTGCAAGGAGATGAGCAAGAGAGCCTGAATTTATAAGGAGATGAGCAGCATGATATCGCGAAATTTGCTCTTGCGAGATTGGATGAGGGATTTGACGAATTCGCTTGCGTCTCGACTTGTGGAACTCGACCGAACGTGCCAACTGCGTGTGGACCCTTCTTCCTTGTTCTTAATGTTGATCTCATTTGATCGCAACACTGTGGAATATAAAAAGAAGAATTAAAATGAAGAATTAATCTAGGAGAAATAGAAGTTTGGCTAGCTAGGGCTTAACTATCGTTTGTGGTGTTATACTTCGTTCCTTTAAATTAAGCATATCTTGATTGATATGTACCCTTAAGCACTTTCTCCATCTGCATGTTGCCTTCATGGCATGACTCGATTTTGATTTTGAACAAGGGTGAAATTAATCGAGAATTTGATACATGATCAGTATTATAACAGGTGGAAAAGTAATTTTACAATCTTGCTAGGAATTTTAGTTTATTTTTTCATTTCTAGAAACGCAATGAGATTTAGCACTAAGAAATGCAATTGGATCAAATTGAGGGTGGCAGTGATTCGACGGAATTGAATGGTCAGAAGTTAGTCAACTTTTGATTTTTTTTTGTGTGGCATTCTCAAATTGTTGGCTCCGTCAATCAAGGCTTGGTTTATTCCTTAGAATCTCTGGATGAGCTATGATATGTATGCAAGTGGTCATATTGGGAAAATTACCAAAAAAGTCCTAAATCTATTATAATTGTACCAATTAAGTCCTAAATTTTTTTTTTGGCAAATTGAGTCCTAAAATTTTTGCATTTACGCCAATTTAGTCCATCTGACCAATTTTGGTCGGCAAGCAATGACGTGGAACAATCGACAATAATGTGGTGCGGTGATGATGACATTGATAATTTTTATAATACTCCAATATTTTTTATTTTATTTTATTTTTTCCTTTTTTTTCTTTCTTTTCTCTAGCCAGTCGTTCGAACCGAGGGGTGATCGAGGAGGCCAACTCGCCTAGCCACTAGTGAGGCAAGCCCTGGCCGAATCTGGTGAGGGCTCGCATTGCTAGTGGCTAGGCGAGCTCAACCTCGCCAGCCCTTGCCTTAGCCGATCTCCTCGGTCCGATGACCGACCGAAGGAAGAATGAAGAAAAAAAAAAAATAAATAAATAAATAAATAAATAATATAAAAAAAAAATATTAAAATATTATTAAAAATTGTCTACGTGCCGGCCAAAATTGGCTGGATAAATTGAATTGGCACAAATACAAAAGGTTAAGGACTCAATTGGCAAAAAAAAATCTTTAGGACTAAATTGACACAATTGCAATAGGTTTTAGACTTTTTTGGTAATTTTCGCAGCTCGCATTACATTGTAAATTTTAGGAATTTGTCTACCTTTCGAGTACTCTTTTAGATTGATGTGCTTGGCTCTATACCTCACCATCTTTGTTCCTTGACTGTGGAAAAAGGGGAAGGTAGAGGACTGAAGTTGAGCCAATCTCCATGTACTTGGTTCTCTGGAGAGTTTTCTGGTTATTTCATGGAAACTCAGTGTTTCTTTGTCGCTAATTTGGAAGAGTATAGTTAATTATCAATGTGTAACTATCGAGTAATCAAAGAACTTAGTAGAGTAGATGGAGCAGTTACATTGCTCCATCTTATTCAATGCATAATTCAAATTACTAGCATTTTCTCAGCCTCGGTGGCCTTTAATCTCTTGGGGGAACTTCGATCTTCCCCTTTATGACGAAGAAGAAGGTAAGAGCTTTAGTAGTTTATGGCCGAGCAGATGACATGTTGAGTGTTCGATGTATGTCCTAATCAAATTTGAGGGTGAAGATCATATGGTAATAACAACTTCTATTGCAGAAGAAGCAATCATCTATTTCTCATCAAAGTCCTATTATTTTTTGGCAGGGATATGTGAAAACTAGAAACCGGGTGCTTTCAGTCACCACAGTTAACGAACTGGTAGTTCACAGTGAGGCGCCCTTGGTTATATCCGTTTCCGTCTGTGTCCAACGGACGGAAGATGGTGTTGTAGTCCAGATTGAGCCCTCCGTTGCCGCACTGGTCGACGATCCTCGCGATAATTTGCACATTGGTCCTGGTGTTTGTGATCTATGTGCAGCGGGACTTGAGTTAATAATTCGATCTCTTACCCTTTTGAAGTTGCTCGAAATATATTGGAGGTCGTAAAAACAAAGTTATAGGGCAAAAACAAAAGGAACGTTTGAAATCTCTGATGTTTTCTTTTTACCTTCAAGCATTTGCCACAAGCCTCTTGCCCAAGAGGTCCGACCGGCCCGCAGAAGGCGGTCCACCCGTACTTCCGCCGCCAGGCCAGCGGCTTGCTCGCGTCCCATGTCGAGCAATATGCGCTGACGGCATTCAAGTCCCACCCGTTCTGCGCGGGGTTGTAGTAGCCGTATGTCGCCCTAACGTTGCTAGCGCTCTGAGCTTCGGCTGTGGAGACCGCAAGGCAAACTAATTGGGTATCGGCTGTGGAGGAGACCACAAGGCAAAGCAACAACGCCAAACAAAGGCTGAGTCTCTCCATGATTTTGTGTGTTTTGCAAAGGAGAGTGGGTTGTTTCTGCTGTGCAAGGAGATGACCAAGACGGGGAGATTTTTCAGACACGAGGAACGTGAATTACGGGAGTAACTTTGTGAGATTGGACGAGGGATTTGACTAATTTTCTGGCGTCTTGACTGGGCAGTTGATTGAAGGGATTTCTACGTGTGGATCCTTCTTTCTTGTTCTTCATGTTTATCTCTTTTGACCGCAGTACAGTCGGGAAACACAAGAAGGTTTGTCTTAACCTCTTAACCCGGGGCTCTATCGAATCATTCATATTCGGTTAAGAAGTAACTTCACTTAAAAAAAAAAAAGGAGAGCTGAGGGCTTCCACAGGAGCCTCTGAGACCTCTCCACAAGCTCAACAAATGCATTTCTTATTTTAACGTACCGGTATCTGCATGCCCTATACCCCCAAAATTCCCATGAAATCTTTGTCTTTCCTAAAGAGAGGGGAATATCCCCTAAGCGTTTTACATCTCAGTGATTCTGAGGTCCAAATTGGACCGAGATGAAATCTTTTAAGGACATGCTTAGGTCCACATTTTCCTTTTATTTTGTAAAACGAAGAATTAATTTAGTATAAACAGGGGTTAGGCTAGCTGGCACTTAGTTGTCATTTGTGGTGTTGAACTCCACTCCTTTGATTTAAGCATATCTTGACCGGCACCTGCAAGCACTTTCTCTTGTGTAGACGAATTTTATACGATAGATCGATAATTTACGAGTAAATTTGATAACGGACGAAAGAAAATAAATTTGACTTAATCCGTGTGCGCTGCCTCAATGGGCACGGCTCAATCTAAATTTTAACAAGTACGAAAACGATTGTGAATTTAATACATGAACCACGTACGATTTTAACCAGTACAAAAGTAATGGTAAAATTTGCTAGGATTAAATCTTTTTATCCCAAGAAATGCAATCAAATTAACTATGTGTAATGTTTAACTCTCGAGTCGATTCAGACTGAAGAGTCCAAAATGGGCTACTTGTAATGAATTTTGTGGCGTCTCGCAGCTCAGAATTTTAATTCGTTAATTTATCGGCCTTTTAGAAACATCTCAGAGAAAATCTAAGTTTTATAATCGAATGAGCTGGATCAAGTTGATGGTCGCAGAAATTCGACGGAATCTAATGGCCAGAAGTTTTGATCAGTCAACGCTTGACTTTTTGTGGCATTCTGAAAATCTTTGCTTCGTCATTTTGAGTGTTGGTTTGTTCCATGGAGTCTTTTGATGAACTACAACAGCATGATATGCATGGGCTCGCAATACATGGTAAATTTTAGGAAATCATGAGATAATAACTTTATCTACGTCTTTGCCCCTTGACAGTGGAGAAAAGGAAGGTTGAGGACTAAAGTTGAGTTAATCTCTATTATAACAGTTGGTTCGCGGGAAAATTACCAAAACAGTCGTAAACCTATTATAATTGTGCTAATTCAGTCATAAACCTTTTTTTTATGCCAATTCAGTCAATTCGGCCAATTTTGGCCGGCCGGCATTGACGTGGACGCCGGCCGACGCTGACGTGGCAATTTTTAAATATCCAATTTTTTATTTTTTCGAAATTTTTAATTAATTTTTTATTAATTTTTTTCCTTTTCTTTTTCCTTTCCTTTTTTTTTTCCCTTCATCTATCTTCAACCTCTGGCCGGTCACCGAACCGGCCAATGGTGGAAGTCGGCGAGGTCGGCCCCAACAGCTGCTAAAAAGGCTTGACCTCGCCGACGCGTTCAAACAAAACCAACCTTGCCATTCTTACGAGTTTGAGCTTATTAGATTTGGCGAGGTTGGCCTTGCCTTACCCCCCGGCAAGGCTCAATCTCGCCGTTGTTGGGTGAGGCCAACCTCGCTAGAGCGATTTTAGTGGACGATCCCTCACTAGATCCGGGCGAGGCTTGAACTTGTCGGCAACTGGCGAGGTCGGCCTCGCCCAGCAATAGCAAGGTCAGCCTTGCCCAATGTTCGCAAGGTCAAGCCTCGCCAGCGGCTTGCGAGGCCGATCTCGCTGGCTTCCACCCGGTGATCGGCCAGATGTTGAAGATGAAAATGAAGGAAAAAAAAAAGAAAAGGAAAGGAAAAATAAAAGAAAAGAAAAAAAAATTAGAAAAATTAATATTAAAAACTATTGCTTCAAAGATCGGAGCGTTAGCCGGGTTGGCCAACGCTCTACATCATCAAGGCGGCCGGCCAAAATTGGTCGGATGAATTGAATTGGCACAAATGTAAAAGGCTTAGAACTGAATTGGCACAAAAAAAATTTACAGCTGAATTGACACAATTGCAATAGATTTGTGATTGTTTTGGTAATTTTTCCATTGGTTCACTGGAGAGTTCTTCGGTTATTCATGGAAGCTTAGGGTTTCTTTGTTGCTAATTTGGAAGAGTAAAGCCGAGAATCGGCGTGTAACCATCGAGTGATTAAAAAAACCAATTAGGTTAGATAGAGCAATTACATTGCCCCATGTTATTCACCAAGTAAATTCAAATTACTAGCGATTTCTCAGCTGCTTTCAATCCATCGGGGAACATTGATCTTTCCCTTTACGACGACGAAGAAGGTAAGAGCTTCGGTTTGTATTTGGCGGAGCAGTTGGCATGTTAAGTGTTCAACTTATGTCTGAATCAAACTTGAGGGTGAAGAAGAGACGAAGATAGAAGAGCAAAGCAAAATGATGATGATCATGATGAAAAATATGGGTTAAATTGGTAATGTGTTGGGTCGGTTCAAGCCGCGAAAATTGTATTACATTAAGATATATCGATATAGGTTAAATGGATTAATCTGGGCCGAACCCATCTTCGACCCTCACAAATTTGACCTAATCCACCTATTTAACAAGTCTAGTACAGACACCCAAAAAGAAGAAGAAAGTCTGGAGCTCAAATACTTGGAGTGAATCGAATTGTGAGTCTATTGAAGATGATGTAGAAGCAGCCAACTTCTACAGAACCAATAGTAGATGAGGTAGAGAAACTTTTGTACTCACTGATGATGAAATGCATGACTTTCATAGGAAAACGTTTGCTGAGTTGAGAAATGTTTCTGAAAAGACTACTGAGCTCAAAAGAGATATTTCCTTGGTTAAACAACGAGGAAAAAGAGTTCTACAAGAGGAAAGAGATCCCACCATAGAAAAATGCATCTTTTTGCAGAATGACATGCTTTTGAAAAAGAAGAGGTTATTGGACTGTGCATGTTACTAGCATCAAAACTTTTGTTTAAATGCCCTGTTAAGGTGAAGTGAGATTATGGGAGAAAATCCTTGTGGATGCCAAAAAAGAAATGATTTTCTTGTAACTACATGAATGAAAGAAGCTGAAGAGATTGAATTTTGGTGGAACATTCAAAGGAAAAATCATTCAGCAAAGCAAACATCAAGCCTGGAACTCTCGTCACTGAAGATATGTCTTTAGTCAAAGGCTTAAATCACAATTTATTAAGCATTAAACAACTTTGTGATAAGGGATTTAAGATAAACTTTGAAGAAGGAAAATGCATTGGCTCGGATAATTATTAGAAATGAAAGTTCGTTGGAAAAACTGTATGTGATCGTATAGTTAACGTGAAAGAAGTTAACCTTCTGTAGAATCACTGCCTTGTTTCTGTAAAAGATGAAAGCAGGATTTGCCGATTCGGCACAAGAAACTCGGATGCACGAGCCCCAAGCAAAGATCAGAACTATCCAAGAAAGATCTAGTGCAAGGATCGTCTAAGATTAGATTTGAAAAAACCGAGATATGTGAAGGTTGCACTTTGGTTAGGCAAATTAAAAGTTCCTTCAAGCGACAAAAGGCCGTTTCTGCCGACAGAGCTCTACAGCTTTTACGCATGGATTTATTCGGACCAAAAAGAAGTAAGAGCCTTGGTGGTAAGAAATATCGCTCGGTGATTGTGGATGATTACACAGGGTGTACTTGGATTGTGTTTCTTGCTCATATATATGAAGCATTGCATTCGTTCAGGAAGTTAGCGAAACGAGCTCAAAACGAAAATTAGTTTTATGTGAACTGGGGAAGAGTTTTGCTTACAACTTTTCTGCTCCTTGTACTCCACACCGAAAGTGGAGTTGGAGAAAAAAGAATTGTTCTTTACGAATCATGGCTTGTACAATGCTTGTACAAAGTCATAATCCTGCCTACTTTTGGGCAGAATCAATTAATACTACATGTTATATCAACAAGTCATCAAAGATTTTTGCTTACCAAAAATCCCTTTGATCTAGAAAGCCATCATTTCATACTTTGGTATACTTGGACGCACTTGCTATTTTCTTAGAAGTGTAAATTACAATATTGGCAAGTTTGATCCCAGATCGAACGAAGGCATCTATCCTTACTATCTAAGTAGGGTTTGACAGTACGATTAACTGATTGATTGATTGATTGATTCTCTCCATCTACTTTTGATAGTTACAGCAGAAGGGCTTTTCTTCGGTCCGTGGAAGGACCTGGACATATCGAACCACGTCTCCTGTATTTGATCATTCATTCCCCAAAAGTAGATTCACAATAATAATTCGTCATTATTTCGTAATAACAACTTCTATTACAAAAGAAGTGATTATTTATTTCTCAGCAAAGTCTCATTATTCTTGGGCACGGCATGAAACGTTCAATCATCGCAGTTAACAGTGTGCAGTTCATAGTAAGGTATCCTTGCTTATATCTGTTTCCGTCAGTGTCCAATGGACGGAAGATGGTGTTGTAGTCCAGATCGAGCCCTCCATTGCTACATTGGTCAACAATCCTCGCAGTAAATAAAGAAAACTTTGCGCAAGTAGTCTAATTCACGCATGATTTGGGCATTTCAACTACCCAATCTCTCACTAATCAAGAAATGGAGGATACATAAGGCCGCTTGGAGAAAAATAATTTTAGATTGGCCATGTAGGGTAGAATTACTTCATATATATTCCAATGGCGATCTTAAAATCTGAAAGTGAGACAAATGACACTTTTCCTTTGATTATATAGATACATTGCACTAAGATCTCAATTCATTGTCTCAAACTCGAAATCGTACATACCATCTATTTAGCCAAAAGAATTGCAAAAAGAGAAAAGGAAAAAGGAAATGTAGTTCTTTATTGGGAAGACAGAGAAAAAATGAAGACAATGATCATTTGATCATGAATAGGCGAAATGCAGATCTTTTTTCATCTGCATCTTTTACCCAATTACAGAAATTAGTGAAAGCAATACAGTTTAGATGAAGGAGGAGAACTTCTTTCCTAACCAAAGTTATAATGAATTGACATTATGGAAATGTCATTCTCTTAACCTAAGAGATGAACATGGAAAGCTACACAATTTTTTTTTTCTGTGAGGCTATTAGAAAATCATTGGAAAGAGGAGACCCCGATTTAACCAAACCGTTCTCCTTCGTTCCTGCTTTTGCATCTACAACATGCCATCCCTGTGCAGCCTCACGGAACAGGCCACAGCCTGAGCCCAATGCCTCAGCTTGGTTTTTACTTGCTGAGGATTTTCCCCTATAAAACAGATATCAATCGCCAAGAGCATGTCTTCGTTAATTACAACACGAAAAAGAACAAAAATGTTGGAACATACTAGTGATTTGGTGCATAGAGGATGTGCGATCAGGTTTTACTGCAAGAGGAAATTCTTTAAAAGCAAATTCATTCGCTGAGCACCATCAGCCCATTTCAGAGTCTGAGATTGTCTTCACATTTTCTACATATATAATTAAAACTTACCCGGACTACAAATCTTCCATGTGTCGGAATCACTCCTAGGACTGCCAAAGGATGAAGAACCTCCGCCAAGCGAGGACGGTGACATTGAAAATGACAACGATGATCCATGGCTTTGTGGCGTTGATACTGGACTCGGCGACAACTGCCTGTTCACGGCGAAGTAAAGGTCGAGTGCTGGCAAAGTGTTGCACAAATCTTGTACACCCTCCTCTTCTTTGAACCCAAACCCTAGATCTATGCATCCTTTGAGCTCATTCAAATCCTCATCGGTGATATCCCCGGAGTTATTAATCCCGTTTTTCTTCCTTTCTTGGTGTAGGATCTGACGCCTCCGCTTCTCCCACGCAATGTCCCTTGGGGTCTCGCACATTGAAAGTTGTTTGGATAGGCACTTGCGGCTATTCTTCTTAGCCAGGCCAACTGGAATCTGTTGTAGCTCTTCCCCATCCGATCCGCTCGGGGACGACAAGGATGGGGATGAACAGGATGACAATAAAACAATGTGGCTTTGTTCAGGCTCTTCTTTATTCATATCTCAGCGACTTTGAGTACGTACCTACCTTCCAGGGCTTGGGGTATGTCGTAGGAATTCTCTCCGTCTGATTTCTCGAGTCGTTCGACCCGAATGCCAATGTATGGGATTGCCTGGGCCGTGGCAGCGTGAAGAGCCGCCCGGCCAGGCGGCAGTGGTGGCAACGAGGTGGAAATGGCAAGTCTGGTTGGTGGGTTCTATATAAGAGGAGAGGTGACTTTTTGTTATGTGATGAAACAGAACCAAACCAACCAGCTCAAACGGGAGGCGTTTGGTGGTGGGGGTGATGGTGGGGCTTTAATGGAGGCCCTCATCAAATCCCATCGTTTGTGTAGTGTGGTTGTTATTCCACACCATCCATTTCTAATATGAAACTGGACAAATTTAGGAGCTTTGATGGTTTATGTGTCGGAGGGCTCAGCTTCTTTCGAGGGAAAGTTGGAAGCATGAACCTGATAACTGCCATTAAAAACTGTCCATTTTGGAGACTAACGTCCAAGGACGAGACAATGCAACCTTCAACATTTCCATGCTTACCATGCACAGAGTCTTTTTCTTGCAATGGTACTGTTTAAGAGCAATTGCTAAGGATATTAAGCTGCTCGACAATCATGAACCTTTTTCGCTTTTCTCCTGAAGTAGTATTTTGGCGACAAAAGATTGTGAAACAGATGAGAATTGATTCTGTTAAAATCAATAATCGAAAATTCCTTCTGTAGTACCGTAAATTTAAGTACAAAAGTAAAGCAAACTGTATTTTAAATTAATATTCTTACTTAATTAGATTTTATGATTTTATCCCAAACAATGATCCAACTATGCTGTTTCTTACGTAATTATAATGTTCAAAAAGATGAGAAGATTGTCCCAAACCTTGTTATATATATAGAACTATGGATTTATAATGTTCAAAAAGATGAGAAGATTGTCCCAAACCTTGTTATATATACAGGATTGCTCTCTAGATTCTAGATTCAAATCTCATCATTTGATTCAATTCTAGATCCAAAATATTCATCATTATTACGATCATAAACCAAATGTTGAACCTCAAGTATACTAGTAAAATACCGTTGAATCTTCCACTTTGATTTAATATGTCGATCCTATCAATATACAAGTCCGCGTCAAATTTCGTGATTTATGTCATATTTTGATGGAGTGAGAACCTTTATTTCCATTCATGTCTCCATTTGGCTTCTCATTCATCCCAAAAATTGAGCCATATGAATATGGGTACGTGTGACATTATGACTCATTATATCAATGGTTGAGATTTGTTGATATTGATGAGTAAAACAGCTTGTGATATCTGATCATGCTGTTTAACAGTTGATTATAGCACCAAATAATATTTTTAGTGCTAAAGTTGTCATTCGCTCTTCTTACGGTTGATCATTGTTCATTATTTTTTGAATCTTGATGACACAGCAGATGCGAGTTCCCCTCCCTTCTATCGATGCCGCCATCAGGACGTCCGCCTCCACTATAAGCTACATCCAACGTAGAAGCGCCACTACTTTTACCATACAAGAAACTAGGGGATTTCTGGAGAAATGACAGTTGAAATCAGCGGAAGCGCCTCTGAGGTTCAGATAGCACAGCAGCTGATACAGGAAACGATCATTCGGCCCCTGCGAAAAATGCTTTACAAGTAAATGTAAACCACACCTACGAGTTTGATTTGAAAAATCTCAGTACCCATTTGTTTCTTGGAATTGGCTTGAGTACATGCACCACTGTATTTGTGTGCACATCTTTATCGTCACACTTCAATAAAAACTTTCCGAGTTTCTTTTGTTTCTGCACCCAGTTCCCACTTTGATGTGTGCTCATGCACGCAGATATGTTGGTTTGTTTTCGTTTTCGAGTTTCATGTCAACGGCGAATTGTTTTCCGCTGCAGGATTCTATTGCTGAAGTGGCCGCAGCAGCTCAGACAGAGAGACTGCTGCTTCGTCGGACAGAAGGTTACAGCACTTAAGCATCTCTCCTAAATCCAGGTCATACTGGAGATTATGGCATTGAATATGGTCAACTTATGGGTACTAAGCCAGGCTGTCGGTCTCCTCTTAAGCATATTTTGGAACAACCGACTTCACCATCTCCGTTTGATTGGAGACTACATATGTACATATTAATGTTTCTGTTCTGATACGTCTAATTTTATGGCTGTTCATTCCAAATAGAGTATCTAATGGAAGCAAGCCAAGAGCATCATTAGGAAAAGCTCTCCCAACGAGTAATATCGTAGCTATTCATATGCTTGCAATCAATACCGCATTATGATACAATTGATTCTTGATTTAAGATACCGCATTCTAATACAATTAATTCTCGATTTAATAAATTTTGGCCTAAGGTTTAATTGAGTCAATGATTTTTTCCTTGTTTTAGAATGATTTGATTGTCGAATTCATCTAAACACCTCTTTAAGTAACCCAACATGGAAAATGTGCAATTTTCGAAACACTTATTTCCGCATGTTATGCTCACTAATGCTTTGAACATTGAAATTTAATTAACAAACGTGCCAATGCCCCAAGGGCGCTCCTTAACAAAACCTTATTAAAAACTAACCCATCAAAGTCCAGGTCTCTACTTTTATGATCATTTGCTTCTTAATCGAATTTCTTTCTTTATTGGCTTTTTAAGCACTTAATTTTGATAGCTTTATTCGCTACACGGTCAATAATGGCATATCCGTTGACGTGGTAACGTGACATGATATGATATAGGATCACGAATCCTTCGAGGAACATTTGCTGTATCCAATGATATTCACGTGCATTTCATCTCAGTCGTCATGTTACGCAAATTCTCGAAATAGTTTTCAGACTGACAACTGAAACCAATCTCCGAGGATCGGTTCTTGGAGCAGTTGAAGAAGATCCGGGGGTTAGATGTGTCTTTTTCCGCATCCAATGTCGGTTGGCTTTACCTGTTTTTGGTGGGCAACACTTTGTCACCGGTTGTCGTTTTCTCTTCTCGGATCAGCAGCCGACTTTTCATGTCTTTGGTCGGCGCGCTTTGTTCACCCATCTTTTCTTCATTTCTTTCTTCGTTGTCCATGATCCAACCGACGAACGTTTATGTAGAGGTCCATTTGGCATTTGCTCCTTTAACAAAAGAATAATGCGTCCATGACTGTGGTGCGGAAAGCTACGTGCAATGCATGTTGTGATTCGCTGTAAAAAGAGAGAGAGAGAGAGAGAGAGAGAGAGAGAGAGAGAAAAAGCATTGGAAAAGGCTCAAACTTTCGGTTGGCATTTCCCATAAAACAATTAACCCAGTTCTTGGCTTGGCTTGGCGAGTTCGAGAGATTGATGGGTTGATCGATCAGTTTTGGAGAATTCCCAGGAGCCCGTTGCGTTGAATTTCCATCGCATGAACAGGTGGGGCGTCTCTCTGTCTTTTTTGTTCCGGGTTCTGGATTTGAATTTTCACGGGTTGATCATCGATTCCATGATCCGACTGTTTTTCCGTCCGTTATGATTTCCTTTGTTCTGATTGATGAAAGATTCCGTGTGTTCGTGATTGTTTGGTTTCATTCGCTGGAAATTTTTTCGCCTTTGCTGGTGTGATTTTTGGGTGGTGATTTTTTATTTGTATGACAGTTGATTCTGTCTTCTGCAAATGGTTGGTCTTCTTTCAGTGGAAAATTTTAGTGTGCGTTAAGCTCGGATACGTGGCCAATTACTTTAGAAGCTTGTTCTCTGATTGGACATGGTTTTTTTTTTTACAAAGAATCGGAGAGAAGAAGGTGAAATGTGTGGGTGGCAACCTCTTTTCAAGTTAACCCTTTCGGAAGGTAAAGAAACTGTTCCTGATTGCCGTCAAGAAAACGGAAATGAGGTTATATAGTTCTTGGCACTCTCGTTTTCTTTATCTGAGCAATGAAATGGAATTATGAGAAACATTGAGCCTGACTTTCAATTGGAATCATACATACTTTTAAATTTATGTTGCAGGAGAGTTCTGTAGAACTTTTTTTAGCAGCAGTCTATCATGCACACTATAAAATGGTTCTTGAGCTTGTTGTTTGGACCATTTGTGTTACCTGCTTACAGAGGCTCATACACTTGCATACAACTATGGGTGAATGCTTTGCATGTATCATGATACTGTTATGCATAGTATATACATCTACGTGAGTCACAAACCATTGTAGGCATGTGCATCCTTTGCATGTGTCCCAATAGGAAGAAGGGTGTCAATGCATCACATCTGAGCTATAGTTTGTACAAATGAGTGTCGGATTGATATTTATATCTTTGCATCATTGAATAAATTTTTCTTTTGCTGCTTGTCACTTGCTGCAGGAGCAATCTGGGACTGAGCCTATTAATTTGTTTTTGGGAAGATTGGATGTAATTCTCTGTTACTCTTTAAGTTTGATTCTCGAAGTCACTTGAATTTTTCTGGGCATGGCTGCTGGAGAAGCCTCTCAAGATAAACTGGAGAAGATACCCCGGGGATTTGCAGTGGCTTTGTCATCAGCAGTTCTTGAATGGCTTCTCATATTTGTGCTCTTCATAAATGCCCTTTTCTCGTACTGATTACAAAATTCGCTTGTTATTGTGGGTTGCAAACACCTTGTCTTTTGTGCTCTAGACTTGATCATGTTCTAGGTGATAAAAAGGTTGGATTTTATTGGGACATGATTTGTGGCAACCACAAGTCGGAGATTTCATCCTTGGTTCTCTGCCATGCTCACGATAAACTCGCTGATGTTCATGGGATGTGTGAGAATTGCCTTTTCTCCTTTGCTACAATTAACAAGTCAAATGCTGAAACATACAGATTGCTGGTGGGTAAATTGGGAGAGGATTCTAATATTGAATTGGAAGAGAACATCTTTTCTGAGGATCATAATCTATGTAGTTCAAGCAGAACGCGTTGCTCTTGCTGTAATGAACCATGGATTTCAAGAGGTTATGCCCAAAAATTGGTGCTCACGAAATCAAGTGGGTGTGCGTTTGTGGATCTAGATGTTCCTTTATCAGGCGTTGTTGGATCCGATCAGTATAGCCTGAAGAAGAATGACGAAAGAACATTACAAGGAGCTCCTCTCCAAAAGGATGGTGGACTAGATTCATTGTCTCATGTAGAATACACCAAGCTCAAAATTACTTCTGATACAGAGTCAGATGTACTGTTTTCAGATGATGATGAAACAGCCATTCGGCATCTTAAAGCAGTGTATCTCAAAGAAGAATCTGCAATTGATTGTGCTCCAATCAAGCCTCTAATTGCGGTACTAGGTGATGATGCAAATTCAGAGAAACTTGTAGATCCAGCTTCGTTGAATGAACGTTCTCCAGCTTCCCAAGTGCAGTTAGATGTTGTTGAGGCTCCTGGTGGGAACTCCGTCGCATCTACTACTGAACATGACTTGGGTGAAATCAATTGCCAGGGTTCTGATAATTCTGATACCAATGCCGCTTCAGCTGCTCTACCTGAACTTATTTCCTTTGATGACATTCCTTCTGCAGCAAATGACACGAGCACTCCTGAGAGAGTACTAATAGAGAGCTGTAAGTTTTGATTCTCTCTCTCTCCCTCTCTCTCCCAAGACGATTAAGAATGTTTATTGTGATATATTGTTCATTAACAAGAGACTATTACATTTCCATTTTGGACACTATTTACTCATAATACTCTAGCTTGTGTTTCATCTATCTGTGAGCCAACTAAAACCATGGACAAGTAGTGTATATGCCTTTTGCATCACAATTTATGCATTATATAATTTCTTCATCTTCTGCTCCGATAAATAACTTCTCTATCGTCTGATGCATCTATTCTAGAAGCTGGAGCTTATACTGCATAACCATGTTTGTTTTTCCTTGGAATTTGGAAAGAAATCACGGTTGTCTGACTGAATGTGAACTCAAATGCTTTTGTCACTTTTTTTTGGGATTTGTAGCTGTTAAAGAGTTGGCACTTAAGACAATGACCTAATCTTTTAATGAAATAATTTATCTGCACAGGTGTTACGGGAGCTGATGAAGATGAGAGAACAGCAGCAACATATTCTGATGGAGCCATTAAGGAAGAGACTGACCCAATTGCAGGAATTGACAAAGCCGAAACAAATACTGTATGTACTGACCATATTGCACAAGCGCCAAATTTTTTTGGATCTTGGCGATGCCTATAAGATAGCTGTAGGCAATAGGGGAAGGCAGTTGTCTGATGTGCTTGCTGAGCAGTGGCTAGCCAAGGATTCTTCCAGAGTTAGTGAAGACTTGAAGAACTTGTTCTCTCAGTTATCTGCTGCTCGAGGGTTTGAGCAATCTGTAAATGATATTAGTCCAAAAGTTTCTACTAACAGTGATGAATTTAGAACGTCTGATGCTCCTAACTCAACTGCATTTCAGGTCCTTCAAAAGAAAATCTCACTCGAGAGAAATGAGTCTGGTCTTGAGTCTTTAGATGGGAGCATAGTCAGTGAGATTGAAGGTGAAAGTGTGATTGACCGATTGAAACGTCAGATTGAGCATGATAAAAAATCTATGAGTGCCTTGTATAAGGAGTTGGAGGAAGAAAGAAATGCCTCTGCAATTGCTGCAAATCAAGCCATGGCCATGATTACTAGACTGCAGGAGGAGAAGGCAACACTCAACATGGAAGCATTACAGTATCTTAGAATGATGGAAGAGCAGGCTGAATATGATATGGAAGCTCTGCAAAAATCAAATGACCTACTTGCAGATAGGGAGAAGGACATACAAGATCTTGAAGCAGAGCTTGAATTCTACAGGAGTAAGTACTCGAATGAACCATTGTCTGAGAATATTATGGAGTCGGTTCATTTAGAGGCCAGTAGTCCTGAAGTTACTGAAAAAGCCAAGGGAAATGAAATTTCTGTAGAAGATAGTGGCCATGATGAAGTTGACCATGCTGATAGGGTCATTGGCGAAACCGGAACAGTTGAATTTACTGATTCTGCAACCGAGATTGAAGAAGAAAAATTACGCATTTTACAGTTTCTGAAGAAGTTGGAGAAAAAGCTTGGCCTGTCTCCTAAGGACAGCAAAAAGTTTGAGTTGGCTAATGGTGAATATTCTGAAATCAAAGGTGGTGAGGTATGTGACTTAGAGGAGCTAGACTGCAGAGCAGAGAATTCCGAAAGCGGTGGCATGGAAGATAGTCGTTTATCTGTGCAACATGATGTTTCTCAATCAAAAGGTAGTTTAAGTTCCCAGGAAGGACAGGGTGCCATGCCGGAGAATCCGTTATTATTGAGCAAGAAAGATAAGAACTTTGTTTCCATCGAACAATCTTCTGTGTCAATTTATGAAGGGGATGAGTTGGTTTCTCTTAGAAATGAGGTCCACTCTTTGTATGAGAGGTTGGAAGCATTAGAGACAGATCGTTGTTTTCTTGAACGTACAGTTAAGTACCTCAGCATTGGAGACAAGGGGCTTCAATTCGTTCAGGATATCGCTTCTCATTTGCAACAGTTACGGAGCATTGGGACAAGAAGTGATCAAGCCGTCCCTTGAGAATTGATGCTGATGGGTTGTAAAGGTAGGTTATGATACTAAAATGAGAAACTCTTCTTGTTTTAATGTGGCTTTGCTGAATCATCTTTTGATTTTGTTCCTTTTTTATATATTAAAGAAATCCGAAATTCTGGAAGCAGAAAATTCTCGACTGTATGATGTTAAATCCTGATTTTATTAAAGTAATGTGTTTCCACTCAGAATTAGCCCTTTGTTCCTAGCCTCCCACCTTTATCTCCATATCTTTGCAACAGGGGCTGTGTTTATAATGTTCATATGCTTTGTGAAGGAAGAGAAAATAATGATAGTAATTTGTGGCTTTATCAAATAATGACAATGCTTTGTGAGTTTCGTTCTTTTGTGTTAAGAAGCACAGCATGATTTCTTACTGTAATTAATTGTCACAATGCAGAGGTGATGTTGACAGATGTAGCTGATTGCTTTATAAGCACTAGAAGCATGTTCTTGTTCTGCATTGTACATGTGATGTATAGAAAACACTATTTTCTCTGATATAAATCACTTGAATTTGCTTTCTCGAGCTGTTTTAAAAGGTTTGACTTACAAAAGTAACGTACAGGTTGTTGGGATATGTGGTAGCTCTTAATTGGGTGCATATAGTGCTTATTTTGTTATATATGCTGATATATTATTCATTTTGTGTGTTCATGCGTGCACATTTTACAGTTCTCATTTCTTCTTCTTTTTTACTTTGGGTTCGAAATTTCCAGTTCTGAGTTGGGACTTTCTTTTGTTGAGAAAAGATTTCTCTTATTGCAAAGGTTTAGCATTTTACAATGGCTAGGTCGACGCATGTGTTTACCCAAGTAATTTTATGCTGTCATACTTAACATGTTTTTCGAATCACTTCATGGACAAATCATATAAAATTCTAGTCCTTTGTCCCGTGAAATTTCTGGATATGGGTTTTCAAAAGCTCTGACCCTCTTAATATGTATCTTTTGTTCTTGCAGATGTAAAGTGAGAGTAGAATTCTGATGACCCTAGAAGCACAAATATACTATGGTCATAGGCTGGGGAGAAACGTGTATACAGATTCACAGGATGTCTGTTCACGGCATTGCTCAATGCAAAAGATCTTGACACCGTACATTGGGTTGCTCGCTTAGATCCCCTTTCTTTTTTGCAGCTTGTTTGTGTTTTCCACGATAGTATATGAAAAGTGGTGAGTCTTTGCTTAGTTGAATCAGAGTTTGAAGATTCTTTCTTTTTCATTACAGAAAGAAGAGTTTTGAGTGATTAAATTGTACAAGAGTTGAATTCTATTTAGATTCAATAATACGATTCCTATACTGGTTGACATTGGAAAGTCAGCTAGGTATTTTGTACACCGGTGAGAACAGTGATTTAACCTGTATATTTTGCTATCGCCTCTTGGCTCTAGATTGATATGTCATATACCACTATTTTCCTTAGTTGCTTCTTGGACCTGTGTAGTATCTAATATCTCATGTTCATCCTAAGTTCTGACTTATCCGAATGCGATGCTCATTGCTTTTGTTTCGTTGCATTAGTTACTCGAACCACCTTATTACTTATTTGTATTATGGTTAATAGCAAAGTTTGTTAAGTATAATTTGCTGCGACACTCGTCATGTCTCAGAGCAAATGTAGGGACTCTGTTCGAAGTCTTACTATAGCACGCTCTGTCAAATTCCACGAAATCCATTATACTTGTGACAAGGGGACTCCAGCATCAATGTTTTGATCTAGGCAGATTACAAAGTTACCTTGAAAGGCATCGATCCATGTCCCGGACATAGACATGAAACAATGCCTTTCAACTCCACTATTTTTCTGAACTTTTGTTGAGAAACTGCGCATTTAAATCAACTCGTCGTATTTTATTAGTTTACTAGATCTATCACATTATATGACTGGAAGTGCCGGAGTTATTTTCGAATCACAGGGGGATGTTCCTACGGTTTCACGAAAACTTAAGGGTGGTTAGAGTGACTTTTTACCTCGTGCTTTTGATGTCTTGGTTATTTCATCGGCATTCGGATCCTCGTGTGCTGTCGATGACCATCCAAGTTTCGCTGATTAAAGGAATTTCATGTGCTGCTACTTCTTGTACAGCACCAAGTAGAAGGACCTGCACCAGCAGAGGAGCTTAATCTGTCCTTGTTTAGCTACAAATCCAGTTCTTATGGTTTGTCAGGCGATGCATATCTGTACTGCATATGCTTGATTTTGGTTAATGTAGTTCCCATGATTCACAAGGGGAAAGTTTGCAGCTCTCTTGACTCCTGCAGAAAACTTCATGCACCTGCAAAAAAAATTGCCCAAGTTGCCAGGAGAGCCAAACTAGAAATTCGGTTGTCGAGTTTGGCCAATGTTAGGTGCATTAAGACTAGTCTAGAAACCCGACATATTAAAGTTACACGGCAGGCTTGCAGGTATACACCTAAGCACGCGGGACATATTCAACGCTTAATGATAGTTTGTCACATCATTCGATACACCGTCTCGTGAATGGGTCGTGCTTAGCTAGCATCTGATAATTTAGAATAAAGGAGAACGGCAGCCGCTTTGAGTCAACATTATGACTTGACCAGCAGCAAAGTAATGAAAAAAAACACAAGATTATGATTTGACCAGTAGATACCCATTAAAGAAAATAATGAAAGAAAGGAAAACAAAGTCATACTCTGTAACATATATTTCCGTTCCTGTGACATCTCCTTTATGCCGCTGTTGACCTTATGACAGTGTTCAAGTCTACCAAATCCACTGCCCAACTTTTCGTCGACTTTAAAACGTCGGTGGTTTTTTTGGGTATGATTTTGGGGAAATTGTACGTGATGCTTTCGGCAAAAAACACCGTTTCCTTGATGGCGTGCCCGAAGGGATGCAAGGATCGCTAGGTCAAAAAAACGGAAAATTAAGAAGAAAATTATCAAGCATAATCACATGTATTACTTGAAAAAATGAATGAACGAAACATATTTTGTATGTCCCTGATGATGTTTAGATATAAATTACTGTCGACAATGAAAATATTTCTTAATTGATTGGGCTTTTAATCGATATAAGCGATTATTTTCGGGAATTTTTTTTTCAAATCATTTATTCTTCGCAAAATAAACAGTGTAAGAATAAAAAACTAGAGTTGCATAACATCTACAGGGAGATTATAGCGTTTTGATAAATGTCAAATTTCTACGGTCTGGGGATTTCTACTAGTAATGATGTAAAAGCAGGGTTACCGAAGAAGACTATTTTACTATTGATCTGTTTTAAGGTACACCGAGTGTCTTGTACTTTGCAATATGAACAATCATATTATTCACCTAAAATGTATGTTTTATGCTAATTTTTTATGCTAGAAATAGTAATTCTTTTTTGAAAGTGAAACTTAGTGAATTAGATATTTCCGAAACTCGTTATACTACCTAAAATTGACAAGATTTTCCTAATTTTACCCAATTTATGCAATGAGAAAAGTTGCTGTGCCGGCCTCTCCCAAACATTCGAGGAAGTCCACTATTTCACTGTCATTCTCCCTTCAAACCCCAATCTCACGTTCTGTGGTCAAGGATCAAATTTCTTGGTGCTGGATTTATAAGACCATTTCAATTGGAACAAAAAAAAAAGGGAAAAAAGTCATGAAATCCAAATTATGCCCCGACAAACTTACCCTAATTTTTTTTTGTGATATCAAAATTCCAAACTATACTCACTATGACAAATTTATTCTAAACTACTTGTACTTATGTGACAAGTGTACACTCCATTGAGTTTCTATCGGACGATTTTTCAATCAAAATGACGTTTTTATTTCACTTAAATCACGTGAGTGCCTTGTCAATAACATTTGCTTTCTAACGTCAATATAGATAGATTTTTAACGGTCTTCACTGACGGAACTTTGATAAATAAATGTGTTACATGAGTACAAGTTTGAAATTTTTGGCGTCTCATAATAAAGTTTATGATCCATGCGTCGCAGTAGGTATAGTTTGAAGTTTTTGATGGCTTTTGCCCCCAAAAAATTACGCATACATAGGCATGTGGTTGAGTTATGAAGTTTAAATATCTAAAATTTGATTGTGATCGACCTATAGATATACAGAAAATTCAACAAGGCCACTAACTGGCCTTGTATATATATTCACATGTCACTACTTCAAATTCAATTCATCTCATGACCTAATCCTAGAAGGCCAGAAACCCTAGTTTTTGGTACACGGAGTGTTTCGTACGTCATAACACGAATAATCATATTAGTCAGTTAAAAATGTATATTTTATGCTAATTTTTTATATTAGTAAACATATTAAAGCACGGTAATTCTTGTTTGAACGCGAAACTTAGTGACTTAGATATTTCCGAAATCCGTTACACTTCCTAAAATTGACAAGATTTTCCTTATTTTCCCCAAATTTATGCAATGGGAAAAGTCGCTGTGCCGGCCTCTCCCAAACATTCGACGAAGTCCACCATTTCACTCTCATTCTCCCTTCAAACCCCAATCTCCGTTCTGCGGTCAAAGCAAATTGCTTGGTGCTGGACATTGAAGACCATTTCAATCGAAAAGTAAAAGATGGATATGTCACGACGAAGTCAAGTTATGAAACCGAAATTAGACGTCTAAAACTTAATTGCGATCGAGCGACATATCTATCGAAGATCGCTACGTCGACGGGCGTATAGTCAAATATCATTCATGAAATGATGATTTTTTTTCTTTTTTTGGTTGCCCAAGCCTTTTCGAATTCAGACTTTTGAAACTGCGGCTAATTGAGTCAAGTCAGACGATTGACATCCCAACAAGGCCACTAAACTTGCCTTGTGCATATATATTTGCATGCCACTACTTCAAATTCAATTCATCTCCTAACCTAATCCTAGAAGGCCTAGAAAAACCCTAGTTCCATCTCCAGAATGGGTTGTGATCACATTCATCACAACTCCACAACAACCATCGTTTTGCTCATTAGCATCCTCTTCATTGTTTCAAGCAATCTCGACCTCACCCTCGCCGCGAGACCTCTACGAGAAGAAGAGCGGTCGAAGGGCATTAGGGATGGCCTAATAGAGTCGCTCCAAAGGGGGCCCGTGCCACCGTCGAGTAGCTCGTCCTGCACGAACATCCCCGGGCAGAACCGCGGCCGGTGCACGTTGAGCGGCAGGAACGTTGCGGGCCGTCTCTTTGCTCGCAGACCAAGAAGCACTTTCCCATCGGCCATGATCGCGAAAATATATGACAACGGATGGTAAAGCTACGGGACAAGATCCGATCTCTTGATATGTGATTTTGGGACTATGCCAAGCATGTAGATAGCTAATTAAGCTAGGAAATGAAACAAAGATTGAGTTATAGTTTTCAACCCTTTGGCTTTGGGTTCCTTTAGATTTCAACTTTGTCATTCTCTGAAGCGAATTGATTGTTTGGTCATTGCTTCCTTTGATCATGTGGTCTTGTGAGTTATAATAAAGATCCCTGTCCACGAAACCGTATGTTGGAAATTAATTAGAAAAGAAGGCAAAAGAACTTTCGAACGGTGAAGTTGCTCATTTTTTTTTCCAATTTAACGTTTGAGCTTTTGAAATTTATATAATCAAGGTTTTGAACTTTGTAGAATTATTTTAATTAAGTCAATTCAATTCCAAATTCAGTTAATTAGAGTCGACAAAACCGGTTGGAGTTGAAAAGAATCTAACATGGAGTACTTGTTCACATTGCGAACCATCAACTAATGCATTAGACTAAAAATGTCGAAGATGAAAACCACCGGACCTTGAGCAATGAGATTTCTCGTCACAAAATCGTAATTCAGCTTTTCATGTTGCTCCAACGAACATGTAGGCTCCAATTAATTTGATATGGAGTCAAAGAGATTCGACCATAAATTTAAAACATATTCAAGAACTTGAAGAGACAGATTAAAAGTTCAAGAATTTGATTGTGAAACAAGCACGAACTCATATATCTAGAGTAAAGTTTTACCCAAAAGGAGTGATCAACGGCATGTAGGACACTAGATGCTGCTGAGTTCTATACTTCAAAAGGGAAGAAAGAATGTTAAGGTGGTTTTATCTTGTGATACTAGACATCTCTCCAAATCAAGTTCGCAATTAGCACCATCTTGTCACAACTTTAGAGCGTTTGTAAAGCTTAAGTTGTTCGGTGAAAGATTTAGAAACGTATTATCAATCTAAAAGAACATGTTACAAAAATAAAAATGCCAATTACCCTCCTCAGTTTTCAGCCAAAACTATAAAGTACTTACGTTTGGTCCTCCCGAATCTGAAATTCACAATATGCCTCGTAATTTCAAAACACAAAGTTTACTTATAATCGCAAAACTCACTATGAACCAGAGCCCATACGAATCACATTCGTCGGAACTCTCAATCATATGATCTCACGTGCATAAAGGGGTTTAAATGATCAATGGTCGAGATAGATCTGCGTACGTAAAAAATATTCCGATCACGGAGTGAATGTGAAAATATCAGTTTGGCACTGTTCAATGAGTACCAACTTTCTCAAGAGAGCATTCAATACTCTTGTCCACCACTTAGCCACGAAAGTATGCGTCTCCACAAGTGTCAATTCCGTGGGGACATGAAGAAGATCAAAGCCACCCTCTTTGCCCAGTCACATGGTGTTTGTGCAGAGGACAGCCCCAAAAAACAAAGGAAGTACCTCCGCGGTTACAGCTTTCTTTTGGCAGGAGTAAGAGGGAAGGCAATCTTGTGATTGCATTAAAATGGCAAACTCAACATGTGTGTTGTGTCATAAACCCTCACTCCATTGAAGAATCCCTACGGCGCACCGGATATATGTGAGCCCAGTTTGAATGCGCCGTCCGATGATAGGATTCGGATCTCAGATCTTGCATGATCTAGGGGTAATTCCCTTAAAAAAAAAAAACCTCTATATTGAAGTTCGATCACAATCCTATTCTAAACTTCTTCTTTTTTGTCTCGAAAAGAATCCTTAACTTTTGCTTTGTCTCAGATCTAACCGCATGTCCAAAAATCGACACTGGTTTGCTCAAGATTATTAACATCAGAAGGCTATTGTTGAGGTGAAGTTGCTGATGAAGATTGGATTTCTTTAATTGGCCCCGATGTTGATAATTTTGAAGAAGCCAGTAGAGATTTTCGAACGCGTGAGCAGATTTGGGACTAAAGTGAAAAAGTTAAGGATTTTGTTTTACACAAGAAGTTCGAGATGGAATTTGAATCAGACCTAAATGATTAGGGGTTTTTTAGGGAATTAGGCCCGTGATCTAACGGCGTGAACGAGCTATGCTCACGCACGTCGGGTGCACGAAATTCTCCCTCCGCCCCCACTGAACAAATGCATTTTGGCCAGCTGTCACCCTTTGTTTTCACGGCATAAACCTAGTCACATACGTTGGCACCCACTTCTATGTGCTCTAACTCCCACCGCGATGGGCCATGCCCGATTTTAGCCTTCACTTTCATCCTTGCCAATCGATGCACCCACGTACGATGCCCATTATTAAGGAAGAGATGATTGAACCGAGCGAGGGAAGGAGGAAAAGGTTGAAATGGTGGGACAGAAAGCTAACAGCCGTATATATCATTGTTTATCACTATAGCCATCGCTCAAAATAGTATGTCCCATAAATTTTTTACAGATTTTTTCGCTAAAAAATAGTAGACGAAATTGGATTGGTAAACTAATCGATTGAAATCACCTACCGTGTTATTAGTTAATACATCGGAAGACATTCTGAGTAGTCCGTGACGACCCGATGCGATGATATCGAGAACGCCGCCAGAAGATATCATAACAGGAAGCGGTGAATTCGACAATAGCAAATATCATTTCAAGACTACTAAAACATCTAGCATATTGTTCTAGCTAGTTGGAGCGATAAGGCGTTTGGGATGAGGAGCGGGATTGGAATAAATCATCAGTAATTGGAATTTATATATGATGTGCAGATTAAGACGTGAGGCGACAACTCGTGATCAAAATGGGTATTTTTATGAATTAAACCATAGCATAAATTGACAATAACAACAATGAGAAGATCAATGAAAATACATTCCAAGAAAAGCCAAAGCCAAAGAGAGCAAAAAGAGGAAGGAGAGAGAAACGTCTTGATTTAGCTGTTATCATTTCATATATTCCTCCCTTTATCAAACTTCCTTCTTTCCTGAGTAATGACCAATTCCTTTTCATCATCCTCACATATCTTCACATTGGCGCCATTCACCACCCTCCATCTAGGGTCACTTGATGCCAATAGAAGGCTCTACTCCTGTTTCTGGCTCTTATAGCATGCTGCTACTACATTTCTTTTATAACTTACATGATGAATTTCTAATGTTTTTAATTGGTGTTATAGCAGTCACGGTATGGTTCTTATGGGAGGTTTGGAAAAGCATGTGTCCACTACAAAAACTGCTTTTTTTTTAGTGGGTGCACTTTCTTTTTGTGATGTTCCCCCCTTCCAATTGCCCGACTGTGGTCACTACAATCTTTCTCGTGACGAGGCACACCTTCTCTTGAAGCTATGCAGCTTTTTTGCTAAGTTCTTTAGAAAGAGTTGTATCGTGTCCTTGAGTATTCTCTACTTACCTGCTTATGTCGTTTTCGGTTTTGGGTACAAGTATCATTTTGTTGAATGTTGCTCGAGTTTTTCCTATATGTATGGCATGGGTTACTTCATCATGTTGCACCCGGTACTCGAACATTGACTCGAGGCAAGGTACCTAGCATCCTTGAACCGATACCCTCTTTCAACTGGCCTCGCTTCCTCCGTCCCTTTTTCTTACCAAAAGCATAAACAGGTTTCCTAGGAAAATATGTGGTCTAGTAGGAACAATTATAGGGTTTGAATTCATACTTTCCGGAGAATTAGTCTGTCTTTCTTGTTTTATTTGGTAGGTAAATTTGATGAAGCTAGTAAAATAGTTGCGACTTCATAAACGAACAGTTAACTCTTTGTGTGTTAACCCCTAATCAAATTTTTTGGGATTGGAAAGTGAAATAAATCATTTTATTTACTAAAAATTCCTTTTCAGCACAAGGCTCGTGAATTCACATTCCAAATTATATGATTTCGGTTTAGTTTAAAGAAATAATCAATTAAATGGAGATGGATAAAGAATTGAAATCTGGATCTCGCATAATGCTAAAAACCAATAAAAAAAATTTTAACCTATTCGACAAAGAGATTACGTGATTAAGTACAACGTTACTATAAATTGGCGAGTAGTTTTAGAGATTTCGAACTTGTTTAAAAACTTTTGACTTTTAATAGCGAGCGACCTCAAGGCACTACAGCATTTAAACAGGTTTTACAGATTTCAATGTCTCAGTACTTTCACATTGTGAATAACCCTCGCACTAAATTGCGAATTTTTCTAGTTATGCATACTAAATCAGAATGTCTTTTCCAAGATATTTTGAGGGAGATTGGGAACAGACATATCTCGAGCAATAATTGAAATGGTGGGGCGACCCAGAGGCGACGGTGAAAAAGTGCTCGTTGAAAGAACAAGGACTGACAGCAACAATAAAGAAGGTCGCGTGGGTGTTGCAGTGTGGGGGGAGTCATATCCTGAGGGTATCAGCAGCAGCAGCAGCAGCAGCAGCAGCAGAAGCAGCAGCAGCCGTGGGTTTCAATGGAATCGAAATTTTCGGGTACACACTTCAATGGAGACACCCCAACCACCCATCATGCTTGCTCCGGTGGGAGCACCACCTACCATTCCATTCTCCCACCGTCATCGTCCTCCTCCCTAAATGATTCTTGCCATGATTCCATCAGACACTGTGCAAAAGCACTTGTTTGAGCAGGCTGTAAAGCAGGCTCCGGGGTTTTCGACGTGTCATTTTTCTCGTGCTATGCGGGACCGATGTATTTGGAATCAAAGCGATTTCGTATTATTAAGTATGGTTGACGAGTGCCCTAGAAATGCTCGTTAACATAATTCATTGTGGTAGTAGTAAAGATAGTCGATTTACGTAAAGGTTGTGGTGATAAGCGATCTTACCATCAACGGCGATGGTTAATCCGATGCAAAAGATCAATAATGATTTTCACGAAAAATATCTTGTTTTTTATCATGAAATTTTCGGTAAAAAAAACGCATCCTAAATAACCGTGTCTATGTTTGAGCAAGAAATTGATGATTGTTTGCACGATATGCATACCATACTGTTAAAAGACATGATTGAAGTAATAGAGCCTATGTTTGATTTACTCTTACGAAAAAATTATGCCAAAAGTGCCAAAATCATTCATTGTACTGTGTATCGTGTAGTACTAAAGCTTTATGAACGGCCATTTATGCTCTGAAACATGAAAAATCAAGATACATGTGAAACGGATTTATTACTCGACTTGCCGGAAAGAGCATTTGCACAACTTGCCGGAGCCGAGTTCTTCTCGGTAGGGGAGAATGATGCAGAACCAGATCCATACCGAGATTCCTTCTAAATTAATTTTTTTTTTTTTCTTAGATTAACTGTCATCATATTACTAATTATACTATAATTGTAACTTTTTCCCCTCATTCCCTTCCCTTTCTTGCTATCATGTTTCTCCCTCCTTTCAATGATTCTCAAGCAGTCTTTTCGTACACACTTCCGACCTTTATTAATGTAGTTTTCTTTTCACTACAAAATGAGTTTCCGTTTAGTGAATTTGAGGTAAATTTAGATGAAAAAGTTAGGAAAAAAAAACGACTAAAGAGAAGACAAAAGTTGGGGTTAAAATTTTGAAATGCACCAACCCAAAATTATCATTACGTTTGGTCTAATTGCACTTTTCCTCGGTCCATGTGAACTCGATCTAGTTTAGTTTGGTGTCCAAACCTTTGTTCAACAAGTCGACCTCGCACGTCGCAAGGTTACCCCAACATCGAGAACTCTAATGAGACATTACATATTAAACTCGAGACTAAATAATTTTTTTTTTGTCTGTCTCCTCTAACTCTCCTCTCTCTTTCTCAGACTATTATCCTTCCATTTTACAGAGCGTAGGAGTTGAATCTCACATTTGAAATTAAATCTCCCCACCCGATCCAAGACTAAAGAATTGAATCATATGCAACTTTAGGAAAAGGGTTTTTGTTTCTTTTCCTGTGGGGGGGGGGGAACAAGACACTCAACCTGTTGTTTCCCACTTTTTGAGACACGAATTGGGGGTGTCCACAGCTATCAAATATGGTGAAATGCGCAGGTTCGGTCGTTGTCATTGTTGGGTGGAACGCAACATGGTCCTTTGGATGATTCTGTGGTCCAATACAATCCCTTGCTGCCCCCATCCCCACCCTAAACCCATTTCCCTCACGTTGTCGTCTCTTCCCACACACACCCAAGACACAAGATAAGGTTTCATTGAAGGTGGTGAAATTCACTCACGGGGGACCTTTTCACTTTAGGGCGGTGCTATTTCCACGTCCTCTATCTATCGAAGCAAATTCAATCGATTGAACACAACACATTGGCCGAACTCATACTCGAGTCGAGCTAAAGGGTACAAGAACACTACTTTTTGCTTTATCGTCTCATTCAATCATCTTTGTCGTTGCCGCTTCTTTCTTGTACTACTTAATAGGAGAAGTCCTAAATCTCTTGTATAGAGTAGATTTTGATGTCGCAAGTTTTCGATCGCTCATTTAAGTAAAGAAACTTTTCAAAACAACTCAGTCAAGCGTCATCAGTGACGACCTCGGCATAAAATATCATGTGACCTTCGTGTACGATAAACTTGTTCAATGTGGCCATCGGGGAAATATTTCTCCTAAGATCCATGTCATTTTGCGGTACATTTAGTAATGAGTATCTATATCTCGGTAAAAGGAAACAAGCTATTCATCATTAAATAGGCCTTCTTTTTAGGATTGTAAGTACCTAATGAAGCTCTTGTTCATTAGAAGAATTTCATAGGTTCTGTGAGGATTGATGAGCCCCTGAATTTCTCTGCGTTTTCTAGCGTTCCACGGGAAAAGCAAAAGAAAAGGCTTCTGCTTGAGTGTTCGTGAACAACTTTGTTGAGATTCGCTCTCGAGGTCCGTTTGCTTCGTGAAAGCTAGGGTTTGCAAGGAGTGAATGCTTGGGGTCTCTTTGGATCTATTTTGCAAAAAGAGAGGGGAGATCAATAAGGATCACGTACTAGAGTATACGTGGGATGGATGAGGTAGGGAGGTGCGTCTGGCGATTTGTGCGATCACACAGGATGCTGCTTAAGCTTTTGAGGGAATGTTCTATAGAACGACTGAAAGGATAGGCGATGCTCCGCGGCTGCATGGTTACGCATTAGCATGTTCGTTAAATGAGTGTGGGTAAGAAGAGAATGGCTCGTTCAATATATATGCAGCCTCTGAGAGAAGAAAGAATTAGTAATTAATCTCTTCGGTAAGAGGTAGAAGTTGCTTCGATCGAGGATAAGATGAGAGAAGGTCGCTTGGACATGTCAACCATGTTAAAATGAAGACCTTCGGATGCTTCAACGAAGAGATTCGAGCAAGCGATGGTAACGTAGGCGAAAAGTGACGAGAGAAGACCAAGAAGGTTATGGAAAGAGACAGTGAGGAAAGATAATTTCGAGATTATCGAGTTTTTAGTAGCGTAATATGCATGATTCATATAGCCGACTTCGCTTATTGGGATAAGGCTAGATTTATACTGTTATTGTTTTTGAGGTAGTGCTTTCCCTGATAAGTATTAAAAAAAATTCCATTAAATGACAATTTTGTCAAATTAACATATGTAGAAAACAATTTCTAATCTATTTTGGACACGAATTACATCAGAACAAAAATATTTTGTTCTCCGTGAGCAAATCTTTGTAAATATAAGAAAACAACAAAATTTAAAATGAAATCGTTTGTCCATGTATATAATCAAGAAATACCATTTTACGATTTATTGTTACAAAACACCAAAAAATTAACAAAAAAAAGTGTTTAATGCTGCAATTATAACACTGTAAAAAAATATTTTAATTTGTTCAAAGTAGGAGAAATTGGATACGAAATTTAATTTGTGAAATCTAGGCTTAATGGTAGAATTTTTTCCTGTCCTAGATCTAATATATCATTTATTTGAACCAAGAGAAATAAGGGTTATTCAATACAAAATTTAAGAGAAATTGGACTGTAATTTAACACTAGGGATAATGACACAAACAGTCTCTGAATTTTGGCTCAATGTGCAATATGATCCTTGAACTTTTAATTTGTTCAAAGTAGTCCCTAAACTTTAGCTCGATGTTTAATTTAGTCCTTGAACTTTTAATTTATTCAATATGATTCTTGGACTTTTGATACATGTTCGGTGTAATCCCTGAACTATATAAATATGTTCAATGTAGTCCATACACCACATTGCACATTGAGTTAAAGTTGAGTGATCATATTCAATAAATTAAAAGTTCATGGATCATTTCGTACATTGGGCTAAAAGTTCATGAAGTATTTGTGGCAACTTACAATGTTCTAACAGCAAAAGACAATCAAATTAAACTTCGCCGAAACAAATGGATTAGAGGGGAGACCGTCGAGTTTTCCTCCATCGAGTGTTACCGTTCAATTTCCGCGATCTCTAGGCTTACATCTTCGCGAAGTTCCGGAAGTCTTTTTTTTTTTTACGTGGAGACTCATAGGAAGACCCTGGAACGCCTGCAGAACTTGAGGCGATATCAGCGGGACACGATGAAATGGCTAGCGAGGGTCCTTACACTCGATTCATGGCATGTCCGACTTGCGGATTTGCCGAGCACGGGGTTACATCGTCTCCGCACAAAAGATCTTCTTAGAATGGGCGGAGTCCGCCGCCATGATCACGGTGAAGAGCCAATCGAATACGATGCCCCTTCTTCGGGAGTCAACACGAGAAAGAAGTTTTATTTTCCGGACTAGCACGGCCCAGACTCCTAGCCACTTGACGAGAAATCAATCCAGGGGAGCAAAGACGACTTCATCATCTGACCGCACTACCATTTCGATAGTAATTTCCTTTTTCCTTTTTCAGCCACCGACTTCTGAGATCATCATACCGACAAAACCGTACCGATACAGAGATTCAAATCCAGATCATGGGGAGCCCGACCTGTCAATGAGCAGCTCGGGCCTGGACGGGGCCGGGGGGGGAATAATCTCCCGGGACTCGGTATTCATCGCGTCCGTCGATCTCGTGGGGGGTGGTGGTTTCTTAACCCGGGCTTTACACGTGGTTCCGCACGAAAGAGGAAATATAATATCGGGGGATTGGGTCCGGCGGACCAAAAAAAAATGTTTTGTCCATCGACACGAGTTCCTTTTATAATATGATCACGATGCTGTGCAGTGATAGTCGGGGTTCAAAGATGCTCGCCCCCTCCACCGATTCCTTCTCGTTTTCCACCCAATCTCTCTCTCTCTCTCTCTCTCTCTCTCTCTTCCGCATCACGTGACCCTCCTCCTCTTCTCCCATTCTAGAGAGAGAAAGCCGAGCGGAACTGCGAACTAAAGAACAAAACACGAGCAAGAACAAGAACCCCTCCCCCAAGCCTCTTCTCTATCGCTTTTTAGCTCCCTTCCCTTCTCTACCCTCTCTCTCTCTGTCTCTCTCTCTCTCTCTGCGCCCGCTGTCTCTGCTTTTGTCCAGTGTCTGTGCATGAGCGGTGCGGTCACTGCTTCTTTCTGAACAGGGGGTCGAGAGAGAGAGAGAAGAGAGAAGAGAGACAGAGATAGAGATCAGGGGCATCTCCCTTTCTGCTCTGGTTTTTTCCTCTGCACTGTTTCTTGAGAGTTGGAAAGAGAGAGACAGAAAGAGGGTGTGTGTGTGTGTGTGTGTGTGTGTGTGTGTGTGGGGGGTGTGTTCTGAAGGGATATATAAAGGGGGAGGGGAGTCTTGAGACAGGGTCGTCTGTTTTTAAAGAAATGCAGCAGCACCTGATGCAGATGCAGCCCATGATGGCCGCCGCTTATTATCCTAACAACGTCACTACCGATCACATTCAACAGGTCCTCTCTCTCTCTCTCTCTCTCTCTCTTTGTGTGTTCTTTTTCTTCCCTAGTCGTTTTTCCCCTATCTTTGTTCGCTTCTCTTCTTCAGTTTCCCCGAGAAATCTCCTGTTTTTGCTCGTACCCTTTTGCTCTTTTTCGTTTTTTTCTAGGGTCAGCTTGTCATTTTCGTTCTGGTACTTGTTTCGATTTTTTTGTCCTAGAGGCGTGTTGCGATATTGGGTTTTTCCTGTTGGTGCGTCTGATTGATATTTGCTTGACGTTTTTGGTGGGTAATCTGAGCTCTTCCGATCTTTTTGTATTTTTCTAGCTAGCTGAGTAGTGTGTTGTTGAGGTTACTTTTGGTTTGGTATGTCTTATCGTTTATCTGGACATCTTGTTTGTGTTTTGGTCCCTTAGACATTACTCAAGTTCTCTCTCCGGCTATAAAAAAGGCAAAAGGAACTTTTTTTTTTGTTTGTTTGGGTTGTTTAGATGATGGGTTGATAAGGTCGAAAGTTGTAGTGTGATTAATTTTTATACTTGCTTAAAGAGTATGTTTTTGTCTGGGATTTTGATGTGAGCAATAATCAGTTTTATATATATTGTCGGCTGGGTTACTGATATTTATGCATCTGCTTGCGTGTGATGTAAATTTTGGCTGTCTCGTGTTGGTGATGATTGATGAACAATTAAAATATTTGTCTATAGTGCTAGAAGATGATCTTGGTTTTTCTTTTTGGTACCTATGCTTCACATGGTTCATTTGCACGACTTGCTCTGTTTTGTTAGTGCCTATTTCAACCACATGGTTCTTTGCATCAACTTAGGACCTTTCTTCTTTGGTGATTGACTGATTACATGGCATTGACATCTCTGGGACCACAAGATTTGTTTATGAAAGTCTACTTTCCTTGTTCTTGAATAACAAAAAAGCACCTAGTTCTTCGGCTGGTTCATTTGTAATTTTGGCAGCAGCTTTTTAAAAAGGAGAGAAAGTGTGTTGGTACAAATAAATTAGATGCTCCGTAGTTCAGACAAGGCAATTGCTGGGGTTTCTCTGGAATCTAAGTTTATTTTGCTTTGGACAAGTGCTGGCCAAAATGGACACACGACTCCTGAAACTCTGAGATGGCTCGGTCATATATGATAGAATTGAGCATCAGCCCATCTCAAATATGCATGATGTCCAAAGCAATGAAAGCACAAGAAATAGTGAGCATGTTCTACTGGGACGTCATAGATGGTTAGGTCAGCACGGACATATTACTATTCTTCCCAAATACATTTAATATCGACATATGTTGTGCCTCGCAAATGTAAGTTCTCTTTCCACAAGTCAGTAATAATAGATTCTTATCCATCTTTTCTCAATAAGAGCAGCTGATATTAGTTGGAAGATTTTGAGAGTCTATCTGACTATGAAACAAATACATGTTAATTTTTACCGGTGGAACTTCCTTGATTTGCCAGCAGTCTCCCTTTTCCTTCATTTTATTAGCATGGAAGTTTCCGTTACATAAATTGGTTTTTATTTGTCCGTTGGGTTTGCTCTACTGCATTTTTAGTTCTTATCTTTGCAATATTTGGAAATGTGCAGTATTTGGACGAGAACAAGTCGCTGATTTTGAAGATTGTTGAGAGCCAAAACTGTGGGAAGCTGAGTGAATGTGCAGAGTGAGACTTAATAACTTTATCTCCTTTTAAGTTTCCTAACGGTTTTGCTTATCTTTGACACTATAATTTTGCATTGTGCCAGCTGTGTGTATTCCAGCTTGGGGTGTCTGAACACGTTTTTAGTCTTTCGCACATGAATCTGAACATTTTGGAAGTCTTTGTCGGGAGAATAAGAGACACTGCCATTCTCTAAATAGCTTCTCGTGACTTCTCATGTCTTCCTCAAGTTCTGTAGCTACCGAGTTTTATTACAATTATCATGTAAAATTGTGATGTAGTCGCGTTCCAGACCAATTAGTAGGACAAGTTTTCCCAATACAAACTATAGTTACCATTTCTTCTTCATGATGAGCTTGCATTTTCACACATTTACTCTCGATAGTGGGTTCTTTTGGAAAGATATTTATTTGCTTATTTTAGCTTTCAAAGCCTCTCATAATTATC
The DNA here is from genome assembly GCA_024733475.1 of Syzygium grande. Lineage (NCBI taxonomy): Eukaryota > Viridiplantae > Streptophyta > Magnoliopsida > Myrtales > Myrtaceae > Syzygium > Syzygium grande. The sequence continues at coordinate 26,237,349 of JAMXDD010000007.1, forward strand.
AAGAACTTCCTCAAGACGTTGGTGCATTGGTACTCATCTGTGAAGACTGGGCCCCCTATATTTCTTGTTTGTTGATATTCAAGAGGGGAATTGTTTTTTTTCACACTTTAGTTATGCTCAATATCTGAGTCGTGAATGGTAGAAGTAAGCTCACTTGGCTATGGGATGCATGCAATCGAAATTTCTTTTTCTGGGTTTCTCCATAAGTCGCGGAACTTTGGCCAACGATAATTTAGCCATTTTGGTTGCATTTTGCAGAAACCAGGCTAAGCTCCAGAGAAACCTCATGTACCTCGCTGCTATTGCTGATTCTCAACCTCAGCCACCAAGTTTGCATTCTCAGGTTAGTACCTTCTCCTTCATGAGAATTCAGTATGTAGTCAATGCTTCTTTAAGGATTTTGCAGATGAGCCTCAGGACTGAGAAAACTAGATGTTTCGGTGGGTGCTTTGGTTTCCTAGAAACTAAAAGTTTGTCATCTTTGTTTCCTTACTGCAGTCTCCATGTTGCATACGGGCTTGTTACTTCTTTCTCATGCCATGGGGAGAGAGAGATTTCAATTGCAATTTTGGTGGAATTTAAGGCTATCTGGACTGTTAGGTTTTAAAACCATTTTCACTGAACATTATCATCTTGAGAGATCCTCTCAAGCATGCATGTGCAGTGAATTCATGTGCATTGAATGTATTCTTTTTCGTGATATTCTGGTCCAGATAAATTATTGTGCATTCAATGTTCTTTTTTCCTGATATTGTGGTCCAGAGTGGCATTACTTTGGGTAACATCTCAAGTAGCCAGTTATGCTCTGAGTTTATCTGTTCTCTTTCCTGTCTTGTGAAAGCATAAACTACAATGGACACTCTTCCAATTCTTGCAAGATCCTTATTTTTTTCTTCACTATAACCTCAAATCCTCATTGTCCTCCGGCCACAAATTCCAAGATGTACCAGATTTGTCAGTTGCCTCCTCTTGGCCCCCGGTTTGACAGCCGTGTCATCAAGATTGTTCTCACTTCTCTGTCCCGGAGTGTCACTGTTCTAATTCTGCAGCTGTTCCTCGCAATTTTACAATCACTGACCCTCTGTTCCTACCATGCAGTATCCTTCTAGTACCATTGCACAGCCTGGATCATACTATGTGCAGCACCAGCAAGCTCAGCCGATGACCCCACAGTCACTCATGGCCGCTCGATCTTCCATGCTGTATACCCAGCAACAACCCTATCCCTCGTTGCATGGCCAGCTAAGCATGAGCTCTGGTGCTAGCTCAGGGCTGAACATTTTGCAAAGTGAGAGCAGCCACTCAGGAGGTAGTGGGGCCCTCGGAGGCGGAGGCTTCCCCTGAGGGCTTACAGGTTAGCGGGAGAGGAATGGGGGGTGGGAACAAGCACGATGTGGGGAGTAGCAGCTCGGGTGAAGGACGAGGTAGCGGCATGGGCAGTGGCGGCCAGGGTGGAGCAGATGGCGGTGATACCCTCTACATGAAATCGGCGGACGATAATTGAGCGAGGTTGACAGCGAAACGAGCCGTATGGTCACTTTGTTTTGATCTCTGAACTTTGATGAGGTAGGGAAGCAAGAGGGGTAGAAGAACTTTGCTTCTTTTTGGTTTTTCAAGTTCCATGCAATGAAGGTCTTAAATCTTGCAGTCTGTTCAAGAGGCGGGCCATGCACTTCTATGTCAGCGTATCATGTAAATTTTGTAGGACAGTGCTCATGATGTTTGAAAAGTTGCCCGACCTCCATGAAATTCATGTGCTTCTTCTGACAGATCCAAATGGTGGTTTTAGTTGCATAATCAGCTATCCCGAGTCTACGACTCCATATATAATTGAAGGATTCTGTTAAAGAGTGCCTTTAGACTGCTTATTAAACAATCATTCCAAGAAACTTTGTAGTTTCTGATACATTGTTTGTTGTCATGTTATGGGTGCATGAGTTTTGAGAATCGAACAATTCCACACATTTTAAGTTTGTTAGTATGCATAACAAGTGTCTCGAGTCACTTATTGATAAGACATATAACTTAAAAAAGGTCAGTTTTGCAAGCTCTTTAGATGGATTAAAGCCTGGTTAAATGGATTAAAAGCTTCTGGAAGCTTGGATCGGCAGCTCCAAATGACCAGCTTAGCTGATTGTCAAAGATTGTAACAATTCATTTGATCTGCAGCCTATGAACTCGAAGTAAATGTTCTCCTGAGCATAACAGTTAATAATGCTCTCCGATCGTTTGATTCTGGATTAGCTGATCAATTTTACTTTATGTAGCACCGAATGTGATATTGTGATTTACTAAAACTAGGGTGCATCCTTAAATAGGTATTTTCGAGATCTACTTTTTCTTTCCCTCGCAAAGTGCCGATAGACATGTGAGATGCTCTTAAGCTCTCGGAGAAAAGGTAAGGGTATAAAGTCATATGATACCGGTTCCATAATTTGACGAATGTTAAGCAGGCAAGCATCCTCTTCTCATCCATTTTCTTTTATACCGGCGCCTCATCCTTGCTTCTCGGTTCATCGATGGTGCGGTGACGATGGCGACGGAGCAGAGAGAGAGAGAGAGAGAGAGAGATCTCTGAGGGCGAAGACGAGCGGTGGAGTGGAGGACAAGCCACAGCGACCTTTGTTGGCTAAACGAGCGGCCGACTGTAGCGGTGGTCGTCTTCGCAGTGGCCGGCAATGCTGTCCTCGGAGGTGGCTCGTTGGCGGGTTGGGGAGATACACAGAGCAGGAGGTGGTGGGAGTCGCATGGCCGTCGGATCGTGCCTGCAAGAGGACACGTGTCCTCCACCTGGGGTGGGGACTGGGTTTTGTGGGAGGTCAATGATCCTTGTTTGAAAGTCTTCCGGACAATCCGAAATTACTAGAAGAAACAAACAAACAAGAACATCGGGTTGGCTGATACGTCGTGCTGTTGTGATTCGATTGCTGCATGCATTTCCTACAGGCTTGAACTGTTTGAAAATGCGCCAAACAATATATAATGTATAACTCAACACTCTCCCTCGCGTAGAACTGATCCCTTACGCAGGAGAGAGTGTGGACGTAATCACATCAATGTGATAGCAGGGGAACATGGTAACAAACAATATTAACAGTCTAGAAATTGTGAACCTTCACATGCGCACTTGTACAGTGCTAGAAATTCATGCGGACAATTCGTTGGAAATTTAACGACACAAGTAGAATGCGGACAATTTGCTAATCCTTCGGAAGAGATTCTTTCTAGTTCCTGATTATACCCCATGATCACTACCTGCGTCCTTCAAATAGCCAGTCAAAAGAAATAGCAGAAACAAATCTACTCACCCTTTAATCTTTGCCAACCAGCGACTGAAGGGCCATGCCTCTTTAATACCATGAAGCAGAATACGAATAGTTACCAAAATGAACTGACGGGCAAAGATTTCATTGAGTGCTATCCAGGATGCAAAAGGCCATCATTTATGTCGGTACTCAAACAGACTAAATCATTCCTTATCGTCGGACGGTGAGTAAAATTCTGGAATGGAAGGGTTGAGGGTGCAGTAAATCTGTTTCCCACATAGACTTTGATGAGCGTCACTATATGCTCAGACATTAAGAAGATCGTGTGTGTGGGAATAAGTACGTTGTATCGGTAAATGCAGACTGAAAGTTAATACCAAGTTTCTTCCACTTCTGGTGAGTGCTGCGAAAGTAATGTTCGCATATCAGAATAAGAGATATAAGGGAAAGTAGTCAGGTGTGCTCCACAACTTTGTAAATGTGCCCAGATGGAGTTTCCAGACTAAGACATGATAGGGAATTTAAAGCGCCTAACCGCCGTTACCGCCATTAACATGACATGAACTTGCTCTATATCTGAAGTTCTGAACTGCTGTGATGCAACTTTCAAATATTTTCAAACTTGTCATTGCTAATTATTTATCATATAAATTATGTCCAGAATTCATATTCATCTAGTGGATCGCACATCAAGGGAAAACACACACTTATGGAACCGGGAAAGAGAACATATGCATACCTATCCTCGCAATAAATTTGAGAATCAAGTACTCAAAGGAAAAATCTCTACAGAGGTCAAAATCTTAACAAGAAAGCCTGCAGTGCCATGTTCCTTATCCTCTACAATGAGGAGCAATCTCACATCCAGGCCCCCCCCTTCAGCATCTTCTCCTAGACTTAATACCGGTGAGGCGATGGCGAAGGAAAGGGTATATAGACCTTTCCTTAAGTCGCTGGGTCGTATTGAAAAACTTCACCGATGAAATTTAGATGTAATCTGAAAGGCAAGCAAAATTGAAAGAATCTTGACCAACAGGATTGAAACTGAGGAGAGAAGTGACTGCAAGTAGAAGAGTAGAGTAGGAGAAGCAAATGCCAAGATCACACCTAATTTTAATGTAACATTTCGATGCTGTTCGCTCATTTTAAGACGAGGAAAATCCTTCACCGAATCGATTTTCGGTTTGTATTAAAGTAGGTTCTGTGGCTTGATTACTAGAAGAATTGTGGCGAAAAATAAAGTGTGACACAGGATTTTATGGAATGGATAGAAATCAGATGGATTGAAAATGGATATGGAATCAACAGAGTTTCAAGTTACGTTATAATACTCCTACAAAAGCTGTAAAAAACTGGAAAGTTAACTAAAGCTACAGGAAGTTGTAAATACGGGAAGTAAAGATGCATCGGAAACTAAAGCGCAGATAAGCTTGAGTATTTTTGCATTCTTGTTGTTATTGTCTTATTTTCTCTTTGCTTCCTCTGAGTATTTGTATCTCCTCCTATCCTGCAACTGCTCGTCGGTTACTTCCATGTTTTCAAACTTCAAACTTCGAATATTTTAGTGCTTTCAATAACGGCCTTTTCTAACCACGTTTTCTTAGTTTATTGTCCGCCAAAACTCGGTCTTAACTGCCAAGATGATTTCAAATCTGGACAGGTAACTTCCCATAATATGCTCGTACTCATTATCCCCACTCATGCTCATAACTTCTTGCTGTCGTCATTTACGTGGCTGGGCTGTAATTTTTCAATGTAATCCCGAAGTGTGAACCTCCCGAATTTCGGGAAAGGGTCGTTACCCTGAGGTATAAATATTTCATTGTCCCGAACTATAATCCTCCATATTTCGGTAAATATACAGTTTTTCATCAATTACCGAATTCGGGACGTGATGCCATTCACACTTGCTTCTCGGCATGTTTCCGAATTCAGTTCTGACGTGTTTCGGAAGACGGCTAATTTCCATGATACGCTGGATTCGACATTAAAGCCGATTCGGCACTTATGCTGATTCTTATTTTGGTGTCAATATATGCCCCCTTTTAAAAGGACTAAAATAACTTTTAATTCTTTTAAATGCCAAACGAAAAGACACTTACGTTTTATTATTGCTGTCACTTTGTCACCTCGCTTCGCGTGCTTTGCCCTTTCATCTGCAAAACCTTTTTCTAAAAATCGTTCCTTTCTTTGTGCCCTTGTATTCTCACCTTTTCGACTCTCTGCAACTTCTCGATTCTTTGCACTCTCTCTCGATATTCGTCTGAATCCAATGGCTTCCAAGGAGCAAACTTTTTCTTTTTTCTACAGCAGATGCTCTTGATTGCTACCACATATTCCGAGATTCTAAAGATTTCAAAGAGAAATTTCATTTGTTCTCCGTGGAGAATAATTTCGAGGATTCTTTCATCCTTGGTCCAGCAATGCACAATCAGTTCTCTGTTCCAAGGTGCCTATCAAGCCACTTCCCACGTCATCAATTTGAAGTGCTTCCAGTCCACGAGTCATCTATCTTGGCATATTAGTGGCACTCTCGCCCTCCTCTCCTTGGGGTTTTTTCCGTCTTTGAGCCAAACTTCTACCAGTGGTATCTTCGACTCCTCCCTTCTAAGGGTCCCCTTTGGGATACCCTTTCAATTCATAATGCTTTGCGTCTTAGCTGTTTTGATTACCATTTGAATCGTGAACTAATCGGAGCATTATCTTGCTTTTGGTCGCCTTCCACTAATTGTTTCTTTTTCCTCTTCTCTCCCATGTCGGTAACTCTGCTTGATGTATACTACCTCACTGGGCTCTCTCCTTTAGGTACAGACCCATCTACTCTGTCTCCCGATTCTTGTTTAATATTTGGTAAATTATCTGATTATGAAATGGCCTATGGGGCATTCATAAAAAAGTACTTCAAAAAGGAGAGTGTAGTTACCGACGAGGAGCATACTGCTTTCCTTTTATACTGGCTCTGTAAATTCCTTTTCTACTATCTCATAATTAGGATTTCAAATGACTTTGTTGTTATTGCCTCCACTCTAGCATTAGGGACCTCACTGGCTCTAGGCAAAACCATGTTAGTCTTGCTATATCGAGGTTTAGCTCATGCTTCCTCCTCCATTGCTTCAAAAGAAGTTAATGGAGTTTTTGGTGGTCCTCTATGGCTTCTTCAAGCATGGGCAGCCTTTTATTTCCCCTGCCTGGTTTTCTGATGATCAAGTTATCCAGCCCCTTTCGATCTCCATTCTTGACCATCCAGTTTGTCAGGCCTTGAGTAGGAAATTAGTCTTTGTTGCCAAAGAGCCATCTTCATACCTTCGGTATTTTATTTCTCAAATCTATTCTACTGAGGAGAACCCATATTCCTTCACTCCTTTCTTTGTTTCCCGATTCAAGTCTTATCTCCCTGCTTTCCAGAAAAATAGAGTGCTTTTTGGCAGACCGTTTTGACTTCTGTTGATCTTCCTGTAAGATTTTCAACAAAAGGTAGATTTGTTGCTGGTTTTGAAATTTACTCTCCCCAATACTATGCCAGACAGCTTAGGCTAACTCAAGGGGTTTCTCTTCCAGCCCTGTATACCTTTTCTTATACTTTCTTTGACAAAATATCCTGCCAGCTGCTTTTGCTCCAAAGAAAGTACCAGCAAAACACAAGGTGAGGAAAGTACTTATTCGATCCTCAGAGTCACCTCCAGAGAGCTCTCCCTCAATGAGTCAATCTCCAGAACCCACACTACGAGCCATGATAAAGCCATGCATTCCAAAAGCTAATTCTCAGGCTTTACTTTTGTCTTGATTCAAGATGTTATGTTGTCATCTAACAAACATAGGCCAACATTTGCAGTTACTGATGAGATCATTCCTATGCTTCAAGAAACTTCAATTTCTAAAGAAGCATCAAATATACCATTACTTGCAATTACCGATGAGCCCCTCCTTGTGCTTCAAGAGACTTCAACTCCTGAAAGAGCATCAAGTGTGTCACTACTAGCAATTACCGATGAGCCGATCCCTGTACTTCAAAAAACTTCGGCTTCTGAAAGAGCATCAAGTGTACCATTACCAGTAGTTACTGATGAGCCTCAAGAGACCTCAATTCCTGAAAGAGCATCAAGTGTGCCACCTGCTACTTATACAATTACTATTTTGCCTCCCTCCACATCTCAGGCCGTGCCTAGTCCACCTGCTGAGGTAGAAATTTTTTGTCAAGATGAACAGGCAGAAATGGAAAGGATATTAGCAGGCACTCATCCTAGCTCTTCCACAGCTCCTCATTTTCCAAAACCCTCAACTTTATCAATGTCTGACGAAATTTCTCAAGAAATAGCCAAAGCTAAATGGGAAAAGCTCCTTCACTTATTGGAACCTGGCTATGGAAAGTTAATCAATGACTCCGATAAGGAATGCCAGGCAAGGATTCTCTTCCAAGAAGTATGCTCCGATAATCCATCTTTTGTTTTATCTAAGCCCTTCCAGGACAAAATTAATCTCTTTGACGTTGGCTTTGTGGATACTGTTAACACAATGAGAGTCAACCTCGGTCAACTTCCTCGCCTTCTCTTTGGGGAAAACAGAGGATTAGCAATCCAAGACGAGCTTGCCCGTAAACATGAAGGTGCTTGTCTTTTCTACAACAATTTCAAAGTTGAAGAGAGCAAACTTCAACGTTTGAAGGCTAGGAAAGAAGAACTCGAGGCAGAACTGGGGATGGTGAATGCTCAATTGGAAGAACAGAAGCTCACAATTTCAACTTTCTATCCAACACTCAGACGCAAAATGAAGCAGTGTCGGGAATTGGAAAAAGAGTTTGATGCTTCTATTGGAATGGTCAGAGTCCATGAAAAGAAGAGGGCTGAGATTATGGATGAAAACTATAGGCTTGAGACTCAATTGAGAGATTTTGTAATTGAAGCCAAAGCTCTATTGGCTAGGTGGGAATAAATTGAAAGTCTTGTTTGTTAGATTTTGATCTCCCTTAAACTTACTTGATATCCCGATGATACAAACTCTCGACGTTGTACTCTGTTCACATAAAAAATTTAATCCTCTTAACCAAAATTTAAATCTAATCTCCATTTGACTCTTTTGACATTTAAACCAACTCAAAGAAAATTGCTCCATTGCAACTTTCATAATTCAAAGGTCAAATAATAACCTTCCTTTTTGCTCATCCTCTCTGAAATTACTGACTTCAAAAATAACTGTTTGTCTAACCGCACAAACCACGTTCCATTTCTATCTCAGTTTTCAAAGAAGAACTCTGGCGCATAACTATCCACGATCTGCTCCACATCCTTTACCTTTATAACTGCCCAAGCTACCAAATCTTTCCCTGAGAACTTATAGTCATGTTCATGATGTCTTCATATGGTTCTTCATCTCAATTGCTTCTTTGGTCCCGATCACCAAGACGTCGCATTTCCTATGAAGGTAAATTTCTACCGAACATTATCAGATCTATACCTTGACAACTGTTTAACATGAGCAACTTGTCTATTCCACTATCTAGGTGATCGGTCCTTATGGAGGCGACTGCACGAATTACTATCTCAAGAACATCGTACCTTATTATTGAATTGCAAGTATAAGGTAGAAGTTACCGATTTGACCAACTTTTTTAGATCCAAAGTGTTTCTATCTGCAGATTCTGCCTTCCTAGATCTGGTTTGGAAGTTATGCTCTTTATTCCCTGCTAGCTTTGATGAATTCGAGCATAATGTGAGGGAAATTTGGAATTTAGAGCCTACCATTGTGGAAGCTGACGCCCTTCATCTTCATATTGAGGAAGAATCTTCCCGATTACAAAATTCCAAAGAGAAATATGCTCAAGTTCAGGACTCTTGTGCTCAAGCTAGAGATGACGTTGAGATGACACGTCAACTTCTCAATTTCTTTTCCAATCATCATCATGTGGAGCGGAAGATACTCAGAGATGAAATTTCCCGTGTCAAGTCTATGGTTGACGTTGCTTCAAACAAATACAGGCAACTGCTTCAAGAAGCTTGAGAGGAGTTTGAAATTGTCCGCTTTCATTCTCGTCATCTAGAGTATCTCGAGGGACAACAATCTAAACTCCATCAGGATCTTGCTCTCCATTCTCATTATGTAACCCAAAATCTCAAACTTGTTAATGACTTGCAGGTCTTTGTTACCAAGATTAGGATGTACTTTCATTTCGATTGAATAAATTAACTTCCTGGTATTTCCCAGAGATTGATGGGTGATATTTTTTCAAAAATTTCCCATTCATAGAACGTGACAGTTCTTTTCCATTGATATCCATCAATCAATATGCATTCCCACTAAGCACTTCAATAACTAAATATGGTCCTTCCCAATTCGACGACCATTTACCGAACTCCTTGTTTTGGAGGTTAAATGGCAAAATTGCTTTCCACACTAAATCCCCCACAAGGAACTGTTTAACTTTAACCCTTTTGTTAAAAGCTCTGGCCACTCTTCTCTTTTGTGCAATCAACTGATCCAAAGAAGCTGCACGAACCTCATCCAGCTCATCCAAATTTATGTGCATCCAATCTTTATAATCTTCGAACAATATTTCACTCTGTAATTGGACTCTTACGGATTGTACTGTTATCTCCATCAGTAAAACTGCTTCTTGTCCATATGTAAGCATATAAGAACTGACACCTGTGCTCGATCTTCGTGATGTTCGGTATGCCCACAATATCATTGACAATAAAACATCCCATTCTCTTGGATTTTCTTCTAGGTGTTTCTTGATTAGTCCAATAACAACCTTATTAGTTGCTTCAGCTTGTCCATTTGCCTGGGGATAATATGGTGTGAAATAGACCATTTTAATTCCTCTTGATCGTGCAAATTCTATCACTTTACTTCCAGTAAATACTGCTCCTTGGTCTGCAATAATCGACTCAGGTAAGCCAAACCGATGAATTATATTTTCTTCAATAAACTTAATCACAGTTTTCTATGTAATACTCTTATATGAAATGGCCTCTACCCATTTTGTAAAGTAATCCGTAGCCAATAAAATATAACTATGCTTATGAGAAGATGGTAGATAGATTTTACCTATTATGTCCATTGCTCATCCCCTAAATGGCCATGGCTTTATGATAGAATGGAGCTCCGTAGCAAGTACATGTTGCAACAGTCTATGCTTTTGACACGAAAGGCATACTTTGGCATAGTTGATACAATCATGCATCACTGCTGGCAAAAAATATCAATATCTTTTTAATAACCATCTCATCTTGATTCCTGCTTGATGGGCTCCAGATACACTTTCATGTGCTTCTGCCATTACCAATTTGGCATTATCTTCATCAAGACATTGCAAGAGTAATCCATCTTAGGATTTTCGGTGTAATTCTTCTTCTAATATAACGTATTTCTGGGCTTGCATCCTCAATTTTCGATCTCTCGAATCTGGATTCTTCAAATATTCAATGATTGTTTGTCTCCAATTCTCTTCTTGAACTACTTTGCTAACTGATATCGGTATCTTTCTATGCTCAATAGAAGGTACCGACAGCGTTATAGTAGTCACGATGTCTCACTTCTTTTGATATTCAGCATCCAGAAGCTATTTGAGCCAACTTGTTAGCCTCAAAATTCATGTCTCTTTTTACATGAACTATATCATACTCTCTGAATTGCTCTAACTGCCTCTTGGCCAGATAGTAATAACCAATCAAATTTTCATTTAAGCACTGGTATTCTCTCTTTAATTGTTTCACTACTACTTGTGAATCACCAAATACTTTAATAAACTGTACTTTCAGCTCAATTAATGTCTCCAAACCAACAATTAGTGCTTCATATTCAGCATGATTATTTGAACATTCAAAATCTAACTTACAAACGCACCTTGTAAATTCCCCATCGGGAGAGATTATTATCAATCTAGCTCCAGCCATATTCTTAGCACGCAATCCATCAAAATACATAGTCCATGGAAGCATTTGACTGACGCTTTGCCCATTTTCTTCCATTTGTAAACATGGGTATTCGGTAAGAAAATCAGCAATGGCTTGACCTCTTAGTGCCTTGATCGGCATATATGTTAAATCAAATTCAGATAAGATAAATGCCCATTTGGCTATACGCCCTTTTATAACAGGTCAGGACAGCATGTATTTTATTATATCAGTTTTACCGATCACATGCACTATAGTTGGCAATAAGTAATGTCTTAACTTCATACAAGCAAAGTATAAAGATAGACATAATTTTTCAATTGTAGTATATCTTTTTTCAACATCAGTTAGTGTTCTGCTCAAATAATATAGCGTTTGTTCTTTTCCACTTTCATTCTCTTGTGCCAACATACTCCCGATAGTTATATCGGTAGCCGATAAGTATAATTTTAATGGTTTGCCTGCTTTTGGCGGCACTAATATAGGAGGATTCATTAGATAGGCTTTGATCAAATCAAATGCCTTTTGTTGTTTCTCTCCCCATATAAATTCATCTCGATTTTTAAGACGTAGAAACTGTGTCATCGACTCCATTTTAACAGATAAATTGGCAATGAATCTTCTAAGAAAGTTTATTTTCCCAATCATCATCTATAATTATTTCTTTGACGTAGGATGGAAAAGCTCCATGATAGCCCTTGCTTTGTTTTTGTCAATTTCAATTCCCCTTTGATTGACCAAAAATCCCAAGAAATTTTCTGCTCGTACTCCAAAGGCGCACTTGGTTGGATTCATCTTCAATTTGTACTTCCTCATCCTAATGAATGCCTGTTCGAGATAATCTAGATGATCTTCTTGGGCTGACTTAACCACCACATCGTCAATATAAACTTCTAAGAATTTACCGATCATATCATGGAAAATAAAGTTCATTGCCCGCTGGTATGTAGCTCCTGCATTCTTCAATCCAAAAGGCATAACTACCCACTAAAAAGTCCTGATCGCACCAAGACATCTAAATGCTGTCTTCGGAATGTCTTCCTTAGCAATGAAAATCTAGTTATAACCTAAATGACCATCCATCAATGATAACATCTCATTTCCCGATGCTGAATCTATTAACATATCTGCCATGGGCATTTGGTATTCATCCTTTGGGGTAGCATTATTTAGGTCCCGAAAATCAATACAAACTCTTAGCTTTCCATCCTTCTTCTTCACAAGAATAATATTCGAAAGCCATTCAACATACCTGGCTGTTTCAATAAATTTCGCCTTCAACAGCCTTTCTATCTCTTCTTTGACTTTACCGACCACATCTGGAGCAAACCTTCTTGCCAATTGTTTATGTGGATGAAACCCTTTCTTGATTGGAATGCGGTGTTCTATAATGTCTTTTGATAAACCAGGCATTTTATGATAGTCCCATGCAAAACAATCTCTGTACTCTTTGACCAGGTTAACCAATTTGTCTTTCATGCCCCCTTGCAAAAACGTACTTACATACACTGGGCAGAAAAAACCAAGCTCTCCTATATCAACCTCTAATAACAGATCTTGAGCCTCCATTGTTCTGTCTTTTTTTACTAACAAATCTTTCCATTCGTTGATACAATCCGAGGCTTCAACATTTTGCTTTGCCATTTCCACCAAATGTGTAGAGTAGCTTTCACAAACTTCTTGCAATACGCACTCGTTTTCCATAAAAAAAAAATGTGTAATTCTTCTAATGCCAAGCTTGACTTGGGATCCATTCAGCTTTTCTATCCCCGAAGCGGCAATAAGTAAGGGATTGTGGATCTATCTTTGGTAATTCAATAGCACAACGCTCATGTAAACAATCTCGATGTTCTGTACAACTTCCAATCCACCCGATTGAAGCATATCCCGAATCTACCTCAAGATATTCCACTTTCTCACCATTCCAAAATGACAATATTTGATGTAAAGTTGAAGGTACACATTGATTAGAGTGTATCTAATCTCTTCCAAGCAACATATTATATGAACCATCAAACTCTACTACAAAGAAAGTCGTTTCAGACGACTTGGACCCTACGGTTAAATCAAGAACTATTGACCCCCTTGACTTCGGTAACTTCTCCAAGAAAATCAGATAGCTGAACATTGGATGGGATGATGTTATTATCATCTTTCCCTAATTTCTTGAAAAATTTGTAAGATATGAGATTCAAAGTAGCTCTAGCATCCACAAAGATTTTACCGACAGACCCACCATTGACCCTTCTTGAAATAATCAAGAATCTTAAATGTTTTGTTTTCTCATAAGGTACCTTATCAAACTTGATGGTTTCTTTGTCGAAAAACTGAAATTCAGCCATGGCCGTCTCTTTTTCTGAAATGTGTTTGATGTTCTCTTCCACTATTAAATTAGTCTCATACTTCGCTGGAAGTCTAACGTGGACCACATTTTTCCGTACTGGAGAACCATATTTCTTCGGTATCTTAGAATAGTCATTTCGGTAATTTCTGCTATCTTTTTTTGACAATTTAGGATCCGAGTCTTTTTGTTCCACTTTCCCTTGTTGCTTTGAATTAAAAGCTACAGCAATCTACCCAAAATTAATTGTCTGTGAACTTGAGCAACTCCTTCTTCCTTTTTCATTTCGATGTGAGAGCTACTTTCCGAATTACCCGATTCTGGTTTATTTTGGTCTTTTTCATCGGGATTTCTTTTCCAGACTGAATTACCTTTCCTGCTGACAGATTTGAAAGGTAAACTTTGCCTTGCCATACCTTTAGCTTGGCCATTCTCAAAATTTCTTTGCCTATTTCTTATTCGCTGGAAACACCTCTTGATGGTTCTATAAGATGCCTATCTCGATGATTTGAATGTTGACCATTTTCCTTTGGGAGGGTCATACGACACTTTAACTATTTTTCTTCTGTGGATTTCCTGAGATTTTAATGGTGGTGGATCATCAAATTTATCCCCCCAACCAGTTGGCTCAACTGGCAATGATGGAGGTGGATAATCGTTTGTATTTCCATAATAGACCACATAGTCAAACTTCCCACTAGATTCTCCAAGCAATCCGACTTTGGGATTACCTTCCTTATACCGCTGCCATAAACTCTTTTTCTTTGCAAGCTTCAGTAATGTTTCGTTTTCTTTATGAACTTGCGTAACCGACTCCCGAATTGTGGGGGCTAGTTGAGATAAACCAGGGTGGTAATCTTTCCTCTCATGCTTATGACCAGCATTTTTTCTTTCAAGCACCTATGCTGTCCGTCTCGGGTACATTTTCTCCTCTCTTGCTCATACCGAAAAGTTTTCAGTAGCTACAATCTCAGATTTTATCCGTGGTCCACTTATCGTGAGAACAAATGATCCCGATTGGTATCTTCCTCTTGTTCCCCTCATTAATTGAAACCTGGGAAGCTTCCGATCTAATTCTCAATCTTGTCGAGTCAACTCCTGGTGACAGCAAATGCAAAACTGTTTGTGGTCATCATCTGTCGTCTCTCATATATTAACCATGCTGATCATGTTTGGGAAAGGATCTGCATCTATTTCCATTAAGGCCTTGCCTTTGTCTTCGTCAAATTTAATCTTGCCTTGCCGAATGGCCTCTTGGATTGTCTTTCTAAACACAATGCAATTCTTTGTGTCATGAGTTGTAGAATGATGCCATTTGCAATATCTCTTATCTGTTATCTCCTCCTTTGACGAGATTACTTGTCCTTCAGATAATTTGATCGTTCCATCTTTCAACGACAAGTCAAATATTTCATCTAACTTGTAGATGACAAAGAAATAGTTATTTGTCTCCTTATCCTTGAACTTGGATACGTCTCTCACCCTGGCTGGCTTAAGTGCTGGGCACACATATGGTTTTTCAAGTACCATAGTTGCTACGGCTATCCCTCCATGTTTGGTACTTTCGGTAAATGTAACTGTCTATCGATTATCCTTGTTCAGCTTCTTATCTTTCTCCTTCAACAAGTGTTCATACTTAGAAACCCGAGCGTTTAACTAAAAGAGATCGTTAAAGGCTTGTCCTTCAAATCTTTCTTTAAGGTTAAACCTCAAGCCGTGAAAAGCCAAATCTGTGAACTCTTTCTCAGTGAATGACGTTAAACATCGGTTTCTGGATTTCTTGAAACGGGCAATAAACTAATCTACTATTTTGGTATTATATTGATACATCATGGCTAAATTGGCTACCATTACCTCTGGTACCATTCGGTAAAACTGAGAATGAAACTACCTTTCCATCTCAGCCCATGTTTGAATAGAATTCACAGACAAATTTGTATACCAAGTAAACGCTGTTCTTGACAAAGACATTGGGAACAACCTTAACCTTAGATACTCATTAGCTCTAGCTTCTCCACATTGTGCTAGGAATCGACTCACGTGTTCCGCGGTTGACTAATCTTCCTCTCCAGTAAATACAGCAAAGTCTGGCATCTTGAAACCCCTTGGATATGGTATGTTATCAACCCAATCGGGATGTGGCTTCTTATATACTGGCCTTGGTAATCCTTTCTCTACTCCCAACTGTTGCATTACCAATTCTGTCACTCTATCTGGGTTTCATGGCCTTAAATTTTGCTGGCCTAACCAAGGATCTTGCCCCCTAGGATCAAACTATTGAGGTCGATTCACCCCTTGCTGCTCCATGTTAAAATTAACGAATGGTGGTGGCCTATAAAGAGGGTTTTCTATCACATGAGGATACAGTTGAGGGGCAGGTGGTCTGATATGGTCAACATTAGGCATATTTACTGGCGGAGGTATATTCGTCACTGGTGATGCATTTGTGACCATGGGATTAACCAAACTAACATCATTCGGGATATTTTGAGGAAAATTATAAGCACTCACACCGTTTACAAGGTTTATAGGGGTAGGATTCTTTGGTCTTGGTATAATTTTAACAAGAGGTTGAGAATTTGATCCTCCATTACCGTTATATCCCATATGAGGAAGTCCTGAAGCTGGTGGAAATAATATTGCCCCAAGAGGATTTGCATATAAGGGTGAAACTTGAGAAGATGAACTGGGACGCGATATTACCTCATTTATAGCATTGACCACTATTGGTTTTATCGCATCTGTCACATGTCGCACTATATGGTTGGTAAGCTCGTTCTGCTGTTCTTCAAACAACATTTTCATCGTGGCTACCAAGGTATTATCTGGTCTCAACACGCGGGTTTGTTCTTTGGTTAATTGCCGAGGAATGTCAGCACTTTCTTCCACGTGATTAGCCGCAGAATGCTCAGAACGTGCTCCTTCAACTAGATTGTTAATGTTATCCACCGGTATTCCTTCAGATTGCCTAGTTCTCATCATTTCTCCAAATCTTACCACGCGAGTTCCACCGGGCGTGCCAAAAAGATGTTTGCTCATTTTAAGACGAGGAAAATCCTTCAACAAATCGGTTTTCGGTTTTTATTAAAGTATGTTCTGTGGCTTGATTACTAGGAGAATTGTGGCGAAAAATAAAGTGTGACACAGGATTTTATGGAATGGATAGAAATCAGATGGATTGAAAATGGATCTGAGATCAACAGAGTTTCAAGCTACGTTACAATACTCCTACGAAAGCTGTAAAGGACTGAAAAGTTAACTAAAGCTATAGGAAGCTGTAAATACAAGAAGTAAAGATGCGTCGGAAACTAAAGTGCAAATAAGCTTAAGTGTTTTTGCATTCTTGTTGTTGCTGTCTTCTTTTCTCTTTGCTTCCTCTGAGTATTTGTATCTCCTCCTATCCTGCAACTGCTCATCGGTTACTTCCATTTTTTCAAACTTCAAACTTTGAATATTTTGGCGCTTTCAATAACGGCCTTTTCTAACCACGTTTTCTCAGTTTGTTGTCCGCCAAAACTTGGTCTTAACTACCAAGATGATTTGAAATCTGGACAGGTAACTTCTCATAATATACTCGTGCTCATTATCCCCACTCATGCTCATAGCTTCTTGCTGTCGTGATTTACGTGGCTGGGCTGTAATTCTTCAGTGTAATCCCGAAGTGTAAACCTCTCGAATTTTGGGAAAGGGTCGCTATCCTGAGGTATAAATATTTCATCGTCCCGAACTATAATCCTCTATATTTCGGTAAATATACAATTTTTCATCAATTACCGAATTCGAGACGCGATGCCATTCACACTTGCTTCTCGGCATGTTTCCGAATTCGATTCTGACGTGTTTCGAAAGACGGTTGATTTTCATGATACGCCGGATTCGATATTAAAGCCGATTCGGCACTTATGCCGATTCTTATTTTGGTGTCAACAGACGCATAAAAACATTATGAGACTGAATTTATGGAGAATATATGCGGAACCTCCCTCCTGAGGGAATTTAACAACCATCATGTTTTAAATTTCAATTATACTCCATAATCATAAACTCTCATCCTTCAAACTGACAGCAAGAAGAATAACCAAAGCAGTTAAAGAACATCACCCAATAAATACAACTTAAATTTTCATATTGTCGTGAAAAACAAATGATCAAACACAATAATAAACACAACAAGAGAATAAATCAAATACCAAATTTACATGATTTGGTTCATGGACCTACTTGCTTCAAGCAATATAATCCCATTACATCCTCGCCCAAACACTCGCAAAAAAATTGCAAATTTTACCACAAATTTATTTGCTTCAAAACACTTGCAAGTTCTTTAGATCGTAATTCAAGAGCATGCTGCACAATTGGTCCAAAATAAAAGAAATCTCTTTCAGGAAACTGACTGAGATTTGAAATCGGTCAATCTAACTTCCGGGATTTCGTGGACGAGGTGCCAATAGGCACCAGTCAGTTTTGAGCATCGCTCCTTGAGAATCCCACATCGTTCAATCAAGAGTTGTGCTAGGGAGGGAGGGAGGCCATCCTGGTGCAAGTCCCTCAGCTTCGGACATCGTTGGATCTCTAAGGTCCGGAAAGAGGGCGGGAGACTGCTGGACAGTCTTTCCATGTTCTGCATATCACATATACGGAGATGGATCAAAGCGGAAGGGAGCGGAAGCAGAAGATCCTCCACCTCTGCCACTCCTCCAACGCTGCCGTCAATTGACAAATATTGAAGGGAGGTGAGGGGGGTAAGCCACTCTATGATCGATTGCTTCAAATTCTTGCATCCCCTTACCTCAAGTCTCTGTAGCTGGGGCGGTAGTCCTCCATGAGGGAAACACGTTATACTCTCACAATCTAAAATTTCCAAATGACAAAGATATATAAGTCGATGCAACTGATTAGGCAACGATTTTATTTTCGAACACCCATAAAGACAAAGGCGCGAGATGCCGAGAGGAAGAGGAGGGAAGCATTCTAGCTCCAAAGTAGGACATTGGGCCAATAACAAGAATGTGAGATGGGACAGTGTGTGTAGGCATTGGGGTAAGCTTCTCAGATCCTCGCAATTCTGAATGATAATCTCTTCAAACGACTGAAGACTATCTAGATTTATCTCTGCAAGCGACTCCACTCTCCTACAGTTCCAAATTTCAACTGTCTTGAGAGTTGCAGGTAAATATGTACCATCACTAAATGGAGAGGCCGGTAGAGAATCGCATAAGTAGATTCTTAATTCTTGCAAACATGACGTCATGTCACTGTGGTTATTGCCGGTGCTGCTTGGTTCATCCAGATCAATACTTAATCCTATGGGTAAAGATTGCAACATCTCACAGTCTCTGATAGTTAATGATATTACTGATGTTGGTATACCTCTTTTGGGGAATGACATGAGTTTTAGACAGCTAGAGATAGTTAAGCCTCTAAGAGAGGCAAGGGCATGCATCTTGCTTGGAAGCTTCTCTAAATTGAAGCAATTTCTCAAGTCGATAGTCTCGAGGTTGCCGGGCAGGTCTATATCTCCTTCTTGAGCCACAAAAAGTTTGAATTTGAGACAACTTTTGACAAGTAAGTTCTTCAAAGAAGTGAGATTTTGAATTACATCTTTGTCTTGCCACAAGTATTTTAACTTCTCACAACTTTTCATCTCCAACTTCTCCAGCTTGATCAAGAAACTTGCAAACCCATAATTTAAGCAAGTTAGCTCAGCAACATCTTGTATGATAAGAGTGGTTAGAGATGTCAGATTTACCAAACTATTCAGTACCCTCTCATTACAACCTCCAATGTTCAATTCATTGAGAGATGGAAGGCTAATGCTACAGGGCGAGGCATTCATACTTGGACATAAGTTGATTTCGAGCTTCACGAGGGAGCTTAGTTGACCAGGTAATCTTCCAATCAACAAAGGACAATCCCGAACAACGAGATGCTTAAGACGAGGGCAAACAACTCCTACTTCTTTAGTGCCAACGCAATGACACCAGTCCTCCCATAATGGCATGTCCTTGAATTCCAAAGTTATTAAGGACAGAATGGGACTTTTGTTCCATAAAATTCAGACCTTACTGTGCATATTGCATTTAGACCTTCAATGTACAATTCTTTCAACGAAGATAGCTGCCTGAGTGATGGTAATGCTTTGGCCCCACGGCACCCGTGTAAACATAAATGCACTATGTTAAAATGTGAGGGGCTTCCTAGCCATGACGGAAATTCTAGGCCACCATAGTAGGATATCGCAAGATTTTCAAGGTTTCGATGAGGGCAAAGAAAGTCAATGACCCCTGCTTCAAGCTCTTCATTTCGAAAATTTTCAAAATCTTCATCCCATCTCATTGTCAACTGGCGGAGCCCCTCCTTCATGCATAAATTGGCATCCTTGGCATCCCCAGCTTCTACAACCTTATGCAAATCAGATATGCACAATTCCCCTTTAAGGTTCTTCAGATTTTTTAACTCCTTCAACCTCAACCTATTTTCCGTTCCCACTGCAAACATGGACAACGTCTCAAGACCCACTAAATTACCTATATATAGCGGCATCACTCTTAGGCTCCAAGTGTCGGTAATGTCGAGAAATATTAGATTGATTAGTTTCTCCATACTTTCAGGTAATTTGATAAGGCTGTGACAGCCCTGCAAAATCAAAGCCTCTAGATTGTACAATGCAACAATCGACTTTGGAAGTGTTTTGATATCAGTATACGACAGATTAAGATACCTTAGGTGCCTTAGTTTATCAATGCAATCCGGTACCTCACTGATGCCATAGTGACTTAATGAAAGAACCCTCAAGTACTTCAATCCCGACAACAAATCGCATAGCACAGTCTGGGACAAAAAGGACCTATAATAATGCCTAGATTGCTTCACTAAAGATATGAAACTCCTAATTCCCTTCATTCCATGATATCTCTTGAATCTTTCTGGCAAAATGTGATTGTTGGAAATGAATGAGACATAGCGAGCTAAAGATGCATTGTTTTGATCACCCTTGAACTCAAACTCCCCTAGGCTAAAGCAGGTTGCACCTGCAACTAGCTTTGCCAAGTCATTCACAAGATCATGCATCAAGAATCGCGATCCATCGCCACTCGACTTATGAAAAAACGATCTAGCTACTAACTCATTGAAATAATTCAAACCTGTATTCCAATAGTTCTTTCCTTCTTTTCCATTCACCAAGCCCTTTGCAATCCACCAACGAATCAACTCGTCCCGTTCAATTTCATAGTCCTTAGGATATATAGCATAGTAAGCAAAACATCTCCTCAAATTGGAAGGGAGATGGAGATAGCTAAGTTTCAAAGCTGGAAGGATCTCGTTTCTTTCATCTGGTAGGTCCCAAATTTTGCTATTCAACGTAGCTTCCCATTTATGGGGATAGACTTCAATGCGTAGCAGCCCGGCCAATGTCTTCACAGCTAATGGCAACCCTTTGCATTTTTCCACTATTTTTCGACCTAATACTTCAAGATCAGGATGATGATCAAAATTTCTGACTCCTAGAGCATGAAATGCAAACAAAGTCATACAAGCATCTAGTGATAACTCTTTGAGAGTTTTCGTTGGAGCACCGGCTATTGAAGCAACATAGAGGTTACGAGTCGTGAGGATGATCTTGCTTCCCTTCGCTCCCGATTGAAAAGGCTTCAAGAGGATAGTCCAGTTCCTTGAGCTTATCTTGAAGCCAATTCAGGTCCTTACCTTCACAGGACAAATGGACATGGGCAAGCACGTCAAAATCATCAGAAACACAAGCCCATGCTTTCACATCGAAATGTCCAGTGACCCCAGCATCATTGTAGATTTGCTGAGCCATAGCCGTCTTCCCAACACTCGCCATCCCTACGATGGGAATCACTTTTAGATCTGCATCTTCTCCGGTCAATAATTTGAGGATCTCCATTTTTTCAATCTCCCTACTAACGAAACAAGGCTCGGGAAAATACGTAGTGGGAAGTGGCTTATCTAGTTGGCGGTATGCTGATCGCTTCCTGTTATTCTCTCTCAAGTTTAGACTATCTTTCCAGATTATGAGCTCCTGTAATCTGCCATCCATCTCTTCTACCTTGGATCTTATTTTGTGGTTGAACATAAATGCTCTCGGGTTTATTCTGAAGCAACAATGGGGAAGAAGGAATCGCACCTTGCCAGTGTCTGTATCTACCTTGGACTTGTTTTCCACGGATTCTGTGGCGAACTCATCGAGCAAGTCTTTCGATCTCGTAGGCCAAATTCCTGAGATCTTCGAGCCACAACTTAACTCCGAGATCGCCGGTGAGTTGCCTGTCCTCTGCAGCATCAAGCACCTGATTGATACTGATCAGCAACTTCTCCCATTTCTTCAGCACCTTATCGAACCCCTCACGCCATGCAAAGTTGAGCAGCTCACGAGAGGCCAACCTCTTGAACAGCACCTGAAGAAAGGCGCCAAGAAAGAGCTCTGCGATGGGCATGGCTTGGTTCGGCAGCAGCAGAGGATTAAACAAGAGAGCCCTGATGAATGAAACAAAGTGTGCTGAGGAGAGGAAGCAAAAGTTCGTGCTTCCAGGACAAAAGCATCAAATGATGATGTAATACAAAGACTTTAAGCGACAATGATTATATTCATAGCGAAGCTTCTTCATTTTGTTTGGTCCGCTGGGTCAAATAAAAGTGCTTATCGTTCGATCCGAGGAAGAGAGGAGCCACCTAACTTCCACATGCCAAACAGCCATTCAAAGGAGGTAGAGTTTAATATTTGATTATTCATACCCTATTATTATAATGTCTGAAAATCGATTTATTAGCTGTAATGAAATAGTCAGATCCCTAGATTGCAGTTTTTGCTGAAATAAGTATCATAAAAAAATGACCGGTGTGGGGTAGTACACTCTTAAGATGGCCATCGAGGAGGTGGACTACTCGAAGTATGTGAAAGCTGATTGAGACACCATTTAGCTGCTAAATCCAAAAGAAACATATCATAGATGGTTCATTCATCTCAAATGCATGTCTTTTAGGGTCAAGTGAATGCTCTTCATGGCCGGCAGAGAAACACGCCTTTGATAAGGGCATGCCCCACTAAAGCGGATCGATATCAGTGGGGCTCTTGTGATAAACTTGATATTCTATCGACATGATTGTGGATCCATTTAGCGTTTTGAAATAGATATGAGATTCTTTCGTTGTTTTACCTGTTGGTTAGAGACCAGTATGGAGTTCCCAACAAAAATCCCAACTTAGAGCATTTAACCCTTTTGTCCCCGAGGCCATCCTTCTCGCCGGCAACCTTGGAAAAGGACCTGGAAGTGATTGCGGAGTTAGCCATTGATGCTCTGCTCTGCTCTCTCGCACCTTGTCACCTGCGTGAGCCTCCGACTTATCTAAGACCTTGAAACCTGAGATGATTATAATTGTTCCGCAGTATAAAGAAACAACAAAAATAACAGCACAATTCGCGTGATATAAACTGGAATTATAATTCGAGGGTTGATAAAACACGCTGGTAATACAGCTTCACTCCTGAGAGAGAGAGAGAGCTTCTCCGGCTTGACCACTCCGTTCATAGAGCCAGAATCTAGGATTGCGACTACCCACAATCTGTCCCAGGTTTCTCATGACGTCGATTAGCCATTCAGTTTGGCTGACTTCAAAAGGTCACGCTGTGGCGGATGTTGTATTGTGCTGCTCCGATCTCGGAGGATTAAACAAGAGTGCCCAGATGGTTTGAGACAACAATCCCTGTAATTTGATTGGTCCAATGTTGAATTATTGCACCGCAATACTATAAATAGAACTGAAATTGAACCATTGAGGAAGGTTGGCCTCACATGGATCTCACCACGTCTGACAACTTGAATTCAATTTTATATGTATCCTACAAGATTACGTACAGCAATTGGATCTCACAAAAATTGGACTCGAAACGAAGAAGGTTGAAGTTGACATCTGTCTGCCATCACAACCATAGAGATGACCACCCAAGCAGTACGTCTATCTGCCAACACAACCATAGAAATGACGAGCAAAACATGCAACTCTCCAAACCAAAAGGCAACAATAAGCACGACCTTAAACAAACCTACTCCAGCTGGATAGTTTTCACAAAGTTCCATTCGAAGCAAGACATAACCTACGATGCTTATCAGTGCCAATCTCATTTTTATGATCAAAACGACTCTCGAAATTATGCTTAACAGAGAACTCAATGATTTTGATTGCATTAAACATCGAGAATTAGATGACGGTGAGATTCAATGCTTAGATTACAAAACAAGCAGCGAGATCTAGTGCTCATAACAAACCAACTGTTTATCCTCTCAAAAGTGGGGAGTTATCACTTATTACTAGCCAAAAAGTAAAGCTAGATCTTGGCACATTGGGGGAGAACCACACAAGTTTGTGCCAGTCAACATTAATTAGCATTCTTGTTTCTGACAATTTCCCAAGCAACAAAAGAGTTAAGGCAACCACTTGAAGAAGGTGTGCATACAACTTTGTCTGCAGCTGAGGAACAAGGAACAAACACACCGCACACTACAGCTTGGATGCAAACCAGCTCTTCAGACCTACCAGCTGGCTACTTATAGCTACAGTCACAAATTACAGCAGATATTTTGGCCTGCAGAGGAGGAGAAGGGTCGCCTCCTCAAGAATGATTCCTGCAAGATCCCAGCGTGGCGCCTCAAATCATAAGAACTCTCCATGTATATTTTATCTATTTATCATCAATTAAGGATAAAGAAAGATAGTCTTGAGTTTTAACTTGTAATTGGAATAATTATACTTGCATTATAAAAATATAGCAATTCTAAAAAAAAAGCCTTAAATTTCTAAACATGCTGATAGTTTTCAAAGTCTTCCGTCCTAATTTACCTATCATACATCCATTTTTAACTAAGTTTTAATTATATAAACTTTCATGTTGTCTTTTGTATGTTTGGATTTAAGCATTTTCCATTTTTTGTATGTTTAACTTACGAAAGGTTTTCTTTTGCATTGATGTCCAACGCTACACAAAACATAACAATATCCTCGAGATCATAAGTGTCAATTGTTATATGCTAAAACAAATAAAAATAACACGTTAAAGTACCGATATATGACAATTGAGGGAATGTCAAATTCTGTGCTCCCCATATGACACTTCGCTTTGCCTCTATGCATGCCATATGGCGAGACATTTGAAACAATTTTGCCCTATGCGTCACATTCCTTCAATAGATATTTCTTCATTGATTTGTAATCCCTAAACTCCATCCCAATTAGAGAATATGTTACCAAATAAAGAAATCCATGTATTCTAAAACGAAAATAGAATCAAATTTGGAAAGAAATGATATGATACTGAACACTTAGGATACGAATGATAATCATTCTATTTCAAAAATCAATTTCTGGCTAGAAATAGATTTTTCTATTTCTATTTCATGGACAAGTTTCTGAACCAAAATATGCGTTTGATAATGACACAAAATTTCTATTTATGAAATAAAAATTCGTTTGATAACAATACAAAATTCTCCCTCCCGAGCGGCCGGCGAGCGGGAGGAGGCGGGAGGCGGGCGACGATGAGAGGTGGCCAGCATTTGGCAGCGGAGGAGGACGGCGGCCAGCAGCGAAGGACGGCGACAAGAGGTGGCCAGTGATGGAGGACGGTGACGGGAGGCAGGCGGCGACCGGAGGTGGTTGGGGTTGGGCGATGGCGGAGGACGACTAGAGGCGGTCGACGGGGGGAGGTAGCTGGCATTGGGTGACAGAGGAAGGCCGATGGCAGGAGATGGCAGCAAGAGGCGGTCGATGGTGAAGGACGGCGGTGGACGGCGATGAATGATGGTCAGCAAGCGGCGAAGGACAATGGCCGGTGATGGTGGAAGGCGGCCCGGCCAGGTGAGAGTGGGAGCGTGGGTGGGCCAGTTTGGCTATGATGGGTAAATGATGAGAATAGTTTTTATTTTTCATTTTTGTTCCAGAAATAGAAAAGTAAAAATTTTTTATTTCTAATTTCTATTCCAAACTTATTTTTGGAGTAAGAATTTATTTCAAAAATAAATAAATGAAATTACGTTATTTCTATGCCAAATTTATTCTTAAAACAGAAAAATAGCGAAACAGAATAGTGCGCGCACCTTACTTAAACGGAAGTACACTTCAGTTGATCTCCACCAAACCAAGAACGAGAGCGAGAGAGAGAGAGAGAGAGAGAGAGAGAGAGAGAAAGATCCACAAGGAAATGATGCGATACAGAGAGGTGGGTCAGCTTCTGTCTTCTTCTCCATCTCTGCACCCTCTATATTCCCTTTTCTTTCCTGGGCCAATCTGCACCCACTGATCGGAAGCACACCTATCTGCAGTTTCCTTTCATTTCTTGATTCAAAGACTCGATCTTTGAGCCTGCATTTGTCATGTTTCAGGAAAAAGAAGCCAAGAAGGAAGCGTTTAGGAAGTACTTGGAATCGAGCGGAGTAGTCGATTCGCTCACCAAAGGTTTCGAGCCTTTTCTTTGAATCCCTTTTTTCGCTACTCGGAGTTTTAAAGGAAAATTTGATCCTTTGATGTGTTCGATTAATGTTGTGTTGCAATGTGTGAAACAATGATGCAGTTTTGGTGTCCTTGTACGAGCAAAACGACAAGCCCTCTTCTGCAATTGAGTAAGTTTTTCTTTTTGGTAATTTTCAGTTTGTTTTTGGGTGCTTGTGTTGATCCTCAGTTCTTTGCTCTGTTGGTATTTCAGCATTTGCATAAATCATTTGAAGGTCCATTATATGGAGGAAAGTTATGAATCACCCTTTGCAAATATGGAAGTTGACTTCATTTGGTTCCTGAATATAGGAATCCTAGACGTGTATCGGTCCTTTATCGCATGCCTTGCGTATTGATGATTACTTCTCTGCTAAATGATAGCCAACTAGATGAATGTACTATTGTCTGTGAGTTGATCGGGGAAGGATCGAATGTTTCATGGAGTTTCTTTGCTTACGGCATGTTTATTGATGATGACTGCAACAGGTTCATCCAGGAAAAGTTGGGGGGTCCGACTGTGTCCGAGTACGAGAAGTTACAAGCTGAATTGTCAGATCTCCGGATGAAGTACAATGAGCTTTTGGCTGCTCACCAAGAAACTTGCAAGAAGGTGAAACCTGCAATCGAAACAACTATCTTTTTTATGTATAAGAATTTAAGACTAATTAGCTTATGAATTTTCTTTCTGGAGGCAAATTATGGTGCCGTTAGCCCAAGCATAGTTGATCTGCTTTTGTTCATTGAGGATCTCATGATATAGATTGCATTTGGGAGCTACTTTATTGAAAACGTTGCTCTCAGTAAATGAGTGACTAATTTTGGGAATTAATTAATCTGGCAGTCCTCCGCTCTTGGCCAAATTGCAGGGAAATCCCGTATGTTTTGACAAATTATTGTGAAACCCCTATCAGAAACTGTTTGATCCACTTAACTAGTAAACTGTGGAGGTGGCTTTGGTATCCATTTTCTAATCCATTTAAGGTTGAATTGGTGATGCAGATCAATCATCCATCGGTTTCTTTTAGTTTCTTTTTTTATTTGTTTTACTTGGACAAAAAAAATATGCTCCTCCTCTCTAGTTTAGATTTGAACTAGTCAATCCAAATGCTTCCAACAGAAGATGTTGAGGTGACTACTCAAAATACAAGTGGTGTCATTACAATTTGGCAATAACTTGAGGGAAGTCAAGGTAATTTGTCCTTTGATTTTTAGAATTTCATATTCCATTATCTGGGTTCCAAGGACTTCTGAAGCTGGGATCTTAGTAAGACATAAGACATTGTTGTGGGTTTCGTGACTGACATGAGAATCTATGGAGAAGAAGGAAAATGAGTTTATGATCCTGAGAATTTTAAGAACTAATGTAGACTAGAGTCTGTGAAATTGTAAGGGAGATATCTGGACAAAGTGACGAAAACTTGAAATTTCTTGCACCTTTTCTTACTGGGTTATAGAGTCAGTTTGCCTTTGGTCATCTATTGGCGAGTTGGCAATAAGTCCTCCAATATGTGGATTCCAGTGCTTATTTTCAACCAGAGAAGCAAGATTTTAAAGGCCGTTGCTGCTGTGAATGAATCTGAATCTCAGTTCTATACACTATGCGGCTCAGGTTCTGGTTGTTAGGTAACATAAATACGTGCACAGATTTATCCTTGATCTCCCCTTTGATAAGTTTACTAGGAAGATGATTGGGGGTTTCTCTTGCCTCTGTCACGAGATGATTGTTAGTGCTTTCAATGGGGAGAATTCAAGATGACAATTAATTTAGTTGGCTTAGATTGCTGCTGTGTCTGCGCATGATAAATACAATAGAGTGCGACAGAAACCAAAGATAGCTACCTCCATTTATTGAACAATAGGCCAAGGAGAATGAGGAAAATATCTTTTCGCTATCGATATTTTATTTTTTATTAGCAGCACGTGGAGGAATTTCATCTGACGATCTGATTGTAGACATTTAATCCACAATCGATACGTGAGAAAACCGAGGTTCTGTACCACTCGTTTCCTTTTTCAGTGGTATGTAAGAAAGTATTTGTTGATCTGTCATCACAGATTGTGTTATACTGCTAATGGTGATGCTTTTATGGTGTGGCATTACTTAAAATTGTTGGTCTCCCTTCATGCATTTTGTTTTGTCATGTCTATCTGTTTTATTATGAATACAGTTTGATGGTTTTACTTAATGTTCTTGCAGTTAGATGAGCTAAAGAATCCACATAACACGGCTCCCACCAAGGAAACCAGTGATGGCGAGGGTTCAAATGACTGGTCATGTGATTAGACTGAGTTTCATTGAGGCATCATCCACAGTAAAAAGACAAGCAACAGAAATGAAGCCTCAAATGCATAACTTCATTGTCTATGTGAGCGTTATAATCTCCATCTATACATTTGTTCATTTGTGAAAAGCACGTCCTCTCTCAGAATTCGGATGTTTCGCTTCCTATGTGAGTGCATTCTTCATTTCATGTCTATGACAACACAATCACTCACGCAGTCTGTTTCTGTCTATAATTGTACTGCTTGGATGAGCTTGACCGTTTTGGAGGTTTAGAATATATTAAGATTCTTACGAGCATGGTTCCTGTTGCCGTTGATTGTCATTTCTGCATTCGAACATTCAGGAGAACAGAACAGAGAAAGAATGAGCTTCTACTCATTCTGTTTCGTCTGTATCTTCATAAGGATAGCATATCATAAATGAGAACCAAAATACATTGAGCCAATCGAGGCTTAAAACCAACCTTTGTCGGTCGGAACTGCAACCATATAAACAGTTCGAGTCCTTACATTGCTAAGAAAAGATAAGTGGTACATCAAAATTTCCAATTCTCATAGACTCTCGACAACCCGCAAGTTGATGGATTCTGTGCGTCCAGGTGGATGGGTGAGCGCACGTGTGAAGAACGAGAGAGAGATAGAAAGAGGCAGCTTTTAGCTTTTGGGGTTACAGCCCAGAATAGCAATAGTCAAAACGGCAGAGAGTCGCTACGGAGGACATCTCCATGCTTCTGTTTCTTGCATACTTACGATGATCAATGTCGCTGAAAAGTGCGCGGAAAGAACACCGCGAGCAGAGAAATCACGATAGCCACAGTCGAGATCAAAGCCTGCACATCCATGAAGAATCAATCGCATTTCCGAGAAGCATCATGTGCTGTAGCAGCAAACTTAAAACGAGAACAAAATGCAGAAACTTTGGGTTTCGCTTCCTTACCGCAATTGCAGATGCGGCAAGTCCAGCTCTTTCTCTCGGGTCTTTGAGATGGTAATTGCCAAGGTACAGAACCGTAGCATAGTACCAGAATGGAGGAAACACAAACCCCAGGAGAAACCTGTCACAGATAAGAATACCTGTTCATATAATAATTTCAGCTAAGTTTTTTCAATGATTTATAAAGCTGTATCATAAGTTTTTTCAAATACAATTAAGGTGAGCACGTGAAGGCAATGTGTAAAGGTCAAGTTGTATTCTCATACAATGCATCATAGTCGTCTTGTATCGTATCGTGAAAGCTGAAGTAGATTATGAAAAGTAAAGATTAGGGCAAAGGTGAGAGTAGCGCTTCATAGCTACTCTTCCGCATGTGTAATCAATTATCTATCATCCTACCAATTTTTATATATCAAGATGTTTCCTCCTTCTATTTGGATCTTATGACTTAATAAGTAGGGGTGTGCACAAGAACTGAACCGACTTAGAAACCGAGCCAGTTGGATCGAATGAGCCAATTCCCTGCTCTAGGTGTGGAACCGAACTGCCCAAACCGATATTTTCTTTAAAATTTATTTTTCTTTAAGAAAAGGAAATTGCAAAAACCCTAAACCAGATCGATCCAACCCGGGAACCAGACCGGACCAACCAGTCCGATTCCCGATTCTAATGGTGGAATCGGCCCAACTCAAGAACTGACTACCCCTACTTAAATGCGACAGCAAGACAGTTCTAGTCATACTCGAAGTATGCCAGATCAGTAGATTGGCTTAAGCCGACCTGTCTAAGCCTCAAACTTCTTGCTGAGGCTCACCCATGATTAAAAAATAATGAATTCTAGATATCGAGCCGACTAAGCCTAAGGCACGCCTGGGGCAGCCCAAGCCTAAGAAGGGAATTGCTTACTCATCCCCATCCGTATTGCCCTTCGGCCCCAATGGGGGTGTGAGGAGAAGGCGCGGTGGACTGCAGATCCCATATTCACGTCTAGTTCGGAGACCACTAGTCCCAAGACCTATCGTTTTACGGTCTTGCCAACGTTCGGTAAATGGGTGCCGCAAAAAAATGATCTACATAGAATCCTACTAACTTACGAGAACCAACCGACGCCGCAACCGAAGCACGGGAGAGGTCTGTCGAAGGGCCGCGGGGAGAATCCCTTGGACGCCGGTTCCAGCAGGGAGAAATCCCCATCATCCGTGAGAATCTGCACCCCTTTTTCATTTCCACGGCCACGCTGCTCATCTGCAGAATGTCAAAAAAAAAGCGAGAGAACAGAATCAAAGGAGAGTGTCCACACAGATCATGAAAAGCGACACCCATAAAAAACACAAAAAGTGGCAAAAAAGTTGCTCTGTAACCGACGCATGAATTGCATCTCTGACCTTGTCCCATCAGCGTGGCCTTGTCGCTCTGCCTGTCCATGCGATCTTCCATGGCGACCAACAAAGTTCCCCTGAAACAACACATCGCGGACTATGAAGTCAGAACAGAACATCATCAAAACAGAGAGAGAGAAGAACAGAGAGAGCAGAGGCTACCGGAGCGCAGAGACATAGGGGAAGACAAGTGGGCTCGTGGGGCCGTTTTGAAATCCGAGGATTTCCCTCTACATAACCGAAACAACTGTCTGCTCGGCGGCAACGCCCAATCGGATCGGTCCAGGTGTCACCACCACTCGCCAGCGGGATCTAGGAAATTCCGAAAAGTTTCGAACGAAGAGGACAGGGTTGGCCAATCAAACGCGACCCTTCAGTTTTCTTCCTTCATTTTTTATTCGTTTGCGGTTTCCGAAGGTCATGTTGCACGTTCCTTGTTTCATACGAGTTTCTTGGGGAACTCTTTTGCACTTTGGGTGCTTGTGGCTTTAGGAGAGTTCGCTTTTGGTCCGTCTGCTTTGTTCCTATTACGATTCTAGTCCTCGAAACGTGCCACAGCCACGATTTGAGCTCTTGTAATTCGCGTTTCGTGATGGAAATTGTTGGTTAGTGCCGACTGGTAACATAGAAGGTCACATGTGTGAGTTAATTTCATGGATATTCTACGTTGGGTTCTGCAATTTTTAAGGATTTTTCACTTTGGTCGGCAGACGAATAAGGATGTTGAGATTTTTGTGTGTACGACCAAATTATTTGTGAAGCAACCTTTCGTCACACCCGATAGTTAGAACTGGACAACTAGATAGAAGGCATTCCCTCCAAATTGAACATAGTTGATACCCATTTAGATGCTCGGATACACAAAATCTATAAGGCTATATTTGGTAGTTTGGATAAAAGTCCGCATAGTATAACTTTTATCTTATCTAGTGTTTGACGAGTCACAAATTCTGGATATAGTCTGGATAAAAAAAAAATTCCAATTAAGAGATGTGATAGACTCATATAGGATATATAATACTTAGGAAAATGTTTAAAAAAGTAAAAATTTCGAAGCTGTAGAACTCTGGGCCACGATCTCGCTCTCTTTCCTTGATCACTCTCCTCTTCTTCTTCGACATGCTCTTGCTCTATTCCATTTCGAAGTTTCAGAGCATGTGAGAGACTTTGATCTTGCTCCGTCAACTCTTCATCACTTGGAGGTGCTAGATCTCCTCTTCTTAATTGACCTATCTACCGGAATCACCTTAGATCGCTGCTTCCAGCCGTTACGCATAGCCCCGGCCTCATCTTCGATCGATCTCGATCACTAACAAGTTGAGGT
Source organism: Syzygium grande (assembly GCA_024733475.1). Lineage (NCBI taxonomy): Eukaryota > Viridiplantae > Streptophyta > Magnoliopsida > Myrtales > Myrtaceae > Syzygium > Syzygium grande. Next base: position 26,269,275 of record JAMXDD010000007.1, read on the forward strand.
GGACCTAAGGGCAAGGATTGAGCATGGATAAGTCGAAATGCAAGGTTCATGCTCGATCTAAGCCCTAGATCTAGGGCTTGTCTCTCGCCACCTTGCCCTCTCGACGGCGGCGACAACAAGGCAGAGTGGATGGATGAGGGCACAATGGAGAAGGACGATGTAAAGAAAGAGGTGTGCGGGACCGGGCATGGCCATGACACAAATATGGGCCGAAGCAGTGGAGGTGGTTGTGCCGGACCTAGGTAGTGAGGTCGTGAATTCATGCTCGAAAATCTTTTTCAATGTCCAATCCAGTTTTGCCAGAAAAAGTGTCAAAAAAGTCTCAAACCTTTTGTATTTGTGCCAATTTAGTCATAAACCTTTTTTTTTTGTCAATTTAGTCCTAAACTTTTTACATTGGTGTCAATTCAGTCATAAACCTTTTGCATTTGTACCAATTCAGTTCTTCCGGCTAATAACTATTCACATGTTGAAGGACCGAATTGATACCAATGCAAAAGGTTTAAGACTAAATTGACACAAAAAAAAGGTTTATGACTAAATTAGCACCAATGCAAAAGGTTTAGGACTGAATTGGCATCAATACAAAATGTTTATGATTGAATTGGCATCAAAAAAAGGTTTATGACTGGATTGGAATCAATGCAAAAGGTTTAAGACTGAATTGGTACCAAAAAAAGGTTTAAAATTAAATTGGCACTAATACAAAAGGTTTATGACTTTTTTTTACACTTTTCCCCAGTTTTTACGATGGATGCCAAACACTTGTTTGGATAAATTTAATTTGAATCCATGTTTTATCCAAACATTATCAAACATTAGATAGGAAATTTAAAATCTAATCATATCTCTATTCTATATGGACAACCAAATGCATCCCAACTACGGGTGTGAGAAATGGCCCATCCAAATTGGGAACCACCGGATCAAACCGTTTCGGTCAGTTTGGTTCGATTCCCGCAAGTGTCATTTCAGTTCCTGATTCCTAAAAGTGGAATCGGAGTTCGAGTGGTCCGGTTCCCGATTCCAAAGGAAACTGGACCAAATTTGACTGATCGGATCGAACCAACTACATATATATTTTTGTGATTATATATAGTTGGTATGAGGAATACAATTTTTATTTTAGAACATATGTATAGTCGGCATGGGAAATACAATTCTAATTTCAAAATATATGATATCAAGTAGTGGAAAAAAAAAAGGGCGATCGATTCGGTCCGGTTCCCGGTTCCCAAGCCCCTGGTCCCAACATCTGACCCGAAAACCCGGCGCCCGATCATCTGACCCGTCGAGTCATTATCCAATTGGAATTATGGCGAACGAACGAAATAAAAAAAAAAAACGTAAAAAAACTGGAGAATCGAAACCGTAAATGCCAGCTCAGCCCAAATCCAACGGCCGGAAGCTCACCAATCCGAAACAAAACTCGAGAATACCGATTTCCTCCAGATATTTTTCACGAAAACAAATTTAAAAAAAAGAAATTTTCCTCCAATTCGCACGCGCACAGTCTCTCTCTCTCTCGCCTCAATATGGAGCCCAACGACAATCAGCTCGCCTCGTTCTACCACCACCACCAGTCCTCCGCCGCCGCCGCCGCCGCCGCCGCCGCCCAGTCGCCGACCAACGGCCTCCTCCCGCCCGCCTCCGGCCCCCCCGACGGCGGAGCCCCGGCGCTGTACCCCCACTCGGCGCCGTCGGCCGCCGCGTCGCCGCCGCTCGGGCCCGGCGAAGCGGAAGCGGGGGAGGCCGCGGAAGTACGGGACGCCGGAGCAGGCGCTGGCCGCGAAGAAGGCGGCGGGGTCCTCCTCCTCCTCCTCGTACAAGGAGAGGAAGGAGCGCGGGGGGTTGGTCGGCTCTTCCTCGTCCGGTCCGTACTCCGGCTCTTCGAAGAAGTCGCAGTCGCTTGCTCTCGGTACGTCCGATCCTGCTGCATTTCCGCGGGAAATCCCGTCGCGAATTCGTCGAATTTGTGATCGTTGCTCGATTCGGTCCGCGAAATTCCGCGCACGAGCTTCGTTGTGGCGATTTTGTGTCAAGTTCTTAGGTTTATCAGCTCATGTTCTGGTAGAATTATTAGTCAATGGAGTGCATACCGCATGCTATTTTTCGCCTCGACTTTGTTTCTACATTGTGGAATTGTAGCTCTTTTGTTCGTTGTATCTTTCCATAAATTTCTCTCGGAAGGGGACTCGGTGGCTTAATGAACCTGTAGGGAAAGTTCACAGAAGAGCTGCAAAACTGAAACTTTTTACACTCAGCTTAAACATCGAGATCATCTAGGGCTGTCTATCATATGTTTTCGGGCACTATTTTAGTTTTGTATAGCTATATGTTTAGCCAAGTAGGTCGGGTTTCCTAACGAGGAAGTTCACTGATCAATGATGGTTCAGGATTGTGTGCATATGAGATTGTCAAGCAATTATCATCGGTTTTTCGACATTTCAAAAGCGAGATATTGTAATGAATTTGAGGTTTTGTTTTGGCCCAGTAGTAGTGAGCAGGGCTTTTATAGATAGTCCTGTAGAAGAATAATCGACAAATCATGTAAATTACTTCTGCCGGAGTAGAGGTATTTTTTTTTTGGTAAGGGAGTAGAGGTATTTTTTTGTGCCTCTTTAACAAAACAATGTTCGCATCCACGATTTCTCTCTTTTCTGTGGAATATCTTTCACTTTTTTTCCAAGAAAATTAGAATGCACCTTGTTCAACTCAACACACAATCAATAAAATTTCAGTATCTTTTCAATTACGGTATATCTTCTTTTACTTTTTTTTCTTTAGAGCCACAAGATTTTTAAGTTATTTTTATATATTTTGGTATCTGGCACTTGTCATAATTTACAATATCATGCTGCTGCTTTAATATCCTCTTTCTTAATGCAGGAGGAAATACTGGACAAGGGTTTATTCCTCATGTTATCACTGTAGCTGCTGGCGAAGTATAGATTCTCTAAAATCTGAATCTTTTTTTTTTGTCATCTTTTATGCATCTGGACTCTGCAAAAATGTCCCTACATTGTTCAGAGCACTTATAGGTTCTTGCATTGAAATCCTACCTTTTCTATATAAATTTAGGACATCAATTTTTGTGTCTCTAGTTTGATTCCTTGCACGAGTGTGTTTTCTGGAGTATATGTAAGTAATATATCATGATATTCCATATTAAGACACTTTCATTGATGCTTTTCATATGACGATGTCTTGTGGTATGGAGTGTGCTTACATGAAAATCCTATCCCATGTAATTAAGTTCTGAAGAGTGGGGCTCAATAAGGTTCTCTTTCACTGTAGTGTCAATTGAGAAATGATTAGTACATTGAGATGAAGTCTATATTGTTGATTAACTGATGCCTCTTCATACATTGCTCCCACCAACATTCAGTAAGCAAGGGTGCCCATGCGTTAGTTCTGCTGTATATTGGCATTTTCTACCTGGTGCTTTTAAAGACGATGAAAGATTATTTGAGACACGCTGTATACTTTGCTCTTATAATGTATTGTTCTTACTAGACTGCTGCCTTTTGCTTGGCTGTGAATAGATACTTGTCAATTACTCTGCATATTCTGTTTTCATTCTCTGTTCATGCAAGTTGTAAAACTGGACATTTGGTTAAACAAATGGATCCTCCTTGGTATGTGTGTGAAGTAATCCAGAAGGTAAGGATCCGTTGTTATTTGATGTTTTGGATTGGCCTCTACATCAACAATGTTTTTGGATTCTGGTCTTGTCTAAACCTGCTTTATAAGAAGTCGGAAATGAAATATATGAAATATTTTTACCATCAATAATTAAATTTTTTCGCCACAACTATGAAAGAGAGCAATCATAAAAGAGAGCAATACTCATATTTTTAGCTCAGGCACTGCATCTTAGTCTAAATGGAACACTAAGTTGACACCCATCTTTGCCTTTTGGGCAGTGGTGTTAAGACAATTCTCAGTATAATCCGTTTCTGAGAAAACAATGTTTGTCTTTGTTGTCTACTGGCCTCATGTAGTGAATCTTATGTATATGTATATCCGGTGGTGATGACTCTTACTTGATGTTTCGGATGGGCTTCTACATTAAAAATGTTTTTGGGTTCTGGTCATGTGTAAACCTGCTTTATAAGAAGTCGGAAATGAAATACATGAAATATTTTTACCATCAATAATTAAATTTTTTTGCCGCAACTATGAAAGAGAGCAACCATAAAAGAGAGCACTTCTCATATTTTTAGCTTATGCACTGCATCTTAGTCTAAATGGAACACTATGTTGACACCCATCTTTTACTTTTGGGCAGTGGTGTTAAGACAATTCTCAGTATAATCCCTTTCTGAGAACACAATGTTTGTCTTTGTTGTCTACTGGCCTCATATGTAATGTATATCTGGTGGTGATGACTCTTAGTTCATCTTTCAGCAAAAACAAATGATAGTCGAAAAATCTCTATTCCAAGGGAACTCTGCTTTTGCTGAAGTTCAAACAAACATTGCTTTTGGTGGCCATGATTGAGTTTATGATACATAATTGCTGACAAGATGTAAATTACCTTGCTGCAATTGAAATGGGGACAAAATTTTGGGTATCTTCATTTTGTGATGCAACCTTTTGAATTTTCTTGTAAACCTGATTTACTGAATCGAACAAATCATTATTTCATTGTTTTCAACCAAATTTATCTGCTCTATTCTTAGGTGTATATTTTAACCTTTAAAAGTGTAAGATGTTATTCCTGGATGTCATATTCTATCTCTTGATGATGCAGTATGTCTCAGAATCTGACAAGATCTTTTTCATTTGCCTCTGGCTGTCACACTGTCTACCTTGTATATGTGTTTCAGAATAATTTCCAATCAAATATTTTACCTTTTGCTTTGCACCCTGTTTAATATCTCGATAAATTTTAATTTTCTTATCCTATGCAATAGGATGTTGCCCAGAAAATTATGCTCTTCATGCAGCAAAGTAAGCGTGAGATCTGTATCCTGTCGGCATCTGGTTCGATATCTAATGCATCTCTTCGCCAACCGGCCACATCAGGGGGCAATATTACGTATGAGGTATAGGCATCTGCTTTTAGTCTAAGTAAGGATAAAGCAATCACTCGCCTTGGTTTTATCATCTAATCTGGTTAATCACATGTATAAACATGACTTCCGTAGGATGTAATTGTGTTTCTTATGCTACCTACTCTTTTCTTAACCTTGGGAAATAAATGACTTTAGGGTGTTTTACTCCCAGTATCATACTATTCTAGCTTCTTTGCATTGGTATCTCAATTGAGATATACAGCATGTCAGAAAATGAGCAAGAAAAGGAAGCAAATGAAGTATTATCTTACGATGAAATTGTCTTATGTTGCTTTGTTGAGGTTAAGTTTAGTGTGAAGTTATTCATGTCAGAAAGATTTATCGTAACATCAGCATCGTCAGCAATCATAGCTTCCTGCTTTACTGTAGGTTTGTGGTTTTGGAGCTTTGATGAGGACATTTGGGTGTACCAAAATAGCAGGGTTTTCACAGGGGCTTCAGGATGTTTTGTATTTTGCTAGTTCAGCGGATATTGATATTTAACACCGGCATCTGAGTTTTAGCACTATTTCCAGAGACCAGTCTAGCCATATAAAATACATTAATTTATGCTATTCTTTGATTTGAGAATTATCTTTTGGTAATACAAAGGAAATTTGCGGTTGGTCAATAAATAATAAATTGCAACCTTTTTAGCTTCTTGGCTGTATGGTTCATCCAATTAGAGATCCAGGTTCATGAAATGGTGAATGGTCTTATCAATACTATGCAGCAGTGTTAGGAACTCCGCATCTAGAGACTAGTCTCCTTTTCCTAATAAGAGTGAATGTAGGAGGTTCTTGAGTCTTGATGCTGTTTGTACAACAAATCTAGGTCATACCATTCTTAATGTTGATCTTAAAAAGAGATACAGTTGCTTCATGCTTTTTCAAACTCAAGTCTATTAAATCTTTTGATAAGTTCCTACAATCTTCTGCTTTTAGGGACGGTTTGAGATAATCACACTCTCTGGATCCTATGTGCTTACTGAGCTTGGAGGTAGGACTGGTGGGTTGAGTGTGTGTTTATCCAGTACCGATGGTCAGATCATTGGCGGAGGAGTTGGTGGACCCTTGTTAGCTGCAGGCCCAGTGCAGGTTTAATTATCTGCTTTTTAGCTATTAAAATGTGTAAATGTGACCAGACACCACCTTATTTAATGGCAAATTGGTCGTGCAGGTTATCGTTGGTTCATTTCTGGTTAATGCAAAGAACAACACCATGAAAGGCAATGCTTCTGGTAAGTTGCCATCACCTTTGCGTGGCCCATCACCTTTGAGTGGGTTTCGCTCTGGGGTTGAATCTTCAGTTGCGAGTCATTTCATGGTACAGCCTGGGGCCAATATCTGACAGATTGACAACCTATGGGATTTCCTCGAGAACAACTTAGAACAGTGCACATATCTATTTTCTCTGGATAAGGCGTTGACTTTGGGAGCTTGATGAGCACTATACTGTGTTGGGTATATCTAGGTGATAGGTTCTTTTTGCACGAGGTACTGGAAATGGTAGGCTGTATCTATCCTATCTGGCGTATAATTTCTACTTAATCTGTACAGATCCCAACCCCTCATCACTATTTACATAGGTGAAGCTGATGCTGCTTTAAGTTTTACACATTTGAGGTGATTGTACGGCTTCTTTGTGCATATTATCGAAGAATCCTCTTATAGCCTCACGTCCTTGTGCATATTATTGAATTCTCCTCTTATAACCTTGCTTTTAGTGCCTTCTGGTTCTTTTGCATGAGAAAGTTCAACGGCAACAAGTTCTTCGAGCATCTTTTAGGATGTCTTGCTGCTATTTGTATCTGATAATGGTTTCTTATTATCATCATCGGGACTTATGCGGTCCCTAATTTCAGATGCAGGTTTGAGTTTTTTTACTTCCCTTCTTTTGTGCCTATATCAGTGGCTTCATATGTTTATTACAAGTACCTTTCTGCTGTGAACTTGAACATGTCATGTCTGCTGGATTGCCCAAACCAAACCGCATAAGGTGAAGTCACTATGCCCAATGCTACTGCAACGTGGAGTCGATGTCTATCGCTTGTAATATCCGAAGGTAGTTGGGAGCTACAGCTGATTTATTGCATCATTGTGTCGTACGCAATTTCTGTTCCGAAGGTCAATACGAACTCGTGCATCAGCGTCCTTGGCCGGAGACGACACCGAGCGAAGTAGTAGTGTTTTGCAGTGCAGCGAGGTGCTCGTTTACAATGACGTCGATCCATGACATCTGGAATAGTAATGGGTCCTAGTACCTGAAGCTGCTCATCATTTGTCTCGTGCCCGAATTTTTGGCATTCGTCAAGCTATTTCCAGATGCAACTGATTAGTGATTAGGAAGGGTGCCTTCCTTACTGATCCACTGCCTTTGTTACACTGGATATATCTTCTGCCATTCTCATTTATGCGGTACCTCCTATTCGGGTTTACGTTAGAAGACTCAGCTGCGTTGAATTACATCGGAGGTTTAAGTCGTGCAAGTCCACTCAAGTAATGACTTGCTTCCTAAATCGAATCAATTTAAGCTGGTTAGGTATAGCTATGTCTGAGTTGTAGCCGTGTGTAACGATGTGACGTGCTATAAAATGTCCCGATTTGTATGTTCTGTAATACATGTTTCAAAATTACAGCACTTTTAAACTGAGCGAGGCCGCTTCCTAAAAGTTGTGTGTGGGGGCACTATAATTATTAAATGTTTGTCAAACACATTGTACAAATGCGCCTTGTCGCATGATAAACAAATGCGCATATATTTAGAGTTATTGTTAATCAAAAGGGATATAAGTCAAAAGTTTCGACTCAAACGAGTAAAACAAAATTAGAGCGATGAAAGTTTCAAAGGGGAAGAAATTCTGTCCATTTAAGAGACTCTCCTTTTGAGTTTGGTCTAGTTGTGAAAATGTAATTGGATTTCACGTTTGATGAAAAAGTAGAATTGGATAATTTTTTCAAGATGCGTTTAAGTTAATGTTGAATTTTGATGACTTACCTTGTAAGTTGCCGGACGGATAATGAATGACTCACATTTTTCTATTAGCATGGAAGTAATCAACATTATTTTTACAAAGGAGAAAAAGTTAAAAAAAGAAGAAGAAGAACAAGAGAACGTGAATCGTCGCTAGGGTTCTCCGGCGAGCCTCTCAGGCAGCGCCTCTCGGATTCGTTTCTCCTCCTTTGCTGGCAACAAGAGCCGCAGTTTCATGGGAGACTCTCCTACTCGAAGTCCGATCGTCTCGTGTTCTGCCTCTCTCAATTATAGTGGAGCTCTTGTCCCGGAAGCGCCTGCGATCGGAACCGGTACGTTACATGAAGTTGTCTCGATTGTTGGATTTCAAGTTTGATTTGAACGCTTTGGTCTGATGGTGTTTGTGCTTTGGTAGTCGGAATGCAGAGGTGAAGGGGGTTACGAAGGAGACGAATGTGTCCGTGAAGATCAATCTGGATTGGACCGGGGTTTCCAATAGCAGCATCGGCATTCCCTTTCTCGATCACATGTTGGATGTGAGTAGTATATGTGGTCGGCTTTAGCTTTGTTTTGCTTTTAGGATCGGTCAGTTCTTGTGTGCTATTTGCAATTTATATTGTTCATGGCAAGACTTGGAGAGTAACAACCTAAACTTTAACAGCTTTTCTCGCGCACTTGATTTGTTATCTTTTGATTCATCTGGTGCGTATTTCAATACTTTTGCTCATTGAGAGAGAGTTAGTCATACACTGGCTGGAACTATAGTGCTATTGCTCATAGCGGTGTTAGCCGTCCGAGTTGGATCGGTTAAGCTAAGCTTTAGGGTTGGTTCCAGTCATAGTCCTGAGTTCCGAAATGCTCCGTGTCTGTAGTTAGAACTTACGTGCGCCGAAAACGCATGTTTGTTTGTATTAGCAACTTGCTTCACATGGGCTGTTCGACGTACATGTAAGGACAACTGGTGACATTCACATTGACGATCATGACACGATTGAAGATGTTGCTCTTGCCATTGGAACAGTCAGTATTTGCTCCTGTTCAGACTTTCATTCCATGGTCAGCTCTATTGTTACTGAAGAAGAATCTTCTAAGGGAGGTGGTACTTATATATACATGAGGTATGACATTTCCCTCTGACTGTCCCCTATAGTCCAGGAACACTGGTGACTGATCCTTTTTATGACTGTATTGACTTGAAAAAACTGGAATATAATTTTTAGAGCAAAATCCAACCATTCCCATGTTTCCACTGGTTCTGCTAAAGCTCTTTTTTTTTTTATTTTTTATTTTCTGGTTTGCTAGGAGAGGCGATCTTGTCTTTTTCGTTACGGGTTTTGCTTAGATGTGTGTGAATGGCATTCGCAAAAATAAGGGTACGTAAATAAATAGTCACTGCGCCGTAAGCGACGTTCGCTTTTGATAATTTTCTAGCATGGGATATCACTTTGCTCCAAACAACAACAAAAAGCCCAACAGCATTTGCACTATGTATGTTAAAGTTTTAGGGTTAATATCACCAAAAACCCCAAACCGGTACGTGTGTGATAATTTTACCTTGAACTTTTTTTTTTACCACCAAAAACAGCAAAACCAGACACATATGACAATTTTACCTCAAACATACCCCAAAAACTCAAAACCCAGATACTTGTGATAATTTTACCACAATATACATAAAAATCTCAAACCCAGTACACATGTGACAATTTTACCATGAACTAAAATTTTAATTTTAATTTTAATTTTTTGAATTTTTATTAATTTTTTTTGCTTTTTCTTTTCTTTTTTTTTTCTTCATCTTCAACCACTGGTTGGTTGTCGGACTAGCGAAATCCTCTGACTACGACTGCATACGGAGGAACGCACCCACTTTGCCAAGAAAGCAATCCACGCCCGATCCCAAATCCACGCATTGCGCTCAATCGACCACCTCCGAAACTCCACCGCGCTCCGGGGCTCAAGAACGCAAAAACAGGATTCCGACGGGCCCCGGCGACAGAGAAACCAAAACCCCACTCCGGAAACAATGAGAGTTCACAGACGACCTGGGTACGGACTTCTCGCGACCTTCCCGAGGCCATTGGCGCCCTTGCGGGTGACCCTTTACTGACAAGCTCGGCTTCTCGAGGGCAACAGCGGTGGCGGCAATGGCGGCGGGGGGGGCGAGTCAATGGGGAGGAAGAAGAAGAAGGCGAGGGGCGGCGGCGAGAGGAAGAGTGTGGAGGGCCGTGAGGAATGAGGATGGTCTTGGAGAGAGGAAGAACGTTTATTTTTGGTTCGATGGTCCGAACCCTTGCCCACCGGGCGAAAGAAAAAATGATTAATTTTATGATCCAACCGAAGCCGCCCCGAAATGTCAGATCCGGCGGCCCTTGCCCCACATCGGCGAGATCGAGCCTCGCTAGTCAGCGGCCCGGTGGGGCCGACCTCACCGAGTTTTGTTTGTATTAACGCTCTGCCGGTCCCATGTAAGGACGACCGCCATGAGATTGAAGATGAAGAAAAAAAATAGAAAAGAAAAAATAAAAAATTCAAAAAAATAAAAAAATAGTATTAAAAAATTATTAGTTTGGGGTAAAATTGTCACAAGTGTACTAGTTTGAGGTTTTTCGTGGTCAAAAAAATAGTTTAGGGTAGATTTGTTACGAGTTTACCAGTTTGAAGTAAAATTGTCACAGGTATACTAGTTTGGGGTTTTTGGTGGTAAAAAAAAGTTTGGGGTAAAATTGTCATAGGTGTATCAGTTTGGGATTTTCGGTGATAAAAAAAAAGTTCAAGGTAAAATTATCACACACGTATCAGTTTAGGGTTTTTGATGGTATTAACCCAAAGTTTTAAAAGGCCACCACATCAACACAACCACGTCATCGACAAATAAAAAAAAAACACAACCATGTCTAAGAACTCTAGAGAATAAATGATACAAACTGAATTTTTTTTTAAGACTCCGTTCGTTTCACGGAAAATAACTTCCAAGAAAACTTTTTCCTGATTTTCCGACGCTCGTTTCATGGAAAATAAACTAGTTATGGAAAATATTTTCCCTCAATGAAAAAAAACACGTTCAAAAGTGAAGGAAAATGTTTTCCTCTTCCATTTTTTTTCGTTTTCGTTTTCGTTTTCGTTTTCTTTTTCTTTTTCTTTTTCTCTTTTATTTTTCTTTTATTTAATTTTCACCTTCTTCTCTAGCCAATCGCCGGTTAGAGGCGAGCTCGAGCCCTGTCGGATCTAACGAGGCCTCAGCTTGCTCAACTGGCCTGGGGCAAGTTGGATGAGGCTCAAGCCTCACCCGATGTCACCATAGCCTTGCTGATCTCTTGTTGTTTTTTAATTCATTTTCAGATTTTGGCTGAACACCGAAAATATTGTTATGTTCTTGAAAAATGACTTCCTAGAAAATATTTTTTAGAAATGTCACGTTTTTTGCGAGACAAACAAAACCTAAAACTACATTATTCAAAACTCCGTTTGTTTCAAGAAAGTTTTGCAAAAAATTAATGATTTAGAAAATATTTATCATAAAATGATCGCTTGTATTGCTAAAAGAAATGAATGAACGAAAATTTTTTTAGTCGCTTGCCAAAATATCCGAATGATTAAATATTTCAAGCTATCATTTTTTAGAGAAAAATAATTTTAAATCTCTTATTTTCCGTGAAAAGAACAAAACGACAAAACTGGAGGTTAAGTAGGGGTGTGCAATCGGACTGGGTTTAGCCGAGAACCAAACTGGCTCACCCGAAAAACAGGTCCGGGAATCTGTTCCTATTTGAACTAGTTCGAGAACCGATTTCATTTTTTGGAAACCTGTTGGAACTAGTCTGGTTCCCGGTTCCAAGTGAAAATCCACTTGGGAACTGAATCGGTTTTAAGCTAACGTAAAAAAAAAACCCTAGCATCAGTTTAGTGGGGAGATTTGCAAGCGCCTCCATCAAGTTCGTTCCCCCGCTTCTTTTTTAGTCCCCCATCGCAAGTACTTTCGTCGTTTCTGCTGTTTCCCCCTCGTTTCTTGGCTGTGTCGGAAGTGGCAAAAATGGCTTCTTTTTGAAAAGTTGGGGGGTAGAAGCATGATGGTCCTTAGAAATCCCATTTAATTGGGTGTTTTCTCATGTTGTTATGATAATTGGACCTGGCAAGGGGACTCGTGAGGGGAAAAAAAAAGAAGATAATCTTGTTGTGTCCTTGTAGGGCTTCACTGAAGAAGCGTGTCGCTATGTCATGAGCTGAGACTTCAAAAAATGTATGTTGTTTGCTTTACCATTTGGCCTAGGCGATTTTTCCCATTGTGGAGTCAAATGGATTTATTTTGTGGGAATCCTGTCTTTTGCTCAAGGTGTAGATTGTAGTAGTCTCTTGCCTTTCCCGGGTGTTGGAAGTTTTGGTTATGATAATGGAATCCAGCAGATCTGTGCTGTTATTCTAGTGTAAATGTCTCGCCTTTCGGGTCATATATATATATGTGTGTGTGTGTGTGTGTGTGTGTGTGTTTGTGGAAAAAATAGAACCAGAAAAAGGAAAAAAAAAATAGATTCTCTGGTAAACCTTAGAATCGGATCGAAAAAACAGGGTTGATTCCAAAATAAGGTCCAAGAAAAATAAGGTAAGTTCTAGGTTTCAAAAACTAAGAATCGATTATAACAAGGTATATTTTAGGATCCAGGCCTAGACCTTACTCACCCCGGAACCCGATCATTCCTAAGTTCAAGGATGAGTTTTGAACTAGATGGACAATGATGGGCTTACCTTTTGGATGACTATTTTTCACGCTTTGATGGGCCGAGTTGGCCCATCTTCTGCCAACACTCGGCCCAAAATATTCTTCCCCCTCGCAGATTGAGGCGAATCTCTTCCTACCCAAAAACGGTGCCTTTTTAGTTCCTTCTTCTGTCGTTTCGCTGTTCTGGCCGTCCGAACCGAAGCCGATTTTCTCCAGCACTCTCCGCACGCGAACGTTGGCACGAATGGAGCTCTCCCTCCCTTCTCACGTCGCCTGCAGCTCCGCTCCCTCAGCTCAGCCGTCGAAGGCCGTCGCTAGGGTTTCTCCGGCGAGCCTCTCCGGCAGCGCCTCTCGGATCCGTCTCTTCTCCGCCGCCGGCAGCAAGAGCCGTAGCTTCATGGGGGACTCGCCCGCTCGTAGCACGGTCGTCTTGTGCTCCGCCTCTCTCGATCACAACGGAGCTTCCGTACCGGAAGCGCGTGCGATCGGAACCGGTACGTTACACCAAAGCCGTCTCTGTTGTCGGATTTCGAGTTTGATTCGAGCGCTTTGGTTTTGATGGTGCTTGTGTGCTGTCGGGTGTTTATGCTCAGGTGGTCGGATTGGGGAGGTGAAGAGGGTCACGAAGGAGACGAATGTGTCCGTGAAGATCAATCTGGACGGGACCGGGGTCGCGGATAGCAGCACCGGCATTCCCTTTCTCGATCACATGTTGGATGTGAGTGGTAATATGTGGTCGGCTTTAGCTTTGTTCTTTGCTTTTCTTGGCAAGGGTTGGAGAGTGGCAGCTTAAACTGCAATAGATTCTGCAAGCACTTGATTTGTTATCTCTGGATTCATCTGGCGCTCATTTCGATACTTTGGGTCGGTGAGAGAGGGTTAGTCATGCACTGGTTGGAACTATAGTGCTATTGCTCATAGCGGTGTTAGCCTTCCGAGTTGGATCGGTTGAGCTAAGTTTTGGGGTTAGTTTCGGTCATAGTCCTGAGTCCTGAAATGCCCCGTGTCTCTTGCTTGGACTTACTTGGACTGAAAATGCTTGTCTATTTGTATCAGCAACTTGCTTCGCACGGGCTGTTCGATGTGCATGTAAGGGCAACGGGTGACATACACATTGACGATCATCACACGAATGAAGATGTTGCTCTTGCCATTGGAACAGTGAGTATTCGCTCCTTTTCAGACTTTCATTCCATGGTTAGCTCTATTGTTACTGAAGAAGAATCTTCTAACGGAGGTGGTACTTTATAAATATATGAGAGAATTCGATTGTGAGACATTTCCCTCTGACTATCCCCTTTTGTTCAGCAACACTGGTGATTGATTCTTTTTTATGATTGTGTTGACTTGTAAAAACTGGAATACCATTTTCAGTGCAAAATCCAACTATTCCCATGTTTCCACTGATCCTGCTAAAGCTCTTCTTTTTTTTTCTCTGGTCTGTAGGCCTTGCTGCAAGCACTTTGTGACAGAAAAGGGATACACCGGTTCGGTGACTTTTCAGCTCCTCTAGATGAAGCACTCATTCATGTTGCACTGGTATATGTACAATCACTTTTGAGTTTTTTAAGCAATTTTTTGGCAACAACTAACCACACCGTTCTACTTAGGAAGGAAATTTGCTGATGAAGCTAGTTCCCTATCAGCTAATCGTTAGGCCGTTAAGTTACTTTGGTAGATGCAGCTGATATGTTTATTTTAGTAACGGCATTACTGAGAATGAGATGAGAAACAAATAGATGCCGAATCAGATGGAGCAAGAACGGGCTTGAAATTTGAAGCTGTACTAATCAGTCCTAAACACCACAGGCTTTTTTTTTTTCCAGAAGAATGATGACCTAGAGGAACTTCATATTCAAGCGACCAACACCGAAATTGCTTCTCAACTAAGTAGTTGGTATAATCATTTGCAAATCACCCCATAAAACCTTTTCACGGGGCCTTGGAGTTGTGCCTTCTTATGTGTTGTGTCAGAGGAAGGAGAAATGGACATCACATAAAAGTATATTTGAGTCAAGCTGACAAAGTTTATATCTTGAACTCGGCTGAATTAAAATGCAAGTACTTTCCTTGAGTTTGACTGTGCTTGCTTTTTTAGCTCAATCTACAGTTGATAAAGTGTTCTTTGTGCTCGAGCTAGATCATCTTGGCTCAATAATCAAAAGAGTTATATATGATAAACTTAAGATCAAACTCGATCTTTTAAAGAATGAGAAATTGAAAACTATATTGCTCTTACATTTGGAGTATATCATATAATAGAAACATATAGAGATCTCAACTGTTTGATTTGATTCACGAGGAGCTCGAGCGAATTTATCTTACACTTTATTTAATCAGGTCAAAAACCTTTAAAGATCCTAATCATTGATGCTACTCAAGATTCAATACTTTCTTAGGTTTTAGATTCTAGGAGATTAGAGATCTAAGATATGGGACTGGGGTTTCGAGCTCAACAACCATGGATTCTCTACACTACACTAATTCATATGCTGATGGCTTTCTTGTTATCTCAAAAATTTCCTAGATAATATAGCTTGGTTGACTGTCGAGTCGTGCCTAGAATCTCACATCTCTAGATGTTTATCCATTCAATTTTCTCTTTCTCAGTTTAGCGATGTGCTCTATCTTTCATACTGAATTTGTGTATAATCTATGTCATTTTGGTTCAGGATTTATCTGGCGGCCGCACTTAAGTTTTGATTTGCAAATACCAACACGTAGAGTTGGAACATATGACACTCAGGTATTCTAGTAATTTACTTGTTGGAATTGCGTATGCAGTATGCATGTGTCTCAGATTTTACTTCCTAGGATTCCAGATGTATGAATTCATGCAGCATCTAATATAATTTCTTCTTCTTACTCTCTTCCTTATGCATATAGGATGTTTAGTTCTGAATGTCAATCGAATTTTCTTTTGTATTAGTTGGTGGAGCACTTTTTCCAGTCTTTGGTGAATACTTCTGGCATGACGCTTCACATAAGGCAGGTAAATGTTATTTGTCCTCGTTGTGATCCTTTATGTACTGTACTAGTGTGTAAAAGAGAGTTGAACCAGCATTTTATCTAGTTATGTCTACTTTCTCATGATAGTCAAGACAACTCTATAATTTTTTTTTTTTGCTTGCTCATTCTGAAAGATTATTTCAATGTTTGAGCGCAGCTAGCTGGAAAAAACTCACACCATATTATTGAGGCAACGTTTAAAGCCTTTGCAAGAGCTCTTCGACAAGCTACAGAATATGACTTACGGCGCCAAGGGACTATTCCAAGGTATCATGTTTTGGTGCTCATATCTTTGTACCTTTCCAAATGCTTTATGTTATTCAATGCAAGTTTTGTTTGTAGGAATTGTTTTGAAGCTATAGCAGAGTGTTTGAGTGTTTTATAGAAATTCTCTGTATTATAAGAATTAGTTTATCACTCTGCAGCCTGTTCAAAATGTCTTCTTTCAGCACTATCTTGGTCCCGCCCACTCAGCCCTTTTGATGAATCAATCAAGTAGACTTCAGCCTTCTGTAGCCACACGTGGCCTTGTGATTGAGATTGGTATTGAATGTTTATGATATATTATATTTAGCAGATGAATTTCTTAATGTAACATTACGTGTGCGTTCTGGAAATGCATATAATAAAAATTTGTTTGAGCTTTGACCACTTTGACTTTTTAGTAGAAGTTGGCTTCTCTCTATAAAGCTTGTAATTCTAGTAGCTTTTCCATGATTCTTAGTTGTTCTTTCCAATATTATTAAATGACTAGCCTGATATTTATCCATTATATTTAGTCCTGTTGAACATTTTGAGATGCTTCTGTTTTTTTAGGAGTTTATGTGTTTTGTCAATAATAGCTTTGTTACTTGCCTTTCATTCAAAGTGACTTCTAGCTTTGCGAAGCATGATCTCTGTTTGTACATACAACGGAGGCATCATTTATCACATCAGGCTTAAGTCGCTCTCTCTGAAATGCACACAATCTTAATGTATATAAAGAACATCCTTGAAAATCATCCAAATTCACAGATGCATATTAGGCGGGGTCCTGGAAGTCGGGAAAATCTTACTGGGACATATGACATGAATGAAATCGGTGGATTCAGTAATTGGATGGGTGAGGCATTCCCACCCACCACAGAAACAATCTTACATGACCAGATCTTTCACTTCCATCCAGCATCATCTTCTTTTGGCCCCTTTTTTTTGCCTCGGAAAAATCCTTTCTGGATGGGACCAGAATTTTTCATTAGGTCATAATGAGAATTTAATTTTAATTGCTAATCAGCTGGCTAGGTAATGTATGATCGATTTGAAAGCTTGACCAGTCCCCATATCCATGTCCAATTTTCACATCCTTTTTGGCTGAGTCCTCATATCCCAGATTTTGAGGTTAGACAAGTCAGACACTCAGATGCTTGTCCATATTTGATACTGGTGTGAGTCCAGGCAACATAGGCTAGTTGTGGAGCTCAGGGAGATTTTTCTGTCTTTATGATGAGTTGCCTGTCGTACACGTTGCATAGAGACGGTTTGATTATATAATCTGGCGATTGACTAGTGCCATAACTTGTGCAATGCTCATAACTACATGCAATTCTATTTTGCAGCTCAAAAGGGGTGCTATCACGTACTTGATGAGGTCAATCCTTTCATTGAACTGAAGCTGGATTTAGGTAGCCCTATTATCTGTTCTTTGTCTTTAGTTATTGAAAAAAATTATAGTCACTTTTCGTGGACAGTGTGGCATAGTTTGCATTTGATTTGATGAAACCTCTTTGCCATCTGTGATGTCTTTAGTATTGATTTCTCCGATCATGCATGGTATGTAAAGAGAGCTCTATAATACTTTCACGGCAATTTGAAATGATCTAGCAAGTTTTTGTCGGTGGAAATAGCTAGGAGCTCAATTGCTTTATGCTCCATGTTGTTCTGTGTACAATGTGATGGATTGTGTGATGCCATTTGACTTTGATATGATGAAACCTCTTTGCCATCTGTGATGTCTTTAATATTGATTTCTCCGAATACACATGGTGCGCAAAGAGAACTCTATGATCCTTTCACGGCAATTTGAAATGATCAAGCAAGTTTTTGTAGTAGGAGATAGGAAGGAGCTCAATTGCTTTATGCTCCATGTTGTGCATGTACAATGTGATGGATTGTGTGATGCCATTTGACTCTTGCCATGCTGAATGAAGAACGTTGGAGCCATGATAGGTCAACTAAGGCTAGATTACAAAATTGTTATACCAAGTGATGTGATCGGATTGCGAATGAGAATTTGAACAAGTGAGCCATATTGAATACCCAATTAGCATCTGCAACATCACTTAATACCAATTCCACAGTCTAGTCTCAGTACACCTAGCGGCATTCACTTATCTGTTAGGATTAGTTTTCAAGGTTGTATGGACATGTTTGGAAGTATACTCTGCTCCCCTAGAAATTAAATCTGGAGGATAACAGACAAGAATCCCAATGAACGTTGAGAACATATTGGTATGTATTGTAATATTTTCGAGTTTGTTGTCAATGTTCACTGTGGTGGAATGTGTTTGCTGAATTAGAAATCTTCACCTAGCAAATTGGATTGGGTCATGAGTCAAATTATTTATTATGAATAGTTTCATTATGGTACTGGTGTAGCAGAATGGTTGAGCAAATAATCAATTGGATGTGGGGTGCTCTGTCCTTTATCGAGTTGTATAGGGATTTTGAATGAGTGTTGGCTTTTAGGCAGCCTCATTTAGCACCAAAAAGTTTCTTTGGAGTTAGACTATTTGGATGATGATAACAATGGCCAAGCGCATCATCTCCGCTTCACTCACTCATAGGGTCACGTGCAAGCAGGTCTCTATTGCGGGTACCAATTCTGAGGCCATCAGAGCCGTACTCAAGTCTTGTTCGGACATACCCAGCATGTTCAGCTGTAGGCCGGATTTTGGCAGACTGGGCGAGGGAAGCTGACATATACACTGCTTCCTATACTCCAAGAGAGAGGGACAAATTTTAAGGAAAAATCAGAGCGGTAGTTCAGTCTCTAATTAATAATAGTGGCATCGATGTTAAAGTTTATCTTGACTGATTTTCCCTCCTTGAACATGATCTTGTCTATGTGCACTACTTCTAGTAGGAATATACTGACATATTTGATATTAATTTGAGAATATGCAGGATTGTAAAATTGGTTCATTTGCTGGTTAATTATAGATAGTAGTGAGTGTTTGTTCAACACAAGCAGAAGCCGATTTTGTTTTCGCTTTGTCGAAATATTTACCTTATGGATTCTTGAATGAGCATTGTGATAGCTATCATAGCTTTGTATATCTTTCTCTAATTTTACATGGCGTCGATATTGACTCCAGCTTTTGAAACATTATGGATGTCCATGCCACGATGATTAGTTCATCCAATCTTCTTTTAGCAGACAATTATTTACGAGGTTAGGTCCACAGGTCTTGATAGTCCGAAGTATTATTATCACGTGGATTGGCAAGTAATATCCTAATCAAATATTCATTATTTAAGTTATTTTAGTTGTCTACTGTTCAATTTGAGTTCGCAACATAAAGACGTAGATAGATATTACTTTGCCCGCCTTTATGACTTTATAATGAATAATTAATTAGTATGTATGATGTGGTAATTGTATTCTTGTAGAAATTTTGTACACTATATATACAGCGTCTTCATCATATACGCACCTTGTCATCAAGCAAAGATGGAGAACAAAGACACTCAAGTCCGAGTAACTAATGTGGAAAATCGACTGGATGAAATAATCGCCACATTTGCAGACTTTGGAGCGGTCGTAACTCCATTGCTTCTGACCAAAATTGCACCCACTCTTGAGGATCTTCAGAATCAAGTAAACGAAATGTGTGAGATGATGATGCGTCTTATGGTTTGTGTAATCAAATGACTATAGAATTGTCATCCCTTTCCATGCAGGAAATGATTGGTCTTTATTCAAAGGGTAAAGGAAAATGGCCTCACGAAGAACAAGAATCTAAAATTGAACTATCTTCTGGGACTGGAGAATATAATTAAGGACATCTTGACAAAATGGACATAGTTCGTATTCAATCGCGTCATGATTTCAAAAAGAAGTCACGTAAGCATGGCCTGCTTCGTCAGTTTACACCCTTATCAAGACCACTCTCTCAATTATTGCCTATGTTTTTGGAAAAGAGATTGGTGGCTAAGGAAGTTTCGAGAGAGAAGCTTCCAAAGTTTACTGGATTCGATATCTCCAAGACATGCTTATATCACATGGGAGAAAAAAGACATGATATTGATAATTGCTTGGTTTTTATGGTCAAAATTCAAAATTTGTTTGATAAGGGGATTTTGTCTTCTAGCCATTCGAAACAAAATGGAGCTCTCTGTCCCATCTCACCTCGCCTGTAACTCCAGTACTTCACTCACGCGGCTCATCCATCGAGGGCCATCGCTAGGGTTGCTCCGATGAACCTCTTTGGCAACGCCTCCCGAATCCACCTCTCCTCCTCCACCGGTAGCAAGAGCAGCAGCGTCATGGGAGACTCTCCGGCTCGCAGTCAGATCATTTTGCGTTTCGCTTCTCTCCAGAACAATGGGGCTCCTGCCTCAGTAGTGCTGGCGATCGGCACCGGTATGTCATAGGAAATTTCACGATTATCGGATTCAAATTTGATCGAGTGCTTTGGTTTGATGGTGTGTTGGTGTATGTGCTGTTTGTGCTCAAGTGGTCGGATTAAGGAGGTGAAGAGGGTTACGAAGGAGACAAATGTGTACACGAAGATCAATCTGGATGTGATCGGGGTTGCCAATAGCAACACCGGCATTCTTGTTCTCAATCACACGTTGGATGTGAGTAGCATATGCGGTCAGCTTTAGCTTTGCTTCTGCTTTTCATAGCAAGAGTTGAAGGGTAACAACTTATATCGTGATAGTTTTGTCGAATACTTTATTTGCTATTGATAATGAAAAAAAATTTAACAAACTTTATTTCAAACGATTATGTTTCGAAAAATATTTTTAAGTCATTTATATTTCAATAAATAAAATAAGAAAAAGTGTAAAATTACGAAACTAGAGGTCAAGGATGAGTTTTGAACTTGATGGACAATGATATAAAAAAAAAAAGGAGACAATGATGGACTTGCGTTGTGGATGACTATTCATTTCCATCTTTTATGGGCCGATCCGGCCCATACTTGGCCAACTCACGGCCCCTACATTTCCTTGGCGCCAAGTGCTTGTTGGGTTACATTTCCAAGCTGGTCCGAGGTTTCTGCGTTCGTCTGTCGAATCCAAGCAGAGCCCCCTTCCCCTTCCCCTTTCCTGCTCCCCCTTCCTCGTCCGCCTGCCGTCGAGCTGGGAAAATGAGCGAGGCGGAAGCGGTGTACTTCTCCAAGGACTTCGACTGGGACGACCTCAAGAACGACGTGGAAGCCGACCCTTCTCTCCGGCACCACTTGCTTCCCTTCCCACCGCCCCCTGCGCCGATCCCTCCGCCGCGAGACGTCTCCGGCGCCTGGGGCAGCTTCCACGCCCGTCACCACACCGGCAAGTTCTTCAAGGTCTCGCGTTTTTTCTTGTTTCCCCACGTCCCAAGACTTTGACCCTTTTGATCTTTTTTTTTTTTTTGTGATTTAATCGTGGCGGTTCTTTTCAACGTTGATGGGTTGTGCCCGACGTCAGTGGGCAAACGGATTAGGTACCCATTTGAGTGTGTGGTTCGTCTCTGGTCTTGGCCACGCCGGGTTGTGAAAGATTGCTGTGTTTGTTGTATTGTGTAGGAGAGAAGGTACTTGTTGAAGGAGTTTCCTGAGCTCGTTTCGCGTGGGAAGAAGAATCCTAAGGTTTTGGAGGTGGGCTGTGGCAATGGCAGCACCGTTCTTCCCATCTTGCGGTAATTTCGATTCGGTTCTCGACCCGACCCCACTTTCTTTTTGACAAGGAGGAATGCTCCTGTATGTGATGATTAAAGTTGCAATCTTTGGGACTTTGAAATCGGGATGCCGTGAAGTGACGTAGATTGCGTGTTGTTCTTGTAGTGGGAATGAGGACGTCGTCGTGTATGCTTGCGATTGTAGCGGTGAAGCTCTCGAGTACGCGAAAGAGATGGTCGACACGTCGAATGTGGCCTCGATTGAGCGTCGCTTTCATCCGTTCCTTTGCGACTTCTCTCTCGATGGTTTCCCAATGTGGTTGGCTTGTGGTCCATGTCGAGAGACTTCTCTACACAAGCATTGTTGCTCTTCAGGTTTCTATAACTGCTGATTCGCCTAAGTTCCTACCATTTGTTTGGGGCTTGATATAGAGATGCGAAATGCAAGTTAACTTTTTGCTATTCAGAAGCCGAAGAGAAAACTGAAATGCCCTTGAGGGGATTCGATCTGTCCAAAGATAGCTCTTGTCTTGGAGGTGTGGACTTCATTACCATGGTATGCATGCTTCTGTAATTTTCTTTTTGTGGGGTAAAGTATAGGGATATCAAAACTTTCTTAACATTTACAGTGCTTGCATGATGTTTCATATAGGATTTAAATTAATCTCATATGCTAGCTGTGCAGAAAAGAACAATTTGAATCCCCATATTGCAATAAATGCCAAACTTGGTCATTTAAACACATGCATGTTTCAGTCTTTCCATCATTTTCCACTGTAAATGGTGATATGACGGCATTAATGTTTGATCAATGCTTACATTGACATCCTCCATATGTCATCTCATTCAAAACACCATGTCACTCGTGATGACAGTCATTGTTTGATTTCTTTCTGTGTCTTGTAGATATTCACTCTATCCGCCATACCATTCCAGATGATGCCAAAGGCTCTCGCTGAGTGCTTCTGTGTTCTAAAGCCTGGTGGATTGCTTCTATTCAGAGACTATGGTAATGGACATGCATATGAAGCTCTTAACTACAGGGTCTTTGGTTTGATCTTGATTTATATATCGTTTGTTCATTATGGTGGAGTTCTATACTTAACTTCATCGTGTCTGGGTGACAAATCTCAGGCCTTTATGACATGACTATGCTTCGATTTGAATCGGGAAAACGAGTGGGATTCCGTGAGTACATGAGATCAGACGGAACTCGGTCTTACTTTTTCTCCTTAGAGATTGTCCGGGACCTTTGCCTTCATGCAGGCTTCATCGAGGTAGAAATCTATATTAATGCAGGGTTATATTGCCATCTGCAAGTTCCGTAGGCAATGTATAAACAACATATCATGAGAAGACAAGAAGCTTGAGTGTATCGTGGGTTGACTGTTGATCAGTGATCTAAGTGAAGTTTAATGTTGTGACTACCTGAGCTCTTTTTGCATCTGTCTATTTGAAGATTCTCTTCTTTTCTCTTTTCCCCTGTCATCTGTTTATGCATGAAGAATGCCAAAATGCTTGACTCTATGGTGAGTGTGGGAGAACTTTGAAAAGGCAGCTCTGAACTTTCAAAGTTCTTTCGGTGTAAGCAGGTGGGTAGTTGCCTTGGACTTTATGCTTCCATAAGGTGGGCTTTGGGCTTAAAGAGCTTTAGAATAGTTTTAGCAAACATCAAAACTTTCAATGAAAGGACTTTGGGAGTCCCTAGCTCCTTTTCAAAGTTTGGGAAAACTTATCCTCAATCTCCTGTTGCATTATGTTTTCTTTAGCTCTTTGTTGGTAAATCTGTTTGAGAAAATTCCTCATGTTGACTTTCCACATTGCAGCTTGAGGTTGAATATTGTTGTATTAAGTCGCTGAATCGACGGAGTGGGAAGAGCATGCGCAGAGTGTGGGTCCATGGAAAGTTTCAGAAGCCCAAGTAATCTTCAGTCTGGGGACTGAAAAGAAAGCTCTTACTCCTGTAGATATTTTGCTCGATGGCCTGAATCAGTTCTCGCGAGTGGAATGTGCTCCTGGTCAAACAGATAACATTTTGGAAGCCCGAATGATGATTTCACGCTCTCTTAGACAGTAACTTTGCAAGCATTACTGTCGAGCTTGATTTGATATCGCGCCACATTCTCTGTCAGAAGGAGCATCAACAATCTGTCCATGGGCAGGCAAATACCCTCCATCGTTCCTACTTAAATGGATGACGGATATTCTGTTAAAATGAATGGCTATCTTATCATCTATTAAACGTGCCGTTTCTGAACGCGCACCGTGTACTTGGTACACGCCATGGAATGAAGGGATGCTTATCTTGACAAGGGGCAGGCTTCAATTTTAACGACCTGCTTCTTAGGGAATATAATAAGCTCTGAAGGTTCCTGTGAGTTTGAGTTTTGTAAGTTTTCGCTTTCTGATTTCAATTCTTAGTCTCAGTTTGTGATAATGTCGTAGGTATTCCAATCATATTGATTTCATCGAAGGAATTAGTTCGAGATTTTGAAGAAAATATGATTATCCCAGTATATTCGTCGTGTTGGATACATTCGTAAAATTCATTAAAGTGATTGGGCACCATCCTGCTGTACCGATTTGCATACAAGTAGTACACAAGTAGTTAAGCTTATGGCCAAAAAACAAGTTCTAGGAGGAGTTGAGGAACATGGATCTGGTTGTACTTGTTTCTGGCCAAAGACGAATTTCCGGACGGGGATTCATTTGGCCGGGACATTTGTGACTCTATAAACTCTTGTTCCAATCGAAAGATCAATCTTGATAGTTTGGGTGTTCTTAAATCTTGCTTCCGAAAGTTTTTCGAGATGGGTAATGCATGGATATTTCCACGTGGACTGCCACGTCACCATGCGTCATCCATGTTAACAAATATAATGTTAAAATTTGATGGAAGCTAATTGAGAATAAATTTGTCGTAGTCGTGTATCAGTTGGGGGTTTTTGGCGGCCAAAAAATTAATTTCGGATTTTTCGTGATATTAATCCTTTTAAATATTTACTAAAATTTAAATAATCATGAAATTCAAATCATTTTAAGAAAACTATTCATATGGTTGTAAGAGGAGAATGATTCAAATTCAACGTTAAGAATTTATATTTGTTGTGTGAGGTATTTATGAGATTACATTTCTTGAGACTTTATAAAACGACCATTCATATAAGCATGAACGTATTGAATGGTCATTTTGGAAAGATCTTGGTGTTCGAAAGCGTGTTTGGATTAATTTCGTAACATAGAAATGATATATCGAGAGAAATCAGTAAATTGACGAAGTACGCTATGCGATGGAGAAAGATTCCAAAGTACCTAAATCTTTTTTCCTCGATAATCCATACTAAGTAAAATCAACTTAGCCATACCTAATACTACCTGTTATATTTGATTTGGTTCATGTCAAACGCATAAGACAACGAAGTGACCTTTTATTTTTTTGTAATTAAAGAATATTTCAACAGTTGCTTATCCCGCTAACAAAATCGAGCAAGCTAAAAGTATTCTCGGTCGCCTGTAAAAATATTCAGATATAAATTGTTATCAATAACGAAAAATAGTTTTCTTTAATTGATCGTTTTAAACGATATAAGTGGTTATTTTTAGAAAAATGTTCTCCAATTCATTTATTTTCCACTTTAACGTAAAAATCTCGTCGCAATGGGCCCAAAGCCTCCAAGAGAAAACTTCAGCCCATCAAGCCCAGCAAAAGCCCTTCTGCTCTGCTCATCCTATAAACCCCCTCCACCTCTGTCCGTCCATGGCTTAAACCCTAGCCATCTCCTCCCGTCTCTCTCTCTCTCTCTCTCACTAGTCACTGCGACGCCTCTCCGTCGGAGGAACGTCCATTGCAGTCCTCAAGGTTCTCTCTCTCTCTCTCTCTCTCTCTCTCTATCTGTGCAGTTGCTTATGCTGCTGGTTTCGCTCTCTTGTTGCATTGCTGGTCTCTGTTTGTGTGTGGGTGCTGTGCATGCTTTCTTTTGGGTTTGTGGTGAAATGGGAAGAAGGAGGAACGCACATATCGAAGGCTTCCGGGCGGCTTGATCCAAGCCTGCGGAGCTCAAAAGCTGTGCCACACGAAAGTCATCCATCTTTGTATGCAACCAATCCTCTCGTGTCGTGTTCTTTGGATTCACGGGGGGATTTCGAAGAGGTCGATGTACATTTCCGTTAACAAATCTCGATGCTGTCGCTTGTGCCTTGTGTTTTTGCTGCAAATGGGTATTTGTAGTGATGGTTTGTTTGTCTCTCGATGCTGGGAGTGACAATGGCTGAAGTGGGGTTACGATTTCTGGTGTGCTCAGTTCAATTGGTACATCGTCATTGGTCTCTCTTTCGGTTTGTTCTCTTCCTCGCTTCTCATTTGCTGGTGGTGCACTGCCTCTGTGTGTGTGTGTGTTCTTTGATGAAATTCGTCTATTCCGATGAGCCGTCTATGGGATCTCTTCGATCTTGAAGAGAAGGAAGAGATCTTTGGAATATGGATTCAGAATGTGGCCCTCCGATAAAGAATCAAACCCTAGTTCATATTCCCGCTGTACTATATTTTCTTGAAAAGAGGCGCTCAACTTACACAGGAAAGCTATGATATTGCGGAGTCAAATGGATTTATTTTGTGGGAATCCTGTCTTTTGCTCAAGCTGTAGATTGTAGTAGTCTCTTGCTTTTCCCGGGTGTTGGAAATTTTGGTTATGGTAATGGAATCTGGCAGATCTGTGTTGCTATTCTAGTGTAAATGTCTCACCTTTGGGGTCATATATGTGTGTGTTTGTGGAAAAAATAGAACCAGAAAAAGGAAAAAAAAAAACAGATTCTCTGGTAAACCTTAGAATCGGATCGAAAAAACAGGGTAGATTCCAAAATAAGATCCAAGAAAAATAAGGTAAGTTTCAGGTTCCAAAAACTAAGAATCGATTATAACAGGGTATGTTTTAGGATCCAGGCCTAGACCTTACTCACCCCGGAACCGATCATTCCTAAGGTCAAGGATGAGTTTTGAACTAGATGGACAATGATGGGCTTACCTTTTGGATGACTATTTTTCACCCTTTGATGGGCCGAGTTGGCCCATCTTCCGCCAACACTCGGCCCAAAATATTCTTCCCCCTCGCAGATTGAGGCGAATCTCTTCCTACCCAAAAACGGTGCGTTTTTAGTTCCTTCCTCCGTCGTTTCGCTGTTCTGGCCGTCCGAACCGAAGCCGGTTTTCTCCAGCACTCTCCGCACGCGAACGTCGGCACGAATGGAGATCTCCCTCCCTTCTCACGTCGCCTGCAGCTCCGCTCCCTCAGCTCAGCCGTCGAAGGCCGTCGCTAGGGTTCCTCCGGCGAGCCTCTCCGGCAGCGCCTCTCGGATCCGTCTCTTCTCCGCCGCCGGCAGCAAGAGCCGTAGCTTCATGGGGGACTCGCCCGCTCGTAGCACGGTCGTCTTGTGCTCCGCCTCTCTCGATCCTGGCGGAGCTTCCGTGCCGGAAGCGCATGCGATCGGAACCGGTACGTTACACAAAAGCCGTCTCTGTTGTCGGATTTCGAGTTTGATTCGAGCGCTTTGGTTTTGATGGTGCTTGTGTGCTGTCGGGTGTTTATGCTCAGGTGGTCGGATTGGGGAGGTGAAGAGGGTCACGAAGGAGACAAATGTGTCCGTGAAGATCAATCTGGACGGGACCGGGGTCGCGGATAGCAGCACCGGCATTCCCTTTCTCGATCACATGTTGGATGTGAGTGGTAATATGTGGTCGGCTTTAGCTTTGTTCTTTGCATTTCTTGGCAAGGATTGGAGAGTGGCAGCTTGAACTGCAATAGATTCTGCAAGCACTTGATTTGTTTATCTCTTGATTCATCTGGTGCTCATTTCGATACTTTGGGTCGGTGAGAGAGGGTTAGTCATGCACTAGTTGGAACTATAGTGCTATTGCTCATAGCGGTGTTAGCCTTCCGAGTTGGATTGGTTGAGCTAAGTTTTAGGGTTAGTTTCGGTCATAGTCCTGAGTCCTGAAATGCCCCGTGTCTCTTGCTAGGACTTACTTGGACTGAAAATGCTTGTCTATTTGTATCAGCAACTTGCTTCGCACGGGCTGTTCGATGTGCATGTAAGGGCAACAGGTGACATACACATTGACGATCATCACACAAATGAAGATGTTGCTCTTGCCATTGGAACAGTGAGTATTCGCACCTTTTCAGACTTTCATTCCATGGTTAGCTCTATTGTTACTGAAGAAGAATCTTCTAGCGGAGGTGGTACTTTATAAATATATGAGAGAATGCGATTGTGAGGCATTTCCCTCTGACTATCCCCTTTTGTTCAGCAACACTGGTGATTGATTCTTTTTTATGATTGTGTTGACTTGTAAAAACTGGAATATCATTTTCAGTGCAAAATCCAACTATTCCCATGTTTCCACTGATCCTGCTAAAGCTCTTCTTTTTCTTTTTTTTTTCTGGTCTGTAGGCCTTGCTGCAAGCACTTGGTGACAGAAAAGGGATACACCGGTTTGGTGACTTTTCAGCTCCTCTAGATGAAGCACTCATTCATGTTGCACTGGTATATTTACAATCACTTTTGAGTCTTTTAAGCAATTTTTTGGCAACAACTAACCACACCATTCTACTTAGGAAGGAAATTCGCTTATGAAGCTAGTTCACTATCAGCTAATCGTTAGGCCATTAAGTTACTTTGGTAGATGCAGCTGATATGTTTATTTTAGTAACGGCATTACTGAGAATGAGATGAGAAACAAATAGATGCAGAATCAGATGGAGCAAGAACGGGCTTGAAATTTGAAGCTGTACTAATCAGTCCTAAACACCACAGGCTTTTTTTTTTTTCCAGAAGAATGATGACCTAGAGGAACTTCATATTCAAGCCACCAACACCGAAATTGCTTCTCAACTAAGTAGTTGGTATAATCATTTGCAAATCACCCCATAAAACCTTTTCACGGGGCCTTGGAGTTGTGCCTTCTTATGTGTTGTGTCAGAGGAAGGAGAAATGGACATCACATAAAAGTATATTTGAGTCAAGCTGACAAAGTTTATATCTTGAACTCAGCTGAATTAAAATGCAAGTACTTTCCTTGAGTTTGACTGTGCTTGCTTTTTTAGCTCAATCTACAGTTGATAAAGTGTTCTTTGTGCTCGAGCTAGATCATCTTGGTTCAATAATCAAAAGAGTTATATATGATAAACTTAAGATCAAACTTGATCTTTTACAGAATGAGAAATTGAAAACTATATTGCTCTTACATTTGGAGTATATTATATAATAGAAACATATAGAGATCTCAACTGTTTGATTTAATTCATGAGGAGCTCGAGTGTATTTATCTTACACTTTATTTAATCAGGTCAAAAACCTTTAAAGATCCTAATCATTGATGCTACTCAAGATTCAATACTTTCTTAGGTTTTAGATTCTAGGAGATTAGAGATCTAAGATATGGGACTGGGGTTTCGAGCTCAACAACCATGGATTCTCTACACTACACTAATTCATATGCTGACGGCTTTCTTGTTATCTCTAAAAATTTACTAGATAATATAGCTTGGTTGACTGTCAGGTCGTGCCTAGAATCTCACATCTCTAGATGTTTATCCATTCAATCTTCTCTTTCTCAGTTTAGCGATGTGCTTTATCTTTCATACTGAATTTGTGTATAATCTATGTCATTTTGGTTCAGGATTTATCTGGCCGGCCGCACTTAAGTTTTGATTTGCAAATACCGACACAGAGAGTTGGAACATATGACTCTCAGGTATTCTAGTAATTTACTCGTTGGAATTGCGTATGCAGTATGCATGTGTCTCAGATTTTACTTCCTAGGATTCCAGATGTATGAATTCATGCAGCATCTAATATAATTTCTTCTTCTTACTCTCTTCCTTATGCATATAGGATGTTTAGTTCTGAATGTCAATCGAATTTTCTTTTGTATTAGTTGGTGGAGCACTTTTTCCAGTCTTTGGTGAATACTTCTGGCATGACGCTTCACATAAGGCAGGTAAATGTTATTTGTCCTCATTGTGATCCTTTATGTACTGTACTAGTGTGTAAAAGAGAGTTGAACCAGCATTTTATCTAGTTATGTCTACTTTCTCATGATAGTCAAGACAACTCTATAATTTTTTTTTTTTGCTTGCTCATTCTGAAAGATTATTTCAATGTTTGAGCGCAGCTAGCTGGAAAAAACTCACACCATATTATTGAGGCAACGTTTAAAGCCTTTGCAAGAGCTCTTCGACAAGCTACAGAATATGACTTACGGCGCCAAGGGACTATTCCAAGGTATCATGTTTTGGTGCTCATATCTTTGTACCTTTCCAAATGCTTTATGTTATTCAATGCAAGTTTTGTTTGTAGGAATTGTTTTGAAGCTATAGCAGAGTGTTTGAGTGTTTTATAGAAATTCTCTGTATTATAAGAATTAGTTTATCACTCTGCAGCCTGTTCAAAATGTCTTCTTTCAGCACTATCTTGGTCCCGCCCACTCAGCCCTTTTGATGAATCAATCAAGTAGACTTCAGCCTTCTGTAGCCACACGTGGCCTTGTGATTGAGATTGGTATTGAATGTTTATGATATATTAGCATTTAGCAGATGAATTTCTTAATGTAACATTACCTGTGCGTTCTGGAAATGCATATAATAAAAATTTGTTTGAGCTTTGACCAGTTTGACTTTTTGCTAGAAGTTGGCTTCTCTCTATAAAGCTTGTAATTCTAGTAGCTTTTCCATGATTCTTAGTTGTTCTTTCCAATATTATTAAATGACTAGCCTGATATTTATCCATTATATTTAGTCCTGTTGAACATTTTGAGATGCTTCTGTTTTTTTAGGAGTTTATGTGTTTTGTCAATAATAGCTTTGTTACTTGCCTTTCATTCAAAGTGACTTCTAGCTTTGCGAAGCATGATCTCTGTTTGTACATACAACGGAGGCATCATTTATCACATCAGGCTTAAGTCGCTCTCTCTGAAATGCACACAATCTTAATGTATATAAAGAACATCCTTGAAAATCATCCAAATTCACAGATGCATATTGGGCGGGTCCTGGAAGTCGGGAAAATCTTACTGGGACATATGACATGAATGAAATCGGTGGATTCAGTAATTGGATGGGTGAGGCATTCCCACCCACCACAGAAACAATCTTACATGACCAGATCTTTCACTTCCATCCAGCATCATCTTCTTTTGGCCCCTTTTTTGCCTCGGAAAAATCCTTTCTGGATGGGACCAGAATTTTTCATTAGTTCATAATGAGAATTTAATTTTAATTGCTAATCAGCTGGCTAGGTAATGTATGATCGATTTGAAAGCTTGACCAGTCCCCATATCCATGTCCAATTTTCACATCCTTTTTGGCTGAGTCCTCATATCCCAGTTTTTGAGGTTAGACAAGTCAGACACTCAGATGCTTGTCCATATTTGATACTGGTGTGAGTCCAGGTAACATAGGCTAGTTGTGGAGCTCAGGGAGATTTTTCTGTCTGTATGATGAGTTGCCTGTCGTACACGTTGCATAGAGACGGTTTGATTATATAATCTGGCGATTGACTAGTGCCATAACTTGTGCAATGCTCATAACTACATGCAATTCTATTTTGCAGCTCAAAAGGGGTGCTATCACGTACTTGATGAGGTCAATCCTTTCATTGAACTGAAGCTGGATTTAGGTAGCCCTAGTATCTGTTCTTTGTCTTTAGTTATTGAAAAAAAATTATAGTCACTTTTCGTGGACAGTGTGGCATAGTTTGCATTTGATTTGATGAAACCTCTTTGCCATCTGTGATGTCTTTAGTATTGATTTCTCCGATCATGCATGGTATGTAAAGAGAGCTCTATAATACTTTCACGGCAATTTGAAATGATCTAGCGAGTTTTTGTCGGTGGAAATAGCAAGGAGCTCAATTGCTTTATGCTCCATGTTGTTCTGTACAATGTGATGGATTGTGTGATGCCATTTGACTTTGATATGATGAAACCTCTTTGCTGTCTGTGATGTCTTTAATATTGATTTCTCCGAATACACACGGTACGCAAAGAGAACTCTATGATCCTTTCACGGCAATTTGAAATGATCTAGCAAGTTTTTGTAGGAGGAAATAGGAAGGAGCTCAATTGCTTTATGCTCCATGTTGTGCATGTACAATGTGATGGATTGTGTGATGCCATTTGACTTTTGCCATGCTGAATGAAGAACGTTGGAGCCATGATAGGTCAACTAAGACTAGATTACAAAATTGTTATACCAAGTGATGTGATTGGATTGCGAATGAGAATTTGAACAAGTGAGCCATATTGAATACCCAATTAGCATCTGCAACATCACTTAATACCAATTCCACAATCTAGTCTCAGTACACCTAGCGGCATTCACTTATCTGTTAGGATTAGTTTTCAAGGTTGTATGGACATGTTTGGAAGTATGCTATGCTCCCCTAGAAATTAAATCTGGAGGATAACAGACAAGAATCCCAATGAACATTGAGAACATATCGGTATGTATTGTAATATTTTCGAGTTTGTTGTCAATGTTCACTGTGGTGGAATGTGTTTGCTGAATTAGAAATCTTCACCTAGCAAATTGGATTGGGTCATGAGTCAAATTATTTATTATGAATAGTTTCATTATGGTACTGGTGTAGCAGAATGGTTGAGCAAATAATCAATTGGATGTGGGGTGCTCTGTCCTTTATCAAGTTGTATAGGGATTTTGAATGAGTGTTGGCTTTTAGGCAGCCTCATTTAGCACCAAAAAGTTTCTTTGGAGTTGGACTATTTGGATGATGATGACAATGGCCAAGCGCATCATCTCCACTTCACTCACTCACAAGGTCACGTGCAAGCAGGTCTCTATTGCGGGTACCAATTCTAAGGCCATCAGAGCCGTACTCAAGTCTTGTTCGGACATACCCAGCATGTTCAGCTGTAGGCCGGATTTTGGCAGACTGGGCGAGGGAAGCTGACATATACACTGCTTCCTATACTCCAAGAGAGGGACAAGTTTTAAGGAAAAATCAGAGCGGTAGTTCAGTCTCTAATTAATAATAGTGGCATCGATGTTAAAGTTTATCTTGACTAATTTTCCCTCCTTGAGCATGATCTTGTTTATGTGCACAACTTCTAGTAGGAATATACTGACATATTTGATATTAATTTGAGAATACGCAGGATTGTAGAATTGGTTCATTTGCTGGTTAAATATAGATAGTAGTGAATGTTTGTTCAACACGAGCAGAAGCCGATTTTGTTTTCGCTTTGTCGAAATATTTACCTTCTGGATTCTTGAATGAGCATTGTGATAGCTATCATAGCTTCGTATATCTTTCTCTAATTTTACATGGCGTCGATATTGACTCCAGCTTTTGAAACATTATGGATGTCCATGCCACGATGATTAGTTCATCCAATCTTCTTTTAGCAGACAATTATTTGCAAGGTTAGGTCCACAGGTCTTGATAGTCCAAAGTATTATTATCACGTGGATTGGCAAGTAGTATCCTAATCAAATATTCATTATTTAAGTTATTTTAGTTGTCTACTGTTCAACTTGAGTTCGCAACATAAAGATGTAGATAGATATTACTTTGCCTACCTTTATGACTTTATAAAGGACCTATCTCGAAAGCGCCTGCAATTGGAACTGGTATGTTACACGAAATTGTCTCGATTGTCGGATTTCGAGTTTGATTTGAGCGCTTTGGCTTGATGGTGTTTGTGCGATGTCTAGTGTTTGTGCTCAGGTGGTCAGATTGTGGAGGTGAAGAGGGTTACG
This sequence comes from Syzygium grande, assembly GCA_024733475.1. Lineage (NCBI taxonomy): Eukaryota > Viridiplantae > Streptophyta > Magnoliopsida > Myrtales > Myrtaceae > Syzygium > Syzygium grande. Next base: position 26,302,671 of record JAMXDD010000007.1, read on the forward strand.
AATGAGACGAATGTGTCAATGAAGATCAATCTGGACGGGATCGGGGTTTCCGATAGCAGCATCGGCATTTCCTTTCTCGATCACACGTTGGATGTGAGTAGCATATGTGGTCGGCTTTAGATTTGGTTTGCTTTTGGGATTGGTCAGTTCTTGTATATTATTTGCAATTTATATTGTTCATGGCAAGAGTTGGAAAGTAACAACATAAACTTTAACAGCTTCTTCGGGCACTTGATTTATTATCTTTTGATTTATCTTGTGCGCATTTTAATCCTTTGGCTCGTTGAGAGAGAGTTAATCATGCACTAGCTGTAATTATAGTGCTATTGCTCAAACGGTGTGTTAGCCTTCCAAGTTGGATCGGTTAAGCTAAGTTTTAGGGTTGGTTTTAGTCGGCTCTTCCTGAGTCAGCCCATACTTTGCCAACACTCGGCCCATATTCGGTCAACACTCGACCCATACATTTCCTTGATGGCACATGTTTGTTGGGTCAAATTTCCAAGTCAACGTCATGTCCCAAAAGATCTTTCATCGTCTCAAAATTGAGGCGAATCACTTCCTACCTAAAAAACGATGTGTTTTAGCTCCTTCCCCTATCATTTCGCTGTTCTCGCCATTGGAAACATAATGGAGCTCTCTCTCCCATCTCACCTTGCTTGCAACTCCAGTACTCTACTCCCGCGACTCAGCCATCGAAGGCCTTCGCTAGGGTTGCTCTGGCGAACCTCTCCAGCAGTGCCTCCTGGATCCGCCTCTCCTCCTCCACCGACAGCAAGACCCATGGCTTCATGCGGGACTCTCCTGCTCGGAGTTCGATCGTCTTGTGTTTCGCTTCTCTCCAGAACAACGAGGCTCCTGCCCTGACGACGTCGGCAATTGGCACCAGTAAGTTATAGGAAGTTTCACGATTGTCGGAGTCGAGTTTGATTGAGTGCTTTGGTTCAATGGTGTGTTTGTGTGTGCGCTATTTGTGCTCAAGCGGTCGGATTGTGGTGGTGAAGAGGGTTACGAAAGAGACGAATATGTCCATGAAAAAGATCAATTTGGACGGGACCAGGATTGCCAATAGCAACACCGGCATTCCCGTTCTCGATCACATATTGAATGTGAGTAGCTTATGCGGTCGGCTTTAGCTTTGTCTTTGCTTTTCATGGTAAGAGTTGGAGGGTGACAACTCATATCGTGACAGCTTCGTCGCACGTTTGATCTGTTGTCGATAATGAAAACATTTTTTAACGGACTAATTATTTCGAGCGATTATGCTTTCGAAAAATATTTTTAAATCATTCACTTTTCAATAAATAAACCAAGAAAAAATTTGTAAAATTTCGAAACTAGAGGTCAAGGATGAGTTTTGAACTTGAAGGACAATAATAATAAAAAAAAAATGGAGACAATGATGGACTTGCGTTTTGGATGACTATTCATTTTCATCTTTTATGGGCCGATCCGGCCCATACTTGGCCAACTCACGGCCCCCTACATTCCCTTGGCGCCAAGTGCTTGTTGGGTTACATTTCCAAGCTGGTCCGAGGTTTCTGCGTTCGTCTGTCGAATCCAAGCAGATCCCCCTTCCCCTTCCCCCCTTCCTCGTCTGTCTGCTATCGAGCTGAGAAAATGAGCGAGGCGGAAGCGGAGTACTTCTCCAAGGACTTCGACTGGGACGACCTCAAGAACGACGTGGAAGCCGACCCTTCTCTCCGGCACCACTTGCTTCCCTTCCCACCGCCCCCTGCGCCGATCCCTCCGCCGCGAGACGTCTCCGGCGCCTGGGGCAGCTTCCACGCCCGTCACCACACCGGCAAGTTCTTCAAGGTCTCGCGTTTTTCTTGTTTCCCCACGTCCCAAGACTTTGACCCTTTTGATCTTTTTTTTTGTGATTTAATCGTGGCGGTTCTTTTCAACGTTGATGGGTTGTGTCCGACGTCAGTGGGCAAACGGATTTGTTCCCATTTGAGTGTGTGGTTCGTCTCTGGTCTTGGCCACGCCGGGTTGTGAAAGATTTCTGTGTTTGTTGTATTGTGTAGGAGAGAAGGTACTTGTTGAAGGAGTTTCCTGAGCTCGTTTCGCGTGGGAAGAAGAATCCTAAGGTTTTGGAGGTGGGCTGTGGCAATGGCAGCACCGTTCTTCCCATCTTGCGGTAATTTCGATTCGGTTCTCGACCCGACCCCACTTTCTTTTTGACAAGGAGGAATGCTCCTGTATGTGATGATTAAAGTTGCAATCTTTGGGACTTTGAAATCGGGATGCCGTGATGTGACGTAGATTGTGTATTGTTCTTGTAGTGGGAATGAGGATGTCGTCGTGTATGCTTGCGATTGTAGCGGTGAAGCTCTCGAGTACGCGAAAGAGATGGTCGACACGTCGAATGTGGTCTCGATTGAGCATCGCTTTCATCTGTTCCTTTGCGACTTCTCTCTCGATGGTTTCCCAATGTGGTTGGCTTGTGGTCCATGTCGACAGACTTCTCTACACAAGCATTGTTGCTCTTCAGGTTTCTATAACTGCTGATTCGCCTAAGTTCCTACCATTTGTTTGGGGCTTGATATAGAGATGCGAAATGCAAGTTAACTTTTTGCTATTCAGAAGCCAAAGAGAAAACTGAAATGCCCTTGAGGGGATTCAATCTGTCCAAAGATAGCTCTTGTCTTGGAGGTGTGGACTTCATTACCATGGTATGCATGCTTCCGTAATTTTCTTTTTGTGGGGTAAAGTATAGGGATATCAAAACTTTCTTAACATTTACAGTGCTTGCATGATGTTTCATATAGGATTTAAATTAATCTCATATGCTAGCTGTGCAGAAAAGAACAATTTGAATCCCCATATTGCAATAAATGCCAAACTTAGTCATTTAAACATATGCATGTTTCAGTCTTTCCATCATTTTCCACTGTAAATGGTGATATGACGGCATTAATGTTTGATCAATGCTTACATTGACATCCTCCATATGTCATCTCATTCAAAACACCATGTCACTCGTGATGACAGTCATTGTTTGATTTCTTTCTGTGTCTTGTAGATATTCACTCTATCCGCCATACCATTCCAGATGATGCCAAAGGCTCTCGCTGAGTGCTTCTGTGTTCTAAAGCCTGGTGGATTGCTTCTATTCAGAGACTATGGTAATGGACATGCATATGAAGCTCCTAACTACAGGGTCTTTGGTTTGATCTTGATTTATATATCGTTTGTTCATTATGGTGGAGTTCTATACTTAACTTCATCGTGTCTGGGTGACAAATCTCAGGCCTTTATGACATGACTATGCTTCGATTTGAATCGGGAAAACGAGTTGGATTCCGTGAGTACATGAGATCAGACGGAACTCGGTCTTACTTTTTCTCCTTAGAGATTGTCCGGGACCTTTGCCTTCATGCAGGCTTCATTGAGGTAGAAATCTATATTAATGCAGGGTTATATTGCCATCTGCAAGTTCCGTAGGCAATGTATAAACAACATATCATGAGAAGACAAGAAGCTTGAGTGTATCGTGGGTTGACTGTTGATCAGTGATCTAAGTGAAGTTTAATGTTGTGACTACCTGAGCTCTTTTTGCATCTGTCTATTTGAAGATTCTCTTCTTTTCTTTTTTTCCCCCTGTCATCTGTTTATGCATGAAGAATGCCAAAATGTTCGACTCTATGGTGAGTGCGGGAGAACCTTGAAAAGGCAGCTCTGAACTTTCAAAGTTCTTTCGGTGTAAGCAGGTGGGTAGTTGCCTTGGACTTTATGCTTCCATAATGTAGGCTTTGGGCTTAAAGAGCTTTAGAATAGTTTTAGCAAACATCAAAACTTTCAATGAAAGGACTTTGGGAGTCCCTAGCTCCTTTCCAAAGTTTGGGAAAACTTATCCTCAATCTCCTGTTGCATTATGTTTTGTTTAGCTCTTTGTCGGTAAATCTGTTCGAGAAAATTCCTCATGTTGACTTTCCACATTGCAGCTTGAGGTTGAATATTGTTGTATTAAGTCGCTGAATCGACGGAGTGGGAAGAGCATGCGCAGAGTGTGGGTCCATGGAAAGTTTCAGAAGCCCAAGTAATCTTCAGTCTGGGGACTGAAAAGAAAGCTTGTACTCCTGTAGATATTTTGCTCGATGGCGCAAATCAGTTCTTGTGAGGGGAATGTGCTCCCGGTCGAGCAGATAACATTTTGGAAGCCCGAATGATGATTTCATGCTCTCGTAGACAGAAACTTTGCAAGCATTACTGTCGAGCTTGATTTGATATCGCGCCACATTCTGTCAGCAGGAGCATCAACAATCTGTCCATGGGCAGGCAAATACCCTCCACAGTTCCTACTTAAATGGATGACGGATATTCTGTGTCCAATTTTGCAGGTTCTTTTACTTCAAATGAATGGCTATCTTATCTATTAAACATGCCATTTCTGAACGCGCGCCGTGTACCAAGAACACGCCGTGGAATGAAGGGATGCTTATCTTGACAAGGGGCAGGCTTCAATTTTAACGACCTGCTTCTTAGGGAATATAATAAGCTCTGAAGGTTCCTGTAAGTTTGAGTTTCGTAAGTTCTCGCTTTCTGATTTCAATTCTTAGTCTCAGCTTGTACTAATGTCGTAGGTATTCCAATCATATTGATTTCATCGAAGCATTTAGATCAAGATTTTGAAGAAAATATGATTATTACCGTATATTCGTCGTGTTGGATACATTCGTAAAATTCATTAAACTCGATTGGGCGTCATCCTGCTGTACCGATTCGTATACAAGTAGTACACAAGTAGTTAAGCTTATGGCCAAAAAACAAGTTATAGAAGGAGTTGAGGAACATGGATCTGGTTGTACTTGTTTCTGGCCAAAGACGAATTTCCGGACGGGGATTCATTTGACCGGGACATTTGTGACTCGAAAAACTCTTGATCCAATAGGAAGATCAATCTTGATAGTTGGGTGTTCTAAAATCTTGCTTCCGAAAGTTTTTCAATATGGTAATGCATGGATGTTTCCACAAGGACTGCCACGTCACCATATAACGTCAACATGCATCGTCCACGTCAACAAATTTAACGGTAAAATTTGACGAAAGCTAATTGCGGGTAAATTTGTCATAAGTGTATTAGTTTGGGTTTTTTTGCTATCAAAAAATTAATTTGAGATTTTTCGTGATATTAACTCTTTTAAATATTTACAAAAATTTAAATATTCATGAAATTCAAATCATTTTAGGAGCACTATTCATATGGTTGTAAGAGGAGAAAGATTCAAATTCAACTTTAAGAATTTATATTTATTATGTGAGGTATCTATGAGATTACATTTCTTGAGACTTTATAGAACGACCATTCATATAAGCATGAACGTATTGAATGGTCATTTTGGAAAGATCTTGGTGTTCGAAAGCGTGTTTGGATTAATTTCGTAACATAAAAATGAGACATCGAGAAAGATCAGTAAATCGATGAAGTACACTATGTGATGGAGAAAGATTCTAAAATATCTAAACCTTTTTTCCTTCGATAATCCATACTGAGTAAAAATCAACTTAGCCATACCTAATAGTACTAGTTATATAGATTTGGTTCAAGTGGAACATATAAGACAACAAAATGACCTTTTCTTTTTTGTAATTAAAGAATATTTCAACGGCTGCTTATCTCACTAACAAAATGGAGCAAACGAAAAGCATTCTCAATCGCATCTGAAAATATTCAGGTATAAATTTTTATCAATAACGAAAAATAGTTTTCTTTAATTGATCGTTTTAAACGATAAAAGTGGTTATTTTTAGAAAAATGTTCTCCAATTCATTTATTTTCCACTTTAACGTAAAAATCTCGTTGCAATGGGCCCAAAGCCTCCAAGAGAAAACTTCAGCCCATCAAGCCCAGCAAAAGCCCTTCTGCTCTGCTCATCCTATAAACCCCCTCCACCTCTGTCCGTCCATGGCTTAAACCCTAGCCATCTCCTCCCGTGTCTCTCTCTCTCTCACTAGTCACTGCGACGCCTCTCCGTCGGAGGAACGTCCATTGCAGTCCTCAAGGTTCTCTCTCTCTCTCTCTCTCTCTCTCTCTATCTGTGCAGTTGCTTATGCTGCTGGTTTCGCTCTCCTGTTGCCTTGCTGGTCTCTGTTTGTGTGTGGGTGCTGTGCGTGCTTTCCTTTGTGTTTGCGGTGAAATGGGAAGGAGGAGGAACGCACATATCGAAGGCTTCCGGGCGGCTTGATCCAAGCCTGCGGAGCTCAAAAGCTGTGCCACACGAAAGTCATCCATCTTCCTATGGAACCAATCCTCTCGTGTCGTGTTCTTTGGATTCACGGGGGGATTTCGAAGAGGTCGATGTACATTTTTCCGTTTACGAATCTCGGTGCTGTTGCTTGTGCCTTGTGTTTTTGCTGCAAATGGGTATTTTTAGTGATGAATTTGTTTGTCTCTGGATGCTGGGAGTGACAATGGCTGAAGTGGGGTTACGATGTCTGGTGTGCTCAGTTCAATTAGTACATCGTCATTGGTCTCTCTTTCGGTTTGTTCTCTTCCTCGCTTCTCATTTGCTGGTGGTGCACCGCCTCTGTGTGTGTGTGTGTTCTTTGATGAAATTCGCCTATTCCGATGAGCCGTCTATGGGATCTCCTCGATCTTGAAGAGAAGGAAGAGATCTTTGGAATATAGATTCAGAATGTGGCCCTCCGATAAAGAATCAAACCCTAGTTCATATTCCCGCTGTTCTATATTTTCTTGAAAAGAGGCGCTCAACTTACACAGGAAAGCTATGATATTTTAAAGAAATACAAAGAAAAGAGAAGAGGGTGTGGGTGATTTATATATAGCTTTGTATGAGTGTTAAGTTCTCTGTTACTATGCTTTCCCGCAGGCCCTCAGCTAGAGGAAAAGATTGAATTTCAAAGTCAATCTGCAGCTTCTCTTTGTTATGGTTTGCGCTCAAATAAAATCTCAGGAATGCCCGTAACTTGCTTTAGTTGCATTTCGGTACTGATGCAACAGTTGGCTCGGAATTTTGATTTGGAAAATTTGGCGAAGAGTGCTACCTCATGTGCATTCCACTGGTTGCCTTTACAGAATTTGTTGTGGTGATCTGAGGAAGGCTGTTGATTTGCCTTGTAACTCTTGTTTGGTCTTAAAGCTTGAGATGCTGACTCTAGTTTACTTGCACAGAGGTTGCAGTTGGGAAGCTGTGGCTGGTTTGAAGAGCATGTCGAATCCAAAGGTTTTCTTCGACATATTGATCGGTAAGATGAAAGCGGGCAGGGTTGTGATGGAGCTGTTTGCCGATGTCACGCCCAAAACAGCTGAAAATTTCCGCGCTCTGTGCACCGGGGAGAAGGGGATTGGTAGATCCGGGAAACCGCTGCATTACAAGGGATCAGCCTTTCACCGTATAATCCCCAACTTCATGTGTCAAGGCGGGGATTTCACTAGGGGCAATGGAACAGGAGGGGAGTCTATATATGGAACGAAATTTGCCGATGAGAACTTCAAAATGAAACACACCGGGCCAGGAGTGCTGTCGATGGCCAATGCAGGACCCGACACCAATGGCTCTCAGTTCTTTATATGCACCGCGAAGACCGCGTGGCTGGATGGGAAGCATGTCGTGTTCGGGAAGGTTGTAGACGGGTATAACGTGGTTAAGGAGATGGAGAGTGTGGGTTCTGATAGCGGAACCACACGGGAAACGGTTGTAATCGAAGACTGCGGTCAGCTACCAGAGAAAATTGATGGCTAGCACCACTTTCTGGAAGGTTGAATTTGAAATACTCGTCTAGACTGCTTATATCATTGTGTATGAGCCCCTTGAAATTACTTACGATGCTCGAACCTTGTGCTGCTCTCGCAAGAACCACGACGGTCTTATAAAAGATGTTCAATACATGGAACTGATCGATGCGAGCATTGCTCGTCAAGATAATTCAGATTCGATGGCGCAAAAATGTTATGGTTAGATCATCGAGGTGTTTGATGTGTATCAGAACGATGCTTACGTCTAAATCCATACTGAGTTTTGATCTTCTAGCCGTTTTTGGCTGGAAACGAGTAGGAGAGAACCCAAAAAGATCGAGCAAAACAGAGCTTACCCAGATTTGCCATAGTAATGCTACTGATGAATCTTTGCCCAAAAAGAGAAAAAAAAAAGGAAAACAAAGGAGTACCCAACGAAAACAACGAATTGTTTATGTGATTAGACCATGTCACGCCGACGACACCACGAGATTTGCTTATGTATGGAGAAGTAATTTTTTAAGGGACAAAGATGCCGGCGGCCCTGCCCTAGGTCCCCATCCTTCCTGTCACTCCGAGGTCGGTCGCGTTGGAAAAACGCTTGCGGTGCTGGTTTTTCTCGCCTTACCCGCGAGACCAGCGAGAGTCAAAAGCAAGTTCAGAGCCGAAATTTTTTTTTCAAAAACAGTGCACGAACGATCTTTGACCTCTTCCAATCTAATGTAGACGGAAAATGCTAGCTGTCCACCGAAGATAGATATCTAGCGCTCGCGGGGGAGTAAGAAAAATCGAAATCGAGGAGAACTACTAGTTTGGTCTATGTACTATTTGCCTTTGTCCAATTTGGCTTTCGTACTTTATTCACGACAAAATTGATCTCTAAACTCACTTCCGGACACGATTTTCGCCATAAACTTTGCAAACAAACAGTGCTAGCCAAAGCGTCGGATATCAAAATGTGGTGTTGAAAGTGGAACGAAGGAGCCGATGAGTGACAGGGGCCACCATCCACTGTGGTCAATTGTTTTCTCCCTCTTGGAGCGTTTCAACTCCGGGAGGAATCGTCACGGGCCACCACCAAAGCCACCGAGTGACAGGGGTGAGTGGCCATCTTGATCTCGCGCTCTCTCGTTCCGTGATCCGCTCCTCGTTCTGTCCTCGTCCTCCTTCCTCCTTCCTCCTCCTGCTTCAGCGATGCCTGATCTGATATGGTAAAAACCAGAACCCCCCACGTTCGAGAAAACATTCGTCTCGCAGACGATAAAGAAAACACCCAACAGCAGAAGGAAAGAAATGGTTTTGATTCTTTGAAGCGTTCCGGCTGTCGTGATATTTGGGAAACTGGGTGTGGACCGCCTTGAGTCGGCCCTCATATTTCCATCGTAACTCGATCCTCTTACGTTGTGCCTGCGCTCCAAAGAGGGGTCGCCGCCGCTGTGCTGCTGCTCGAAATCACGTGCGTGATTGGTCTCATTGAGCTAACTATTGCCTCTAATATAAGAACACGAAGGGGGCGTCTTGTTAAGTTGCATCTGTTGTTATTTGAAGATCAAATATGTTTAGTTTGAATCTTCACAGTAGGAGATTCAAGTGAGCTTTCGTCGACAAATCTATTAGGATTTACACTCGCTCAAGTTTAAATGAGTGAGTCATGAAATCGGTAGTAAGTACTATCGATTTCCTTTGCTAGCGCGAGATTCTTCTTTCTTTCACACCTCACATGTGCACTCAACAGATCGCAATCGTTCAATGGCTCAGGACCTCGTGAAGTCCACTGGGTCGGTGACGGTTGTGATTCGCCCGGTTCACGGCGGGTCGGGCCGAAGAACAGCCAGCGAGGACTTCGGAAATGCGTTGACTAGAAATGCATGGGGGAGAGGAAAAGGATCGTTCTTGCACTGTTTTTTCAAAAGTTCCGCCTCCGAACACGCTTCTGACTTGCTGAAGTGAACTTGGACTTCATGCCCATATAAAGTATCTTATCTCAATAACTCCCCCCTTCTGGAATCGCCCATCCTGGGGTTGGCAAAGCATTATAATGGGAAGAGAAGCCATAGAATTGGAGGTGAAATGGATGGTAGGCGATGGTAAGTCCATTAAAATTCGTGAGGACAAGTGGCTCACTATCGGTACGATTGGGGGTCCAGTGAACAAGGATGATCCAGTAATGGTGGCAGAATTAATCAGTGAAGAAACGAAGGGATGGAATGAATCCAAAATCAAAAATCTCTTTGACGATAGTATTGCTAATGAAATCCTATCTATCTCCATTGGTCCCAGCCTAAAGGAAGATAAATTATTCTGGACAGGGAACAAAACAGGTGCCTACACAGTAAAGAGTGGCTATAACAAGGTGTGTTCCATGATCACAAAATCAGACCTACACAGGGCAACAACATCATTTCAGCCTCCCAGAAGATTATGGACAAAAATATGGAATCTGTCGATCCCCCCCAAACTGAGAATTTTTCTATGGAGTTTATGTCAAGACGCCCTACCAACAAGAGAAAACCTCTTCAAGAGGAAAGTATTACCGGACTCGTTGTGCCCTCTCTGTGCAAGTCATCCAGAGACAGCCGAACATCTCTTCCTGCTATGCGAATGGACGGAAAATATTTGGTCAGATCCGAGAATCAGCCTCAATGTAAGCACCCTCAACATCACTAGAATAGACAAGTGGCAAAGAGGGACTCACCCAAAGAAGAATTGTTAGCGACAGTGCTATGGCTGATATGGAAAAACCGTAATGACAGGTCTTCAGAGGTCGAGCTAACTAACCCCTCTCCTTAATCGAACAGAAAAGGGGCACAAGTAAGAAGCTTTAAGTTGTATCCCGAAGAAGAAAACAACACCCAAGAAATCAAAAGTACCTGCTTTGGAATCTCCACAGGAAGCTCCATGAAGTTAAACGTGGGCTACTCGTGGGTGGATAGCGACAAACCAAGTTCAATTGCAGGAATCTTACACTCGTCGATGGCTTCATGAAGGATGTCCTAGCTTCAACTCCTCTGTTTAAGCCCTAGCTTTAGTGCAAGGACTTTTGTTTCTAAAACAGCGAACAGAAACGCACGTGGTTGAAGGACAAGTACAGAAAGTGTAGTGGGAGTGTGAGAGCGACAGTTCATCCTTAGTGGAGATGGTGTTGGGCGAGAAGAGCCCCTGGGCCTTGTGAATATCTTGATTGAATCAATGATCTTTTCTCGACAAGTTTCAAATGAAAACAAGCCAGCGAGGACTTGGGAAAACCGTTGACTATAAAAAGCCCATCGGGAGAGGAGAACTCTTCCTCAAAATTGGGTGTCTTCCCCCCAGCTCCTTAACACGCTTCTGTTTTCGGAGAACTTGTTCTTTTTGCACCATGTAGGCCTCTTTTAATGAATGAAACTACCTCTTATGACCAAAAAATAATAATAATAACTCCCCTTCTGGACCATTTACGGACATAGGCCAGAAACCGATGGAGGCTCAGTCGCTTGCGCTCTTGGCGATGCTTCTATTTGCGGCAGTTGCGGATTGGGCAGCCTGTGCGACCACCTTCAATGGCGAGACCCCAATGCACTCCCGTCTGTCAAGAGAACCGGCAATGCGAGTGTTCCGACGCGACGGCTTCAGAGCCAGAAGCATAGGCCCTAGGATAGTGCCGCTGCTGGGACCGCAGGCCAACCGTGCGTATCGCCATGATACGCTGCCATCCCCGCCATCTCGCGGCATCATAATTTGAGGAGCGCCCGCTTGCCACACTAGACCTATATGATCATATCCTGAATCAGGGCATTAGCATGGTGGACTCGTACCTTTTGGAGAACTTAGTGTTGTTTGACTCATTGAAAATAAACGTCTCAATTCTCAAAGTGTTTTCGGTCCGCCTTGGTCTGATAACATGAACAGTTACAAGATTAACTCGGTACCAATTTAGCCATAAGCATCATTCTGATATATACAAAGACCTCGATGATCGAATTATAACATTTTGCGCCATCGAAATTGAATTAGCTGGACAAGCAATACTCACATCGATCAGTCCCATGGATCGAACATCTTTATTAGAACGTCGCGGAACTTGTGAGAGCGACATACGGTTCAGCATCGAAAGTAATTTTAAGGGGCTCATCCACAATGATATAAGCAGTCTAAGACAAGTATTTTAAATTCATCCTTCTAGACAGTGCTAGCCATCAATTTTCTCTCATAGCTGACCGCAGTCTCCGATTTATTTTAAGAGCTATGATCCCAGCTCGCTAGGCCACCCAAAGCAGGACAAACAACAGTAGGAGGGCCAAATTTTTCTCTTATAAACTCGAATGATTTGGTAAACCAACTAAACAAGCAGGTGAAGGCAACACTTACTACACCACATAGCATCCCCAATATCAAGTACAGAGGGAGCTCTGCAAAATATCGTTTAAAAAGGTGCATCAAGAATACGTAAACAAACAGAAAATTTAGTGGTTCACTACATATATTATTGCCCGATATTTATCACTACTCTTTACACAGAAACAGACAATCAAATTATTAGCATGCAAATCAAAGCCATGTGACTATTTGCAAATGTAAGTATGCTTCAAACGAAAGCTGGAGATCAATCAGTATCTACCGAGGGATCCAGGGGAAAAAGTTTCAAGTCAATAATTTGCAAGAAACTGATGCACTGCCAGACATTACTTTGTTTTTAATTGATTAATTGAATGTGACATCCAGTGCATACAAAACCATTTGCTGTAGACTGAATATCCAAGATATAACCTTGACAGACAATTCAAGGACCAGTAGGTGGTATTGGCATTACCACACTCATGCACAACAAACCAAACATCTACAAGTAAATCCCCACGAATATATTCCTGAATTGGGTCAAGGCCTATCGGCCTCCCCGCGAAGCTCCCTTTAAAGCAGCAACGCTCGTTGGACTGGAATCTCTCTCTGTCTCTCTCTCTCTCTCTCTGCGTACTCTTTTCCCCGACGCTGTCTCTTTCCTTGGATTTCTTTCCAGGGAAAGTAAAAGAGGGGTTTGTGCTTTTGCCGACGTTGTACTCAAATTAGGAGAATAATATTACGAAAAGCTTTAAATTAGTATATTTATAATAATTTTACTCAAAATTAATATTTTAATCATAAAAATTTCAAACTGGTACATTCGTCATAAATTTACCTTCATTAAATTTTACTATCAAATTACTTTATTAAATGACACATGAATTTAACGAAAATTAACGAAGGCACAAATATAAAACCCCCGCTGGGAGATCTTTTCATTCTTCCCATTTTCTGCTCCATATGAGCAAAGGGGAACTCTGGACCCACCGCATTCTTTTCGACAACCGTTTGGCAACAAAAAGGGGAATTACATTTCTCCTCCCCCACCCCCGATGTCTTTTCATTCTTCCCATTTTCTTCTCCATATAAGCAAAGAGGGGTACCGTGGACCCACTTTCACTCTCCTCACACGGTTTGCAATAGATAAAGTAAGGATAATAGACGGTTTTCTCCCCATATCTTTTCATTCTTCCCGTTTCGACCCCCATTCTCCATGCTTATAGAAACACTCCGCCTCTCTCTCCCCACAACAAGATCTCCATATCGGACCAAGAAGTTAGTCTTGTGAAGTGTTCATGTTATCGGACCAAGGCAGAATAACGACACCGTGAGATTGACTATGTAGTTAGAAGCCAAGTATCTTACGGAAAAGATAAGCGACACCTTGAGATTGCCTACGTAAGTTTTTGCCCCTTCCCCCACATGGCCCCACCACCTCCCCGACATATCTTTTCCCACACGTGGCCCCACCACCCTCTCAGTATATGTTTTCGTTCTTCCCATTTCACACCCATTCTCCGTGCTCATATAAACGCCGCACCTCTCTCCCCACAACGAGAACTCCATATCTTGCTTTCCTTTCTTGTCATATCTTCTTCCTCAGACAGAAGCAAAAAAGCTCCGACTCTCTTAGGTCTGAGTATCGGCAATGAAGTCCAGTAGCATTTTCTGGCCTGCTTTATTCTTGATCCAAAGCTTGTTTCTGTAGCACATCAGTTGCCCGGCGCCCCCGGACCATAGCGTAAGGAAAGAGACATGGGGGTTGCCGCCACCTCCATCCGTTCTCGACCATCCCATCCATCAACGTCCTCTCCCACCACGAGCCCCCCCTCCGCCGCAGCCGGAGGCAGCCACATGGGGACCTCGGCCACTGTATGACTCGGGGAGGCGTAGGCCGCCTCCACCTCCGCCCATTCACAACGTTCCGATCCATCAAGGAGCTCTCCCACCACGAGCCCCACCTCCGCCGCCGCCGGAGGCGGCCACATGGGAACCCCCGCAGCTGTATGACTCGGGGAGGCGTAGGCCGCCTCCGCCTCCGCCCATTCACAACGTTCCGATCCATCAAGGCGCTCTCCCACCAAGGTCCCCACCTCCACCACGGCCAGAGTCAGCGTATGTACGCACATGGAAACCCCGGCAGGTGTATGACTCAGGGAGGCGTAGGCCGCCTCCACCTCCGCCCATTCACAACGTTCCGATCCATCAAGGCGCTCTCCCACCACGAGGCCCACCTCCACCGCGGCTGGAGGCGGCCCCATGGGGACCTCGGCAGGTGTATGTCTCGGGGAGGCGTAGGCCGCCTCCACCTCCGCCCATTCACAACGTTCCGATCCATCAAGGCGCTCTCCCACCAAGGCCCCCACCTCCGCCAAGGCCGGCGTCGCCGCAGTTGCCACATTAGAGCACAAGCATATATTTCTGAAGAGACGTTCATTTGGTCGGGACATTTGCCACTCAAAGAACTCTTGTTCCAATCGAAAGATCGATCTTGATAGTTAATTGGGTGTTCTTAGATCTTGCTTCTGAAATTTTTTTCAAGATGGTAATGCGTGGATATCGTACAATTTTATTTTTGATGGTTGAATTTATTCGAGGCGATCCGAAGTTATTACCAAGACAATTTTTGGAAGAGAAGAAGACCATCGTGTTACTTCAAAAGTTAGTTCTACAAAATGATGTTTCTTGCAATTGCAAATTATGTTTGCCCCGTTTGGATCCCCATCTAGCAAAAGAGTGCACGTGCTTGCGTGCTCGAAAAAAAAGAACGAAAAAAGTTCTAAATATTGGCAAAAATTAAGTACCCATGAAAGTCAAATCATTTTAGGAAAACTATTCATATGGTTGTAAGACGAGAAAGACTCAAATTCAACTTTAAAAATTTATGTTTGTTATGTAAGATGCTTATGCGATGGAGAAAGATTCCAAAATACCTAAATCTTTTTTCCTCGATAATACATACTAAAAAAAATCAACTTAGCCATACCTAATCGTGCTTATTATATCGATTTGGTTCAAGTTTGAACATATGAGAAAGCAATGGGCGCAAAAGCCTAGAGAAAAAACTTCTGCCCATCAACCCCAACAAAAAACCCTTCTGCTCTGCTCTCGTGTAAACCTCTCCCTCCGTCCGTCCATGGCTTAAACCCTAGCCATCTCCCCCCCCCCCCCCCCCTCTCACTAGTCACTGCGTGACGCCTCTCCGTCGGAGTCACGTCCATAGCAGTCCTCAAGGTTCTCTCTCTCTCTCTCTCTCTCTCTCTCTCTCTCTCTCTCTCTCTCTATCTGCAGTTGGGTATACTGCTGGTTTCGTTCTCTTGTTGCATTGCTGGTCTCTGTTTTTTGTGTGGGTGTGCGTGCTTTCTTTTGTGTTTGCGGTGAAATGGGAAGGAGTAACGCACATGTCGAAGGCTTCCGGGCGGCTTTTATCCAAGCCTGCGGAGCTCAAAATCTGTGCCACACGAAAGTCATCCATCTTTGTATGCAGTCAAACCTCTTGTGTTCTTTGGATTCAGGGGGGGATTTCGAAGAGGTCGATGTACATTTCCCTTTACAAATCTCGATGCTGTCGCTTGTGTCTTGCGTTTTTGCTGCAAATGGGTATTTGTAGTGATGAATTTGTTTGTCTCTGGATGCTGGGAGTGACCATGGCTGAAGTGGGGTTACGATGTCTGGTGTGCTCAGTTCAATTAGTACGTCGTCATTGGTCTCTCTTTTGGTTTATTCCTTTTCCTCGCTTCTCATTTGCTGGTTGTGCACTGCCTGTATGTGTGTTTCTTTGATGAAGTTCGTCTACTCCGATGAGCTGTCTATGGGATCTCTTCGATTTTGAACAGAAGGAAGAGATCTTCGGCGAATGGATTCGGAATGTGGTTCTTATGATCCAAACCCTATGTAATATTCCCGCTATTCTATATTTTCTTGAAAAAGGCCTTCAATTTACAGGAAAGCTTTGATATTTTTTAAAGAAATACTAAGAAAAGAGAAGAGGGTGTGGGTGATTCGTATATAGCTTTGTATAAGTATAAGTTTTTTTTCTACTATACTTTCCCCACTTCCCTCGGCTAGACGAAAAGATTTAATTTCAAAGTTGAAATCTGCGGCTTTTTCTTTTGTTATGTTTGTGCTCAAATAAAATCTCAGAAATGCCCTAACTTGCTTTGGCTGCATTTTGGCACTGATGCAACTCTTGGCTCGGCTGGAAAATTTGGTGAAGAGTACTACCTCATGTGCATTCCACTGGTTGAATTTACAGAATTTGTTGTGATGATCTGAGGAAGGCTGTGGGTTTGCCTTGTAACTCTTGTTTGGTCTCAAAGCTTAAGACGCTGACTCTAGTTTACTTGCACAGAGGTTGCGGTTAGGAAGCTGTGGCTAGTTTGAAGAGCATGTCGAATCCAAAGGTTTTCTTCGACATATTGATTGGTAACAGGCAGGGTTGTGATGGAGCTGTTTGCCGACGTCACGCCCAAAACCGCTGAAAATTTCCGTGCTCCGTGCACCTGGGAGAAGGGGATTGGTAGATCCGGGAAACCGCTGCATTACAAGGGATCGGCCTTTCACCGTATAATCCCCAACTTCATGTGTCAAGGCGGGGATTTCACTAGGGGCAACGGAACTGGAGGGGAGTCTATATATGGAACGAAATTTGCCGATGAGAACTTCAAAATGAAACACACGGGGCCAGGAGTGCTGTCGATGGCCAATGCAGGACCCGACACCAACGGCTCTCAGTTCTTTATATGCACCGCGAAGACAGCGTGGCTGGACGGGAAGCATGTCGTGTTCGGGAAGGTTGTGGACGGGTATAACGTGGTTAAGGAGATGGAGAGTGTGGGTTCTGATAGCGGAACCGCACAGGAAACGGTTGTAATCGAAGACTGCGGTCAGCTACCAGAGAACTGATGGCTAGCGCTACTGTCTAGAAGGTTAAATTTGAAATACTCGTCTAGACTGCTTATATCGTTTTGTATGAGCCCCTTGAAATTACTTGCAATGCCCGAACCTTATGTCTCAAGAACCATGACGTCCTTATAAAAGATGTTCGATCCATGGGACTGATCAATGCGAGTATTGCACATCAAGATAATTCAATCTCAATGGCGCGAAAATGTTATGGTTAGATCATCGAGGGCTTTGATGCGTATCAGAACGATACTTATGTCTAAATTTGTACCCGAGTTCTAATCTTGTAGCCGTTTCTTCGCTGGAAACAAGTAGGAGAGAACTAGCATGGAGCTCTCTCAGCTCACGTCGATTTGCCAGGGTAATACAACCAACCCGCTTGCCCAAAAAGAGAGAGAGAAGGAAAACAAAGGATTACCCAAAGAAAACAACGGGAACAGGAAAAGAAATGTCTTGTCACGTGATTAGACCCATGTCACGCCGACGATTAAAGGTAAAAAAAGATAAGCGACACCTGGAGAGTTGAGATGTTTATTATTGTCAAATCGACAGGGAAGGTTCCCCAGAAGATGCGTGTGTGTGTTTACCCTATTTTAATTCACCGGTTCGGGTCTTATGATGCCGCGAGATGGCGGCGATGCGCGCGGGACGGGCTGCGGCGCCGGCGGAACTGTCCCCCTATAGGTCCGTACACCTTGTGACGCCGACGTCGGTCGTGTTTGACAAACGGTCGCGCTTCTGGGGAGGTTCTCGCCCTATCCGCGAGACCAGCGCGTCAAGAGAGCCTGTTCCAGAAGCGAATTTCCTTTGGCAAAAACCGGTGCGCGAACGATCTTTGCCCCCCCACCGCCCCACCGTCCATTTGCGCTCGACAGCATTTCCAAAGTCAACTTGCCAGCTGTCCTTCCCCCCGATCCTCCACCTCGGACGGGGCGAATCACAATCGCCAACCCCGCGACGAGGAGACCCCGCCTGCGAAAGTATGAAAGAACGAAAAATCCCACCCGAATGGTTGGCGTAAAGTAGAGAAATCGTTAACACCCATTTAGTTCATCAGCTCGATAGTTTAGATTTTCGAGCGAGTGTATGTCGATGATAAATTTCGCATTCCCAATCCAATGTAGACGGAAAATGCTAACCGTGCACCGGATGTAGATATCCTGCGCTCGCGGGGGAGTAAGAAAAGTCGAAACCGAGGAGAACCACTAATTTGGTCTATGTGCTGTTTGCTTTTCTCCAATTTCGGCTTTCGTACTTTATTCGCGACAGAATTGATCTCTAAACTCACTTCCGGACACGATTTTTTCACAATGAACCTTTGCAAACAAACAGTGCTAGCCAGAGTGCTGGATATCAACATGTGGTGTTAAAAGCGGAATGAAGAAACCAATGACCCCGAGCCTCGGAACATCGGACCGTGAACGTTACAATAGAACGGGACCGCTACTCCTCCGATTATATACACAAATTAAGATACCATAGTCCTAAAGAGGAGAATCCTTTACTTTAACATAACTTCCATTCATGATCTACACAAATGTAATTCCATCCACCAAAAAAAGATATGAAAAGAAGAAACGCTCGGCTATCTCTCCTTCCTAAAATCTTAAAAAGCGTTTGTTTATAATTTGCTTATCCTCCGCTTTTACCTTCTCATGAAGCAAGCGTAGAAGACTAATATTATTTTATTTCACCATCGTCCATTGTGGTCAGTTGTTTTCTCTCTTAGACCGTTTCAACTCCCCGAGCTTAGCTTATCCATTCTTTTTAATTGTTTATACATGGAATGTTTGTTTTTGCAACCCAAAAATCGATGTACGGGAACATGCATCTTGTCCTCGAAATCGTCATTGAAAATTAATTTAGGGACCGATCACACGTGCGATTCGAAGCAGAAGCGCAAAGGCGACCACTTCTCGCCGTTCTCGGAGCGCAGACATGCGCAAGAGGTCGAGTCACAATGAAATATCAGAGCTGACTCAAGGCTGTCCAATGGAACATGAAATAAAACGACCCGTTATCGGTTTCTGTACAGCCGGAATCGGCCGAGTGGTGGCTTTTGGAGCACTGGCATTGCGAAGCGGCGATGGTTTGATCAGGCAGGCTAGAATGAGGGTTTTCGGCCGAAAGACTAATCATATAGTCTAGTAACGATTTACCACATTTTCATCGAGATCGAAACAGTGTAGCTAAATTTTTGTTTTTCTCAACGAACCCTCTCAGAGAAGCGTATGAAGCAGCCAATGTGCGTTTATTGATTTAGATGGAATCGAGGTCCAATAACAGACACAGCTTAAAACCAAAAGTACGAGTATTCACACAAAGCCATGATATCACATAACAGACAAGTAGGTGCTTAACTGAAACAGAAATCACTGCACATCCATGGAATCACATATATGCCTGTGCACTAATATGGCAACCGTGGCGACAGCGGCGGAGGTGGGTGCCGTGGTGGAAGAGCACCTTGAAGGATGGGAACGTTGTGGATGGGCGGAGGTGGAGGCGACCTACGCTTCGCTTCCCTTGAGCTACGGTGATATTGAGCTGTGCCCACGTGATACAGCTGCGGAGGTGGAGGGTCCGGTGTTGGCACAGGCGGCGACGGCGGCGCAGGTGGGTGCCGTGGCGGAAGAGCACCTTGATGGATGGGAACGTTGTGGATGGGCGGAGGTGGAGGCGACCTACGCTTCGCTTCCCTTGAGCTACGGTGATATTGAGCTGTGCCCGCGTGATACAGCTGCGGAGGTGGAGGGTCCGGTGTTGGCACAGGCGGTGGCGGCGGCGGCAGCGGCGCAGGTGGGTGCCGTGGCGGAAGAGCACCTTGATGGATGGGAACGTTGTGGATGGGCGGAGGTGGAGGCGACGTACGCTTCGCTTCCCTTGAGCTACGGTGATATTGAGCTGTGCCCACGTGATACAGCTGCGGAGGTGGAGGGTCCGGTGTTGGCACAGGCGGCGACGGCGGCGGCAGCGGCGCAGGTGGGTGCCGTGGCGGAAGAGCACCTTGATGGATGGGAACGTTGTGGATGGGCGGAGGTGGAGGCGACCTACGCTTCGCTTCCCTTGAGCTACGGTGATATTGAGCTGTGCCCGCGTGATACAGCTGCCGAGGTTCCGGTGTGGGCATAGGCGCCGCCGGCGCCAGGCAACTGATATGTTGCAGAAACAAGCTTTGGATCAAGAAGAGAGCAAGCAGGAAAATACTACTGAACTTCATTGTCGATAATCAGAACTGTGAGAGTCGGAGCTTGGGCGTTTGTCTGTGGACCGATGCCTTTTTTTATAGATGTCAAAATGGTATATACTCTTTGCGGACAGAGAATCGCTGTTTAACAGGCTGTACTACGTCATGCCTTTAGAGAGAGAGAGAGAGAGAGAGAGAGAGCTTTAGATTATATTATTAATTTTTTTTATAAAAATCTATAATTGAAAGTCTAGAAAGTTAGATTAATTCTTCAACTTCTTTGAATTGCCTATATCACATGTGGTTCTCGGCGGGTTAATTCTTGGGCAGGCAAAAGCATGCCACTTGTCAAGCCATAACTAAAACAAGCCAACTCCATAGAATGTTATTTCCCGACTTGACTAACTAATGCTCCCCGGAGATGGCGATGCCACTTGGTGGTATGCACGGTTGGCTTGTGGCGCCGGCGGCACAATTACCAGGCCTATCCTTTGGCCTCTGAAGAAGAAGTCACGCCGGGTTATTTCCAGGGCCATACTCACCCGTTGCAAATTCGACACATCACCACGCATTGTGGTCTTGCCATTGAAGGTTGTAGTAGCACAAGTTGTTGGATCCACAACTGCAGCAAACAGAAGCATTCCCCAGGAGCACAAGTGAACGACCCGCCATTACTTCTTGCCTGCTCATGAATATACTTCAAAAGCGGAAATTGTAATATTGGCATGCATACGCAGTCCAAGTTCAGTTCATCGAATGATACCATGTGTTAAGAACAAAAAACCCAAGCTTCTTGCAAAATACAATGTCCATTGTCTGTTCTGCATGCATTTCAGTCAACTTGCGTGTTGCGAGGAAGGAGGGAGCGGCTTCGGTCGGCTTCAGAAGCCTCTTATAGCATATATCGAGTACACATTGAAATGACTTTTCACACGTAATACGATCAAAGTAACAAACAAGAAACTAAAAACTAGGGTTATTTTATTGTGACAAGCTGAGCATTGCATGCGGTCATCATACTCGACTTCACAGGGGCATAAAAGAAACATATCTATTCAATCCAGTCCTCAGTCAATAAACAATTCGTTAACTAGTGCTTTCAACAAGGTACTTGTCACAATCAAATAACCCAAGTTTTTAGTTTCTTGTTCATTCTTTTTCTCGTTTTATGTATGAAAAGTCATTTTAAAATGTACGCGATAAATGCTTTAAGAGGCACTCATTCATAAGATGATTCTCAGACTGAAATACATAAAACCTTCGAGAGCGTCTATAATACCCTTAATCCATTTGCTAATGCCATTTTTTGTGCTTAATAATTCATTCAACTATAGTTTGGTAGGGCTTAAGACCATGTCCACCTTCCTTTTTACATGGTTTGGAAGATCCAGAGAAAAAGATGTGTAGTCAAATTCCGTGGGTACATCAACTTCTCGAGTCGCACAACGAGGCAACAAGAGCATATGAAACTCCACGGACACGGACCCGGTGCCAACTTCAAAAGACTAGTCGAGTTTTAGAGCCGTAGAATTATAATTATATACACGAAGCCGAAAATATCGCTGTTATCAATAAATATGAAACCTCCTCTCTTTCCATGTCCAATGTTCAGGCAATAGCTAAATTTAGACTTTGATTAAGCATGCGCTCTCACACAGAGGCGCTAAGTCAGCCATTCTGGAGAGCTAAAATGAGTTCGCATATCCAGCTCAGGGTCAAAGTTAGAATGAAATAAAAGGAGAGCCGATCCAAAGATTGGTAATTTTCAAGGCATAAAACATATCTGATCTATGAGATGTACATGAATCAGATGAGTTCATAGTCCCTTGATTGAAATGGTGTGCACAACTCAACGACGTTCGAGTAGTAAAAATGGTCCACCATCATGAGTTGCTCAACGATTTGGTTGATGAAATACTTTCGAAACTTTGCAATATGCACCTTGCTTGAGAATGATGCTTGTCATATCCTGTCATTTCTTTTGAAGTACGTGTTGCTGAGTGTTTGGGCTTCGCAGGACAAACTTACCACTTGCGCTAGTTATAGTGGCCGGTAAATGAGGTGGTTCGTGAAGCAACGAGGGGAAGTAAGTGGCGATTGTTTCGGTTGCCCGGAAGCAGGATTTACCCTTGAATGGAACTTGAACTATCAGCCCTTGTTTTTGGACCAAGAAAATGTCTTTTATTCATCTGATAAGAGTTACTTAGGCATTGATGGTTCCTTCTGTTTGTACTACTCATTAACCTTTTGTGTTCCTTCTTGTTCTTTCTTGATGAGCTTCACTAGCTTTCCAGTCCCTAAGACATTGGTATTCATTTCACAGCTTTTTGAACCTTCTAATCATTCCTTCGATGTCAAGCACACGATGATTGTAAACGGCTTCGTTTCTCCCTTTCCAGATTAATGCGAGCAAAGCTTCCACATGGAACTCTCCATCTTAGGAGGAAATTCTAGTTGCCAAATCACTTCCCAAGTTGACTTCTCAACTGGGTGCGAGCTTGAAGGCTTCGAGTTGTTCTTGTTTTGCTTCTCAGGAACAATCTATCTGCCTTACAAGTAGAACTGAGTGCAGTCTGCAAAGTCATTTTCTTTTGTTCCTCATTCACACAACCCTAGATAGGCTGTAGCCTCCAAGTTCAAGTGTCGGGATCAACAAGCTCAACTGATTTCATCTCCTTGCTTGCCAATTTAACTCTAGCATGGCCTCTGATCAGTCAGTCACCACACACCTCCATTGACTTCCCATCATTGATCTGCCACAGTGAGCCTGTCTTCATTACATCTCTCCCACCAATACACTCCCCCCAGCCCCATGAAAGAAGAACATGAACTGAAGAAGTATAGATCTTCAAAATCCGCATCCAATAATCATCAAGATTTGACGGAGTCCCCCAAGCAAGCTTGGCCAATAAGGCTTTTCACTGAGAAACTGAGAAGGGCCAACAAGCACACTAGTTTTTAGATTAGGGACTAATGGCGGTTTGATTTATGACTTTATTGCATCACGTTTCAAATCAATATTTGACTACTTGAATGATAGAAATCCATAGGGTCCCGACACCTTAAGCGCCTTAATTTGGGATGCAGCTTCTTCAAATTCCTCACATTATGTACTACTATCATGGAGCGCATAAAAAATCACCTTTTTTAATCATGGTGAAATGTTTAAATTATTAAAAAGAAGAAAGCCATCGTGGGTTTCTAAAAAAATCAGCCTCCCCAACTGAAAATTGACCAACAAGGCCCTGCTTAGGTCACCCTCTTTCAAATCCCAGTTCAAACCGCTGCATTACAACTTACATGTGATTCCAAGCAGAAGCACAAAGGCGACCACTCTTCGAAGTGCAGGCATAACGTAAAGAGGTCGAGTCATAAGGAAACATAAGAGCTGATTCGAGGGCTGTCCAAACGGAACATGAGATAAAAACAACCCGTTGTCGATTTCTTGATAGCCGGAATCGGCCGAGTGGTGTCTTTTTACGGTAACAGCACTGTGTGGCCCCGACGTTGGGATAGTAAATCAACGGATGGGAATGGATGGACGGAAGGGAGATTGATGGATGGACAAGCACAAGATATGTGGCTTCTGAAGAGAATTCGAGTTTCTTCAGAAGCATATGAGAGAGAGAGAGAGAGAGAGAGAGAGAGAGAGAGAGAGAGAGAGAGAGAGAGAGAGAGAGAGAGAGAGAGAGCCAGCTCGGAGGTGAGAAATGACTAGGCGTGTCATATTATATAAAGCTGTTCTAGGGCCAACGTTTGAAACAGAGCATTTAGGTGGTGAGTTTTCAAAAGCTCTTCTAGAATCGATCGTTTTTTCTTCGCGTTGAACTCTTGGTTGGAGGTGCATTTTTCTTCCCTTTGAATATTTCAAGCGTCACTTTTCCAGAAGTTCTCGTGTCATGGTCGACTCCTTTGTCTAATAACACCTTTTGATCCGATTAATCCCACGAATTTACGCATATCGCTCCAATCAAGCGAATCGCGTGCATCGAATGAGGCACCTTCGATAAATTAACGACTGTAATCCCTGAGGTCATCCCGAGTGAGGGATGTGGTGATTTGAGTACGGGCTCTGTTTGCATTCGAATCGAACGCTGGACCATTTAGCCAACCTGAGTTCCCCTGAGTGAGGAATGGGGTGATTTGAAGACGGGGTGCCAAATTCAAAAGACTAGTCGTGTTTTAGGTTCATGGAATTATATTTACATACATGAAACCGAAAACATTGGTGTTATTGATACATATAGAAACCTCCTCTCCTCCCATGTCCTATGTGTAGGCATTCGCTAAACTTAGACCATTCTTACGCATGCGGTCGCACACAGAAGCGCTAACAAAAGTCAGCCATTCTCGAGAGCTAGAAATAACTTGATTATCGGCTCAAGGTCGAAGTTAGAATGAAACAAAAGAAAGAGCCAATCAAGAGGCTGGAGCTTTTCATCACATGAAACATTTCTGATCTAAGAGGATAAAATTAATTAAGGATAACTTTCTGTGACGTTTTCTATGGAAAATTGCGAACTGATGATGTTAATGTCCGAATTTTCTGGTTGGGAGGAGCTTCCCGGAATCTGGCTATTGCAGACAGGTGGTGGCTTCCGAAGAACTTCCTAATTAGTTACGCCCATTGCACCCCTAAATCTTTGATTTAATGCCCTTTCTCTATTATGATATATCTTAGACTTAATCTCAGAACCTTCCTCATAAATCGATATAATTGAAGTTGATAATAGTCTTATCTATGTATATAATAGTTGGTTAGGTATGACTAACCAACATCTCAACTTGAAGGGAACAGAGAGAGAGAGAGAGAGAGAGAGAGAGAGAGAGAGAGAGAGAGAGAGAGAGAGAGAGAGAGAGAGAGAGAGAGAGAGAGAGTTTTTGTTGTTCGGCAGAGAGAGAGGGGTTTAGGAGGTGAGTAATGTATTTGGGTGTTTATATAAGCTTCTTCAGTTATTAGAATACATCAACAAATGAAATAGGTTATTGAGGTTAGAGGTGTGCAACGGGACCACCCAAATCGGGAACCGCTTGGACCGGCCCATTCTGAGCAATTCCCAGGGGCCTCAATCCGATTCCTAATTCCATAAAATTAGAACCGGTGACTGGCGGTCCAGTTCTCGGTTCCAGGGTGGGAATTGGACCAACTAGACCACCCGGACTAGACCAATTAAACATACGTGATTATTGAGCAAAACCAACTTGAAGTTATTACTAGGCCTAATACAAATTATCAGTCCATGTGATGATCTGCTTTTCACGAACAGGATTTTTTTTTGGGTTGAACACGGACAAGAGTCGACTCCTTACTGCGTCGAAGGATAATTTTCTCTTTTCTATTTTCTTTGGGGAAGGATCAAGCCATTCATTGCCCTCCGATCGAGGATCGTTGTCAAAGCCAGTGGGTCAAAACTCAAAACAGCCAAGGACCCTCTGCTTTGAAACAAATGCGGTCTGCTCAAATGCCTTTGCTTCTCCACTGGTTCAGTGGGATTGCCCGAACCGATCACCCCTACTTAAGTTTGTAATTTTTTCAAAACTCTTCCAGAATTACACGTTTTCCCTTTACTTTGAATTCTTGATTATATTTATATGTGCATATAAAAGGAGATTGGTGACCATTGACATTGTGGTTAAGGAGGATATGATCGGTACAGAAGCTTCTACAGTTATTGGAATACATCAACGCTTGAAACAGGTGGTTGAGGTTGTAAATTTTAAAAAGCTCTTCTAGAATTACACGTTTTCCCTTTACTTTGAATTCTTGGTTGGAGGTATACTTCTTTTACCTTTTGAATAGTTCAACAAGATACAGACATCAGTTTTCCATAGGTTCTCAAGTCATGTTTGCCTTCATTTTTTTTTTATTTTTTTTTTTTTTAAGTAACATTGGATATAACGATCTCTTGGCTCGATTAATCTTATGCATTCACGCGAACCACTCCGATAACACGAATCGCGTAATCGGATGAAGCACCTTCTATAGGGTAACGAGTATGATTTCTGAGATCACTTTGGGCGAGAATTGCGGTGCGAGAATTGCGGTGATTTGAAGAGGGGCTGCCTGAATCCAAATCGAATGGCGGGCCATGTAGCCAACTTGCATTGACTCCCATTTTCTTTCAATTAAATCCATCCCGAATATTTAGGGGTTTTATGAACAAGTCTGCTTGACAAGAGCCATACAATGATTATTTAGGTACATATGTATTGGAAAAGTCAACAAAGGATAGCAAGTTGCTTTCTGTCTGAATTCATATGGATGTTTCCTTATCTTCATCGCCTCGATGCTTAAGATCCCGGGAAAGACGGCCTTCTTTTCTAGAAGCCTATCTGCATAACAGCCCCAAGTGGAATAGAAAAGGAGACAAAATTGATTAAGCCACGAGATTAGCTTAATGATTAAATGATTAATACACAGGAGAATTGTACGCCTGTGTAATTTGAATTTTTCGTACCACGTGACGCAAATAATTCTATTATTAATCAGGTAATTCAACCAATTTTTTTTTAATTAACCTGTTACCTCGCTCATAAGAATCGTGGAGTACTTCATGAATTTTGATTTTACCTAGAGAAGGTAGCTTTCTCGTTGTCAACAAAAAAAATATCATTCATCTCAGCAGATGACCTTTTTGTTTCTTAGAGTGGTGAGAGGTATGGCAACATATATTAGGGGTAAATTACAATTTTTTTGTGTTGTAAGTTCCCTTTAATTACACTTTCCATCCTCTAGTTTGAAATTTATAATTAATTTGCATTCTTTATTTTAAAAGTATTCGAGAATTTGAGCGTAGATATATTAAAAAACTCAATACTTTGCATGGTCTGACACTAAAATCATGTGAACAGTTGATATTTAGCGTTTGAATTTTCTTGTAAGGAGAAGCTTCCCAAAAATCTGGCTATCGGAGACACATGACAGGTTCTGAAGAACTTCCTAATTAGCTACGTGCATTGCACACTTCAAATCTTTGACTCAATGGCCGTTTCTTCCATTGTGACAAGTCTTTTTGGGCCAAAGAAGAAAAAAAAGAAAGAAGTTGCGACAAATCTGTGAATAGTCCAATGTTTCGTTGATGAGGCCACGAGCATTGTAGTTGAGATACACACGCATTACATTTTTCTGGTACTGAATCATCCTCAATGTGAGGGTTTCTGTCGAGCAGGTAGGTGTAAGAATTTCAACATCTCTAGATCTTCTGAGAAGGACAGTAGGCATCGACAAGATGAAATTAGAAATCAGCCATCTCTGGTAAGTTGATTAGCACGAGGAAATCCATAAAAAAAAAATAGGGAGGAATAATATAGGATAATGGTCGGATACCTACCACTGGTTTACTAAATCGGTAAATTGATGTGATCAATTTTTATTGTCGGTGAATATGAACCGCTTCATTAATTTCGTTTGAAGATCAACCAAGTGTTTTTATATCATATGTACATCAAACAAACGTGAGATTAATATGTATATATATACACACACATTGGTTTTTTTTTTTCGAGATTTTTTTGTTATTATCTTGTGCTTTTTCGTGTCAAGGATTGCCGTGTGCATAAACGTTCATAGTTTTTAGAAAATTGTACAAAAATGAGGGAAAAAGAGGATTGAAGGTGGGAGTAGGCAAAGGCAAAAGCAGCATTAGAAGGCTACTTTCCCCTGTTTATGTTCAACGGATTGGTCAATTATTCCATCTTAATGATTTAGATTAGAATCGTCTTTCAAAGTTTTCATATAGGTCGGTCTTCTACGGTTTTTGTGTACTTCTCGAGGGGATGAGTTCCTTTATCCCTATTTGTATCCCCGTAATTTAGCAATTAGCATCTCATTTGTCGCAATCACTAATCCACTTGAATAGTGATAATCGTGAAATTTATGACTGAATGTATTGATAGGAGGTGAGTTATCTCTTCAAATGCCATTTGCTCAAATGCCTTTGCTTCTCCACCGGTTCCCGTTTTCAAAAATTGGGAACTGGCCTTCCGAGTCTTGTTCCCAGTTCCTGAGTGGGACCGGATCGAACCGGGAACCAATCACCCTTAGTTGCGGTTGTAATTGTTTAAAAACTCTTCTAGAATTACACGTTTTCCTTTTTCTTTGAATTGTTGATATATATATGGAGACTGGTGACCATCGGCATTGTATATATATATATATATATATATATAATATATAACGATAAACAAGTTGTTGATATTTTAAAAACTATAGAGTTATATATATATATATATAAGGAGATTGGTGACCATTGACATTTTTGTTTAAGGAGGATATGATCAGTACATAAGCTTCTTCAGATATTAGAATACATCAACATTTGAAACAGGTTGTTGAGGTTGTAATTTTTTAAAATCCCTTTTAGAATTACCCGTTTTCCCTTTACTTTGAATTCTTGGTTGGAGGTATATTTCTTTTTCCCTTTGAATAGTTCGACAAATACAAACATTAGTTTTCCATAGGTTCTCATGTCATGTTTGACTTCATTTTTTTTTTGTTTTAAAATAACACCAGATATAAATACCTTTGGCTCGATTAATCTTACGAATTCATGTGAACCGCTCCAATAACACGAATCACGTAAATGGATGAAGCACCTTCTACAGAGTAACGAGTATGATTCATGAGATAGCTCTGAGCGGGGATGGCGGTGATTTCAAGAGGTGATCTGCCTGCATCCAAATCGAATGACTTGGCCATGTACCCAACTTGGGTTGACTCCCATTTTCTTTTAACTAATTCTATCATGTATATTTAGGGGTTTCACGAACAAGTCTGCTTCACAAGAGCCATACAATGATTATTTGGGTACATATGCATTGGAAAAATCAACGAACGACAGCAGTTGCTTTCATGTCTGAATTCACATAGAAGTTTCCTAATCTTCATCGCCTCCGATGCTTCAGATCGAAGGAAAGATTGCCTTCCACTATTCTAGAAGCCTAACAGATTAACAGCCCCAAGGGAAAGGAAAAGGAGACACAATTGATTAAGCCTAGGATTAGCTTAATGATTAAATAATTGATACCCATAGAGGATTGCACATCTGTCTAATTTGAATTTTTCAAACCACGAGATGCAAATAATACTATGATTAATTAGGTAATTCCTAAAAATAGTAGGGTACCTCATGAATTTAGAATTTTCCTTGATAAGGTAGCTTTTTCGTTGTGAAAAGAAAGAAAATCATTTAATGTCAGTAAATAATTTTTTTTTCTTAAAGTGGTGAGAGTAATGACAAAATGTTTATCGGTAAATTTCAAAATTTTTGTCTTTTAAGTTCCCTTTAATTACACGTTTCATCCTCTTGTTTAAAAATTGATACTTTGCATTTTGTACTTTAAAAGTATTCGACAATTAAGTCTAGAGATTTTAGTAAACTCAATGCTTTGCATCTAACTAAAATCATGTACAAGACATGGATGTAAAGTTCAGAAATCATTGGGAGGATAAATAGAAATTATGGATAACTTTTTGTGACATTTTTTTTATAGAAATTGTGAACTATTGATGTTTTATATGTCCAAATTTTCTTGTTAGGAGAAGCTTCCCAAAAATCTGGCCATTGAAGACCCATGACAGCTTTAGGTCAAGCCATCAATTTGAACAAGCCAGGAACGTACTTGAGTAGAGATTGTCTCTAGAATTTAAAATGGAACTTGAGCGGAGAGATGAGAGTCTTGAAATTGAGAAGACAGGCAAATATTTGGGGATACGATTGGGGAGAATCCAAAAAAATAGATCTTTGCTTGGATATTGATGAGAGTAAATTATCCAAAAAATCCTAAATCTATTGTATTATTGCCAATTCAGTCCTAAATCTCTTAATTGTGCAAATTGAATTCTAAACCTTTTCACATTTTTTTCAATTGAATCCATCTAACTAATTTGACTTAAAATCGCTGACATGGACACTAACTATTTTAGGTAGACAATTTTTGAATTTTTTATAATTATTTTCTTTTCTTTTATTTTCTTTTTTCCTTCTTCCTTTACTGTCACTGGCCTCCTCAATGAATGATGATTGGCCACTGTGAGTGTTGGCAAGCCTCGCTGGATTTGGCAAGGGCTAACCCACTAAAATTTGGTGAGGCCTGACTTCGCTGGCCTTTGAGGAGGCTCGCCTTGTAGTGGCAAGGTTGCTCGAGGATGACAAGGTCACCTTGCCAATATTTGGCAAGGGTGAGCCTTGCTCAAGGCCAATGAGATCGACCCTCACCAAATAATGGCAAGGGGACCTCGTTAGCCTTGAGCGACCTCGCCAGAGACAAGCAAAATCTCACTGACCCTCGCAGTGGCTGGTCATCGGCCATTGAGGAGGTTGGCAACCGTGGAGGAAGAAGGGAAAAAAAAAGAAAAGAAAACAAAAAATATATAAAAATTATCTATGTTAGAGTCAGTGATGCCACATAAGACGGCTGACGTCCACATCAGTGATTTTTGTCCAAAATTGATAGGATGGAGTTCAATTGGCAAAACGTAAAAATTTTAGGACTCAATTGTAACAATTAGAAGATTTAGGGCAAAATTGGCAAATGTATAATAGATTTTGAATTTTTGAACAATTTTTCCTAATTTAAAAAGGAACTTGAGCAGAGAGATGATAGTTCTTGAAACTGAGAAGATAAGCAAATATTTGGTGTACGATAGGAGAATCCAAAAAATAAATGTTTGCTTGGTAATTGACGAGAGTAAAAAATGAAACCTGACGGCTAGAAAGAGAAGCCGATGCCCAAAGAAGGGAAGAAAATTCTTATTAAAGCGCTTATTCGGGCTACTCCTTAATATGACAGCATGCAATGTCAATCTTCAAGATCCTTATGCCAATTTGTCGCGCTATAGAACATAAAACAGCCAACTTCTGGTGGAAACAAATGACAAACAAAATGCATACACCGGAGGAAATGGGATATTATGAAAACCAGGGAAAATGGTGGTGGATTGGGACTTAGAGAATTGATAACATTCAACAAAGTTATGTGGGGAAACCAAGCCTGGAGATTAGCTCAACAACCCTCAGCTCTCTCTGGAGTCAACAACTAAAAGGTTTATACTTCCCCAGTAGTGATTTCTGGCATGCAAAGAAAGGAGCTAGCTGAGGTTGGCAAAGTATTCTTATGAGTAGAGAAGCCATACAATGGTTATGTGGGCTGTTAAGGATGGGGAGAGTTTAAAGACTAGAGAAGACCAATGGTTTGAAAGGGGACTGGGGGGACTTGCTTATAGTGAAGAACCACGCTTTAGCAGGATTTAGGACTTTTTAATATAATGGACTTTATTAATCTCATGGCCTAACTAGTAACTATAATGAAACTCCTAATGGGCTGAAACTTGATTAATTCAAGCTCAATTAAGCCCCCGCTCCTCTATGATTTTTGCCTAAGGCTAGTCCCCCTAGTGGCCAAAATTTTGCCTTCTTGTCGGCTTGTTTACTGACAGGCTTTGACCCATTCAGGGCTCGTTCTAATTAAACTGAATTAACTTTATGGACCAAACCCAACTCAATTAAAGCTCAGAACTTAGTTTATTTGGTTTGGAATTTTCGACCACTACCCTCCTTAGTGTTGTTTGAATTTTGCTTGGAGCTGTCCCAGTCCACATGATTTATTCGGGTCCATTTACCACCGCCGGTCCAATACAAAATGCAATTAATGAAACTAAATCATATGATAAATGTTCTCAAAAACTATATGTTATGCAATTATAATATAATATTTTTATTTATGGGCTAAAGATTAGTCCCTAATTTTTCATGCAATCAATTATAAATGGTTAGCTAAAATTTAGGTGTCAACAATTTTAAATAATTATCGTGTAAAGGTATAAATAGGCTCATGTACTTTTCACTTGATAATGAACATAATATTACATTTTGTTGTCATTTCAATTCTCAACTGTTTCGGTCACCTAGAAGCAGGATTTACCCTGGAATGGAGATTGAACTATCAATCCTTGTTTTGGCACCAAGAAAATGTCTTTCATTCGTCTGACAAGAGCTTTTCTTAGCAAGATTCATCTAATAAGAGTTACTAAGGCATGGATGGTTCCTTCTGGTGGTACTAATCATGACCTTTTATTTCCCTTCTTGATGAGCATCACTAGCTTTCCAAATCCCCAAGACATTAGTATTCATTTTACAGCTCTTTTGACCCTTCCAATTATTTCTTCGATGTCAAGCACAAGATGATTGAAACCGGCTTCGTTTCTCCCTTTCCAGATAGACCAGCGAACTCGAGCAGACCTTCCACATGAAACTCTCCATCTTAGGAGGAAATTCTAGTTTACAGATTACTTCAAGTTCTTGTTGTTTTGCTTCTCAAGAAAAATTTATCGGTCTTATGAGTAGAACCGAGTGCAGTCTGCAAAGTCAATTTTCTTTTGTTCCTCGTTCACACGTCCCTAGATAGGTTGTAGCCTCCAAGCTCAAGTGTCGGGATCAACAGGCTTAACTGATTTCATATACTTGTTTGCCCTTAACACTAGCAAGGCCTCTGATCCATCAGTCACCACACGCCTCCGCTGACTTCCCATCATTGATCTGTCATAATGAGCCCGTCTTCATTACATTTCTCCCACCAATACACTCCCCCCTCAACCCCACGAAAGAAGAACATGAACTGACAATGTAAAAATGGGCCCAACACATAGGTCTTTATAAAACCCAACCCATTTCTTAAAGCCCAAGCCCAACCACATCTCTTTCTCATTCAACAAGTGGTGCGGGCGTGCGTAAAAGGAAAAGAAAGAAGAGCAACCCGCGGAGAAAACAAGGGAAAGAAAAAAAATAAAGGGCTCGTTCGTGAAAAGGAAAGGGGGCAAAGAGGAGCGAGAAAATTCTTCGCGCATAGCCGATTCAAACACCCGATAAGCCGAATCAACCCTGGATTGCAACACTTGGTAAGTATTCAAGCCTATTATTTATTTAATCAGAATAATTTTTGAAGTTAGGTTTTAAATTTGGAGTTACGTGAGAATTGAACTACAAGGTTTGATTGAGAATCTATTGAGCTTTAGATTTATATGGAAATGATAAATAAGGGTATTGTGGATTTGTGGGGTTTGATGAAAATCGATTTCGAAATATGGTTTTGATTGTAATGAACTGAAGTTTCATGTTCAAGTTACGTGTAGCAAATAATACGCATAATGGAGAAAGATGAATGTTTGTTATAAACGAGCTTTCTTGTTAGCATGTAGGTGTCGTTTTATAAACGAAAAGCATAGTTTAGTCGAGTTGTTAGTTATAGTAGCGTATTACTTGGAATTTGATATCGTTTTTTGATTAATTGATAAAAATTCCAGTGTGTCAGCTCGGGTAACCATCATAGCTTGGTTTTTGGCTTTCCCAGGTGAGTGATACTATTTCTTCTATGAATTGTAAACTCATGTCTTAAAAATGATAAAGATTTGAAAATCTTATGAGTTATTAAAGCATATTCGTTGTATAAAAATCTGGATTGGACATTTATTAAAGCATATTTGAGAATGGTTTGGGAAATGTGTTTAGGAAATGTGTTATGAAAAAATGATATATGTATATTAATTTGTGAATTTGGTTTATGAAATGAATTTTGAAATAGTTTGAGAAATGCTTTATGAAATGTATTATGGTTGATAAACGGGGTTGAGAAAGATCATGCGTTTTGTTTTGTGAAATTAATTGGTTAATTGATTTTGGATTTGGTTCCTAGTATGTGAGGATGTGGGTTTGGTACTTAATATCGTTATGAACCCGATTGAGGGTTTGTGGATACGCGCATATTAGTTTAGGATATCATTGTTGGCCGAGCCATTAGCAACATAGGTAAAGACCCAGTCAATGAGGGAATTTTGATTGCCTTGTCATGGGGCGTTATGCGTGATTATAGTTAGATTTTTTAGCACGAGTTTAGTCAATGAGTTTGGTCAATAGAGTGGACTATTGATATGTAATTTGAGTTCGGTCAATGGAGTAGACCATTGACATGTGATTTGAGATTAGTCGATGGAATGGACCATCAACGTGTGGTTTGATCAGATTAATCAATGGAATATACCATTGATATATGAGTGCGGAAATTGATCAATGGACTGGATCATTGATGTTTTGTTATAATATTATTGATTTAACGAATGTATCCTGATATGTATATGGTTATATTAAAGTAATATAACCCATTCTCATCTTGTACGTGTATACTAAATTTGAGATGTCTGTTTTGATATTGTTTTTGTAAAGGTGTATAGTGAATGCTTGACCCACCTAAAAAAAAAAATGTATCACTCACTGGGTCGTGATTGCTCACTCCTTTCTTTCCAAAATTTTTTTTAGGTCCTTCAGTTGGCGTCAAGTGGGAAGAGACGTTTATTATCAAAGAGTCGAACAACACAAAAGTTCCCCAAAGGTACGAGGACACAATGCTCATCGCCCCTGATCATTCAAGATATGATCATATAGGTCTAGCATGGCAAACGGCGCTCCTCAATTTACGATGCCGCGAGATGGTGGAGATGGCGGCGTATCCTGGCGATATGCGCGGTTGGCCTGCGGCGCCGACGGCAGCAATATCCTAGGGCCTATGCTTCTGACTCTGAAGTCGTCGTGTTGGAACACCCGCATTGCCAGTTCTCTTCACAGACGGAAGCGCATTGGGGTCCCGCCATTGAAGGTGGTCACGCAAGCCGCTCGGTCCGCAACCACCGCGAATAGAAGCATGGCCAAGAGCACAAGCGGCCGAGCCTCCATCGGTTTCTGGCCTACGCCCGTGAATGGTTTAGGAGGGGGAGTTATGAACTGGAATGGCGATAGCACGCAGTTTTGAGATAAGATACTTTATATGGGTATGAAGTCCAAGTTCGCTTCAGCAAGTCAAAAGCGTGTTTAGAGCCGAACTTTCTGAAAAACAGTGCAAGAACGATCCTTTTGCTCACCACCATGCATTTGTAGTCAACGCATTTCCGTAGTCAACTCGCCAGCTGTTCTTCGCCCCGACCCGCCATGAGCCGGGCGAATCATGACCGCCCCGACCTAGCGGACTTCACGAGGTCCCGAGCCATTTAACGGTTGATGCGTGTGAGGTGTGAAAGAAAAAAGAATCTCATATAAATGATTGGAGCAAAGCGAAATAACCGATAATACTTACCACCGATTTCATGACTCGATAATTTAAACTTGAGTGAGTGCAAATCCTGCTGGACTTGTCGACGAACGACCTCTTGAACCTCCTACCGTGAACATTCAAACTACACGTATTTGATCTGCAAATAACAACAGATACAACTTAACAAGCCGCCCTCTTCGTGATCTTCTACTGTAGGCAATAGTGAGCTCAATGAGACCAATCGTGGCTCATGATTTTGAGCAGCAGCGCAGTGGCGACCACTCTTCGGAGCAAAGGCACAGTGTAAAAGGGTCGAGTTACGAAGGAAATAGGAGAGCCGACTCAAGGCGGTCCAAATGGAATGTGAAATAAAATGACCCGTTGTCGATTTCATTATAGCCGGAATCGGCCAAGTGGCGGCTTTAGAAGCAGCGGCGTCACATAGCGGTAGCGGCAAGTGTTTGATAACGCCAGCTAGAAAATGAGGATTTTCGGCCAGAAAAAGTAATCGTATAGTCTAGTAACTTTGAGCTTTTCGGAAATGCCTGTTCAGCGTTCAAGCAATGGATTTTGTGCTTGTTTTTATACTTCATTTTGATTCACCAGATTTCCATCCGGATCGAAACAGTGTAACTACAAAATTTCTCATCGATGAACCCTATCGGAGAAGCGAATCAATCAGTCGATATGCGTATCTTGATTTAGATGGAATCGTTGGTTCAATAACACACACAGCTCAAAACCAAAAGTACGATTATTCATACGAGCCATGAAATCACATAACACACAAGCTGGTGCCCAACTGAAACAGAAATCACTGCGCATCCATGGAATCACATATATGCTTATGCACTAATACGGCGACTGCGGTGGCGGCGGAGGAGGATGCGGTGGAGGCGGAGGTGGGCGCCGTGGTGGAGGAGGACTTTGATGGACGGGAAAGTTGTGAAAGGGAGGAGGCGGCGGCGGCGATCTAGGTCTCGCTTTCCTTAAGCTACGGTAATTCCCCCGGAATATATATTGAGCTCTTCCCAAATCATAAGGCTTCGGAGGTTCCCAGGCGGGTACATCCGTCGCCGGTGCCCGGCAAGCGACACGTACCGGGAACAAGCCTTGGATCAAGAAGAGAGCGAGCAGACAAATGCCGGTGAACTTCATTGGTGATAACCAGAGCTGAGAGAGTCGCAGCTTCTACCTTTATCAATGGAGGTGTGCCCCTTTTTATACTTGTAAAACTTGCGTTCTTCTCTCATATTTTTTGCTCTTTTTGGGAAGAAAGTTGTGGAGTACTCCAATCCCTCTCCCCTAAGTGCAATGTTAAAATAACACAAGTTGATCCGGTCTTCTCTATGTACATGTAAGAGAGAGGGGCAGAGCATTGCTTGATGAGTAAGCTTTACGTTACAGTACTAATCTTCAATAAAACTTGGCCTTTAGCAGCGGGGGTGGCACGGCTCTCGGGCCTATCCTTCAGCCCCCGAAAGAAGCCGGCCCGGGTTTATTTTCGGGGCAGCGCTCATCCGATGCAGATTCGACCCGCCTCGACCCGTTTCGGTCTCTTGCCATTCGGAGGTCGTAGCAGCACAAGCTGCTTGATCCACATCGGCAGCAAATAGAAGCATCCTCGGTGGAAATTGAACGCGCGGTTCCAGTGGAGATGCTATTCACACAGGAAAGTTATGCTCGGAAAAGCGACGATTTACAAAACTTGGCTTGGGAAGCGACGGGCAAGCTCGGGCTACGCGTGTCGCGTCACTTTATGAATCGAATTCGCGAAACAATTTTAATGTCTTCAGCATTAATGGTGTGCATGTGCAGTCCGAGGTCAGCACATCGATTGGTACCAAGTGTTGAAAACGTAAAAGCCGAACTTCATGCAAAATACAAAGGACAGTCTTCTGTCAAACCATGCATTTTCAGTCAACGGGTGTTTAAAGTCAACTCGCCTGCTTCAGTTGACCTTGACTGATTTCCAAGAAACCAACCTTTTTTTCTCGTAAAAAGACACCAACTTTTGGACGGTCTCTATATTCACTATTTACCCCCCCGGTTAAGTTTCTGTCGAGTATAAATAGAATGATATGTCGAATCTTTAACGGTATCATTAGATAGAAACTTGACGGGGTCCAGATTTTGATTACTGATTAGAAGTTTGTGTTTTTTCGCGAAATAACAAAAAGTTTGGACAAGAATTGGGAAATAACCTAAAGTCGGTACTTTTTTACAAGACAAAGAAAGGTTTAGACTAGGATCGAGATCCAACTTAAAGTTTGTACTTTTAAGAGAATCTCGGCCAGTATAATTAATATTTTGAAAATCGAAAAGTCATTTCAAAACATGTTCGACAAACGTTCCCAGAGGCACTTGCTCATAACCTTTAATCAGACTGAAATACATAAAACATGCAAGAGGGACTATGATTCCCGATAGTGTAAGGTAAAGCCTTACAAACTAATCAGTCTAATCCCATTTGTTAATGCCATTGTTTTCTGCTTTAACCAGTCAGTCAACTACAGGTTTGGTGAGGCTCAAAACCACGTCCGCCTTCCTTTTCAAGGGTCGTTTTCTTCGGAAGATGCAGAGAAAATGATGAAGGAAGAGAGAGTCAAATCTTGTGGGTACGTCCTATTCTCGAGTCACACAACGAAGCAACAAGAGCACACGAAGCGACATGGGACAATGGGCACGGCGCCAACTCGACAATGTTCGAGCAGAAAAATAGTGCTCAATCACGAGTTGCTCGATGACTTGGTTGATGAAACGCTTCGGATCACTTTGCTTGAGAAGGGGGGTTATTGTATCCTATCAATTTTGTCGAACTAAGCGTCGCTGAATGTTCGGGGTTCATGGCACAAGCTTGGCCACTTGCACTGGTTATGGTAGCCAGGAAATGAGGTGGCGGCTCACTAAGCGACGGCAGGGAGTGAGTGGCCATTGTTCCTGCCTGCCTGGAAGCAGGATCTGCACTTTCCTGAACCCAGGAACATGTCTTTCGTTCATCTGATAAGAGCTTTCTTTAGCAAGATTTATCTATCTGGCAAGAGTCGCTAAGGCATTGAGGGTTTCCTTCAGGGGGTACTGATCATTGAACTTCTATGTCCCTTCTTGATGAGCCTCCACCAGCTTTCCAATTGCCTAAGACACTCGCTGGTATCCATTTCACGGCTCTTTCGACCCTTCTAGTCGTTCCGGCAAGACGGTGATCGGATACCGGCGTCGTTTCTCCCTTTCCCAGACCGGCACATGAGATTCTCCATCCCAGGAGGAGATTCTAGTTTCCAGGTCACTTCCCAAGTTGACTTCTCAACTGTGTGTGAGCTTGAAAGGCTTCCAGTTCTTGCTGTTTTCCTTTCTTCTCAGGCACAGTTTTCTTCCTCATTCACACAACCCAAGAACACCAAGCTCCACTGATTTCCATCTTCCTCGTTTGGCGATTCCACACCATCCGCCAAGTGCCTTTGATCCAATGTGTCTCCTCATACCTCCACTGACTCCCCATCATTGATCTGCCATAAGGAGCCTCTCTCTTGTCTTCATCAGATCTCTCCCCAACCCCCATGAAACAAGGACTAGACTCGAGGAAGTATAGACCTTTCGGAACGGGATGATTACACTAATCATACCTAAACTTTATTTCAATATATAATAATTCATGAACTTTTAATTCGTTCATTATGATCTCTAAACTTTTGGTAAAAGTTCGATTTAGTCCAT
Organism: Syzygium grande; assembly: GCA_024733475.1. Lineage (NCBI taxonomy): Eukaryota > Viridiplantae > Streptophyta > Magnoliopsida > Myrtales > Myrtaceae > Syzygium > Syzygium grande. The sequence continues at coordinate 26,341,571 of JAMXDD010000007.1, forward strand.
GTTGTCTTTCCATTAAATTCAAGTTCGGGAACAATAACGAACATATTCATATAATTTAGGGACCACATTGAACACGCATCGAAAGTTTATGGACCGTATTGAATAAATTAAAAGTTCAGGAATCGCATTGCACATTCGATCCAAAGTTTAGGGACCATTTTGTGTCATTTTCCGCTTCGAGAACCTGCTTCCGGCATTCACCAAACATTTGACCGATGGCGATTTGATTAACGACTTAATTTGCATCATGATTAATCAGCGTCTTGACTGCTCATTCGTTCAGCTTTCTTTAAATTTCCCGCACACCATGTACGCACTAACATGGAGCGCACAAAAATCACTTCTTTAATCATAGTGAACCCCGTTAATTATTTAAAAAAAAAAAAAAAAAGAAGAAAGAGAGCCCGTCGTGGGTTTTTAAAAAAAAGATCAACCGCCCAACACGGTGAATTGACCGAAAGGCCCCCCCTGCGTGGTCGAGAAGAAGAGGCTCCTCTCCCTTCTCTTCTTTCCACCTTTCAAGTTTCTACACGTTTCGCCAAGAAAGCCAGGGCCTTTCCCTCCCCGCGATGCCCTAGCTCCAGTCCACCTCCCTCCCTCCCCCTTCCATCCCCTCCTCCGCCGCCCCACCCCCGCCGCCGACGGCCGCGGCATGCTCCTCTCCTGCTCGGCCTCCGCCTCCGGCCCCGCTCCCCGGCCCTCGAGCGGCGACCGCTGATTCGTTAGCGTCTCTCTCTCTCTCTCTCTCTCTCGGTTGACCTGACCTCCCCCCGAGCCGCCGGTGCGCGCGCGCTGGGGGCGGCGGCGGCGGCGGCTGCGGCTGCGTCGTTTTCTCCGGGACCCTGGACCTTAGGGAAGGGTTTCTTTTTTCCTAGATGGAGCAAGCGGTCCTGGACGACATCATCAGCCGGCTCCTGGAGGTTCGCACCCGGCCCGGGAAGCAAGTCCAGCTGTCGGAGGGGGAGATCCGGCAGCTTTGCGTGGCCTCGAAGGACATCTTCATGCAGCAGCCCAATCTGCTGGATCTCGAGGCGCCGATTAAGATATGCGGTAGTCCTCTTCGTTTGGTGTGCTTTTGGTTGATCTGTGATGTATCGGTACTGGCTTTTGTCTTGGTTTGTCGTTGAGCTAAGTAGCGTTTCGTCTTTGTTAAGAAATTTATGCGGTCGACTCTCTTGGATAGGTTCAGTTCAGGATAGATGGTTAGCTGGGAGAGCTGAAATAGGTTTTTTTTTTTTTTTTATTCTGTTCGTTATGATGTGTTGGGGTGAGTTTTTTGCGAGCGGCATACTCTGTGGGCGATTTAAGTATCTGTATTGGATGCCCCGTTATGCCTGCTTGCATCGGTGGATTCTGTGTTCGGTTGCATTAGCTCGGTGAACGTGTGCTTTGTCCAATTTGTTAGTAGTTTCGAGCGTTTGAAAGTTGTTTGCTTGCAGGAATGTTCTTCTTGTTTCCTTTCAGAACTTCTGTCCTTCGAATGCCCACAGTGAATCCTGGACTTGTCCTGTGCTTGCTATTGATTTAAGACCTTTCGCCAGGTCTTGGCAGTTGTTGATTTTGCTTCATCGATTGTATTTTTGAGCTCCTTTCAATTTAATGCGTTCATTGTCTCTTCTGGTGTATCTGCCTGAATAGTTACATTTAGTTGTGTTTTCCACTGTCCTGTGGGTAGGGTAAGGACAACTCAAATTGCACGATTTCCAATATTGCTGCATTTGCCTTCGGATGTTAGTATATTTTTGGTATTTTCTATAAACGCTGCCCCGCGTGTATGTATTTCCTTCAGTATTCTCGATTTGATTACCACGTGACTGTTCTTTAAAAAAATCAAGAATGCTAATGTCGTTCTTATGGAAATTGAGAGGAGGGTCGATGGGTTGTTTAGGTGCTAATGCTCTAGAATGTGATGCATAGAATGAAAGAAAGCAGAGACTGAAACTTGAGAATGTAAATCTTCAAAATAGAAGGGGTGGAGAAAAAATCAAGCATGACATATAAAGTGGTTCTGCTTGTCCTCAAACTTACAGCCACTCATGCATTGGTTGTTTGGGTGATGTTTTTTGGGCGAAGATCCATATGTATTATGCTTGATTCAAAGATGCTAGTGGTTAGTTTTTTTTTTTTTTTTGGCCAATGGTTAGGTTGTCTTTCAAAACTATAGCACACGAAAGTTTACAAGAGTGCATCTCTCGGTTTTTTGTAATTAGAAAGTATGAACCACCGCGTTGATTGGTCAAGTGGTCTAGGACTTGGTTTGCAAATCGAAAGTCAAATGTTCGATTCCCTAGTCTATCCTTGGTATCGAGAAAGCTAACGTCGGTCTTTGTCTCTTCACTCGCATCGTGGTGGAGTAGGGTGGTGGGTTCATTGAGTGGGCGGAGGTGCATGGACTAAAAATGCAGCCTTAAACCGAACATCCTCTTGCAGCTGATCGGTGGATTTGATTGATGAGGTTGATCGGTCATTTTAATCATCAATAGTGACCCTTAGGAGCTGCACTGGTTGATCGAGTTGGTCGAGTGGGAGAGAAAATGGGCTCAATAGGCTTAGGCATCATAGATAGGGGCAGGAGAACAATTATAGCTAGGAATTACCCGAAGCAGATAAGGTGATGGATATAAGAGTAATTACCCCTTTCTAAAGTGGCTTCTTTCTGAGCTAACCTTTTACAGTAATGGCTGCAACTTCGTGAGCACCACAGGCCAATAGGCACTGCAGAGGTTTCAGTTTGTATAGAATGATTCAAAATTTGTCCATTGATTCTCATGTCAGTTTCTCCAGTTGGCTTTCTTCTATGCTAACCATGAAAAGAGATTGATCAAGTTAGCTGAACTGAACAAATCTATGTTTCACTTGCATTTCCTAAAATATTTTTTTATGGATATTATGTGTTCAATTGTACTTTAAGCTATGTTAGGATGGGATGAAGTTTCTTGGTTGTCTGGTTCTTGTGGAATGCGCTTCACAAGTTATACCACCTCTTTAATCCATCAACAAATTAGATATTTTTGGTCACACTACTCTGTCTGAGTTTGGAGTGAGCAGTCAGTGTTAATGGTTTAAGCTCAACTTTAATTCTGATGAATCTAATGCCACTGTTGTATATGGCCCTGATTCCCTGATTGACTTTCTATTGGCATCATTTATGATCTGTTGACTTTGTGAATGTTCCTCTCTTGGTGCTGTTGCTGATGGTGAGAACTTTTGCAGTTCATATGTTAAGTCATGCTTCGAAATTGTCTCTTGATTTGGAGCTTATTTTCCGCTTGTCATAGATTCATTTATTGCATCGGATGTTGATTTCTTTTGTATCACCAGGTTTAATTGTATTATCTTGTTGGAATTTAGCTGCTTCTACTGGATGCTTGTATTTCATTCAACATGCTCTATTTCATTCTTTGAAGAATTGACGGGAGTTCAATGATAGCTGATTAAAAATCCTTTAAAAAAATCTCATAGCTACCAAAAGAATATGGCATACTTTTGGCAACTGAGCTGATTTTAACGTTTTTTCCTTCTCAATTAATATATCACTGCTCTACCCACTCTATCATAATCTCATAGCTGCTTGTTTTGCTTTTCCCCTGAGCATATTTTGTTCTTTTTATCCGTCGACAAACTTTTGAAAATTTAATGACAAGGAACTCTTTTTCTCGAGTTTCAGGGGACATCCACGGACAATACTCGGATCTTTTGAGACTTTTTGAGTATGGGGGATTGCCTCCTCATGCCAATTACTTGTTTTTGGGGGACTATGTGGATAGAGGCAAGCAAAGTCTGGAGACAATATGTCTACTCCTAGCATATAAGATTAAATACCCTGAAAACTTTTTCCTCTTGAGAGGAAACCACGAATGTGCTTCTATAAATCGGATATATGGATTTTATGATGAGTGTAAGAGAAGGTTCAATGTCAGGTTGTGGAAGACTTTCACAGACTGCTTTAATTGTCTGCCTGTGGCAGCCTTGATAGATGAGAAGATTCTGTGCATGCATGGTGGTCTTTCACCTGACTTAGTCCATTTAGACCAAATTAGGAACTTGCAGCGTCCCACGGATGTACCAGATACCGGTTTGCTCTGTGATCTTCTCTGGTCAGATCCTAGCAAGGATGTACAGGGCTGGGGAATGAATGACCGAGGAGTTTCATATACCTTTGGGTCAGACAAGGTGACAGAGTTTCTTGAGAAGCATGATCTAGACCTTGTTTGCCGTGCTCATCAGGTTTCTATTTTCTTTCAGTGGCTTAATTCATTTTACCCATTCTGACTTGACCAGTTTCCACCCTCTTCAAGCCTGTCAAAATGACTTGGATTATACTCTTATTAGACTTGGACAAGCACTAGGACATCCTATTTGTAGATCCCTGGATTTTTCCTGTTTTTCTTTCTTTTTCTTTCTCTTTTACCTTGTTATTCCCATAAAGGCAACTCATGGCAATTTATGTCATTGAGTTGCAGATACGTTTGGTCCATGCTTCATTCGTGCAGTTATTTGGTATGATTTGGAGGGAGGCACTTATGTTTTGATCATATCTGGTGCTCTTTTTACCACGTTTGTTTGCAGGTTGTGGAGGATGGCTACGATTTCTTTGCTAACCGGCAACTAGTAACTATATTTTCGGCACCTAACTACTGTGGGGAGTTTGACAATGCTGGTGCCATGATGAGTGTTGATGAGACCCTGATGTGCTCTTTCCAAATACTAAAGCCTGCTGATAAGAAGCAAAAATTTAACTCTGGAGCCATGACAATGACTCCTGCTAAGCCTAATCCTCCCTCAGGAGCCAATGCTTTTGGGAGCACGACAACAGCAAAGCCTGGAAATACTCCAACTGGCGTAAAGGTTAATGCGATTCTTTCATTAGACAGAGAAATCGATGCCTTATGTTTATATTCAAACATTTAAATACAGGCATTAATGTTTTAATCTTGATTTTATGTCATAGGTAGCTTCAACCTTGAAATTCCAGGACTCTTAGGTCGGGCTACCTGAAATTACACAATTGGAATGAAATGCTAGTTGGCATAGGATGTATAGACAAAATGGGAGATAAAATTTTCATGTACTGAATTTGCAAATAACTCGGGAGTGTAACAAAGGCATTTGTTGAAGTAGAACGACAAATGGGAATGGAAAATTTTTGCCTAACTTAAGGCTTCATAAATTGTGAGAGGCTTAAATTATCTACGTAAGAAAGTTGACTAGTCATATCTAATTCCTTTTCAACCAAAAAAAAAACATCTGATTCCTTGTTCTAATTGATTGTTGAATCCAGAACGTTGTAACCAAAATTATTATGGGGATGTTCTTCGTTACTTCTGGTCTTGTTAATCTGGTTTGCCTGTAGTTCTGTGCCATCAGTTGGTGCTCTAAATAGATTTTGGGAATACGTGAGGGCAAAAGATAGCCTGAGTGAAACTTTTTGTATAATTTGTGTATCTGCTCTTACTTTTACTGTTATTTCTCAGAAAGCATAAGAACAGAAATGTATATTTGACCTTGAATTGGGTATTCTGTTAATAGAACTGACAAGTCTGCTGAGTGGTTACCCACAGTGAGCAAAAGAAAGATAAAGAAGCATAAATAGGGTTTAATGACTATTAGGTATATGACCTAGACAAGAATGGGAATAGGTGGTCTCCTCCGATTGTTTCACAAAAACAATAGGCAATGAGGATGGACAAACGGCCACACGGACAAATGTATGGGCAAATTGTTTTGGCTTGTTCCTACTCGTATCAATAGGTTGTTGATGACAATTCGGACTTCTTGCAGTGAGTTTTGGATTTGTTTTAGTTAGAGAATCTTCTTTTCCTTCTTGAAAATAACATTTTGGATTTCCAGCTGTGAGCTATTTCTGAGACTCTCTTTGACAACTATTGGTGAGAATGTATAAGTTTTGAGGAAAACAGCATGAAGTTTTGGGAATTTAATCTTAAAACTCGTTAACTAAACTATTAAAGAAATTATCCAGTTAAAAGTACTTTGATAGTAGAACCGTTGTTTGTCTCACTTACACGGAACTCCAATATTAATATGCTTGTAGTACAAGATCTGAAGGATATTCTGTGCGTGCCTCACTGATTTTTTGATATGTTTCCAAGGAAGCTTGTTCTTGATCCATCATGCGCAATGCTGCCCTTACTTTCATGTGTAGATGGGTACAATGTTGGGAAATGAACGTATGCAAAGGGAGCAGTGTCAGGATTTTATAATCTGTATGGAACTGCTCAAGACATCAACTTACCAACTTCTGTGGAATTCGACTTTGAAAGTTATATATGCCTATTTTGTGGGGCCTGTGTTGTAATAGTAATCATTCACATAGGCTTCTATTTCTATATTTAAAGACACGAAAAATTAAGGGATGGGGCTAGTCAAAAGTTGCTGTAAAACTTTATTACAGTGTGCATATGTCGTATGCTTCTTTCGTACATCATACCTGTTTATATTTCTTTCCATACACTATGTTTATCCCTTGTATTATCTTTGCAGTCTTTCCTCGGTGCAAAAGTATGATAAGTAGGTAGGTTGGTAGAGAGGCATTGAGAGACCTGTACGCACAGAGCATGTCAGGATTGCACATGGAGGAAACTCGAGATCATTTTGATTTTCTCTGAAATATGCCGCATTGTAAAGAAGTGGGAAGGGAAAAGATATTGTTTTCCTTGATATAAAGCTGGGTTTGAATTTAAGAAGGTGGTAACTCCTTTTGCCTCCTCTTTGTACACTAATAGCTGCCTCAATTGCCGGTAATTATTAGAGTTCTGCGTCAATATCTCCATCGTCTGTGATTGGGGCTGTGAAGAATGTGATTTTGTGTCTTTAACCTCACTTGAAGAATCTGCTTGGACTTCTCTTCTATCATTTGACAGTGTCGTTTCGCTGTCTTTCCGAAGTGAGCTCTAATTGTTTTTCCATCACCTGGAGTAACTCCATGGAGTAGAATAGTATGTGCTTTAATTATGGAAGGCATGTTGATATTTGGTGTCTACTGACCGATCCATCTGTCACAAAGACATAGTTAGCTTGTTGGTCTGATTGTTTTAAGAGTCTTTCAGATTTCGATGGTGCCCTTTTGTCGGGATTTGGTTGGTCAATGAGAAATATGGTAAAAACTATTAGATGCTCACCCGCTTGGATGTGTCTGTCTATCTGTCTAGTTATTCCTCATTTGTCTCCTTTTTCTCTGTTTGGACTTGGTTTCCTAATCTTCTCGAGTAGTGCATTTCTGCTGCATATGGTTTTTCTAGCATCGACTCCTCTGATGAGAAATGGGTTTCCAGTGACTGCGATGTTTTGCCTTTGACCGTATGGTCTATGTAGAAGGGGAAGGCTTCTTTTATACCATTTTTACAATGCCGATATGTAGGACCTTTTATCAGCCTGAGATTGTTATCAGGGAATGACCAAGCTGCCTAACGTTTACTCCCCTGGCTAGCTTGCTAAGGTTATTAATTTCCTTTTTGGTCATTACTTAGTCATAATATGGTCACGTGCTTTGTGATTCGATTCTATGGTCGAGTTCTTCAGTTCATAGGGCATATAGATGATGGATATCCTTAGGCGCCTTTCTATTTTCAGGTGCAATTCCTATGACGCTATCACGTTGGATAAGCGGGCGAAATATTTGCAACGGAAACTTAAGATCGATGATGATGGTAAGTCCGCAAATTGCAATGTGATGGCACTAGGAGATGAACGCAAGCACCCTGTCAAGTTTTTGGTATGACGAATATCTGTCTGATAGGTTGGTTACTTCAGAACGACTTATGTCTATCGATTAGGGCTGTCAAAGTGGGTGACGATTAGTATTATAAACCACACTTATTTAAATGGGTCCCCTTAAGACAACGTATGGGTCATAATAGGTTTTAAAGTTAAAACCTAAAACGGATGGGTTTTAATGGATGTGTTATAAACTCACTTTAAATCCATTCAATATTCAAGTATAAACTCTTATATACTGAGTGGCTCGAACATTCCAACTGGCAAAGATTTGATAACTGACAAAATGGTGCTAAAACTCACACCATCTCTTAATTATATTGGCCGAGGGTATAGTTTATTAAGAACTAATAAGAAATTTCAAATGGGAATATGAAAGTCAAGTGGCTACAAAAAAACCAAAACCTGAACTTGTTTCATGATTTTTGGATAGGAGGTTTAGACTTTCACACTCCCGCCCATAACTTGACCCTTGAGCTTCTCACTAACTTTAACAAGTCGGTCCATGGAGCAACTCATTTCAAAGGCAACGATTTAAGGAGAAAAGTTGCTAAAAATGGATCCCGCGACGAGTTGGGTTTAAATTGAGTATGGTTTACTAAATTTGTGCTGGATAAAAATGGGTCAAATCATTTTCGATCTCACCTTGATCTAGACCTAAATTCGACCCATCCATTTGATAGGTCTACTACTAATATTGTACCATGTTTGGATCGTGGTTTTAGGTCCTTTTAGGAAAATATTATCTCTAACCATAGTGTTGTGCTTTATTTTGCAATGCTTGTGAGTGGATGTCCAATTGTAAATATTAGCTCTTGTTTAATGTTGGTTGATCTCGAAGGTGGGAGCAAGAGTGTGTATCTCATAACTCCGACAACCATTTGGGCAATTTTTTTCTTGATTCTACGTGGATTTATTTAAAGGAATATTATAGAAACACGAAATTTCTAGAAAATAGGAGAAATCGAGCTAGTAGAGCATGTCTCCTGGTATTTGTCCAGTTCCAACAAATTCGAGTGGCCAAAACTTCAAGATTGCGTATCTCATCGCTCCGACAATATTTTTTGGCGATCTTTTTCTTGATTCTGCGTAAATTTTCTAGAGGAATCGCATGGAAAACACGAAATTTCTAGAAACTTGGGTGAACCAAGCTAGTAGAGCATGTCTCCTCCCATTGCAACAAATTTGAGAGGGCAAAGCTTCGAAGGTGCGTATCTCATTGCTCTGAAAACTTTTTTAGGGGATTTTTTGTTTTCTTTGATTTGCTTTGCTTTTTTTGTTTTTTTTGTCTTTCCTATCTTTTTCTTGGTTTGGTAACAAAATGGCTACGTCCATGTAGATCAAGCTCTCCAAAACGAGAATTCAAGCGATCCATTCACAGGTGGATTTATAGGTGTATATCGAGAATTTTGCATGATCATTATCCCCAAAAAATTGATGATTGATGTGCAGTTTGTTTTTCATATATTGGCAAAAGCTATTGGCAAAACATTTCATGTGAATCTACAGTGTTAGCGTTGGACTTGATTCACATTTCATGTGAATCTACAGTGTTACAAGGACATCAAGTCCAACACTAACACTACAAAGCAGACCTTAAATTAGTGACAAGTCCTTTGTTTGCTGCAGAAATTCATGTGGTGTGGCTCCACTCCACAGTGTTGTCCCGGCCCATGTCCCGAGCCCGGTCACGCCTTTTTTTAAATTATTATTATTTTTTGAAAAAAATTGAGAAAGAATAAAATAAAAAGTTGAATTTATATGAAACGCGATATTCGGTAAAAATTGCAAGATATGAAAATATTTGATAATTTAGGATAACTAAGAGAGTGTGTAATATATTCAGCACACGGGTATACTGATATGCTGACAACGTCTAAAATTTGTTTGATATTCCATAGCTACCCTCGGCGGGTCAGCGTAGCCCTACCAGCATGCACCTCTTGATCACACTTACGGCTCCTTGAGCCACCATTAATGTCATGTCCCGTTGTTGGGGTATATTCAAAAGTTTACCGACTCCGGTCCAAGATTTCTTTAATCTCGAACAATTCGCCATATGCCGGTGCCTCTTCGTCTCAATCGATTACCCGATTCGAGTTCGTTCAAGTTCGAACTGTCCATACATTGTCCGGTTGGATTGCGTGATGTGAAGAGTGTTAGAGTTTCTGAAATTGCGAATGTTGATTTACGAAAGGTTTTGTGAATCGTGATTTACGAATGCCTTGTACAGAATTTTGCGCTCTATTTATAGGCTAAGGACGGATCTTTTAGTCTCTCTTTTATCGGATGGGTTTATACCTTATGAAACTATTTCCTTTGACAAACTAACATAAAAAGTAATTAGTCTGATGAAGAACTTAGTTTTTCTTCATCTAATTGTTGATAACATATAAATTTTTCTTCACAAAATTAGTTCACTTGTTTAATCAATTCATAAAACGTTCTCTTTATGTGATTTTATCTTTTATAAATTTAATTTTAAAATTATTATCTTTCATCGTAAATAAGTTTAATGTATACATACACCATTATACTCTGTTATGGCTCGATACAACATGGGAACAAATATTTGCTCTAAATGGAATTTTCCTCGATGTTATCATCAAATGTGGTGAAAATACGAGAGTATTGGTTCGACATCTAAAAAGAATGCAGATGAGAGGATACACTGCTATTAATTTCAACAAAAATTATTTTTTCTCAAGGAATTACGATAGAATCGAAACAATTTGTTAGTTGAAAAATGTGCTATATAAAAAAAAAGAGCAAAATTTAAGGGCTCATATGTCAAATAATAAAGCATTTTAACCTCCGAGATAAAGATACATTGACATTTTCAGCCCTATTTTCAAATAAATGTTTTCAAGCTTGTTATGAAATCTAAATTTATTTTATTTTAGTATTTATACCCTTTTTGCCGATAATTAGAAATTCTCTTTCATTTTCTTTTTCTTTTTTTACATAGAAGCCCTACTTAATTAAATAAGTCTTAAACTCGTGAAATACCCTAGTAAATCCAAAGACTCCATAGGGCGCGAGCAAAAGCCAAGATGAGTGTCCCAAATATAAAACTATTTACGCTCGGCGATTTGGGAAATCGAATCCGTGCCATGTTCTAAATCTGTACGAGCACCTCTATTGCTCAACCACTAAATCTATCTCCGGACGTTAATCTCTCTCTTTCAGTTCTAAACTTAGTACCATGTTTTCATTTATTTAATTTTCCTTAATGGTCCAATTCAAGTCTCCATCCTATCTTTCTTTTTTATCTTTCTTTTTTCTTGCTCTTTTTCTATGGTCACGTCTCCCCTAGACAATTTTATTGTTGATTTATGATCTATAGTTTGTTTTTATTACGTTGTCACATGGCAGGGCCCCCAATTTTGCGGTTGGAAGTTTGGTACATGTGGTAGGTATGAAATTGCAATTTAATAATATATTGCCATGTACGACTTATCACATGATACCCAGTAACATTTATCATGGATAGTCCCACTGCAGAGCGACAACAAGCCCAATCAACTGCCAAGTCTTCTTTCATTTATAATTCTTTTTGTTAGAATTCAATTTTGGAAGAAAAACCACAATAAATTTTAACCGAATTTCGTCCCCATTATCTTATTAACCTATCTTACAATTATTATTATTTTTATTTATAAAACGTTTATTTTAATAGATATAAAGTTTGTGATTGAAGATGGGAATTCAGGTGAAGCTGCACAGCAATTTTTTGCTTATGGAGGAATCCAGGTAGCTGGTCATGTGGGGGCACCATCATGCACTAAAGGGTTTGAGAAGAAGATATCGTTTTGTTTTCTTGTCTTCCTTCAAAAGATACGGTCAAAGTTCTTCGTGCTCCAAAATCCAGACCCATTGATAAGCTATCAAGACATTAGATTTAAACGGAATTTTTCCACAAAAAAAGAAAAAAAGGTCAGACTTAAGCAAGTCATTAAAAGACTCAATCTTGATTCTTGTTCGGATCTCATATCACTGAAATGTGAAATTACCTTAGGGTATTCTCTTTTTCCTAAAGAAAATAAAGATACAAGGGGATTTGAGGGTGCGAAATGTGCGAGCACCGATACATTAGAATAAGAAAGGCATCCGTGGAGTCCACATTACAAGATGACAACAGGCCACGGAAGCTCTCGTAGGAGTGAAAGCTCCCTTTCTTTGGTGAGGTTACACTTTAACCAAACACCAAGATCCAAGCACCATCATGCACATGTGGGTTTGGGAAAGAAAATATCATTTTGTGTTTTTGTCTTTCTTCAAAAGAGATGGGCAAAATTGTTCATACTTAAAAAATCGAGACCCATTGGTAAGCGATCAAGACATTAGATTTAAATGGAATTTTTCCACAAAAAAAAAAAGAATTGTATTATGGCCAACCAATTCAGTCCTAAACCTTTCAATTGTGCCAATTTAGTTCTAAACATTTTGACGATTTGTCAATTTAGTCCTAAATCTTTTCGCAATTGCCAATTTAGTCCTTCGGCCAATTTCGGCCAGAAATCACTGACGTTGTAGTCTAGGCAACACTAGCCGTCGTAGTCTAGGCAGCACTAGCCGTCTTATGCTATTATGAAATTTAGGGAAAACTTTTTATAAGTTGACAAATCTTTTTGTACGACTAATGCTATTAGTTTCGCCTTCCTGTACAAGGATCAAAAGTAAAAAACTGCGCTTTGGAATGTCATTGTAAGAGCAAAAATAATAACAAGGTGCTCATTTAGGGACTAAAATGAAGAACACACCAATCTACGAGGACCGAAATCTTAGTTTTTCGTCCTCGATTTTTTCTTGTAGAAAATTAATTAGCAATTAGAAACATAGTGAAAAATATGATAAATAACACAATTACGCCAAAGCTCCTACACAATGTGTGATACCTTACTAAGAACCTTGAACACTCGAATGAACTTTTGATAAGTTATTAAAGAAACATGAGAACATAAGGTGGGAGTGCTTATCAAAGAGACACGTGAAGAGGAATCATCTTATCACCCAAATAAATATTTCCTAATTTCCATAAAATCTATAAAAAAAAAATACATGTATATCTAAAAGACTACAAGAACATCAAGTACAAATATTTAAAAAAAAAACCCTATATAAATCACACATATTCATGCTGATCTAGCTTTTCCCCCATAACTTTTTTCTCAAAAAGATAGAAGTACAAGTTCCTAGATCCCTCCAATGTACCTGCTCTAACTTTTTATTTATTTATTTCCCTTCTCTTTTTATTTATTAATTTATTTATTTTTGCTTGGGACACTTGTTCACTGGACAATTTATGCTCACATTTAATTATCATTAATTTGTGTAAGGTGTCACATGGTCGGGCCACAGTCGGTTGGCAGTTTGGCACATGTGGTAGGCGTAAGGTTGGTGGTTAATTATTGTATAATTGACATAATTAATCTGACATTAAATATTGATACTTTCATATGTACGACTTATCACACATCCATACAGAAATGACTATCGTGGCTCCCACAACACAGAGCGACAAAAATTGAGATTTTAAGACATTTTATAGGAAATAGAATGAGTTCTAAACATAATTGCAATCAACCCCTAAACCTTTTCCACGTCCATACAGTCAATTCCCAACGTCATTGGTGACTAGGCTCTGATTGCCGGAATCTTGAACCACTTCAAACGAAAATCTAAGATTTCTTTCGAGTTAAATAAAAGTTTATTAGGAAAATGTGTCGAAATCGGAACACTAACCACTCTCAATTGTCTAAGTTGCGTTCAAAACAAATCGGTTTAAAAAACGGTTTTTTCAGGCGAAAATCAGCAGGATTTTGTGACGGGAAAAGACCCAGATAGCGTATCAAATGAATCATAGGACCAACCCCGTGGCCATGTGGTCTTGGTCTGAGAAGTTGAATTCATTCATGAGACTCTTCTCTTCCTTCACATGAGACATGTAAAAGTTCCACCATTTGATAAGCTATCAACATGTTCAGTTCGTAGGTTTCACACTTGATTTTTGGTTCACACTTCAATTTAAAAAGATTGTTATAATACCGCCTTTTCTCTTCTCTTTTTCTACTTTTGGATTTGTAAAAATTCCAAGATCGATAGCTTACTTCCTGAAATCACGCTGGGCTTTTTGAGGTTAATGTAACTACGCACGCCGCTTGAGATTTTATGTTGTTTTATCTTTTGTTAAGATGCTTGAGAGCTAGGGAGAGTTTGGTATGTTTCCATGGTTGATTTTAATCACACGCAATTTCATCATCCAACCTTTCTAGAAAAATCCTAGAGATGGGAAAGGCATATGCTATGTGTTTATGTAGTAAGATTCTTGCATTGGGCATGCCATGCGCTTGCATTACCTTCAAATGGATACATTTGAAAGTTAAAAGAAATGATCGATAAAATTATTTTGTTGGACCAAATTACCTCTATGCATATATAAAAGGAAAATCGATCCTCTCTCTCTTTTCCTCCCATCCTTGCGCAACCGCGGTCACACCCATCCCACGACCATCACTTAGCTCGCAATCGCAACACGCCTCTCTCTCTCTCTCTCTCTCTCTCTCTCTCTCTCTCTCTCTCTCTCTCTCTCTCTCTCTCTCTCTCTCTCTCTCTCTCTCTCTCTCTCTCTCTCTCTCTCTCTCTCTCTCTCTCTCTCTCTCTCTCTCATGTGTAAGATGGTAATAGAGGAGGGCTCAGTGGTCACGACCACTCCAGTATTGTTACCCTCAAGTGATGCCAAATCTATAATCACTTAATGCTGATGAAAGCCTCTCTTTCTCAATCGCACTTCCCTCGTCAATAAAAGAGGTTTCTAGAGTCGTAACCTTACCAAAATTGAGGTTGTGAATATTATAAGTATCACCATAGTTATTGAATCATCTCGCATTTCATAATCAATCCATTCAATTAAAATCAACGTAAGAAATTCACCTCTTATTCAAATGTAGCCTCCCTAGAGTTCGCACACCAACACATCATGAGAAACCAATTATTCATGTCCGACAATAGTCACCATATTCATCCTCCTACTGAATGAAATCCACGCTTGCTCAAGCCGTCAAGTTATCCTTACGCAAAATCAATACGATGTCCCACGCGGATGACATGATGGACCAACTCTCTCGTACCCAATCTTCTCATTTGTGCCGTTGATTCGGAACACTCCTTCCTTTTTCCCACAATTGACTCCATTGAAGGAGACTCGCATATGAAAGAAAACTAGAGACGCACATTCACAGTGAAAGGGCATTATAAAAGAGCATATCCTTTCCTTGTATGCCTCCCAACGAAGAAGGCACTCAATTTTCAACATCTTCTCTACATTTTCCACGCACCAAACGTCAAAAGAGCGGGCGTGCGTGCATGTCACGGGGGTCAGCGTATGCTATGCTCTTACAAACGAACCGGTGAAAGTATAACGTTGGCTAAGTTGGGGTGTTGGCTCTTTTCAATTGACTTAACGTTCAAAACAAGTTGCTGGAAAAGAAACATTATTTTAAGGGGGAAATGAGCAGAATTCTGCCATGGGAAAAACCCCAGATAGCGTATCAAATGGGATCATAGGAGCCAACCCCGCGTGGTCCGGTCTGAGAAGTTTTTTTTTTTTTTTTTTTTTAAAAGATTTTTCATTTTAAAACCGGTCTGAGAAGAATTTTCAAAATCTCTTTCTTCCAATGCGATTTGTCAAGTTGCACCGTTTTATAAGCTATCAATTATGTGTTGGGGTCGGGAGGAGGTTTCGCACTTGATTTTTAGTTGGGTTAATACCATAAAAAACTCCAAATTGATATACACGTGACAAAAACTAATTTTTTTATCATAAAAATTCTAAAATTGGTACACCTTTAATAAAGTTACTCCAAACTACTTTTTCAATCATCAAAAACCTTAAACTGGTATACCCGTAATAAATTTACTCTCAAATAGTTTTCATTATATTGGATTAATAACACGAAAAATTCTAAACTGATACACTTGTGACAAATAAAGAGTAAAACCCCAAACCGGTACATCCGTCAACTGTCATGTGTCTTCCAACTCAAAAAATTGAAGGTGAAATTTAACGTAAACTAACGGGGGTAAATTTGTCACAAACGTATCAGTTTTGGGTTTTGCGTGGTATTAATCATTTTTAGTTTATGATTAAATTCAAAAGGATTATATCTATACAAGATATAGTACTTTTTCACGTCTCTTTTTTTTTTCTTAAATTTTTTGATTTGTACAAATTCCATGATCGACAGCTTATGATTCTTCCTAAAATCACGCTGAGCTTTTTTAGGTCAATGTAACTACGCACACATCTCGAGATTTTATGTTATTTATTTTTTGTTAAGATGCTTGAGAGCGAGGGAAAGTTTGGTATGTTTCAATGGTTGATTTAATCGCGCGCAATTTTCCTCCTACCTTTATAGAAAATCCTAGAGATGGGAAAAGCATATGCTATGTGCTTACGTAGTAAGTTTCTTGCGTCGGGCATGGCATGCGCTTGCATTGCCTTAATTGATTCGTTTTCAAAGTGAAACATTTGAAAGTTAAGAAAATCGATCCTCTCTCTCTTTCTCCCATCCTCGTAGTGTCCTTGCGTGACCACCGTCACACCCATTCCATGAATATCGCTTAGCTCGCAATTGCAACCTCTCTCTCTCTCTCTCTCTCTCTCTCTTACACGCAGAGATGCGTACAAAGGTGACAAAGGAGGACTTGGTGGTCACGACCATCCCAACATCGCTGCCCTTTGATGACGCCAGATCTATAGTCACCGAGGGTCTCTGGCTCTTCACTCATCAATAAAGGAGTTTTCTAGAGTCGTAACCTTGCAAGAGTTGAGGTTGTGAAAATTATAAGTATCACCATAATTATTGAATCATCTCACATTCCATAATCAATTAATTCAACTTAATTCTACGTAAGAAATTCACCTTTTATTCAAATGTAGCCTCCCTACAGTTCGCACCTCAACACATTGTGCAAAAAAACCAATTATTCGTGTCCATATGAGATCAAACCCTATAATCATCACCAAATTTGTCTTCCTACTAAATGAAATCCGCAATTGTTCAAAGTCGCCAATTTTTCCATACACAAAATCAACGTGACGTCCCACCAGTACTCTGAGCCCCTCTCAGGTACCCCCATCTTCTCATTTGAGCCTAGAGTGGCACTCCTTTTGATTCGAAGCGCTCCTTTCTTTTTCCTCGTCTCTTCTCCTTTTCCATAATTGGCTCCATTGAAGAAGGCTTGCAAATGAAGAAAACTATAGAGAGGGACATTCATAATCGAAGGGCGTAGAAAAGAGCATGTCCTTTTCTCTGATGCCTCCCATCGAGGAAGGCACGCAATTTTCAACATCTCCGCTACATTTTCCACCCTCCAAACGTCAAAAGAGTGGGAGTACACGTCGCGGAGGCAGCATATGGTCCGACAAACTAATTACTCCTCATGGAAGAAGCAAAGTCTAATTCCAACTACATGTCAAAACTGTCACTGTCAAAGCAAAATAGTGACAAAGTACTGGTTTATGGACTAAAATGAACAACACACCAAAGCACATCATGGATCACATCTTCGTTAGGTCCGTTCGTTTTGCGTAGAAAAAATACTTTGGAAAATATTTTTTAGAAAATAATTAATTATGATTACACGGTTTCACGGATGATAAAAATATTTTTCACTCATTCATCTTCACAAGCAATATTAGAGATCATTTTTTTAAAATATTTTTTTTTTCAAATCATGAATTTTTCATGTAAAACTAACGCATCCTTAATTCTAATCAATTTGAAATTAGAAAAAATAGTGAATGAGCTGATATACGACTTAATCACCCAAGCTCCTACATAACTTTTGAAGCCTTACTAATCCAAAAGAGAGCAAGGAAGTGCATTGAACACTTGGATGAACCTTGATAACCAGTTGGCGAGGCACGAGAACATGAAGTGGTGGACTAATCAAGGAGAGATGAGAAGAGGAATCAATCATCTCATCACCCACAAAAAAGATATTGCCTAATTTCCTAAAACCTATAATGGAATGCATGTGTATCTAAAGACTACAAGTACATCAAGTACAGACAAAAGAAAATTTATTTAAATCATATCGATCTAGCTTCTCTCGGAAACTCACTTTCTTAAAAGGATAAAGTACCAGTTCCTAGATCCCTCCAATAAAAATTCAATAAACCCGGTCTACCTTTTTTCCCTCTCTTTTTTATTTTATTTATTTACTCACTTCTTCATTTATTTTTGCTTGGGACACGTCTCTCCTAGACAATATATGCTCATATTCATTATTCATTAGTTTGTGTAACGTGTCACATGGGAGGACCCCAGTCGGTCGGCGGTTTTAGCGGATGTGGTAGGCTTAAGATTGGGGAATTATTATGTAAATAGAAATAATTAATCTCACTTTAAACATTGATACTTTGAAATGTATGAATTATCAAACATCAAGTTCTACCCTGGAGCCATGTTCACCCTTACAACTTAGGATTCGAGTCCTTAAGGGAGAACATCTCCGAAGATCCAAAAACTTGGGATGTAAACAGTCTAATTTGGGTGTTTTGTCCAACCTCAATCCATGTCATTCTTTAGATCGGGTTCCAACCTCCATTTGGGTGGATAACCGATTTGATAGCCAGTTATTAATGAATTTTTTTACTGTTAATCTGCTTATATGCTCAACAAGTTGTGTACAGTGAATGGCCCTAACTCTGGAATTTAGAACAAAATTTGGAAAACTAGAGTTCATGGGAGGCACGAGATGATGTTTTGGAGGACAATGGCAATTGTCTTGCCCTATAGAGCTAACCAATCCTTTCATTCATTGTGTGCAAATTCAGAAGAAACTTTGGTCCATCTATTCACAGCAATGCCCTTTGGTGTAGATTTTATGGAGACAGATTCCATAGGATATCATCTCGTCTGCTTGGAACTTCACATCACTAAAGGAAATGATAAACCACTTCCTTGACTTAGGGCGAATCACACGGAGAAAATCATTTTCCCTGAACCATTCAATAAATGAAAACTAATAAATTTCCTTGAAAATGATTTTCATAGAAAATATTTCCTTTATCATAAAGTTTTTAGTGAAATAAATGCACCCTAAATGGATTATTCAAGAGCAACCTATACATGATTATGGGTGAACCTATGATGGATTAAAAAGGAAATTTCAATCGACTTTCATTAGTTACATTTGAAATTTAGGTTTTCTTTTTTTTCAAAACTCAAATCTCCCCTCAATTCCACATAAAAATATTTTAGTTTATACTTTTGATTAGTCTCGTAATCAAGTCACGCAAAGTAATAATAAACAATAGCCATAAGAGACTGGAGATGAGACTTTTATCTTTTAAACAAAAAAAAAACCTAGGATTTCTTTCGAGTAGATTAAAAATTTGTAAGGAAAAAATCTATTAAAATTGCTGGGGGTTTCAACACTAACCACTATCAAATTGGTGAGACTACAACACGTTGGCTAAGTGGGGGACGATTAGCTCTTTCCAATTTACTTAACGTTCGAAACAAGTTTGCTAGAAGAAAAAAAACATTATTTTAAGGGGGCAATAAGCTGAATCCTGCGATGACAAAAGCCAGATAGCGTATCAGCTGGGTTATACGAACCAACCCCCACGTGGTCTGGTCTGCGAAGTTGAATTCATTCCGTATGAAAGACTTCTTCCTCACTTGCTTTCTTTCTTCCAATGCGACTCGTCAAAGCTCCACCGTTTGATAAGCTATCGACCACGTTGGGCTCTGCAGGTTTGACACTTTGATCTCCCCCTCGTTTTCAGCTTTCGAAATTTTGTGAGAATTCCAAGATCTACGGCGACAGCTTATGACGTTTCTGCCTTGAATCGCGCTGTGCTTTTGGAGGTCTTGTCACTACGCACGCGTCCCAAGAAAGTTCGTGATTACAAATGTCAACGAGGAAGACTTTTTATGTTTATTTATATTCTTATGAAGATTCTTGACAGCGAGGTAGAGTTTAGTGTATTATTTCTCACCAACGTGGGGAGAATTCTAGAGGACGGACAAAGCATATGCTTTGTGCTTGCGTAGTAAGATTCCTGCATTGGGCATGATGCGCATGCGCTTGCGTTGCTATTTCTTTCTTATGAGGTGGGTTTAGAAAAAATATTTTCCGAAGAAACGATTAGTTTTTATTTATTTAATAATTTAGAAAATATGATTATTTTTTCTTACGAGAATGGAAAGCCGTTTTTTCCCAAATCTAAATTTTACTACTTTCAATTCATATGAAAAACGTTTTTGAAAAGTCGATTAGTAAAATATCGAAAGGTTGAAAAATAATTTTTTCAAAAATAGTTTTTCTTAAAACTAATGGACCCTTAGATGGAGAAGTTAAGAAATGAAGGGTAAAATTATCTCGTTAGACCACAATACCGTGTCTTTTAGAGAATTCGGCCCCAAATACCAAAACGTTGCTCCTCTATTTCTCCTGTCCTCCTCATGCCCCCATGCAGGGCGCAATCCCCTTTGCGCCCATCCCGTCACACTCTCATTTATCTTGGTGGTCATGATTACCTTCGGTGTCGTTACCCTCGGGGTACACCGGATCGATAACATCCAAAGATGATGAAGCCCCTCTCCCTCCCTCCCTGATAATAGGAAAGGGCTCGGGGATCGTGACCTTACAACAACTATGGTCACTGACCCCATCGTTGTCGCTCAGTTTAATCAGTTTAAGAGGACGTCCAATTCGACAAACTATAAGTTTCATGATAATTATTGAAATCATAGTCATATTTCATGTAACCTCCCTCCGATTCACACAACGCATCATGAAAAACTAAGAACTTGTCATTCATGTCCATGTATTGATTAAAACCCTATACTTATCAACAAATTCACCCCTATACTTATCAAGTTGCCAAGCTATCTTTACACAAAATCAACGTACGGTCACTCTCATGTACCCATCTTCTCTTCTCCATAATTGATTCATTGAAGAAGAAGACTTGCAAATGAAGAAAACATGGGAGGGACCAGCGGTCCATGCTTTCCAGGAAAGGGACACGCAAGACTTCACACGTTCATAGTAGTAACAGCGCATACTGGAAGAGCATATGCTGATGCTGATGCTCTTCTCTATGCCTCCCGTTCAAAGAAGGCAGACAGAATTTCCAACATGTTTCTCAGCGTTTACCACGCACCCAAACATGCTCTTAGAAATTTCCACATGGAAGAAGAAGAAGCAAAGTTTAATTCCAGCCGCACCAGAAAATGAAAGGTAGGAAAAAGAGAGAATTTTCTTGATTCCATTGAGTACAGATTACACAGAAAGATACAAAAAACACATAGTCTCTCTCTCTTTTCATTTTTCTCTTTTTTTTTTTGGCTTTTTTTTGGGACTAAGTGGCTTTCTCACTTCCTCACTCTCATGGGGGAAAAGAGAGATGGGGAGGGGAAAGACAGGGCAGGCAGGCTTCTCAAAACCCCTATTTACCTCTCTTCCAAAACACCAGACATAGGCCTTTTTACAGAAGAAAAAAGGAATAAAATTGAACAAAGATGACACTCTGCAGTCTCTCCCGGCAATGGCCTCCTCCAGGCGTTCTCTCTGTCTCTGAAAGTCTGGAGTGCGATCCATCTTGGCCTTGGAGAGTCACGTTCTCAAGCAGAGCAGCAACGCAGGGTACGGGTGCGAACGTATGATGGAATTTACAATGGGGAAAGCAAAAAACAGTGGATGTATATGCAGGATCCTGCCGCTACCACCGACCCAGTAGTTTAACTTTTGGATTCGATTTGGGAGAGGAGGGGGGGATCTTCCCATCATTCAGGTCAGATCAGGCAGTGAGTTTGTCTCGCCTCCATTCAGAATCCATGGATGCCCTGCACATTTACAGTAGAACAGACGCTCTTGAGGATAAGGTAGGAGGACAAGAGAATTTTGAACATCGGATGCTCCATATCTCTAACAAACTACAGTGAGAGAAAAATTGCTGCGATCATCTTAAAAAGATTTTTAGATTTCCGATCAAACGAACCAGAAGCAAATATTCAAAATCCAAATCCCCTTTCCCCTCTTCAAGCATCTGATCGAGTAAAAATCAAAATTTTCTCGCCAATTCAGAAACACGAGACCCTTTTCCAAGCTTCGAAAACGAAAAAGGAGAAACCTATCAAAAACTCGGAATCACCATCCAAGGAACAAAGAATTGACACTGCCAATAAATATCTCCCCTTTCAATTCTAAAACCATCTGAAAATCCCCAAGAAAGATCAGACTTTTATCACCAATTCAGAACCAGAAAGAACAAAACCGAAACTGAAAGAAACTCAACACGACCTCTCGCCAAACTCCACAAGAGAAGAAAAGAAAAAAAATCTGATTCACAGTCACAGATCACCCTCTGGTGATCCGATAAAAACCCAGTTGAAACAGAACAGAGGGGAAAGAAGGGGACAAGAATGGAGGACGGAGGACTCACTCAAAGCCTGCTCTGCAGAGAACCGCCGGTTAACGTCCCGGCAAATCATCTTCCTGAGCAGATCCTTAACATCCGCGGACACCCCTCTGAAATGCTTCGTCGGGAACCTCAAATTCCCCCGCACCACCTTCTCGAAGATCTCCTCCACCGAGTCCCCGTAGAACGGAGGCACCCCGGACACCATGATGTACAGGATCACCCCGACGCTCCACACGTCCACCTTGTCGTTGTACTCCCTCCCCAGCAGCACCTCCGGCGCGACGTAGTACGGCGTCCCCACCACGCCCTCCGCCGTCGCGGCCTTCCCCTCGCCGCCGAGCCAGACCGCCGACCCGAAGTCGGCGAGCTTCAGGCCGCCGCCGCGGGGGTCGAGCAGGACGTTCTCGGGCTTGACGTCGCGGTGCACGACCCGGAGGCTGTGGCAGTGCGCGACGGCGGAGAGGAGCTGGCCGACGAGGCGGCAGGCCTCGGCCTCGGGGAGGGATCCGCGGTGGGCGACGACGTCGAAGAGGGTGCGGCGGTCGCAGAGCTCCATGACGAGGGAGAGGGAGGAGGGGGAGTCGAAGGCGTCGACGATGGAGACGACGTGGGGGTGCGGGGAGAGGAGGGACATGATCTTGGGCTCGTGCTCGAGGCAGGCGCGGTCGGCGGGGTCGTCGGAGAGGAGGGACTTGTCGATGACCTTGCATGCGAAGAAGGCGTTCTTGGCCGGGGAGAAGCAGCGGTAGATGGTGCCGAAGCGGCCGCGGCCGAGCTCCTCCAGGAGGTGGTAGCTGTCCTTCAGCGCATCGCACATCTTCTTGGGTTAAGGCGCTGTGCTTGCTTGCTGTCGCTGTTCTTGTCTCCGTGTCCTGTTTTTGAGGTTGTTTCTCCTTGCTGTGCTAGGGCTTCGTTTTGGGAGTGTTTTCGGTTTGAGCATTGATGTTTTATACGATGGAGAGGGGAATAAGGTTGGGGAATATTCGATCAGAGGGGAGCTATGAGGAAGGTTCACCACGTTTTGGGAGATGGACGGCTGCGATTTGGTTGCATCGTCTTTCTTTTTTTCTTCTGATTTTTTTGGGTCAGCGGAGGGTTTTTTTTGGAATTAGGGAAAAACCCCTCAAAAACCCTAAATTATATATACGGTAACAAACCACCGGGAGGTGAGGAGTTCAAATCGCCATCTTCTTAAGGGGAGCTGAGAGTAGGAACATTTAGTTTCGGGTGTGGGGTTCGATTCCCACGCTCTTTTAAGAGGTAGGGTAAAAGCTTAAGAGTGAGTTGAGAATTAGAGTAGGATAATGTAAAAAAAAAAAAATTACGGTGACACAATTATCCTAAACTTTTTTTTGGTGGCATTGAAAATCCAAAATCATACCTATCGTGACACATGTACCTTAAACTCTTTTTTCTTGTGACATCAAACACCCAAAATTTGTATCCATGTGATAAAATTACCATACATCAAGACTCCGTTAATTGATATTTCAGTCAAATCGACGTCATTTTATTTCACTTAAACGTGTCGACACCATTTGCTTTCTGTCGATGATGTAGACAGATTTGTTTAATGGTATTAATTGACAAAATTTTGATGAATGGTAAAAGTGTCATGTATGTATGAGTTTAAAAGTTTTTGTGCCATGAAAAAAGTTTAGAATAAATGAGTTATAATGGCATAAATTAGGGTTTTCAGCAGTTTTTTTTCCTTTTGACTTTTAAGTGTTTTGAGGTTGAATTATTTGAAAAAGACAAGGATAAAAATAAATAAATAAAAGTTTGAGGTTGAGTTTTGAATTGGGGTTTCGTGACCGGAGCGCAAATGGAATAGGTTGACTTACGTTACGTACCACCATCACTAAAATGTGAATTTTTTTTGGTCACAAAATATGAATGACGTGCGTTTTATCGGACTATAGAAATAAGCCTAATTTTTTTTGACTAAAAAGTATGCCTAATTTTATGCATACAAATTGACCTAAATTATCATCCGACCTTTTTATATATATTATTTACTAAAAGAAACTGCCGGCGACTTTCCTTTGATGAATTTTTCCCATCATTTGCGTACATTACTCTCGGGGAGAAATTTTAGTTTGCTTATACAAAATATTTTAGAAAATTTCCCCTCTCTCAACCCCCTCTCTCTCTCTCTAACTTTTATATTATTCTTCTCATCGGCTCATAAAAAAATAATTTCTCTCTCCTCTCCCAAACTTGACAAAATGAGCTGTCGTATTTAGAAATACGGTAGATCCGATTTTGAAGTGTTGTATCTTATAATGCAAGGGGTCGAGTCTCAACTGATCGGACATCATATAGTTCTCACGACATGAAGTGATATTAGAGTAATTTCTTGTGATCCTTCGATCTCTACATGGGTTGTCGGGTTTCTGGCAAGGCGAGGAGATTCAAGAGACGATTAACCGGTGTGTTAAACACAATAAAAAAAAAAAGCAGTTCATAATCGTGTGAGCAAATAAGAAATAAATCGGGTCAAATGGACCGGATTTGGCTTTTTGTTGTTATGTTGGGAATGTGGACCGGTCAGTTTGTGTTGGCCAGAAAGAAGGTGGTCAATTCTTTTGGGTTTGGAGAGTCCGTTTTGATGATTACAAGCACAAAATGAATAGTGAGATTGTGGTATGTTATGACTAGGCCACGATGCAAACTAATTATGACTCTTTTGGGGAAAATATAAAAGAAAATTAATACTCTTAGATCACAATCGAACGAAATAGACTTGCTATAGAAAATGCATATATCAAGATTAACTTTTTTTTCTTAATCAAGATTAACTTAAGTTAGCAGATCTTACCGTATCCAGGTTTATTAGTAATTTTTGCCCAAACTTAAGGACATGATGAAGAGTTAATCATGCCTAATTTCTGGGGGACAATCAAATCAAGAGAGAAATTTTTTTTAAGAAAAAACACTTTGCCAAAATCAAACCCCCATTTCGATTCAGCTTAAATTTTCCTGGGGTCTGGAAAAATCTAATTAGAATTAAAAATGTAAAATCACACGGATTATCCAAGAGGATAACCTAACGCTCTTGTCTCTTTTCTTCCACTTTCTATTTGGAATTAAAAGCCTTTTTAAGTGTTTATGGATGGCAAAGGGACAACCTGATCTTTGTCTCTCTTGTGCTACGATTTAGCCCAGCAAATTCATGGAATCAGGTCTCCATTCCGCCTAAAAAGCTCCAAACCTTTTGCAACTGGGTTGGGGCATGCTTTTGCTTCCTAGGTCCACCATCCAACCACTAGTCATTTTTCCCTACTGTTCGACCAAAAAATTTTTTATCCTTAAATAGTGGTTGATGGGTATAAGATGGAATTGAATAAAATCGAAAAATCAAATAAGGAACTTACAATTTGGCCCCCGGATTAGGGCCGGCAATTTGTTTTCACGGTCAAGTTTAGTGTACATTTCTATCAAGTCATGTAACAATGACAATTATATTCTTATCAAGCATGATAAAAAAAAAAAAACATACTTCAAACTCATGTCACTTTCAAATTCATTGATATTGGCTTGTCTAATTGTGTAAGACCGTGTCGATTGATGTAAAAAAGTTTTCATTCCTCCGAGGGTTTGAACAGAGACTCAAACACGACTTTAAGGTCCCATCTACGTTACCTGTCCCATACGAAATGCAAAAGGTGGGACATACATAATTTTAGCGTCCAAAGGCACGTCAATCACTCTATCTTCTCAAAACGGAAGTTTTTCATTTCCAAGTAATTTTCAGTGATTTCAAATTGAGCATATTTAGGAAACTATCTAGATTATCTTTCTTCTAAAACGGGGTATTAAAGATGAGGTGGAACCTAAAATTATTTGCTCATGAAAACATGGTGAAGTAGATAAACATCACCTCTAATGTGTAGCTATTCCAATCCCTACGTGCCTCTTACACGGAAAAAAGGCAAGAATAGCCCTCGCCCATTCTCAAGCAACCACACGAATTCGTTTTCTTTTCGTTTATTTTTCAGAATAACATGAATAATTCGCAATTTTGCAAAGGTGAGTACATGAACAAATTAACCGAAATCCGACCAATTACAAGTTATAGGAAATAAAAAAACTAGCCAACTATGTCTTAGTATTGATTTTAATACGCTATAAACACATGTTAGGTTGGCTCAAGAGATCCCCAGACTATCGATTAGATCGAGTATTGCCTTAATATTGTCGGTTACATTTAACTCATTATGACACGTATATATTCAAAAGGCATGCAAAATCCTATCTTTTTGTTTATGAGCACTAATGAATAGGACAATATAGCATATAGAAATGGAATCTCAAGATAGATCTAACTTGAGTTGGCCTAACCACGAGTTGATTAAATTTAAACGTTTAGGATGGGCCATGCCTCCACAATTGTGTTTAACAATAACGCATCCATAATTATGTGCTTCACAAGATAATGACAATGTCCATTCCCTCAATCATGATGTCGATTCAACCAATGACAAAATTTCACCAAAAGGTTTTCTTTTTTAGCCTAAGAAAATGGAAAATTTAAAAAAGGAAAAAACTTTCCCTTTCATGTGGATGATATAACAGCCAAGGCCAATTGGAGTTAATATAAGTGGGGCACTCCAGAAAGCCATGTCTTCCTCTACCACCAAAGCAAGTGGCCACTGGTTTTCCACAAACCTGAAATCTCTCTTTATCTTTTTTCCATTCCTCGTCAAGTTTAACAGTCATTAATCTAAAATTTATAGGAAAAATAGAAGTTAAGCTTACAGGAGCGTAATAAGTTTTGTTTGTATTATGAAAATGTCAAATCGAGAAACTTAATCCGATAATTGGATATTCACTCTTCCGTGCAAACCGAATTATGAATGAAGTGAAATAGGAAAAAACGAGCACCACACATGTAATAAAACTGAGGCAAAATCCGATTTTGATATCACGTTGAAATACCTAACTTAAATACTTAAATGAATAAGTGAAGGAAAATCACACATATATATATGAAAATAAATAAATTTCATTTACAATGGACGTGAAATATTTTAACGCGTATAAATGGCATAACATTCTTTTCCTTCTTTTTTTTCCTCGCACTTTTTCGTTTGGTCCATGTGGGGGCAAACTACTCTTTTCCTTCTTTTTTCTAACCTTTTTCCCACTTTATATATAGATTTATTATAAAAAAGAATGAAAAATTTCTCGTGCATGGAATCTGGTAAAGATTTGCAGGCAAAGCTTTTTCGATTTGTAACTTCAAACAAAAGCCGAGGTGGTCGGTACAAGTGTGCCGGACATTGGAAGGTACAGAAGAAGGACGAATGATGTGGGGACACACAATCACCGACTTTGAAAAAGGCTATGAAAAAAGTTATTCGAGCCATTGATTTGAAGATGCAATTTTGGAATTGCATATAGTCAATTTCGTTCTGTGTTTTCTTCCAAAAATGAATTGTTAATGAAGATAATGGTCATTAATTGCATTTTAATAGATGGAAAGGTTCATCAATGAGAACATATCTAAGTGAAGATGATGGTTATGAACGAAGTCATTTGGTAGAGAACATAATTTTGATGGTCTTCACTTCTTCATAGAAAATACTATCTTTTGGAGTTTTGAGCTAATTATCTATCAATACCATTTGATTAGTTTTTCAATTATGTCAATGCCTATTTTATAAAGGAAAACGCAGCATTTTTTCCGCCTTTATATTTTCGAAACTATCCTTATGTTAAAGCATGATTATGTTTCTTCAAGCAGACACTCACATGATGCGTAATTATCTAGCTACACGGACGCCCATGCGCCTTAACCCTAGTCTTTTATAATTACGAAACTGGGATGGCCTCCAACTAAATTTAGGTAAAGCGTCAAGAAAAAATATAAGCCCACCAATTTAATGCATAGTTAAACAGAGTAATCAGTGGATGATAAGCTATGCGAATAATGTGTTCCTTGTGATGTGAATAACAATGATATGAGAAAACTTAACAAAAAGGTCATAAACTTATTACACTTAAGCCAATTCGGTCATAAACATTTTAATGGTGCAAATTTATTCCTAAACATTTCGACGATTTGCTAATTTAGTCCTTAACCTTTTGACGATTTGTTAATATAGTCCTTTGGATCAATTTTTATTGGAAATCGTTGAAGTGGCAGTCAAGTCAACACCAACCATCCTACGTGGCATGGGTCGGCATTGATGTGGACATTTTTTTAATTTTTTTCTTTTCTTCTTTCTTTCCTTTTCTCTAACCACGCAGTTGATTATTAATAGGGTTAACACCACAAAAAGCCTTAAACTGGTACACACATAACAAATTTACCATAAATATAGTTTTTGACCATAAAAAATCTTAAATTGGTACACTTGTGACAATTTTACCTTTTGTTAGTTTCTGTTAAATTTTATCGTCAAATTTATGAGTTGGATGACATATGGCAGTTGACGGGTGTACCAGTTTGAGGTTTTACACTTTGTTTGTCATAGGTGTACCGGTTTGTGATTTTTTGTGGTATTAGATAAATTTGTTACAAATATACCGGTTTAGGGTTTTTGATGGTAAAAAATTAGTTTGGGGTAAAATTGTTAAAGGAATATTAGTTTTAGATTTTTCGTGGTAAAAAAATTAGTTTGGGGTAATAGTCACAGGTATATCAATTTGGGGTTTTTAATGGTATTAACCTTAATTAATAAATATGTTATTAGTATATGATGAAACACACTGCAGTTGATTACAGTTGTTGAGCTCAATGTTAATTACAGTTGTTGTTGTTCTGATTATTATTCTCAATAGTATTGTTATCGTTATATTGTTAAGTCATTAGTATATAATGGAATACACTGCACTGTCTTATGTAGTCACGCCAAGAAGAACGCACGCACGATGAAACATACACAACCACCACAGAGTCCCGGACCATCCGCATGCATGGAGAAGAGAGAACTACGTCACTATGCATGTTCTCATTTAATATGTCAATTTTTTGTTTCCAAATTTGATATGATTTCTTGAAGTTTGATCAATACTATTTTAAATCCAATGACTATCCTCTGGCGATCAATGGTCATCGAAAATGACTTGAAACAAGAAGCAATCGATGCACGTAGCTTGCCTTCATTTTCACCACAAAGGAAAAACAAAAGAGATTATCGGTGCACGTAGCTTGCCTTCATTTTCACCACAAAGAAAAAACAAGAGAGTTGTCTCTTGTGGGGATAGTTAGATTCCAAGATAGTGGAAACAATAATTGAGTTTTTAATTTTTCTCATAACTTTTTTTTTTTGCAATCATTTTGGGGGTTCAGTCAGATTCTCAATGATGGAAAGAAAATGCCGCACAAATATGTCATGGATGACTAAGCATCTATCTTATTATTAATAAAGTTAAGGTAAGAGCATGCGTAATAAAAAATGATAAAATATTTAAATATTAAAATCCTATCTTCATTTAATAAATTAAAATTTTAGAATAATTCGTAGTGATCCCATAAAATTTTACAGAAGATATGTCTCATGTCACTTCCAAGCATTTGGCTAGGATTGTCTTAGGCTTCATTTTTCTTATAAACAATGAATAGAAGCTACCAATCTGCTCTAGTCAATTTATTGCCGCCACTATCTATCCATCCATGCCAAACAACGTCATGGTATGCTCGCATGGTAAACTAAAAAGCGTCAGGCATGACGCGAATCGAAATTCGAAACATGTATTATATGATCAATCGGCCCATATAATGACATGAATACGTTTTTTAAATGAGCCCCACCTCATGTTGAGGTTCTCTATGTTGGTGTGATACACTTTTATGTTTTTACAAGATTGGCAATCGAAAATACAGTTTGGTTTCAGTGGCCGAAGCGACTATCGCTGCTTCCAAGTTTTCTGAAGTACAATTCACATCGAATTTATATATGTAAATATCCTTATGTTTTTACCAGATTAGCAATCGAAAATATAGTTTGGTTTTGATGGCCAGCCGCCCTCGTCGGGATCTCAATGAAGGCCATCAATCCTTCTCGAGGGGTGGCGGTGCTGCCTTTCTATATAATTCCTTTTTTTTTTTCATTTTCTTAAAAATTTTATTGACGAGGCTATTCAACGTAAACATGGGTAATTAAAAAAATATAAGGATCAAATTAAAAGAATTGAAGTTGGAGGACAAAGTAAGAATGTAATGACTTTATTTTTTTAAAAAAAAAAATTCAAGCTATTATAATCATGTTTCAACAACAAATATATCATTCGACGTGGATTTGAAGTAAAAAGGAAAGTTATTAACGCGATACTTTCCTTAATTTACGCTAATATTTTAAAGTTTTATCCTGCTTCTCTAACAATTACTCTTATTATAGAAAAGATCAAATGTAATTATAGCATATTACCATTTAAAATTAGCTGTTTGATATATTTGTCTAACCTAAATCAAGGAAGAAAAGAAAGATCTTAAGGTAGTAGAACATAACACGTGCCAGACGCAATTTTTGGGGAAGATGAACTTTTTGTCACCGAAATTTTATCCCATTTTTGTTCAAACGTAGCAAAATTCTTTCAGCTTATATGCTGAAATATATGTAAAACTTAGATGCTCCAACAGTTTCAACTGTATAGATATACCTACGCAAAGTGTATATGTCCCAGCAAGTTGGGCTTATACTGATTTGCATGCATGTATATGGGCACTCAATAGAGGAGCAGAGTCTGCATTATGGTCAAGTTTGAAGGTAAAGACATTTCTGGTTTTGCAACTGAAGTTGTGTCAACTAGACTTTCAACATCAAACACAGATTAGATTGTTTCCTAAAAGTTGAATATATTGGTAGATGTAATAAATAGTAACTCAATTTAAGAGAAATGAGTATATTCACTTATAAATAGGGGTGGTTAATGGGTTGAGCCGTCCCTGGCATGGCATGACTTGGCCTGTTACGTGCCTTGCTGACATAGCAAGTTAGCCTTAACGGGCCAAGGGCTACGAAAGCACGCGACCCGTGGGCTAGCTTAGCCCCCAGGAGTTGGCCCATGACCTAGTTTTTGTTTAATTTTTCTAAATTCTTTCGGCCGAGAAAAATGCACATGAGTCTTTAAAATTATGTACGGGACACGATTAAGTCCTAAAACTTTCAATTAGTTCGATTGAGTTATAAACCTTTACAAACAAAGGCTAGTGAAGTTCGGCTTGTCTAGGCTGCTAAAGTGGGAAGAGAGGAGTAGGTCATCCAAGTGGAACTTCTATAATCTCGCTTGTTACGAGCCATGCCAGCACAACAAGTTAGCTTAAAAAGGGCTAGTAGGGCACATGGCCCATGGGCCAGCCCAGCCTTCATGGGTCGGCCCATGACTTAGTGTTTTGAGTCTATTTTTCTAAATTCTTTTGGTCGTGCAAAATTCATAGCGAGCCCTTAAACTTATGTATGGAATGCAATTAACTCTAAAACTATCAATTGGTCCAATTAAGTCCCATACCTTTACAAATAAAGGCTAGTGGAATTTGGCCTATCTGGGCGGCTAGAGTTGGAAGAGAGGAATAGGTACACCCAAGTTGAACCTTTATAAATCTCGCTTGCAATTTCTCTTTTCCTAAACCCATTAATTTCTGCCGTATATAATGCTAGTATATAATGCTAGTTTACTTTACACATAGAAGCAATATTGGTTATACAAAATTAGTTTGCATTTTCATGAAAAACCAATTCACCCCCTTCTTAGTTGCTTACTTAGGCCTAATGACTACGACCTCCTCTCATGCTATTGAAAGTATCGGAATATAGTGCTTTTCATTATGCATTTTAATACCTACCTCATTCCAAGTCAACAAACATTGTTAAAGAAGGAATGAAGATCCCATTACCATCCTATATTGTCTTTAACGAAGGCTAAGTCTTGTAGAAAAGAAAGTTAAGGATAGAAGTTTTTTTATCCTCTCGGGATATTCTCACTTCTCAAGAATTAAGAACGAGTTATTCAGCTTAAAAGAACTAGTCGTACTTGGCGTGCTTGGTAACTATTTTATTGCCCTTTAGTCTCCAACTTACAGTACCTGTTATAACACACAAATCTTCATTCACAAATCAATCATTCCTAAAATGAAGAGCACATGTTACACAATACAAAACAGAATAAAAAACCAATTCTTTTTAAACTAACAACATCATGTTACATATGTTAGAATATCAAGATTAACATAAGCCCTACCCCGGTTTAGATATTCTCGTGGTAGCAGTGAATATGAAGAAATCCATTGACCACAAATATCATATCTCTGGGTCGTAGCATTCATTAAACACGGACCATCCGACAATGTACTCCATAAACAATCCCAACATCGATGAACATCCCTATACTGCACATATATATCATAATAATGAAAATGACCCGTCCATGAGATTCTGGAGAAGAATAGTGTGTCTCCCTAGAAGCTAGGTCGGAGTCGAAAACCCCTATATTGATTTGGCAGGGGATAATAAAACCCTAGGCTGTTGTCCTTGGAATTGCATTGAACCGTGAGATACATTCCTCATGGCAAATTATTAGTGATCTGGACCTATGCTTTGGGTATCGCCTTGCAACCAGTTTGCAGCAATAGAAAAATACAGGGATGTTTAAGAAACGATTAACTTGTGCGTTTAACATGGTATAAAAAGCCTATAGTCACGTGAATAATTAAGAAATAAATTGAGTCAAATGAACTGGATTTGGCTTTTGTTGTTGTATTGTGAATGCGGAGCGGTCAGTTTGTGTTGGCCAGAAAGGAGGTGGTCAATTCTTTTGGGTTTTAAGAGTCCATTTTGATGATTATAAGAAAAAATTACTAGTGATTGAATACATACGGCTGTGGTATGTTATGACGACACCGCAATGCAAACAAATTATGACTCCTTTGGGAAAAAAGTTAAAAGAAAACCTCTCTTACGCGTGATAGCGACGACTAAACCGCAGATGCGGCTGGTGATGGTAATGGCAGAGGAGAGAGAGAGAGAGAGAGAGAGAGAGAGAGAGAGAGAGAGAGAGAGAGAGAGAGAGAGAGAGAGAGAGAGAGAGAGAGAGAGAGAGAGAGGGCGGTATTATTTGTTGTGCGTTTTCTCTTGTCGAATTTTACATATAGGCGACATCAGGTCCCAGCTACGCAACACATTCGGCACGAAACTCATGCTTTCTCCACGAAAAAGGGGCATTTATTAATTCTGGTGTCCAAAGGCACATCAATGACTCTATCTTCACAACAAGGAAGATTTCATTTCCGAGTAATTTTCAGTGATTTCAAATGAAGCATGTTCGGGAAACTTTCTAGATTATCTTTCTTCTAAAACGGGATATTGAAGATAACGTGGAACCTAAATTACTTGCTTAGCAAAACATGGTGAAGTCAATAAACATCACCTCTAATGTAGTCATTTAAGTCCCTATATGCCTCTTACACAAAAGGGTTAAAATTAGCTTTCACCAATTCTCAAGCAACCCCATGACTTTGTTTTCCTTTCGTTTCTTCTGTCGAAATAATATGAACGATTCACAATTTTGCACAGGTAAGTAAATCAATAAATTAACCAAAATCTGACCAATTACGTGTTATTGGAAATAAAAGAAACTAGAGGACTACGTATTAGTATTGATTTTAAAATGCTACGGACACATTGTTGGTGGACTTAAGAGATGGCCATATTGTTGATTAGATCAAGTTTCGGCTTAATATTATCGGATACGTATAATTCACTATGATGTGCATATATATTCCAAATGCATGCAAATCCTATCTTTCTGGTTATGAACACTAATCAATAATAGGACAATATAGCCCACAGAAATGGAATCTCGAGATAGATTTAACTTGAGTTGGCTTATTAAATTTAATTGTTTAGAATGGGCCATGCCTCTATGATTAGGTTATCAATTATTAAAAACATCAATAATTATGTACTTCACTCGATAATGACAATGTCCCTTCACTCAATCATGATGTGGATTCCACCAATGACAAAATTTCACCAAAAAGTTTGCTTTTTTCAGCCAAAGAAATGGAAAAATACAAAGAAAAACTTTCCCATCCATGTGGTTGATATAAAAGCCAAGGCAAATTGGAGTTAATATAAGTGGGGCACTCCAATAATGCACGTCTGCCTCTCCCACCAAAGTAAGTGGCCACTAATTAAACCTGGGATCTCTCTTTTATTTTTTGTTTCATTCCTCGACAAGATTAAAAGTCATTAATTTAAAATTAATAGAAAAATATAAGTTCAGATTACATGAGGTGATAAGTTTTGTCTGTATTATCCAAATATCCAACCAAAAAACTTAATGCGATAGATAGATATTCACTCTCACGTCCAAACTAAATTGGGAACGAAGTGAAATTTGACAAGCGAGCACTTCACATGCAATCAAAGCTTGGGCAAAATCGCGAGTCTAATACCATGTTGGAACATCTATCCTAAAAATTCAAACTTATAAGTGAAAGAAAATCACATATATATAAAAAAATAAATATATTTTATTTACAGGGGACATGGGATATTTTAATGCATATAAATGGCAAAAAATTATTTTCCTTCTTATTTTTTCTCACCATTTTGCCTTTTGTCCATGTGGGGCAAACTATCCTTTACCTTCTTTTTTTCTCGCCTTTTTCCCACTTTATATATAGATTTATTATAAAAAAGAATGAAAGATTTGTGCATGGAGTCTGGTAAAGATTTGCAGGCATAACTTTTTCGATTTGTAACTTCAAACAAAAGCCGAGGTGATTGCTATATGGATGCTGGACATTGGAAGGTACAGAAGAAGGATGAATGATGTGGGGACGCACAATATAAAAAAAAGTTAATTAGAGTCAGTAATTCAAATTTACAATTTTAGAACTGCTTATAATCAATTTAGTACTGTGTTTTCTTCCAAAATTGAATTGTTAATATAACGGTCATTAACTGCATTTTAATAGATGAAAAGTTTCATTAATGAGAACATATCTACTTGAAGATAATGGTTATAAACCAAGCCATTTTGGATCTGAGTAGGTTATTAAAAGGCTCAGTGGAAGAAAAGGAAAGGAACTCTCAGTGTATAATAGAGGGATTTCCTCATAGGTTCTCTCCGTATTTCTTCTCTCTTAGGAAGGAAAACAACGAGAGAGAACTAATGGGCCTGTGGGTAGAGAAGGTAGACTCCATGTAAGGTTTGGCTGGCTACTTCTGGGTAGATAAGTATAATAGTCTCCTGCGTCTAAAGTGATACAAGGGAGCTTCGGCTCTTACTTGATTGGCTTGTGCTTTGTACAGTAACTTTGTAACCATCTTGCCAACCAAGTACCCTTGGTTACGAAGTCACTATGATTAAAAGGTTCATCAACGAGAACATATCTAAGTGAAGATAATGGTTATAAACCAAGCCATCTGGTGGAGAACATAATTTCTTGATTGCCTTCACTTCTTCATAGAAAATACTATCTTTTGGAGTTTTGAGCTAATTATCTATCAATACCCATTTAATTAGCTTTTCAGTCATGTCAATGTCTATTTCATTATGGAAAACGTGCATTTGTCCGGCCTTCATATTTTCAAAATTATCCTCGTAATAAATCATGATTATATCCACTCCAAGTAGACTTCCACATAATGCGTAATTATCTAGCTCCACGGACCTGCATGCGCCTCAACCCTAGTCTTTTGTGATTACGATGCTAGGATGGCCTCCAACTACACACTTACATTACAAAGTATAAGGAAAGCATCAAGAAATAATGTATACCTGCCAATTTAATGCATAGTTGGAGAGAGTAATAGGTGGATGATAAGCTATACGAATAATTTGTCCCTTGTGGTATGAATAACAATTAAATGTAGTTCAATCAATATCATAAGGTACTTAATCTCAAATAAGATTATAATCTTACTTTTTTTATCAGAATAAATAACAACAATGATCACTTAATTTTGGCCCAATGTACGATGTAATTTCTGAATTTTAAATTTGTTCAGTATAGTCCATGAACTTTAGTTCAATGTGTAATGTCGTCCCCAAACTTTTAATTCGTTTAATGTGGTCCCTTAATTTTGGTAATGTTCAATTCAGTCCTTGAAATATATAAAAATATTCAATGTTGTCCCTAAACTTGAGTTAATGGAAGGACAGTATTGAACTTTTCATAAAGTCTAGAAACAAAATTGAATATGTACCAAAAATCCATGGATCACATTTAACAAATTAAAAGTTCAGGGACCACACTGCATATCAACCTAAAGTTCATGGACTACATTGCATATTGGGCCAAAGTTGATGGGCTATTTGTATCATTATCCCTTTTTATCATTTCTTGCCCCGAAATCTTTATGATTTCTGGTGATATATAGTATATGACTTTTTGCATAATAAGTTACATGTAAGTGTACAAAATGAAGTATTTAGAAACAGATATACCAAAGAGTCCGTGTGAACTGTTGTTAAATTATTATCCATCAACCTTTTACACTTTATTACAAGGTAACTCAACTCGAGCCTAGTGTTAAATAATATTGTTGTTATAACAATAGTCATTATTATTCTCAATATTATTGTACTATTAAGTTATTAGTATGCGATGGAACACACTGCACGGTCTAATGGAGTCACGCCAAGAAGAAAAACGCACGCACGATGAAACATATCCAACCACCACAGACCATCCGCATATATGGAGAAGAGAGAATTGCGTCATTGTCATTATGCATCTTCTCATTTAATTTTTATCGTTCTTTTTTTTTTCAAATTTGATATGATTTCTTGAAGTTTGATGAATATAATTTAAATCCAAAGACGGTCCTCTTGTGATCAATTGTCGTCGGAAATCACTGGGAAGCAATCGATGCATCTGGCTTGCCTTCTTTTTCATCACAAAGGAAAAAAAAAAACGAGACTTGTCTCTTGTGGGGATAGATAGATTATAGGGGGAACAAAAATTGAGTTTTTAATTACAGCAAATTACCATTTGAATTTAGCTATTTGATATATTTCTCTAACCTAAATCAAGGAAGTAAAGAAAATTCTTAATGTAGTAGAACATAACACATGCCGAATGCAATTTCTGGAGATGATGAACTTTTCGTCACCGAAATTTTATGCCATTTTTGTCCAAACATAACAAAAATTCTTTTAGCTTATATGCTAAAATTTATGTAAAACTTGGATGCTCCAATAGTTTCGATTGTATAGATATACTTATGCAAAGTGTATATTCCCAGTAAGTTGGACTTATACCAATTTGGATGCATGTATAGATGGGCACTTGATAGAGTAGTAGAGTTTGAATGATGGTTTAGTTGAGTTTGAAGATGACCAAAGACATTTTTGGTTCTCAAATAGAAATTGGGTCAACTAGACTTTCAACATCAAACACAAATTAGATTGTTTCCTAATAGTTGGATATTTGGAAGATGCAATAAATATTAACTCGATTTAAGAAAAAATTAGCATATTCTCATATAAATAGGGGTGGTTGATTGGTTGAACCAGCTCAGGCGTGGCACGATCTAGCTTGTTACAAGCTATGCTAGCATAGCAAGTTAGCCTTAAAGGGCTACCAGGGCACATGGCCCATGGGCAAGCACAGCCCTTAGGGCCATGACCTAATGTTTTTGCTTAATTTTTCTAACTTCTTTTAACCGGGAAAAATACACCACAAGTCTTTAAATTTATGTACGGCATGCTATTAAGTCTTAATTTTTTTTAAAGGTTTATTTTTAATTGGTTTAATTAAGTCATAAACCTTTACAAACAAAGACCGGTGGAACTCGGCATTTCTGGACTATTAAAGTTGGAAGAGGGGAGTAGGTACATCCAAGTTGAACTTCTATTATCTTGGTCGTTACGAGTCGTGCTGACACAACAAGCTAGCCTTGAAGGGCTAGTAGGGCACGTGGCCCATGGGCCAACCCAGCCTTCATGGGTCGGCCCACGACCCATTATTGTGAGTACTTTTCCAAATTCTTTTGGCCAGGAAAAATGCATCGTGAATCCTTGAACTTATATGCGCAATGTAATCAAGTCCTAAAACTTTCAATTGGTTCAGTTAAGTCCCAAACCTTTACAAACAAAGGCTAGTGAAATTTGGCCTGTCTAGGCTACTATAGTTGGACAAGAGGAGTAGGTACACCCAAGTCGAACCTCTATAAATCTCGCTTGTAATTTTTCTTTTCCTATACCCAGTAATTCCAGCTGTATGTATTGCTAGTTCACTTTACACGTACAAGCAATATTTTTTCTGTTGCATTTTCATGATAAACCAATTCACCCCCTTCTTAGTTGCTTACTTAGGCCTAATGATTACGACCTCCTACCATGCTAATGAAAGTATAGTAATATAGTGCTTTTCATTTTCCATTTTAATACCTACCTCATTCCAAGTCAACAAACATCGTTAAGGAAGGAACGAAGAGTCCATCACCAGCTAATTGTCTATGAAGAAGGCAAAGTCTCGTAGAAAAGGAAGTCAATGAAAGTACAAGTTATTTAGCTTAAAAGAACTAGTCATGCTTGGTAACTATTTTATTGCCCTTTAGCTTCCAGCTTACAATACTTATCATAACACACGAATCCTCATCCACAAATCAATCATTCCTAAAATGAAGAACAAATTTTACACAACACAAAACATAAAAAGAACTCTTTTTATAATAACGAGATCATATTACATACGTTAGAATATCAAGATAAACGTAAGTCCCACCCTAGTTTAGATATTCTGGTGGTAGCAATGAATCTGCAGAATTCCAGTGACCACAAATATCATATCTCTGGGTCGTTGCATTCATTAAACATGGACCATCCGGCAATGTACTCCATAAACAATCCTGGCATCGATGATCATCCCTAGACTACGCATATATATCATAATGATGAAAATGACCCTTCATGAGATGCTAGAGAACTATAGCGTGCTAACCCAGAAGCTAGGTCAGAATCGAAAACCCCAATATTGATTTGGCATGAGATAATAAAACGCCTGATAGTTGTCCTTGGATTTGTAATGAACTGTGAGATACGTTACCCAGGGAAAATTATTAGTGATCTGGACATAAGTTTTGGGTATTGCCTTGCAACCAATTTGCAGCAACAAAAAAACATGGTCATCACCGGTACCATTTGAAGTCCACTAAATGATTCCATATCTGCAGTCATTATTGTTAGAATGATTTATGACAAAGTGCAGTGAAATTGGGATGATTCATGTATGAGATCAGAGTAAATATAGAATGGACCACAAACAATCATAATGGGAAATTTAATTGCAATATTACCATATACTTTTTTTTGCATTTTCCTTTTAAGAGTCCTTTGCTCTTGGTATATATATGACCAGCATATCCTAAATTCTCTCTCATTGCATCCCTCTAAATTGGTATTATTCTTGTAGTGTTGATTTTGGATTTTTTGAATTTTCATTTGAAATAATTACTTTCTCTTTTGTCATGTGGATCTGATATTTGTTTAGCTCATCCTTTTCAATTTTTATGTTTTTCTTAGATACATCAATTAAAATGATAAAATGAGGCTTGCCTTTCTCCTTTATTTTATCATGTCTTGTTAATGAGTGTCTTGGACTCTAGTTAATCATACTTAATAAGGAAATATTTCGATGTCCAATACATTCATTGCACATAACATGAAAAACACAATGTGTTGAAAATTGCATAATTTTTTAAAGGATTATTTGACTAGTGTGCTAGAGGCACTCGTTAATACAAAGAAATTGCCGTATTTAAGAAAAAAAAGGGGAAATATCACTTTACTGCTTGGCATGTGCTATTGAAAAAGTTTTCAAGGTTTCGATTATAGAGTCAAAGAGGATACAACATTTCTTTTAAGAGTATGGGGTTAAAATTTTCTCCAACCTCCAACTGTTGGAATAACATAAATTTTTCCCTTCTTTCTTCTTTAGGAACCATGAAACAATCACCATTGATCTCCGTCGATATCTTTTTATGTGTTTGTTCTTGTGTTCGTGTCTCTTCTCTTCTTCATTTTCTTTTCCATTTACTTGCATATTAGGTTTACCTTCACAATGTTAAGTATGAGAGAGAGAGAGAGAGAGAGAGAGAGAGAGAGAGAGAGAGAGAGAGAGAGAGAGAGAGAGAGAGAGAGAGAGAGATGAGAGAGAGAATTGAAAATGCTTATCAATTGGGATTATGCCCATTCTACTTCATTACAAGTGATTATGCCAATTCAGTCGTAAATTTTTTGTAATTATGCCAATTCAATCCATCTTGCCACTTTGACAGGCCGGCTGATGTGGTAATTTTTTAATATTTTTTTCGAATTTTTTTTTAATTTTTTTTCCTTTCTCTTTTTTTTTTCTTCCCTCTTCCCCCTGGCCGAACCGACTAGAGGGAGGCTCGCCAGCTAATGGGGATTGTCGAGGGCGAGCCTCGCCCAGCTCCCGCGAGCGGAGCTCGCCATGGCTGGATAAGCTCGACCTCGCTCAGATCTGGCGAGGTCGAGCCTCACCATGGTTGTGCGACGGAGAGACTCGCCCTCATCGACACTGGCGAGGGCGAGGTTGAACTTGCCTAGCCATGGCGAGCTCTGCCCTCGCCGCCGCTGGGCGACCTTTACCTCACCTAGATCTAGAGAGGTCGAGCCTCACCATGGCTGTGCGACGACGAGGCTTGCCCAGTCATGGTGAGCTCTGCCCTCGTCGCCGCTAAGCGAGCTCGATCTCGCCCAGATCTATCGAGCTCAAGCCTCACCATGGCTGTGCAACGGCAAGGCTTGCCCTCACCGACACTGGCGAGGGCGGAGCTCGAAATTTTTTTAATTTTTTTCCCTTCTATTTTTTTTTGCCTTTCCTTCTTCCCCCGTCTGGTGGTCCGGATCGGGCAAGGGCTAGGGCCAGCAATGTCTCGCCGGTCAGTGGGGAAGTTTGCCCTTGCCGTCGCTGGGCAAGGTGAGGGCAGAACTCACCCAACCATGGCGAGCTTCGCTCGCCCTCTCCGACCCTCGCCAGAGCTAGGTGAGCCTCCCAACCAAGGGGAAGAAGGAAAAGAAAAAAAAAAGAGAAAGGAAAAAAATATAAAAAAATTCGAAAAAAAAAAAAAAAATTAAAATTAAAAATATTGCCACGTCAGTCGGCTGACGTCTACGTTAACGCCAGCCGGCCAAAAGTGGCTGGATGGACTGAATTGACACAATTACAAAAGGTTTAAAACTGAACTGGCGCAAATATAATAGGTTTAAGACTTTTGTGGTAATTTTCCCATCCCGTTACCATCATGTTGCTTGATGCCCATTCTACTTCATTCCAAACGGACAAACTTCTTATTGTTGATGAAGGTCCCATTACCATCATGTTGTCTTTAACGAAGGCAGAATCTTGCATGAGAGGAAGTGAAGGATGGAAGATTTTTATCATCTTTGGCCAAGTTTAGGACTCTCTTGATAATTTTCCCCAGTTGTTCGAACTCAAATGGCTAGACCAATGTGAGGAGAAGAATCAGCCGTGCTCAGTAACTACATTATTGCTCACGACTCTCCGGTTTACACTTCCTATCATTACCTGTGAATCTTCATCCACAAATTAAACACACCTAAAATGAAGAGCACATCTAGTATCTAACACAAAACAGAAGAGAATTGAAAAAGAAGTCGTTTTTTATTAATCACATCATGTTACATATATGAGAACATCAACATGACATATACCCCACCCTAGCTTGCCCAATGATCGCAAATAGTATATGACTGGGTCGTACTATCGAAAAAACATGGACCTGGCTCGTGTATACTCCATTTACATTCTTGACATGACACATCCCTTGTCTGCACATATATATCATAATAATGAAGGCGACCCGGCCATTCAAAGCTGCAGGTCCATACAGTTTCTCCAGAGTCGGTGGGTGTGAATTGGAAATCAAATTGTTGATTGAGCAGGAGAAGTTGAGTCCCCGTGACGGAGGCCATCTCCTTGGATTCGCATTGAAGCGTGAGATTCTTAAAGTACAAATTGTTAGTGATTCGGACTAAAGTTTGGGACGACACCTCGCAACCAGGCTGCAGCAATAGAAAGATGGACATCATCAATATCATCTGAAGTCTAGCAGATGAT
Organism: Syzygium grande; assembly: GCA_024733475.1. Classification (NCBI taxonomy): domain Eukaryota; kingdom Viridiplantae; phylum Streptophyta; class Magnoliopsida; order Myrtales; family Myrtaceae; genus Syzygium; species Syzygium grande. The sequence continues at coordinate 26,383,813 of JAMXDD010000007.1, forward strand.
TCCATATCCGCGGTTGTTGTGTGTTTGAATGATATATGACAAGGTGCAGGGAGATTTTGCAATTTTATAATGGACCACAGACGCTCAAAGAAGGAAGTTAAATTGCATTACCATATACTTGCTCTTTCCTTTTTAAGAGTCCTTGATATCATCCTTGCAGTGTTAAATTTGTGTCTTTTTGAATTTTCATTCAAGATGATTTCTTTCTTATTTTGGAAATGTGCATCCCCTCCTAAATCGATTGCACTTGTGCCGAAGATGATTAGCCGAGTTTGGCTTTTCTTGTTTATTTTATCAAGTCTTATTAATGAGTGCCACGGGCCTTCGGTTAATTGCAATTTTACCATATACTTATGTTGATGTTTCCTTTTAAGAGTTTAATGTTCGTGATATATACAATCAGCATATCCTAAATTCCCTTTTATTGCATCTCTCTAAAATGGAATTATCCTTATAGTATTAGTTTTGAGCCTTATTTGAATTTTTGAATTGTCTAGGAAATAATTGCTTTCTTATTTTGTCATATGGATCCAATATTTGTTTCATTCACCGTTTCCAATTTTTGTTGCGAACATGAGTTTAATTCCAATTTGTGCTGCTGTTTCCTCTGAAGAAATTTCCTAAATTCTCTCTTATTGCATCCTTCTGTATTGGTACCATCCTTGTGGTGTTAAAGTTGGGTCTTTTTGAAATTTGGATTTCCATTTAAGGCAATTGCTTTCTTATTTTGTCAAGTGGATCCAATATTTCTTTTATTCATCCTTTTCAATATTTATGCTTTTCTATGTTAAATTGATTAAAATGACAAAATGATGTTCACGTTTTCTTTAATTTTATCAGGGGCATTTAAATAAATGCATCGAGAGACTGGTCAACCACGCTCAATAAGACAAAATTTCGATATCCAATTTATTGGTTACACATAACACGAAAAAGAGACGATGTACTGAAAATCGCGGACAATTTTAAAGGCAAAATTATTTTCCTTCTTATTCTTCTCACCATTTTGCCTTTTGTCCATGTGGGGCAAACTATCCTTTACCTTCTTTTTTTCTCGCCTTTTTCCCACTTTATATATAGATTTATTATAAAAAAGAATGAAAGATTTGTGCATGGAGTCTGATAAAGATTTGCAGGCATAACTTTTTTTTTTTTTTTTGGTAAGGGTAAAGGCAGGCATAACTTTTTCGATTTGTAACTTCAAACAAAAGCCGAGGTGATTGCTGTATGGATGCTGGACATTGGAAGGTACAGAAGAAGGACGAATGATGTGGGGACGCACAATATAAAAAAAAGTTAATTAGAGTCAGTAATTCAAATTTACAATTTTAGAACTGCTTACAATCAATTTAGTACTGTGTTTTCTTCCAAAATTGAATTGTTAATATAACGGCCATTAACTGCATTTTAATAGATGAAAAGTTTCATTAATGAGAACATATCTACTTGAAGATAATGGTTATAAACCAAGCCATTTTGGATCTGAGTAGGTTATTAAAAGGCTCAATGGAAGACAAGGAAAGGAACTCTCAGTGTATAATAGAGGGATTTCCTCATAGGTTCTCTCCGTATTTCTTCTCTCTTAGGAAGGAAAACAACGAGAGAGAACTAATGGGCCTGTGGGTAGAGAAGGTAGACTCCATGTAAGGTTTGGCTGGCTACTTCTGGGTAGATAAGTATAATAGTCTCCTGCGTCTAAAGTGATACAAGGGAGCTTCGGCTCTTACTTGATTGGCTTGTGCTTTGTACAAAGAACTTTGTAACCATCTTGCCAACCAAGTACCCTTGGTTACTGAAGTCACTGTGATTAAAAGGTTCATCAACGAGAACATATCTAAGTGAAGATAATGGTTATAAACCAAGCCATCTGGTGGAGAACATAATTTCTTGATTGCCTTCACTTCTTCATAGAAAATACTATCTTTTGGAGTTTTGAGCTAATTATCTATCAATACCCATTTAATTAGCTTTTCAGTCATGTCAATGTCTATTTCATTATGGAAAACGTGCATTTGTCCGGCCTTCATATTTTCGAAATTATCCTCGTAATAAATCATGATTATATCCACTCCAAGTAGACTTCCACATAATGCGTAATTATCTAGCTCCACGGACCTGCATGCGCCTCAACCCTAGTCTTTTATGATTACGATGCTAGGATGGCCTCCAACTACACACTTACATTACAAAGTATAAGGAAAGCATCAAGAAATAATGTATACCTGCCAATTTAATGCATAGTTGGAGAGAGTAATAGGTGGATGATAAGCTATACGAATAATTTGTCCCTTGTGGTATGAATAACAATTAAATGTAGTTCAATCAATATCATAAGGTACTTAATCTCAAATAAGATTATAATCTTACTTATTATTCGGATAAATAACACCAATGATCACTTAATTTTGGCCCAATGTACGATGTAATTTCTGAATTTTAAATTTGTTCAATATAGTCCATGAACTTTAGTTCAATGTGTAATGTCGTCTCCAAACTTTTAATTCGTTTAATGTGGTCCCTTAATTTTGGTAATGTTCAATTCAGTCCTTGAAATATATGAAAATATTCAATGTTGTCCCTAAACTTGAGTTAATGGAAGGACAGTATTGAGCTTTTCATAAAGTCTAGAAACAAAATTGAATATGTACCAAAAATCCATGGATCACATTTAACAAATTAAAAGTTCAGGGACCACAATCGCATATCAACCTAAAGTTCATGGACTACATTGCATATTGGGCCAAAGTTGATGGGCTATTTGTATCATTATCCCTTTTTATCATTTCTTGCCCCGAAATCTTTATGATTTCTGGTGATATATAGTATATGACTTTTTGCATAATAAGTTACATGTAAGTGTACAAAATGAAGTATTTAGAAACAGATATACCAAAGAGTCCGTGTGAACTGTTGTTAAATTATTATCCATCAACCTTTTACACTTTATTACAAGGTAACTCAACTCGAGCCTAGTGTTAAATAATGTTGTTGTTATAACAATAGTCATTATTATTCTCAATATTATTGTTATTATTGTACTATTAAGTTATTAGTATGCGATGGAACACACTACACGGTCTAATGGAGTCACGCCAAGAAGAAAAACGCACGCACGATGAAACATATCCAACCACCACAGACCATCCGCATATATGGAGAAGAGAGAATTGCGTCATTGTCATTATGCATCTTCTCATTTAATTTTTATCGTTCTTTTTTTTTCAAATTTGATATGATTTCTTGAAGTTTGATGAATATAATTTAAATCCAAAGACGGTCCTCTTGTGATCAATTGTCGTCGGAAATCACTGGGAAGCAATCGATGCATCTGGCTTGCCTTCTTTTTCATCACAAAGGAAAAAAAAAAAGAGACTTGTCTCTTGTGGGGATAGATAGATTATAGGGGGAACAAAAATTGAGTTTTTAATTACAGCAAATTACCATTTGAATTTAGCTATTTGATATATTTCTCTAACCTAAATCAAGGAAGTAAAGAAAATTCTTAATGTAGTAGAACATAACACATGCCGGATACAATTTCTGGAGATGATGAACTTTTCGTCACCGAAATTTTATGCCATTTTTGTCCAAACATAACAAAAATTCTTTTAGCTTATATGCTAAAATTTATGTAAAACTTGGATGCTCCAATAGTTTCGATTGTATAGATATACTTATGCAAAGTGTATATTCCCAGTAAGTTGGACTTATACCAATTTGGATGCATGTATAGATGGGCACTTGATAGAGTAGTAGAGTTTGAATGATGGTTTAGTTGAGTTTGAAGATGACCAAAGACATTTTTGGTTCTCAAATAGAAATTGGGTCAACTAGACTTTCAACATCAAACGCAAATTAGATTGTTTCCTAATAGTTGGATATTTGGAAGATGCAATAAATATTAACTCGATTTAAGAAAAAATTAGCATATTCTCATATAAATAGGGGTGGTTGATTGGTTGAACCAGCTCAGGCGTGGCACGATCTAGCTTGTTACAAGCTATGCTGGCATAGCAAGTTAGCCTTAAAGGGCTACCAGGGCACATGGCCCATGGGCAAGCACAGCCCTTAGGGCCATGACCTAATGTTTTTGCTTAATTTTTCTAACTTCTTTCAACCGGGAAAAATACACCGCAAGTCTTTAAATTTATGTACGGCATGCTATTAAGTCTTAATTTTTTTTAAAGGTTTATTTTTAATTGGTTTAATTAAGTCATAAACCTTTACAAACAAAGACCGGTGGAACTCGGCAATTCTGGACTATTAAAGTTGGAAGAGGGGAGTAGGTACATCCAAGTTGAACTTCTATTATCTTGGTCGTTACGAGTCGTGCTGACACAACAAGCTAGCCTTGAAGGGCTAGTAGGGCACGTGGCCCATGGGCCAACCCAGCCTTCATGGGTCGGCCCACGACCCATTATTGTGAGTACTTTTCCAAATTCTTTTGGCCAGGAAAAATGCATCGTGAATCCTTGAACTTATATGCGCAATGTAATCAAGTCCTAAAACTTTCAATTGGTTCAGTTAAGTCCCAAACCTTTACAAACAAAGGCTAGTGAAATTTGGCCTGTCTAGGCTACTATAGTTGGACAAGAGGAGTAGGTACACCCAAGTCGAACCTCTCTAAATCTAAACATTGTAATTTTTCTTTTCCTATACCCAGTAATTCCAGCTGTATGTATTGCTAGTTCACTTTACACGTACAAGCAATATTGGTTGTGTTGCATTTTCACGATAAACCAATTCACCCCCTTCTTAGTTGCTTACTTAGGCCTAATGATTACGACCTCCTACCATGCTAATGAAAGTATAGTAATATAGTGCTTTTCATTTTCCATTTTAATACCTACCTCATTCCAAGTCAACAAACATCGTTAAGGAAGGAACGAAGAGTCCATCACCAGCTAATTGTCTATGAAGAAGGCAAAGTCTCGTAGAAAAGGAAGTCAATGAAAGTACGAAAGTTATTTAGCTTAAAAGAACTAGTCATGTGGTAACTATTTTATTGCCCTTTAGCTTCCAAATTACAATACTTATCATAACACACCTAATCCTCATCCACAAATCAATCATTCCTAAAATGAAGAACAAATTTTACACAACACAAAACATAAAAAAAAACTCTTTTTATAATAACGAGATCATATTACATACGTTAGAATATCAAGATAAACATAAGTCCCACCCTAGTTTAGATATTCTGGTGGTAGCAATGAATCTGCAGAATTCCAGTGACCACAAATATCATATCTCTGGGTCGTTGCATTCATTAAACATGGACCATCTGGCAATGTACTCCATAAAGAATCCTGGCATCGATGATCATCCCTAGACTGCACATATATATCATAATGATGAAAATGACCCTTTCATGAGATGCTAGAGAACTATAACGTGCTAACCCAGAAGCTAGGTCAGAATCGAAAACCCCAATATTGATTTGGCATGAGATAATAAAACGCTTGATAGTTGTCCTTGGATTTGTAATGAACTGTGAGATATGTTACCCAGGGAAAATTATTAGTGATCTAGACATAAGTTTTGGGTATTGCCTTGCAACCAATTTGCAGCAACAAAAAACATGGTCATCACCGGTATCATTTGAAGTCCACTAAATGATTCCATATCTGCAGTCATTATTGTTAGAATGATTTATGACAAAGTGCAGTGAAATTGGGATGATTCATGTATGAGATCAGAGTAAATATAGAATGGACCACAAACAATCATAATGGGAAATTTAATTGCAATATTACCATATACTTTTTTTGGCATTTTCCTTTTAAGAGTCCTTTGCTCTTGGTATATATATGAACAGCATATCCTAAATTCTCTCTCATTGCATCCCTCTAAATTGGTATTATTCTTGTAGTGTTGATTTTGGATTTTTTGAATTTTCATTTGAAATAATTACTTTCTCTTTTTGTCATGTGGATCTGATATTTGTTTAGCTCATCCTTTTCAATTTTTATGTTTTTCTTAGATACATCAATTAAAATGATAAAATGAGGCTTGCCTTTCTCCTTTATTTTATCATGTCTTGTTAATGAGTGTCTTGGACTCTTGTTAATCATACTTAATAAGGAAATATTTCGATATCCAATACATTCATTGCACATAACATGAAAAACACAATGTGTTGAAAATTGCATAATTTTTTAAAGGATTATTTGACTAGTGTGCTGGAGGCACTCGTTAATACAAAGAAATTGCCGTATTTAAGAAAAAAAAGGGGAAATATCACTTTACTGCTTGGCATGTGCTATTGAAAAAGTTTTCAAGGTTTCGATTATAGAGTCAAAGAGGATACAATGTTTCTTTTAAGAGTATGGGGTTAAAATTTTCTCCAACCTCCAACTGTTGGAATAACATAAATTTTTCCCTTCTTTCTTCTTTAGGAACCATGAAACAATCACCATTGATCTCCGTCGATCTCTTTTTATGTGTTTGTTCTTGTGTTCGTGTCTCTTCTCTTCTTCATTTTCTTTTCCATTTACTTGCATATTAGGTTTACCTTCACAATGTTAAGTATGAGAGAGAGAGAGAGAGAGAGAGAGAGAGAGAGAGAGAGAGAGAGAGAGAGAGAGAGAGAGAGATGCTTATCAATTGAAAATCTCTTGGGATTATGCCCATTCTACTTCATTCCAAGTGATTATGCCAATTCAGTCATAAATTTTTTGTAATTATGCCAATTCAATCCATCTTGCCACTTTGACCGGTCAGCTGATGTGGTAATTTTTTAATATTTTTTTCGAATTTTTTAAAAAATTTTTTCCTTTCTCTTTTTTTTTTCTTCCCTCTTCCCCCTGGCCGAATCGACTAGAGGGAGGCTCGCCAGCTAATGGGGATTGTCGAGGGCGAGCCTCGCCCAGCTCCGGCGAGGGCGGAGCTCGCCATGGCTGGATAAGCTCGACCTCGCTTAGATGGGCGGGGTCGAAACCTCACCATGGTTGTGCGGCGGAGGGCTAAGCCCTCATCGACAACTGCGAGGTGAGGTTGAACTTGCCCAACCATGGCGAAACCCTGGCTCGCCGCCACTGGCGACCTTCCTCACCTAGATCTAGAGGAGGTCGGGAGCCTCACCATGGCTGTCTTGTGGCGGCGAGGCTTGATCATGGTGAGCTGCCCTCGTCGCCCGCTAAGCGAGCTCGATCACCCGGATCCTAGCGAGGCTCAAGCCTCCCATGGGCGTACAACGGCAAGGCTTGCCCTCACCGACCTTTGGCGCGGAGCTCGAGATTTTTAATTTTTTCCCTTCTATTTTTTTTGCCTTTCCTTCTTCCCCGTTTGGTGGCCGGATCGGGCAAGGGAGCTAGGGCCCGGCCAATGTCTACGGTCGGTGGGAAGTTTGCCCTTCACCCGTCGGGGGCAAGGTGAGGCGGAACTCACCCAACCATGGCGAGCTTCGCTCGCCCTCTCGACCCTCGCCCGGCTAGGCGAGCCTCCCAACCAAGGGAAGAAGGAAAAGAAAAAAAAGAAAGGAAAAAATATAAAAAAATTGAAAAAAATTAAAAAATTAAAATTAAAAATATTGCCACGTCGATCGGTCCGGTGACGTTTACGTTAACGCCAAATTTACAAAAAGTGGTGGATGGACTGAATTGACACAATTACAAAAGGTTTAAAACCGAATCATGCGCAAATATAATAGGTTTAAGACTTTTGTGGTAATTTTCCCATCCCGTTACCATCATGTTGCTTGATGCCCATTCTACTTCATTCCAAACGGACAAACTTCTTATTGTTGATGAAGGTCCCATTACCATCATGTTGTCTTTAACGAAGGCAGAATCTTGCATGAGAGGAAGTGAAGGATGGAAGATTTTTATCATCTTTGGCCAAGTTTAGGACTCTCTTGATAATTTTCCCCAGTTGTTCGAACTCAAATGGCTAGACCAATGTGAGGAGAAGAATCAGCCGTGCTCAGTAACTACATTATTGCTCACGACTCTCCGGTTTACACTTCCTATCATTACCTGTGAATCTTCATCCACAAATTAAACACACCTAAAATGAAGAGCACATCTAGTATCTAACACAAAACAGAAGAGAATTGAAAAAGAAGTCGTTTTTTATTAATCACATCATGTTACATATATGAGAACATCAACATGACATATACCCCACCCTAGCTTGCCCAATGATCGCAAATAGTATATGACTGGGTCGTACTATCGAAAAAACATGGACCTGGCTCGTGTATACTCCATTTACATTCTTGACATGACACATCCCTTGTCTGCACATATATATCATAATAATGAAGGCGACCCGGCCATTCAAAGCTGCAGGTCCATACAGTTTCTCCAGAGTCGGTGGGTGTGAATTGGAAATCAAATTGTTGATTGAGCAGGAGAAGTTGAGTCCCCGTGACGGAGGCCATCTCCTTGGATTCGCATTGAAGCGTGAGATTCTTAAAGTACAAATTGTTAGTGATTCGGACTAAAGTTTGGGACGACACCTCGCAACCAGGCTGCAGCAATAGAAAGATGGACATCATCAATATCATCTGAAGTCTAGCAGATGATTCCATATCCGCGGTTGTTGTGTGTTTGAATGATATATGACAAGGTGCAGGGAGATTTTGCAATTTTATAATGGACCACAGACGCTCAAAGAAGGAAGTTAAATTGCATTACCATATACTTGCTCTTTCCTTTTTAAGAGTCCTTGATATCATCCTTGCAGTGTTAAATTTGTGTCTTTTTGAATTTTCATTCAAGATGATTTCTTTCTTATTTTGGAAATGTGCATCCCCTCCTAAATCGATTGCACTTGTGCCGAAGATGATTAGCCGAGTTTGGCTTTTCTTGTTTATTTTATCAAGTCTTATTAATGAGTGCCACGGGCCTTGGTTAATTGCAATTTTACCATATACTTATGTTGATGTTTCCTTTTAAGAGTTTAATGTTCGTGATATATACAATCAGCATATCCTAAATTCCCTTTTATTGCATCTCTCTAAAATGGAATTATCCTTATAGTATTAGTTTTGAGCCTTATTTGAATTTTTGAATTGTCTAGGAAATAATTGCTTTCTTATTTTGTCATATGGATCCAATATTTGTTTCATTCACTGTTTCCAATTTTTGTTGCGAACATGAGTTTAATTCCAATTTGTCTTTCTTTGTTTCCTCCTCAAGAAAAATTTCCTAAATTCTCTCTTATTGCATCCTTCTGTATTGGTACCATCCTTGTGGTGTTAAAGTTGGGTCTTTTTGAAATTTGGATTTCCATTTAAGGCAATTGCTTTCTTATTTTGTCAAGTGGATCCAATATTTCTTTTATTCATCCTTTTCAATATTTATGCTTTTCTATGTTAAATTGATTAAAATGACAAAATGATGTTCACGTTTTCTTTAATTTTATCAGGGGCATTTAAATAAATGCATCGAGAGACTGGTCAACCACGCTCAATAAGACAAAATTTCGATATCCAATTTATTGGTTACACATAACACGAAAAAGAGACGATGTACTGAAAATCGCGGACAATTTTAAATGATTATTTTAATGAGTGAATTTGAGATATTTGTTATCAAAATCTTATTTCATGTCGGCTATGGTCAATACAAGGAAATCGCCTTGTTAATAGGGAGAAAAGGAGAAATATCGCTTCACTTCTCCAGCAATGTGCATTGCGTTGCGTTACATGACTAGCCATAACCACTCTAGATAATACCAATAAATTATATTATAAATAGAAAACGATTCATTGTAAAGCAAAGGAATGTTCGCGTGGCCTAATGGATAAGGCGCTCGCCTCCGGAGCGGGAGATTGTGGGTTCGAGTCCCACCGTGAACGTTCTTCGAGCCCTTTTCCGAAAAAGCTATTTTAACGCTTGTTTTTCTTTTAATTTCTCTGTTTTAATATTTCAAGCCTTTATTTTCCAACCAATCAGACCAACAATGTACCAGATTAATCAAATGTCTGAAAGTCCTCGTCTAATGCCAATGCCAAGCTTAATCCGTGCGGTTTCTGAGAGACTTTGGTTAACAAAATCGATAGGAAGGCAGAAAAAGATCACTGTTTGTTCCACACCGCAATCCAAAACACTTCGCCGACATGGCCATGAGAGAAAGGGGCTCGCCGTTCTTGAACTGCGCTATTGCTTCTTCCCTATAGCGTCCTGGCGGTGTTCTCCAACTGATGTCCATCTCCTGCTCTCACCAGAAGACTGTACCAGAACTCCGTGTCTCTGTCTTCCTTCTTGCTCAAAACTCTCTGCCCCCAAAATTGCGAGCCCACCATCTCGTCGGGAGATGACGGAAATGCTGGGGCCGAACCCATAACGAGATTCTTTTTCGTCTCCGCGAACTTCTGGGCACGAGAAGGCTGTGCAGTCTGCGAGTTGCTTTCGATGTTCGCAGGAGCTACTATCGAGGGGTCCGACTCCGATGATGACGTCGTCGTCGGCGGTTCCCGAAACTTTCGCGTCGGCGGCGCGGAGGTTGGGTTCTGGAATGAGTGATCGAGGGTGGTGGTGCAATGAGTTGGGTTTATGTTGAAGGGAGTTGCGTTGGGTAGGCTGTGTGGCACCCGTTTCTTCAGGTGGGTGTGCCAGAAGTTCTTTATTTCATTGTCCGTTCGCCCCGGTAATCTCGAGGCTATGGCCGACCATCTTGAATTCCAAAAAGAAGAAGAAAAGATTGAGAAACATGAACTTTAGAATAGACAAACATAGGTAGAATTCTATTGTTTTTGTCCAAAAAATATGAATTTTTTTTTTCATACCGGTAAATTTCAAAACGTGCTATTAAGTGTCAAGATATCATTGGTGAAACAAAAACCGGCAAGAATTTAATCAACACTCTTATGAAATTATCATAAGCTTTTTTTTTTATTGTTTGTAAATAAGAAATTTTTGTATTAACTTATTAACTTATATTTTTGTATTGACGATTTGAATTTAGTAACTTTTTTTTGTGAAATTATCAATTGTTACCGACTCTCATTTAAGTAATTTACCAACATTTAATTTCTTCTTTTGTTTACCAAATATTTTATTCGAATTCCAATTAAGGCATATACAGATAGGATTGAACACACTGGATTTCACAAGATGCTAAAAGATGTACCTCTTGGCATTGACGTTACTATCTTGCTATCAAAGCATAATTTTGCCGTGCTAAGAGAACCGAGTTCTTGATACTGTCGTTCATAGCCACGTGCTCTAACTCTCTAAGCTATGGACTCTGTCCCATATTGTCTCCATTGTATTCTTTCCTAGAAATACCTAAAGAAAGGAACACGTCCTCTCCTCAACCATTTCGGTTAAGAAGATGTGAAAACACATTTCTCTCTATAATAAAAGTATGTTTCGAGATGTGAAGTGAGTTTGTTTGGTAAGAAATCCCTTATTTTTACTCGTTAGAGATTACCAAACTGAAATAGCGTGATTCACCAACTGTTCTCCCATTAAAATCCCAACTAGTGTTAGGTTACATACACATATTAAATTACGAAGCTTCATTTTCTACCGTGGCTTCAAATTGTTACCCGTTTGCATATAGTTTGCAAGAATAATGCCACGAAGAGGAAAAACATAATATCAGACCACGGAGACTTAAAGCAATACCATTTACACAGACATGTAATTACCGGTTGCCGAGAACTTGATGAAGGTGGATGATGGCGTCTCTTTCGCCGTCGGTGAAGTTCCCTCGTTTCACGTCGGGTCGCAAGTAGTTTATCCACCGGAGTCTGCAACTCTTCCCACATCTCAACAGACCTATAGAAAGGCATATAAAGGTTTCTTAACAATTTTATATGCTGCATCACACACACCAATTCAACCTGACAACACTTAAATTGATTACACTACGAAATTCCTTCTCGTTCTTTCTTTGCAAGTTCATATAAGTATATGAATAAGTACCTGCTTGTTTAGGAAGTGCACGCCAGTTTCCATGACCAAACTGGTGGATGTGAGAGATCAGGATCTGGTCTTCCTCTGGAGTCCATGGTCCTTTCTTCTTCCCCATCTTCTCACAACATGGAGTCCGCGCCATCTCTCTCTCTCTCTCTCTCTCTCTCTCTCTCTCTCTCTGTGCATAAACAAAGGGGCTCTAGGAAATGTGTTTGACCGTAAAATTTGAGGCAAAATGGACCAAGTGAGTGCATGATTTAGGCACGTTCATGTTATTCAATATATTTCTTTTAGATAAATATTCATTTTTTAATTTTTGCAATTCTATCTGTCTCACTTTCATCATCCTTCTTGGTTGCTTCTGTCCAGCTGCTAAGTGCAGTCTAACCTTTTCTTTTTCGGTGGTCAAAATTGACGGGCGTCGGCGGCGAGAAAATCATGTCCAGCCGCCGATCCAATACTATCCACATATCTTTAGAGTATGGTACCGACTAACCTTGTCTTAAATCATAAAATTTGTAGTGACAATGTAATTGAGTCATAAATTTTTAAAAAATATAATTAATTTTTTAAAATTTATCAAATTGATCCAATCAAGTCTTTCTGTTAATTGTATTTTTGAAAATCTTAAAACTTGATTGAATTTTCTTGATAAATTTTAGGATTTGATTGTACTTTTTAAACGTTTTTGAACTCGATTGTACTTTCATAACAAGTTTTAAAACTTTTAGTACACTTATCCCTTTTAATTATTACTCATGTCGGCTAAGGTTGATACAAAGAAATTGCCTTGTTATGGAAAAAAAAGTGAGAGATGGCACTTTATTCCCGAAAGTCATGTGTATGGCATGTGCTAATGAAAAAGTTTCCTAGGGTTCCGATTGTTAAGTCAAGGAGGATAAAATGTTTCTTTCAAAGTGTGAGGTTCAAACTTTCCTCGACCTCCAAATTTTAGCACAACATAAATTGTTTCCGTCTTTCTTCTTTTAGTTCTTTTTTGGGAAAACACCCCCATCTCTATGTGCCTAAATTCCGACCCGTGGTGTCTGACAAGGAACCACGAAACAATCATAGTTGATCTCTCTCTCTCTCTCTCTCTCTCTCTCTCTCTCTCTCTCTTTTGTATGTATACGTTCCTGCATCCGTCTCTTTCTCTTTTTCCTTTTCTTTTCCATGTACATGCATATGAGTTTTGCCGTCACAATGCTAATTATAGGAGAGAAGAGGACAAACACGTTTACCAATTGAAGATCCCCTTGGGGTTATAGTTTTATCATATTTAGGCCTAACAATTAGGACTTCCTGTTATCTTGATGAAAGTATAGGAATACAGTGTTTTGCATTTTGATGCCCACTCTACTTCATTCCCAGCAAACAGACATCTTATTGTTGATGAAAATCCCTTTACCATCCGGTTGTCTTTAACGAAGGCAGAATCTTGATAAGAGAAAGTGAAGGATGGAAGATTTTTATCATCTTAGGACCGAGTTGTTAAGGGAAGAATTACCAAAAAAGTCTTAAACCAAATACATTTTTGCCAATTCAATTCTATACATTTTAATTGTGTTAATCGAATCCTAAGTTTTTTCAATTTTTGCTAATTGAATCTATCGAGCCAATTTTTATCGAAAATTGCTAATATAAACGCTGACCGTCCTACGTGGCACAATTGATGACCCTTGCTAGCCATAGTTAAAAAAAGAAAAGAAAAGAAAGAAAAAAATATTTAAAAAATTCAAAAAATATTTAAAAAATATCTACAGCAACGCTGGCTGTGCCACATTGAATGATCAACATCCATGTTAGTAATTTCCGGGCCAAAATCAACTAGATGGACTTAATTAGCAAAAGACGAAAATGCTTGGAATTTAATTGGTACAATTAAAAGGTTTAGAATTGAATTGGCAAAAGTGCAATAGGTTTATAACTCTCTTGATAATTTTCTCAAGTTGCTCGAGCTAAAATGGCTAGATCAGTGTGATGAGAAGAACCAATCGTGCTTGGTAAATATTTTATTACTCGTGAGTCTCCAATTTACACTTCCTATCATTACACATGAATCTTCATCCGCGATCAAACATACCTAAAATGAAGAGCACATCCAGTATCTAACACAAAATAGAAGAGAATCAAACAGAAGTGGTTTTATTTAAATCAGATAATGTTGCATATTTGAGAACATCAAGATAACATATGCCCCACCCTAGGTTTTCCAATGATCGCAAATAGTATATAACTGGGTTGTACTATCAAAAATACATGGACCTGGCTCGTATACACTCCATTTACATTCTTGACATGACACATCCCTTGATTGCACATATATATCATACCAATGAAAATGGCCCGGCCATGCAAAGCTGCAGTAGAATACAGTATCCCCGTAGTCGCTGGGTTTGAATTGGAAATCGAAGTATTCATTGCGTTGGAGATATTGAGGACCCCAGACGGAGTGCCCCCCCCAGCCAAAGCAATCAAGCGTGAGATTGTCATACAACAAACTATTAGTGATCTGGACCACAGTTTGGGACGACACCTCGCAACCAAGTTGCAGCAACAAGAAGATGGACATCATCAGTACCACCTGCAGTCTAGCAGATGATTCCATAGCTGCAGTCTTTGTGTGTTTGAGTGATCTATGACAAAGTGCACGGAGATTTGGATATTAGGAGTTCATGAACATTTTCGTAGGTAGATGCTTGACTGGTGTATGAAATTTAAGTATCCTACAGACACTCGAAGAAGGAAGTTAAAATGCAATTTTACCATATACTTGCCGTTTCCTTTTAAGAGTCTCTGGTGTTATCCTTTGTAGAGTTAATTTTGGGTCTTTTTTAAAATTTTCCTTTGAGATGATTTCTTTCTTATATTGTGATGTGCATCCCATATTGGGAAAAATTACCGAAAAGTCCTAAAATTTGTTGCAATTATACCAATTCAGTCATAAACTTTTCAATTATACTAAGTAAGTCATAAATCTTTTGACAATTTGCCAATTTAGTCATTCCAACTAATTTTGGCTGAACATTGCAGACGTGGACACCAATTGTCTTAACGTGGCACAGCCGGTGCTGACGTGGATAATTTTTGCAATTTTTTAAAACAAATCAATTTTTAAAATAATTTTTATTTTATTATGTGCTTTCTTTTTTTTTTCCTTCTTCCTCCGCTGATCGCCGGGCCTTCACGATGGCCGGCCACAAGTGAGGGCCAGCGAGAGTTGCCCTCCCAGAAGCTACGTTGGAATCGAAAACCCCAATATCGATTTTGCAGGGGATAATAAAACCCCAGCCTATTTGTCTTTGGATTTGCAATGATCCGTGAGATACATTCCCCAGGGCAAGGGCTTAAATTTTGGGTACCGCCGCACAACTAGTATGCAGCGAACTGAAAAATGGACTTCAATAAACCATTTGAATTCCAGTAGATGATTCCATAGTTGCACTCGTCGTTTGTTAGAATGATCAATGAAACGCGCAGTGACATTTGGGTGTTAGGAGGCGATGAATATTTTATTATAAGTAAATGCTTGACTCATGTACAAGAGCAGAGTAAATATAGAATGGAGCATAATCACTCCTAATGGAAAAATTATCAAAGAAGTCATAAACTTTTTGCAATTGTGCCAATTTAATCTATCCCGCCACTTTTGGCCAGTTGGCATTGATGAGGACACCGGCCGGCAGATGTGGCAATATTTTAATTTTTTTTTATTTTTTTCTCTTTCTTTTTTTTTCTCCTATCTTCTTTTCTGGTCACTGGTCCGGTGACCGGCAAAAGGTTGAGGCCGGCGAGTTCGACCTCGCCGGCATTGGTGAGGGCTAGCCTTGCCATCGCCGGGTGAGGTCGACCTCGCCCAGCGACGGTGAGGTCTCGCCAGATCTGGGCAATGCTTTGCCGTCATTGGGCGAGCTCGACCTCGCCAGGCAATGGTAAGGCCGCCCATATCTGGGGAGACCTCGCCCGGCGATGACAAGGTCTTGCCAGATCTAGGTGGCCTCGCCGTCGCCGGGCGAGATCAACCTTGCCATGGCCAAGTGAGGTTGAGCTCACCTAGCGACGGCGAGGCCTCGCCCAAATCTAGCGAGACCTCGCCATTGCTGGGTGAGCTCGACCTCGCCCTGTGATGGCGAGGGCTAGCCTCGCCAGCCTCAGCCTCTCGCCGGTCGCCCATCATCGGGGAAGAAGATAGGGGAAAAAAGAAAGAAAGAGAAAATAATAATAATAATAATTCAAAAAATAAAAAAAAATAAAATATTGCTACGCCAGCCGATCGGCGCCGGCCGGTCAAAAGTGGCCCGGATAGACTGAATTGACACAATTGCAAAAGATTTAGGACTGAATTAACAAAAACTAAAAAGGTTTATGACTGAATTGACACAATTATAAAAGGTTTAGGAATTTTTTGGTAATTTTCCCCACTTATGGTAGGAAGTTAAA
The DNA here is from genome assembly GCA_024733475.1 of Syzygium grande. Classification (NCBI taxonomy): domain Eukaryota; kingdom Viridiplantae; phylum Streptophyta; class Magnoliopsida; order Myrtales; family Myrtaceae; genus Syzygium; species Syzygium grande. The sequence goes on from JAMXDD010000007.1 coordinate 26,400,123, forward strand.
TTGCAAGATTACCATAAACTTGTGTTGCATTTTCCTTTTAAGAGTCCAATGCTCGTGGTATATACGACCAGGATATCCTAAATTCTCTCTTATTGTATCCCTCTAAATTGGTATTATCCGAGTAGTGCTGATTATGGATTTTTTGAAGTTTCATTGGAAATAATTACTTTCTCATTTTGTCATGCGGATCAGACATTTGTTTAAAATCGTTTAAGATGATAAAATGAGGTATGCCTTTCTTCTTTATTATATTAGGTCTTGTTAATGAGTGTCTAGAGGCATTCGTTAACCATACTTAATAAAGAAATATTTCGATATCCGATACATTCATTGCACATAATACCAAAAAGACAATGTATTGAAAATTACAAAATTTTTTACAGGATTATTTTACCAGTGTGCTAGAGGCACTTGTTAACGAATTTTTATTTTATTTCTTACTCATGTCAGCTAAGATTAATACAAAGAAATTCCTTGTTATAGAAAAAAGAGAGGAGAAATATCACTTTACTCCACCACTCGCCTTGGGTGGCGCTGCTGGAGCGCGCACTCTTCCTCTCGCAAAAGGTTGAGTGTTCGAATCCCGGGCGCTGCAGGGTGACTTAATCGGTGGCACGTGTGTGATGGCTAGCACGTGTCGCCCCCAGGATTTACTCCCCGGCTGTCGGCCGTGCGGGGGTTCCCTGGGTTACCAAAAAAAAAAATATATCACTTTACTCCTGAAGTTCATGTGCATGGCATGTGCTAATGAAAAAGTTGCCAAATGTTTCGATTGTAAAGTCAAAGGATAAAATATTTCTTTCAGAGTATAGGGTTCAAACTTTCTAATTTTGGAACAACATAAAGTTTTCCCTTCCTTCTTCTTTTAATTCTTTTTTTAGGAAAACATCCCACTCTCTATGGGCCTAAACTCTGACTGACGGTGTCCTACGAGGAACCACTAAACAATCATGGTCGATCTCTCTCTATATGTGTGTTCCTGCGTCCGTTTCTCCTCTTTCTCTTTTTCTTTTCCATATACTATTCTTAATTTTCATAGCTAATCTATGGCTTCATTTGTTTCGCGGACAACGAATAATTTAAAAAATATTTTATTAAAAATGATATATTGTATTGCTTGAAATAATTAATTAATGAAAAACATTGTTACTATTGTCAACAATTTATATCTAAATATTTTTGTGGATGATGAAAATATTTTACGTTCATAAATTTTGGTAAGCGATATAAGCGACCATTTTTAGGAAAATATTTTTCAAATCATTCATTTTTCGCGAAACAAATGGAACCTAAATTATATTGAGGTATGAATTTTCCGTAGTTTAAACGATTGTAATGATTAGCTGAGGTTCACTTTTCTCATTCATTTTATCAGGTTTTGTTAATGAGTGTCTTGGGCCTTTGGTTAACCATACTTAACAACGCAACATATCGATATCCAATGCATTTATTACACATATACTAAAAAGACAGAATATTGAAAACTTATAATGGATCCCAAGCACTCAAGTTTGTTTTGTATTGGTTGATGCAAGCCGATTCCTTTTTTCGCTTGGATTCTCCTGTCTGAAGTTGCCACAGAACATGATCTTTTCCCGTTAAAAGCTAAAAAACAACTTTTGATGAATTATATTTCCCTGCAGGAGCAATTCTGGCGAAACAATAGTCATGCAATGCAATGCACATTACTTGAGGAGTGAAGCAATATTTCTCCTTTTTTTTCCCCTATTAACAAGGCAATTTCCTTATATTGACAGTAGCTAGCATGAATGATATATAAAAGGGTTAATATCACAAAAAAACTCCAAACTAGTATACTTGTGACAAAATTACCCAAATTAATGTTTTACCCGCAAAAAATTCCAAACTGATATACCTGTGAAGTTGATTTGTAGTAAATAATATTAATTTAGAGTGTCATATATTGTGTCTAGGTCGTGAACCATAGCGAATTTGAATCGGAATCTCTTTGTTTAAACTGCATGTTAGTTGTTCGACAAAATGCCCGAATGAAACACTGAAACGGATTTCATAAAATCGATGCTTATAATCGTAATTTTACACTCAATTTGTTTTGAGATTGTTATGTTGTGACTGAATATGTGTTTCTCTTTTATTTTGTGGAATATTGTTTGTTGTTCAAGTCAGCCATGGATAAACATCTCATTGGTTTGCTAGAGATGCCGTTCCTTTTGCTGGTGAAATCGCGGTTTGAGGCCGCCACGGTCAGTCCTTTATTTCCCCACCTTTAATGTGCATAAGTATGTTTGTCTTCAGTTTGATGGTGATTGTTGTTTACAAAGTTTGTTCTTAGTGATTTGAGTGTTAATGTCGCCGGAGATAGTCCGGCAATTGTTGGAGTGTTGTAGACCGGTTGGATAGATTTGGTGATTGCTAGACCTATCAAAATGGGTCGTAAACTCATTTTTTAACCCATATATAAATAAATGAGTTATAAATAGGTTAGTTATATTTAGTAAATGGGTCATAAATTAGTATAAACACAATATGAGTGTTAAATGGGTCATAAATGAGTCGTAAATGGGTCATAAATGGATTTGCAATTTATTTAAACTCAACTCATCTCCTGTGCCCTCACTAAATCTCACACTCACTCACTCCGCACTCTTATCTCAATTTAGATATGAGTTTTCCTAAATTTAGTTAAATATGGAGGTATTTTAGTAATATGAGTTGGGTCAGGTATGGGTTAGATCAGGTATGAGTCATTAGATTTGTATTACATGGAAATGGGTCAAAACGAGTTAAACGGATCTATTTGGATCGGACCATTTTCAATTCGACCCAAATTTGATCAACTCACCTGTTTGATAGGTCTAGTGATTGCCAATGACATCAGCTAACGGCATCGTGGAACTCCAACTGATGAATATCTCAATGGAGAAGAAGGCTCGGGAAGAAGATGATATGCAGCAGAGAAATAATAAAAGAGAAAATACATGAAAAAATAGAAAAATAAAGGAAGAGAAATAATAAAAAAAAGAGTTGGGTCAGGATCCGGTTAATGGGTCAGGTCAGATTCAGGTCAGGTTGGACCAAGGCAAACATGGGTTTGAGGCCGAGCCGAGTCAAAGAGTTTAATGGATTGGATTGGAGTGTTGTGGGTTCAATAACACAGGCTTTTATTTTGGCAAAATTGGAGAACCGGTCCAATTTTTAGACCCAACCTAGACCATTAGGGTCCAGGTTAGGCTGCCGAGTTGAACCAAGTCCGAAGTCTATTTTCTTAGAATAAAAAATAAAAATAAAATAAAAATATCAGAAAAAGATTATAAATTAGATTTTAACTAGTTTTATTATATTTTTAGTTATAATTCTAGTTTAGAATTAGTTTAGATTTTTTTAAAATTAGAATTCGCCTAGCTTAGGGATTTTAATAAACATTTTAGGTTTAACCATAATTTGAAAAAAAATCGTACAAGCCTTTAGGCTTTACAATAGAATTTTGATTGTTCTTAGAGACAAATGTTAGATCACTGTTTGTCCCTATTCTGTTTCGATTTTACTTGATTGTGCATTTTCAATACATTGATTGTTATTTTTTTTAGAATGCTTAGGATTAATTTTAGGATCCCTAATTGGTGAAAAACTGCCCCGACACTTTAGTTAATAAATAATCAAGTTTAGGTACTGAAAGAGAACTAGTTAAATAACTATTGTAATCAAGTCCTCGTTACTAGAAATCTTTAGTTATGTAGGAATCGAGACAACACTCCCACGTTTGGATTAGGTTCTAGCCTACCCCTAATAATTGCTAGCGGCGACTCCTAGTGAATACATAAATTGAAAATGTCACATGAGATATAAGCTTGGGAGAGCCCCCGTTTGTGATCAATTGAGCCATTTCAGGTGTTATCAAGTGATGATCCATTTGAGATCATCGCTTGTACGTACCATTCACATCGTCTCACAAATAAGTATGAAAAACTGTCAGAAAAGTCCTAAACCATTTGTTTTTGTACCAATTTAGTCTTTCCGGCTAATTTTGGCTGGGTTTTGCTGACGTGGACGTCGACCAACCTACGACGCACCAACAGCAATGACGTGAACAAATTTTAATAATATTTTAATATTTTTTGAATTGTTTATTCTTTTCTTTTCTTTTTCTTTTTTTTCCCTTTTTTTTTGTCCTTTCTTCTTCCTCCAACTAATCACTAATCCGGCGACCAGCCAGAGGTCAAGGGGCCTCTTGTAAGCCCCTTAGGCCATTGGTGAGGCTCGCCCTTGCCAGCGACGACGAAGGTGAGCCTCATCAACGGCTATGCTAAGGCGAGCCTCGCTAGCGGTTGGGCGAGGCACGACCTCACCGGATTTGGCGAGGTCGAGCCCCAACCATGGCTAGCGAGGCTTGACCCTCGCTAGATCCGACAAGGGCAAGCCTTGCCTAGGCCAGATCTGGTGAGGGGAGCCTTTGTCGGGCTCGCCCAAGCCACACCGGGCCTAGTCGGCCGATGGTGACCCTCGTCCAAGTGAGGGCAACCCGCCCGGCCATTGCCTGTGATCGGTGGTTGGTCACCAGCAAAGGGAGGAAGGGAGAAAGAAAGAAAAAAAAAAGAGAAGAGAAAGAAAGAAAAATCAGAAAAAATAGTTAAAAATGGATATAATATTAAAATATTATTAAAAATTATCTATGTCAGCGCCGGCGATGCCACATAGGCCGACCGGCGTTGCCACGTAGGTCGATCGTCATTCACGTCAGTCAAAATTAGCCGAAAGGACTGAATTGGTACTAGTTCAAAAGGTTTAGGATTGAATTGGTATTAAAAAAAGGTTTAGGACTAAGGATGCGTTAGGCAACCATTCTGTTCACAGAAATAATTTCTGTTCAGAAATGATGCTTTTTTATCCTGTGCCTGGGAATAATTTCTAAGTATTTAAATGTGTTTGATAACTGTCAAAAATTTCTATTCTTGGAATAGAAAAAGAACATAAATATGTTTTGTAACTGCACAAAATTTCTTTTTATTAATAATATTTTAAATATTTTAATATTTCTTTCTTTGTTTTCTTCTTCTTCTTCTTCTTCTTCCCCTTCCTTGGCAATGGCTAAGTTGCTGGCGCCGACAACCGGCCACAAGTCAAGGCCAACGAGGGCGTCGTGGCCCTCGTCAGCCACAGGCAAAGGCTGGACCCTTGCCGCCGCCCTCACCAGATCCGGCGAGGGTGGTTAACAACCTGGGCGAAGGCCGCCCTCGCCATATTTGGCGAGGGTGGCGGTGAGGGTCGCCCACACCAGATCCGACGACCGGTGGCTGGCCATAGGTTAGGAAGAAGAAGAAGAAGAAGAAAAAATATTTTCTTTTTCATTTCTGATTCTAGTTCCTAGAATCAAGAAACAACTTTTTTTTGCTTCTTGATTCTTTTCTAAAATTGATTCTGAGAACAAATTTTTGCAAATTTGTGCCCATGAATAAAAAATTTACGAAATAGATTTCTGTTCTAAAACCAATTCTGGGAACAAAAGAATATAAATAATTGCTGTTTGGTCAGTTGTCAAACGCACTCTTAATTGGCACAAATGCAAAAGGTTTAAGACTTTTTTTTGACACTTTTCCCTATATAAGTAAGTACCTCAAAACCTATTTTCTCGAGGGTCGTCCCTCAAAGGGTAGGTCGCAACATGCACCGGAGATACTTGTTATCAAAATCTTATTTTATTTATTATTCATATCGGCTATGGTAGGGAAAAAAGAAGAAATATCGCTTCACTCCTCAAGTAATGTGCATCGCATTACCTGACTATTCAAATCTTCACTAGATAATAAAGAGAACAGTGAAAATGCAAATAAATTATGTTATAAAAATATAACGTTCATTCTTGTGAAAAGGCAATGTTCGCGTACCACCGTCATCGATCTTCGAATCATTTTCTAAAAGTTATTTTCACGCTATTTTTTTCTTTTAATTTCTCTGTTTTATTTCAAGCTTCTTTTCCAACCAATCTCTTTCCTTTCTGAAGTATTCAAGTCAGATTTTGTTTCCCCTGGAAATCAATCGACATTGTACCAATACAATCGAATGTCTAAAAGTCCTAGTTTGATGTCGATGCCAAGCTTAATCCGTCTGGTTTTCTGAAGACTTTGATAAATAAAATCGATGGGTAGATAGAAAAAAAGATCACTTTTTGTTCCACACCACAATCCAAAACACTTCTCCAACATGGCCATAAAAGAAAGGTGCTCGTCATTCTTGAACTCCTATGGCTTCTTCCTATGTCGTCCCGGCGGCGTTCTCCAACTGATGTCCATCTTCTGCTCTCACCAGAAGACTGTACCAGAACTCCATGTCCTTGTCTCCCTTCATGCTCAGAACTCTCTGCCCCGAACATTGCAAGTCCGCGGTCTCGTCGGGAGATATCGGAAGAGCCAGGGCCGAACCCACGACAAGATTCTTTTTCATCTGCGCGAACTTCTGGTCACGAGAAGATGGTGCAGTTTGAGAGTTGCTTTCGATGTTCGCATGAACCACTATCGAGGGGTCTGACTCCGATGACGATGTCGTCGACGGTTCCTGAAACTTTAGCGTCGGCAGCGCGGAGGTTGGGTTCTGGAGTGAGTGATCGAGGGTGGTGGTGCAATGAGTTGGGCTTATGCTGAAGGGAGTTGAGTTGGGTAGGCTGTATGGCACCCGCTTCTTCAGGTGGGTGTGCCAGAAGTTCTTTATTTCATTGTCCGTTCGCCCTGGTAATCTCGAGGCTATGGCCGACCATCTGGAATTTCCAAAACAAAAAAGAAAATATTGAGAAATATGAACTTTAAAATGGACAAACATAGGTAAAATTCTGTAGTTTTCGTCTAAAAATATGGATCTTTTTCCATAGTGGTAAGTTTCAAAGCGTGCTAAAGTGTCAAAATATCATTGGTGAAACATATTGACAAGTATTTCATCAACACGTTTATGAAATTACAATTTTTTTGATTGTTTGTAAATTAACAATTTTTGTACTAATTTACCAATTTTCATTTGTATAGCTTATTAACGTTTCGAATTTGCTAATTTTTATGAAATTATCAATCTAGATTAGAGTGGTTTGCCAACTTTTGTCAAATTAAATTATCAACTATTTTTGGGTTACCAATTTTCATTTTAGAGTCATTTATCAACATTTAATTTCTCTTTTAATTTACCAAATATTCTATCAGGATGTCAATTAAGGCAAATACAAATAGGATTGAACACACGAGATTTCACAAGATGCTAAAAGCTGCACCTCTTGGGATTGAGGTTTCTGCCTTGTTATCAAAGCATTTTGCCGTGCTAAGAGAACTGAGTTCCTGATACTGTCGTTCATAGCCACATGGTCTAACTCTCGAGGCCACAGACCTTGTCCTGTCCCGTCTCCACTGGATTTGTTACTAGAAATACCCTAAAAAAAGGAACATTCCTCTCCTTAACCAATTCGGATTAAGAAGATGTGAAAACACATTTTTCTCTATAATAAAAGTGTATTTCAAGGTGTGAAGTGAGTTTGTTTGGTTAGTAATTCCTTATGTTTGCCTGTTAGAGATTACCAAACTAATATAGTGCGATTCACCACCTGTTTTCCCATTAAAATCCCAACTAGTATTGGGTTACATACATTAAATTATGAAGCTTCATTTTCTACTGTAGCTTGGAATTTGTTCCCGTTTCTTTATAGTTTGTAAGAATAATGCCATGAAGTGGAAAAACATAAATATCAGACCACAAAGACTTAAAACTATACTATATACACAGACATGTAGTTACCTGTTGCCGAGAACTTGATGAAGGTGGATGATGGCGTCTCTTTCGTCGTCGGTGAAGTTCCCTCGTTTCACGTCGGGACGCAAGTAGTTTATCCACCGGAGTCTGCAACTCTTCCCACATCTCAACAGACCTACAAAAGACATATTAAAGTTTCTTAACAATTCTATATGCTGCATCACACACACCAATTCAACCTGACAACACTTAAATTGATTACACTACGAAATTCTTTCTTGTTCTTTCTTTGCAAGTTCATCTAAGTATATGAATAAGCACCTGCTTGTTTAGGAAGTGCACGCCAGTTTCCATGACCAAACCGGTGGATGTGAGAGATCAGGATCTGGTCTTCCTCTGGAGTCCATGGCCCTTTCTTCATCCCCATCTTCTCACAACATGGTGTCCTCGCCATCTCTCTCTCTCTCTCTTTCTCTCTCTCTCTCTTCGAAGAGACTACTTGTTCTAAATATGACCAGTGCTCACTCTAGCTAGTCTTCCACAGTATACCATCATGTAGGTATTTGTATATATGCTTAAGCTTTTACTATGAATAATCCATGGATTTCATAAAACAGCTCTCTCTCTCTCTCTCTCTCTCTCTCTCTCTCTCTGTGCATAAAAAAGGGACTCTAGAAAATGCGTTTGACTGTCGAATCTAAAGCAGAATGGAGTAAGTGAGTGCATAATTTAGGCACGTGCATGTTAATCAATTGTTTTCTTTTGGATCTACATTCGTTTTTTTTTTATATTTTTGCTATGCTCTCACAGTGTCACTTTCATCATCCCTTCCTGGTTGCTTCGGTCCTGCGAATAAGTGTAGTCCAACCTTCTCATTGCAGTGGTCAATATTTACGGGCGTCGGCGGCGAGAAAATCATGTCCCAGCCGCCTGTTCAATGCTGTCCACCCACCTTCGGAATATGGTACTGCTTAACCTTGTCAAATGTCGGCCAAAAAAACACAATCTTGTCAAATGGGATATGTAAAAATGATTTCTTTCTTTCCTTTTTCTCGTTTTTAATGCTGAAATTGTTGTCAACACAAAAGAAAGGACGGGAATGCGTCATGAATGATCCAATGTTAAGTAGAATGTGTTTCATGGGACCTAAATTTACCTATATAATTAAAATGCGCTTCCTCAACTTATAAAAATAAATAGCTGATTGAATTATACCTTTCAATTATTTTGCTTACAAACAATTCGCATATGAAACTTGAAGGAAATCACTGAGACCCCAAAATTGTTGTTTGAGGCACTCTGATTTACGGTCACTCTGATTTACGGTCACTCTTAAGTCTTTTAAGAGGTGATGAATAACTAAGTTAAGGGCGTCTTTCGGAAACCTTATATATGCTACTTGGTTGAGTTAGTTTGTATGTAAATACTTATATGCTTGTCAAAAGTTCAAAAGTATACTCTCAAGTACTTGAAACAGCTCAAATGGAAGATCTAAATCATGGCAAAATTTGTGATTTTGCTAAAGGTGGCTTATTCATTGCCTGATACATGTGGGATAGGGAGGTAGTGAAGTGCTTGTCAAGAGAGAAGGAGAAACTCCACTGAAGGTTTGAAAAAGCAAAATGCCTTTACATGAGTTTCACTATGTAATTAATACTTGATTAGAATTTATCAGATAATTTAACAAACCCATTTTAGTGCAAGTTTTCGAACTATCATTACAGGATTACTAAAGTCAATTTTGTGCTGACTCCTTGTCCATCTTGGTTGCTGAATGTTCGTAGTGGCAAATCTTCCTTTATGTCTCTGCTTTTCGAGTTGAAATGATTACTCATAAAAGAGTCCTTAATAAAATAAAATAAAATAAAAATGGATAAAAGCCACAAAAAATTTCAAATTATGCCCACTTTAATACATTTACTCTTAACTTTTTTCTTTGAAATAAAAAATCCCAAACTTCTATGTGTATATCACATTTACCCTTCGTCAAAGTTATGTCAGTGAGAACCGTTAAAAATCTATCTACATAGAAGCCATACAGCAAATGGTGTTGACATAACACTCACATGGCTTAAGTGAAATGAAAACAACGTTTTTTAGAATGAAAAATCATTTGACGAAACTTCAACGGAAGGTAAATGTGTCGTATAGGCACAAATCTGGTGTTTTTTATGTCACGAGAAAAAGTTTAGGGTAAATATGTCATAGTGAAAGTAATTCGAGATTTTTTATGTTACAAAAAAAGTTTAGTATAAATGTGTTATGGTGAGCATAGTTTGAGATTTTTTTGTGACTTTTTTCCAAAGAAAATGATTACTCATGAAAAAAAGCAAAGAAAAAGGGAAGAAAAGAAGTTGTCCACTATGAGAATAAGGTGTCTAGTTTGCTTTATGCCCTAATGCATTATGGCCCTCTTGGATAATTATGCTGATCTCCCTAATTTCGCATTAGCCACATGGAAACTCCTTGAATGCTCTCATTTCATCAATCACCTTGTTGAAAACTAGTGAGTAGTTTATTATTAAAGTTATATAATTGTATTTTATATTTTAACACCACCTCTCAAGGCGAGCAAGGACTTATATTCGTAACGTGGCCCCGAACTCAATACGTGCACAAAAATGGCTAAAAATCCATTGCGCATAGAATAATCCATGAATAATTTTAAAAGGGGAATTTTGTATAACTTACCTTGAAATCTCTAATTAGTAAACATCACCATCGAGCTCATTTCGCACCAACCATGGCTTATTTTATTCCTCTTCCTAAATTTAAGTTTCTTTACCGGTTAAACAAATCTTTCTAACTAATAAAGGCATTTATCTTTAAAAATAATAATGATAAAAAAAAAAAGAAAACTGCTTAAGTCAAAGCTCAAACCCATTATGACCCAAATCTCGTCCTTTGGCATGCTCCAAGATTTCAATTTTGACTCATAGCCAAATGATCCAATTAAATAACGCCTTCGACGTGATATATCGCTTTTGATTAACTTTTTATAAAGGCAAGATTCTGGGCGTGAACCGACACCCCTCTTTACAGCCGGCCCAAGGAGGCTGAAGCATTGCATTGGAGTATTTAATTCCAAAAAGGAAAATACATTGTGGTTAAAATAATCCAACTTCCCGTTTAATTTATCCAAGATAGAATTAGTTCGGTATATTGGAACAAGGCTAAGATGACATTCACTCCACGTACCTCCTCTCCTTTTCCTTCCCAAAGAGTAGCTTTTAGCTTCGTATGTACCATGATGTCTGGCCATCAAACTTGAGATGTTCTTAGATTTCAGGAAGGATGTTTCTCCTATTAATTTGTAACACATCTAATTCAATGCATAATACAAGAACAAGTGTGTAGGATGGAGTTTAATGGTTGAGCCGAACCGTCGCGAGTTTTATTTCCCAAACTATTTTTTACATTAGTCTAGATGAAGAAGGTTGAATATCTCTTAACTTCGAGCTCGTGTGGGCTGCCTTCTGTAATATGAAAATGAGGATGGGGATGTTGAGCTCCAGAAATGTCAATTGTGATCCCATATTGCTTCAGATTGGATTGTTGCCCTGGTAGATAATTATTGTGCAACCTCAAACTAGCACAAAGTATTTTATAGCCAAGAGGTTGCAATTGAGCTACGGCTATGACAAGCAATATCATGTTGGCTATGAGGCTAGATGAGTAGCATATGGTGGTATTAGAACCAAGGTATGAATTTTGAGATTTAGATATGTTGTCTTTGATTCACATCGTTCAAGTTTAGGTTGTTGCTCTAATACATAAGTCTCACACAACTTCAAATTAGCACAGCGAGTTTTACAACCATCTAGATGCAAGTGAGTCGTGACTGGAGCAGATGATATCACACTGACAAAGGTTTTGTGCGGGTTGTTTTCAGTTATATAGCAGAGTCTAGGAGTGTCAATCGAGTACAATAAACGATAAAGCAAAACCAACTCACTGAAAAGTAACTGTGGTTTTTCATTTATCAGTCACAGAGAACTGTAGCACAAATAAAATGTTTATATTAATCAACGAAAAAGATGAATATTTTTCACGTGGAAAATTATAAACAGTGATTATGCATGTCAGGTCCATCGTCAGTACTAACTCTTGATTCGCATCGTGGCGAGATAGGAGCGACGGGCCGGAGCCCAAAAGTCAGCCCAAAACAAAACAAAGGAGAAAAGAAAATTAGGCCCAAGCCCAATAACAAGCCCAAGACCAAGCCCAAGCCCATTCACAAGTCAACAACCCTTCTTAGTTACTGATCAGTTTCTTGTGCTTCATCTTCTTCCGGAGTCCAGAACCCACCACCACCACCGTCACCGTCGTCATCTCTTCCTTCTCCGCCGGCGAGGAAATGGCGACTTCCATGGCGACGTTCTCCGTCGCGCCGAGCCTGCATCTCCCTTCGCGACGCCACAAGTGAGTAAAAAGGCTTCCTTTTTGGGGGGGTTTTTGATGGCCGTAACGATTCGCTCTCTTTCCGCCTTTGACGAAAATTTCTCTCCGTGGGCTGGGGGCAGTAAGCTCGCCGCATTTCGGCCCTCGCGGAGGTTCCCCAGAACGATTCCGTGGAGCGTCAGGGTGGTCTGCGCCGCTTCTTCTTCGTCTGCAGCGTCGGGGAGTTCGAATCCCAACGCGGACTTCAACCCTTACGAGGTTACGGCGCTGTCTCTCGAGTTTCGTTTCTCGCTAGCTCTTGTGATTTGAAGCAGAGTGTACTGTGAATGAACGGTGTTTGCATTAGGGCTTTTGAAACTGTCGAGGGTTTTGGTGGGTAAGATTACGCGTGATTGTGATCTCGATATGGTTTCACGTATCTAGCTTTTAATATGATTCTAACATGCTCGCAAGTCGCAAGCTTTATTATCAGTGGTCACTGTAAATGGTGAAATCAGTACAATTGAAGTGCTTTCTGTTGTTTTTTCCTCAAAAACTTTATCACTGGATAGAACCGGGTGCGCAATGCAGTCTCCCGCCCACGCTTCTCTTTCTCGTGTTCTTTGCTTCTTTCTCTGGCATCATTTGTTCGTTGATCCTGAACCCATCAGAGCCATACTCTATTTCTGACTTTTCGTCCATTTGCGTAAATTCACAGCGGTAGGCTCGGTTTTGCACGCTGAACAGCATTTTGTATCGGAAGTCTCGGACTTTTGCCTTGCCTCTGGGTTTTGGAACCAGTCTTCTACTCCAGAGCCCTCCCTGGTCATCATTTTAGTGTTCCATCTCTGGTCAACAAATGTCATCAGAGATAGATTTGATGCTCGACCTCAACCAGAGGGAATGTGGGTGGACCTTAATAAAAAAAAAAAAAAAAAGAAAGAGAAAACAACGAAAAGAGCCATGTTGAATTTTTCGTCACTTGAAACAAATGAAACTGACATAATGACCTGACTGCACCACTCGAAAGTTTTGAGATTTGACTGCATTTTGGTACTATTTGAAACTTTTAGGATTTGATTGCTTTACGTTTATAAGTTTTAGGACTTTTGGTACACTTAGTAAGCTCATCTTTATATAGAGATTTCTAATTCCTTGTTCTTGATTCAGGTTTTGGGCGTCAGTCCCATTGAGGGATTTGACATGATTAAAGCAGCATATACAAAGAAACGAAAGGATGCAGAGAGAAGAGGTGATGAAGCAGCTGCTTCCCAAGTATGTCTCAATTTTTATTTTGAGTTGCAATCAAAACATATTAATTTACTCATCATACTTTTGGTTATTGGGGATTAATAACGTTTCAGCTGGAAAAAGCATATGACAAAGTGATGATGGCACAATTAAGCAACAGGAAAAAGGGTGTCACATTTGGTTCTTTCAAGGTATAATTCCCATTGTGGATGAGTTGTATGTTTAAAATACTTGGATTGAAAGAGATAGAATTTATGTGAGTCAATTTTGCTCGATTGCTCCTAAATAGGTCTCGAAGGATATCAAATATGCTGATAAGCAACCCGTTGTACCATGGGGACCAAGGTTTGTGTTCATTATTCAATCAGTGCATTTCCCTGTGAGGAATACATTATTGGTGGACTTTATAATTGTATTCGAACTAGATAAGGGCACTAGAAGCTTTAAAGCTTATGTGCTGCTTGCAATTAAAGTTATAGAACTTCTCAATGAGCAATTGAGTTTTAATGCTTTGAAAAGTTCAGTCAAGTCCTTATGTCAACTCCATTAATTAAAGATGACCAATATCCCACATAGCACCACAACTATGACTTCTGTCTAGGTTTAACAAGGACTTTTTTTAAAGTTTTGTCAGAAGTTTTAGGACTCGATTGCTTGCCACATAAGTATATGTCCACGTCAAATGTATTTCTTTTAATATATGTTTCTGGCTTCTCTTTTTTGGTTGAACCGCTATCACTTATTGAATTTCTTTTGATTGCACTTTGCCATTGGTATTGCATTGACTTCTGTTTTCCCCTCCCTTTTTTCAGGTTCACCAAGTCCAGTGTACAAGATATGCGCATCAACATGGCAATATCTGCTGTCTTCGTAAGTGCCCTTTTGCCTGTGGTGTCTCTAGTTCAGTTTGTTATAAGAGATGAGCAGATCTTTCTGGAGCAGTTCCTTTCACAAGAAATGAATGAGCAAAATGCCCGATATTTCAATTTTAAAACCTCTTGGAGGTTACGATGAAATAACCATTCAACTTATTTGTAAGGCACTCTCCATGACATATGGCTGTGGCCATACTTTATAGATGCATAAGGCAAGGCATGACTGTCTTGTTAAAGGCATTTGAAATATTTGTTTTGGCTTTAGATGTGATATTTCTCCTTGGAGGCCACTCCTTGCTCTACTGACATTTCTTCATTTATCTAATTTGAGTTAGCACCTTCATTTTCTGCAGACAGCTTGGATCGTAATCAAGCGGAATGCTGAATATAAACCATTGCAATTTTTAGCATTTGTATTTGTGTACCGGATCTTTGAGAAGTTGAAATCATTTGAACCGCCTGTATCACCAACCTTTACGGTAAGTTTCTATGTGAAGCTTAGATCTGTCTTTTCCTCCTTTTGTTTCCTTCATCCAAGTTATCTGCATTGCATACTTGGTTTACTTTTTTGTTGTATGTGCCTACTTATTTTGATTCAAAAATCTTCTCATGAATTAGTACTGTTAGAAGAACTATCTGAAGTTAGTGTCGCCGTTACTCAGAAAGTTGAATTGATATTGACTGCAGGAAGACGGTGAAGGAGGATCCAGGGAGAGGGATGCGAATGGGAAAACGGCTGCTTAGGTCTCTTGCATTAGTGTTTGGCTGCATCGCGTTTTCTTCTCTGGTATGTTGTCTTTTCTGGTGTTTTTCATGTTTATCTCCTTTCTACCTTCATCAGATGCCCCAAAGGATAGATTATTGCAAGCCATTGTTGGCATTTAGTTAGCCACTTCAAAGGAAGGACCATTCAGCTTAGGGTGAAAAAGGCGCTTAAAAAAGTGACTGTCAAACTTTTCATGTTGACTTGTCAGAGGGTCCTGACATGGTTAGACATATAGTCATCACCCCAGGATGATTTGTAAGAAATTTTTGGGCAATAACCACTGCACTGAGTATTATAGCATAATATCCTGGATCAAAGGCAAACTATAACGCTGTGGCTGAGTTTGCTGACAAGCAGGAAACTTAGCAAACTCAAATTTCACATCTATGTTTGATTGAAGAAGATGATTGCAGTATGATCATTTGATTCCTGTGCCTTTGATTCTTCTAGACGACATACACCTTCAAAGATTGGTGAAGTAAATTTTTTCTATCAATTATATGGTCTTATATGAAGTTGTGAATGTTATTGACGTCTCAGGCTTGAAAAGATCTTTTAGGATGAATCTGTTGTGAGACCAACGGTGGGACCAGTTGGAAGAGGCAACTCCTGCTTAGTCACTAACCATGGGTTTCCACTTGCAAGTCTAACTGAACACCTGTTTAACCCCTCTCTGCCTTACCTAGCTAAGACAGATAATAGTGACATTATTGAGCTTAGGGACAGTGCATTTGACAATGCTTACATGCCTTTTTTGGGTCCCCACCATTGCGTTATTGGTCATAAGATCATCTGTCTAGAAGTTATTTTTTTGTTTGCTCTAGCATTGACAATAGTCTTTGTTTTGCAATCTAACAACTCAGTCTCGCTAATGGCTTTGCATTGTGTGTTTGCAGGCATATACTGGTCTTCTGAACTTGATAGAATTCGTAGGCAGTTTTATACCTGCTTTTCTTTACAATAACCAGGTACTGTTTTCTTCTCTTTTCTTTGCAATTGTGATGGACCTTGTGATGCATCTTTTATTCGGCTCGTGGACCATGGTATCACCATACTATTGATTACCATTTTGACTCACATTAGAATCTGTTAAGCACACTATAAGGTCCTGCATATCTTTTATTCATTTGATGAACATCCTTCACTAAGCTGCTATATCAACAAATAAATGCAAGTGCTCTACTACTTTCTGCTCCCTTTCTGATGAATGAATACACATCTATTGCTTTCCGCGATTAATTTCATGTTCATCATGCCCATCTTTGTTTGCATATGTCCCAAGTCTTTGATGGCGCTTTCTGATGACAATGTATGAATTTGCAGGAACTTCTAGTCACCACTTCGACGGCTATCTTTCTCTATATAATGGCATCATATTATAGATGACGGACGAATTTTGGTGAGAGTTTCAATTGTAGGTTGACCGTGTGTCAAATTTTGCCAAATCAGGTGTTCTTTCTTTTCTTTTTCTTTTTATAATTTTGAATTTTGTATCTCATCACAAAAACTGGTCTCGTTGACATTAGTTGCGGAGCCCTCTTTATCTCGTGGCGCATTATCATAAGGGTGCTACTCTTGTAACGGAATGTTTATTTTACGTAGGAAGTTAGATCATTGCTCATTGAAGATGGGAAATAATGTAGTGGACTGCTTTGAAGTCTCATCAAGGGAAAATGTGAGAAAACATTTGCATGCAGCTTATTCGGTAGGACCATGAAGAACCGGAACATTACGGGCTATGTGAAATATACGAAACAACCCGAGCTGAAATAGGCAAACTTGGAGCTACCCCGTATTTTCAGCTTAGCTCGGGTTTTTTTTTTATTCTCTATTTTCTGAACTAAAATGCTTCATCTTTTCCGAGTGAGTGTACTTTCGTATTCTTCAAGTTCGAAGCGGCAAAAGCACACATTGAAAAGGTATGGTATTTGGCCTCAGAAAAGAACCGATTTGAAAAGGTCTGTTCCACTTGGGAAGACTGATTGAGGTTTGCGTCTATTTTGGTCTTTTGAATTCTATTGCGTAGGGGCGTGCAGGCTTCAGGTGATGGGGTATTTTGTCATACTCTTGAACCCGTCACTTACTATGGAGACACTCATGGAAGTGTTTGCAAACTTGAAAATGACGTGAATCAATGTTAACAACGGATTAAAAATTTTAAGCAAATTTAATGGAAGTATTAACATTTTGGCTATAAGGATTGACGTGAATATATAGCTCAAATTATTTTAATCTGTGCACCCGATAACATGAACTCCAACGGACTTCAGCCAAAATTCCGATAGCAAAATCTTGCTTAGACCAAGGTTAATATGAATTGGAACCGTTACGGATGTTGATCAGGTGGGATTATTGATTGGGATCTGTACAGGACTTACTCCTGTGGCTTTGTTTTTCCATCGCTACGGGATCTTTCTCCTTCAATTGGCCATGGACGACCAGCACCGACAATGTCACTGGTCATATGAGCAAGACTTGTGCTGTGCTGTGGCCGAACTTCCCAATCTGAAGGCACTGCCATGGTCGTCGAACTTCTCATATCATCATGTCCATTGATCACGTGGGATCATTGATCGGGTCCATACAAGACTTGCTTCTCTGGCTTTGTTTTACATGGAATGAGGATTTTCGTCACTGAATAATAAAGAATAGAGAGGTGCTAAGGTAAGGGAGACCTCCTACAGACATCCCACGTCATGGGATTTTGCCAATCGGACTAAAAAGGTTCCAAGAGCAGTTCCCAGTCCCAAATTTATTTACTTTCCGTTTTTAGTTTTTCTATATCTGTATAGGATCTACTTATCATTATTAAGAATTTCATATATGTAGTTTTTGTTTGTTGTAGATTTTCCATGTATATTAAAGGCACTATGTTTTTTTTTTTGTTAATTAAGTATTACTTTCATAAAAATTAGTTTTGTCGAAAAGAGAAATTTGCAAGAAATCTAGTTCTTTTTTACGTTGTTTTTTAAATTCATGGATAAATTGTTAAGTAGATGAAAATCAAAACATTGCATGAAGTAAGAATTTTTTTTGAAAATGCCATTGAATAGTCATTATTTTGGATCAGCGAAAATTAATATCATCTATGAAAATGCTTGGATTTCTTATCCAGCATTTTATCCGAGTATATTTGGTCCAGAAGACGTCGCCAAACACAGGATATGATATTTTGTTATCCTATTTGGACTCAAATTCGAACTACCAAACATAGGCTTAATGTTTTACATGCTCTGTATAAAGGCATCTCACCAATATAGTAAGGAAAAAAAAAGATATATTCTTTTATAAACTAAATAAAGAAACGATCTATATTTAAGACTAATGAAATTAATAAAAAGTTCGCCAAGAAAGTGTCCTTTTGAGATAACATGGACAAAAAGTAGATAAGTTGTTATAAGATCAATGATGAAGAAGGGACTTTTCAATTTATACTATATCAAAGGATGTCTTTTTTACTTACTATTAGCGAGATAATTTTACACGGAGCATGTAAAATGTTATAGGAATATATGATAATGCACTTTTCTTTGATATGCTAAAAAACAAAACATGTGAATTGTTTAATTATGGTAACTATCCTAAACCAAAAAAGAAAAAAACTAGAGAAAAGGAGAGGCGCCATCACTTTAAATTGCAATTGAAAGATTGAGAACAACTTTGTCTTTTCAGTGTAAATAGGGGGTGAATTTACTTATTTAGAGGTGGAAATAGCACCACCCATTCGATAACTTAATCTTTAGACAAATCTAATCCTACGAGACAACTTCAAGTCACCCTAGCAATGGCATATGAAGAATAACTCCGAAGGGAAAGACAAAAATTTCCATAACTGTTACTTTCGAAAGTTATAAAATGAGACAAATCGATTTCACAAAATGCAGTTCATATAATTAAATGACGATGTCCCATATTTTTCCTCACGACAAAAATAGGCTCTGCTGGAGTATAGCCCTAGGGTTTCTCTTTTCACCCCTTAAATCACTAGATAGAGAAAAGAAACAGTACAAATTCCTATGACACTGTAAGTATAAGCGTTTACGTTGCCACGTGTCGAAACGTGGTCACAACTAGGTTTCTTTTTTTTTTTTGGTCAAACACAACTAGGTTTCTTGTAGACATTGAAAACTGGTCAATGAGTTGTGGGTCATGATTATAAGAATAGTCATATTATCATAATTACCAAAAAGTTCAACATGTGAGAATGGAGAATAACATTTTTCCCCTCATTGTATGACCTTAGAAATCTTAATTTGCTCATTCTTTTGTTGAAATTTGAAGAAAACAGTTATGGACATTGTCTTTGCTAGAGAGAAGATAATAGGTTTACATGAGAGGAGTCCAACACTTCCAATTCAATAGATTTAATAAGTGGACATACTTTTCTTTGCTATTATGTGATCAATAAAATCCTATGGCATTTTCAGTCTCTTCATAATATTGTAGCAACGGTACATTAGATCGTCTTAATCATCATGATTTAATGCCAGTTGTAATTATACAAATCTTTCTAGCAACCATAGTATTAAGGATGGACATATTTAATGAGAAAGTACAGTTTGAGATGGGTAAAACTATAGGAAAAGCTAATATACAGTGTCGTGGCAACAAGCCAACACTCCAATTCATAGAAAAAGAGAACTCCTCTTTATCGAAACTATTACCTAACAGCAATAGGGCAAACTATTTACCTTTCATAAAGCTCAGCTTGACCTTTGTCCTTCTCAATGTAAATAATCACTTATCGCAACGGCTTGTATCTTCATTTAACATAAGTGGGTCTTTTTCCGATGTTCGATGCGTAATCTTTTAAAGAAAAGTACAGCGAAATTAGGAAAGTGGTTCTTTGATTTGCTAAACATAACTAGTTGCTAAGGACATGGAGTATGCACAAGTACATTGGATTCTGCTCCATGTTTACTATTTCTGGCACAAAGCAAACTCACCATGTTTAGGTCACCAACTCCTTTTTGGGAGTTCGATGCTGGCGAAACCTTATTCAAAGGATCGGGATTCCAAATGAGGGGATTCAATTCCTTGCTTCAAGTGGAAAAGTTGAAATCTTCCTTTATTTTTAATGCTGTTTGTGCCTCAATCTTTGCGAAAAGATATGGTCCGAGTCTTCCTTTTCATGGTTTGCTGATACTTTTGACAATCAAAACCTAGTATTAAACTTTCCGTTTCACTATGTTCGAAAGACACCCTCAGTTGCCAAAAGTTTTCTCAGGAATGTATCAGCAGAATTGCTAAAAAATCAAGTAAAGAGTGATGCTAGATTTGTAAACATTGATGCAAAAATCAGTAGACCATACAATATATGAGTATTCAAATGATGACTCGACAAGAATTTGTCACTTTCACTTCGTAAATGTGTTTTTATCAAACGGTCTTTGCATCCCCAACATTCTCAAATGGTATATGCAACACCAGAGAACATGGAGAAATATAAACTTGCTCGGTACATTACTATGCATGATATTCTAAGATATAATCGGCAGGGGGTCATACAAGAAATCAACACTTCATAAGCCTCAGTTCTTAGCTAGATGCGGGTGACCTTGGTAGTATATATAGTTATTGGTTATGGACAGAAGAAACCCTAGCGGGCCAAATTAACAATTCAAAAACTATACACAACTTTTTTGCCATGCCCTGCTTACTTCCTTCGTCCTTACATTGTTGGATACAACTTGGAAACTATCCTGCAAAGCTAGTTATTCCTATGTTTATGCTAATTAATTGTTTTTAGCTACGGTAAGGGGAGGGGAGAGGGTTCGGCGAGACCTCAGATTGAACCCGGGCAAAAGCGCCTTACTTGTGGTGTGACAACTATTGTGATTGATTGAATCGACCAAAATGATTCTACATACTTTCAGTTGTCGATATTGTGATTGAGTTGAATCGACCAACATGATTGTTGTAAAGTTATTTAGTGAGTTTTTGATAGTAGACTATCTATTTTCCACTTAATACTCCATTGATGATTGTTGATGACAATATAGATAGTTTTACTTTCCCATTTGATCCTCCCCAAACCCTATACCTGTAATCACCATGATGTTAAGAATGGCAATGTATTTAGTTGAAGAGAGGTGTGCACAGGAACTAAAGATGACAAGACACCAGAAGGCCTGTTGAAAATACCACAACCCCCTTCTTATCATTTGGTTTTTTAATTTCTTAATCACAAACTTCCTCCTTAAAATCTTCACTATCTAGAGCACAATACCCTAATTAGCCGCGCCTCTCTCTCCTTCCTCCCTCTCCAAGTTCCTCTCTTCATTACAATCCAAAACCATGAAAAGATTCTCTCATCCTCTTGAATCAACCAATCTTACACTAATATTTTTGGCTCACTAGAATGTCTAGTTCTCCTTCAAGTGGACTACTGTCTTCCTCTGCATAATCCTAAAACCATGTGTAGCAAAATGAATAACCTCATGCTCGAGTGCTTCATTGGTCTCTCTCTTCAATAGAACAAACTACCCACGCTCCTACATCTCACTGTTATGGAACCAAATCCAGAACCAGATTATCCCATCAATCACCACCATGATCATCATCACTCACTCAGCAACATGGACATTCCAATTAACACCATCACCAGACCAACAACCACAGATTCACCATCTTCTTCAACCCTAAGCCGCTACGAGAACCAGAAGCGCCGGGATTGGAACACCTTCTGCCAGTATTTGGGGAGTCACAGGCCGCCGATCCCGCTTGCCGCATGTACTGGCATGCATGTCTTTGACTTCCTCCGCTACCAGGACCAGTTTGGCAAGACCAAGGTGCACCACCAGACTTGCCCCTTCTTTGGCCTCCCAAGCCCGCCTGCTCCGTGCCCATGCCCACTCCGCCAGGCATGGGGAAGCCTCGACGCGCGCTCCTCGGGCGGCTCCGAGCTGCCTATGAGGAAAACGGCGGGGACCCCGGGGCAAACCCTTTCGGAGCTAGAGGTTTGAGGGTTTATTTGAAGGAAGTCCGTGACTATCAGGCCAAAGCGAGGGGCGTTAGTTACGAGAAGAAGCGCAAGCGGCCCAAGCAGAAGGGACCGTCGCCATGACGAGTTCTCTTGCCCTTAGTCTATTTTGGAGACAGCACAGAACCATTCACAGTGCAGAAGACAACATATGATCAGACCTAATAGATATATGCGCGTTCCAATATACTCCGATGTCATCAGTCCTCTCGATCTCCGCCAATTACTCGAGAAAGACATGCAAGTCTTATAATGTAAACCCTTGATGTGCAAGCCCTAGTCTCTCGTGAGTACTCCATGTCAACATATACCAAGTAATATCTTCATGCTTTTTATTTAATCTCGGTGTTGAAATTACTGAAAGGTGTGCTTTAAGTCTTTATCAGTTTTCGATGAGCCTTTTGCGCTGTCTCTGCAGATATTGGAGTGCATGCTCCATGAATTTCTTTTAGTTCTTTCAATGTCTTTTACATATATCATATATGTAGTACTTCGTGGTTATTGCAATAACAGTAAGTACTTTGTAGAATTCGTTTACCCTCCTGATGCTTAGCAGTTGGATGATGTAGCTGAAATTATGATGGTAGTTCATGGTAGAATTCCAGTTTTGATTCCTCTATTTCCAAATGACTAAGACAAACAAATTTCTCCATAGAACATCTTCTTTGGGATCATTCACTCGCTTCGTATCTGATTGACTCTGGATCGAGATAAATCTGTTCAACTCTGTCAAAGCGAGCTTACATGATAAACGACTGATTTGACAAAAGTCGTAAGCATCAATCGCTTTTTCTCTAGTGAGGTTAAGGAGAAATGCAGTCATTTTTCGAACTTTCCTTTTAGTGTTATAGACCATAAAATTAAATTGCTGACCATCTTCTTATTCAGGAAAAAGGGCAATTTTCTTCACTAGTTGCAAAGATTTGATAATAGAACGCCAGTTTAATGCAAGTTCAAAGAACTTTCTTGGTAAAGATCGGTGTGTATCTGCTGGAGGGGCAGCATAAGCCTAATGCCATCATAATTGGTGGAGATCTAAGAGGGGGATGTAAAATTTTGAGGTCATCAACGCATCTAGTTGAACTCACCCTCCCTTAAAAATCTAGTATTTTGTCATGGGCAACTAAGCATTATCAATTGTTCCTTTTTAGAGAAGTGCAACAATAGCCCTACACATTTTGGCCTTTAGTCAAGGTCCATTATTGATGTAAGAAACACTTTACACACTCATCATTGGATGATGCATATGTAGAAGAATTTGGTTACAAAACTAACCCCAAACACACATGTCAACCATCAAACCGTGAATGTGTAAGTTTTTGTTTACACTGGCGTTAGACCTAAGTTTTTGTTTCCACTGGCAATAGACCTAATAATAATCTTAAAAGGTTTAAATTTCATCCATTGGGTCCTAAACCTTTGGAAACGGGTGTGATCAAAGTCCTAATCTTGTCATTGGTGACATTTTGGCATCGGAAAATCGTATCATATCAGGCTTTCTCATAATTAAGCATGATTTTGATCACATAAAGAAGGAATAAAACTATTCATGGATTTCATTCAATTTGAGTGAGAAATCTGATTATGAGAATCAAGTCAAAAATAAATCCGGGATGCTTTGTGAAGCAGGAAAAATCAAGATCTTAGAACTTGGGTTTCCCTAACTATTTACATATACTCGAGTTTAATTTTTCATTCTATTCCCATAATCAATTTCTACACCCAATGATAAACACAACCCATGTATTAATTCTATTCCTTAGTTATGGGCAAAACCATATACTTAATATTACTCATGGTGAGATTAGATGTTTGTTGCACCTAAATCAAAATGTTTAGGACTCAATCAACCTATTTATGTTGAGGACTCGATCAACCTGTGCCCAAAATTGTTTAGGAAATTTCTTGCATTTATCCCTTGTCAATCCAAACATTCGGATGTGAAATTCTTCTCTGCTTCATACCTCACGTAGTGCACTCAACATCTCCCTTATGTACTAGTATTACAAGAAAAGGGTTTCCTTAGTAACTTCAGGGTCTGCATCGACTCATCTCAGATTAATCTATAACTCACATATACAGTTTAGCATTAACAAACTGACCTATGGATCTATAAGTCGATTCATGCTTTGTAGTGAAACAGCATGCTCACTGAGAATGATTACTTCTACCCAGAGAGAAGAACCAAAGTGACAAAGGTCAAAAGTTAATTAAACACTAATTTAGTGGACTTAATCCAGAACCTAATCAACTATATCAAACGTTATGGAAGGTGGGCAAAGTAAAAAGCTTTAGTGCCCAAGGATGTTGCAGATATATGAGTATGGTATATGTTTCTCACATTTAATAACAAATTGATCATTGAAATAAAGTTGCGGACGACGACGACGACGATGCAGCTGGTAAATCCTAATTCAGCTTAAGTAATCCAACAATAGAACCTTAATGTAACTCCTAATTATAATTAGGATACAATGGTGTGAATTGTCTTTGCAATTCAAAAATGCTACACCATATGCAAATCAAAAGGCTTAGGAAAACTCATAAGAAGAAGAAAGAACATAATAGACATTAGACAGAAATGAGAGAAGAAAGCTTAGCTAGAAAATCAAGAAAATTACCCAATCAGTCCTAAACTTATTGTATGGATGCCAATTTAGTCCTAAACTTTTCAATTTTATCAATTTAGTGGTAAATCTTTGTACAAAATTTCAATGTAGCATTTTTGGTCAATTTTCACCGAAAATTACTATCATGATGGTCTAGTCATCGTAGCATACCGCCATATTAGCGATTTCCAGCAAAAAATAGCCAGAAGACTACATTAAAATTTTGTGCAAAGATTTAGAACTAAATTGATAAAATTGAAAAGTTTATGATTAAATTAGTATTCATACAATAGATATATGACTGATTGGACAATTTTTTCTCGATAAATATTACGAAGCGCTGCATTGAACAAGCAACACAAGCACTCATGTTTTTTCTATCCCTTTCGTAAAGTGTTGACCTGTTCAATGTTATAAGAATTTTTTGCCTCCATTGAATTTTTCGATGGGTACTTCAATTTTAGCGATGCAAATCCATTTCATAAGAGTACAACTGCGCAAAGAAACATTCATTAATTAATTTTTTGGCACATGTTTGTTAACTCAATGATGGAATATTTTACTACATTAGTTAGCCATTTTAGCTTCAGGTATTTACATAAATTTCTTGCCCTTTTCACCCTCTATGTGTATGCGCACACGCACATACACGAGTGTACTTGCGCGTGTGCCAGGATTGGGTGCCTGGGCATTAAAAGCGTAAAGAAATATTTAGGGTTCAAAGAAAGAAGTGCAAAATGAGATAATCTTTTATCATTGTCTACACCATAGAGAATAATTAATTATATTCTTTTGATGGAGCAAAATAATTGACTATATTTTAATGGGTATTTAAGAAAATTATCAAAAAAGATATCAGTCTTATTGAGTACGAAGGAAGAGAATATTTCCAATCGCGTTAACCAAAAAACACACATGCGTTGTATTAAAAATAAAGTTGTAATAAAACATCCTGGTCATGAAAATTGACTTTCATTGGATTTTATATATATATATATATATGTATCTCCAATAAGGATTAGTTTTCTGCCTAAAATAATTTATCTTTCACTCTTGATTTGTTTAATAAATTTGAGGAAAGTTCCTAGGTTTTTGCTTCCCCCACCACCTGTACTAATTGATGCCCAACAAGTAGTAATTAATTCAAATAAATTCCAAATTTAGCAGCATGATGATTGAAAGTGCTTTTAATTTAGCCTTTTTGTTTCTACTTTTATATTTTTTGGTCATTATTTATTATTTTTATTTCGAAAGTGGATTGCCCAATTTCTTTTCGCCAAGTGGAAAAGTGAATTGAGTCCGAGAAACATGAAACGCAACATTCCGTACAAAGATGCCCGCAAACTACGGTCAACTATGAGGGGACATCTAGACTGCTGACACGTGCGCCTCACTCTGTGGTCCCCACCGGGAGGCCCTCCCACGTGGCTGCTCGTACTACATGTCGGAAAGTTGCCGGGTACAGAAATGAAATCTTAGGTTGGCACTACCTATAATCATTTCTCGTCATAATGTTAATTTGACTTTATAATTATAAATAGAATGAATGAATTATATGTGATCTCTGACTTTGACCTAATACACAATGTCATCTTTTATCTCCACTGGGAGGTGCTCTCACGTGGTTGCTTGTATTACATGTCAGAATGCTGTCGCCTACAGAAATGAAATCTCGGGTTGACGTGACGTATAATCATTTCTTGTCATAACGTTAATTTGACCTTATAATTATATAAAAAAAGCCATTATATGTGGTTTCTGAATTTTTGACTAATGTATAATATCATTCATGGACTTTCATAATATTAATTTGTTTAATATGGTTCTCGAACTATTGATAATTATTCAATTTAATCCCTAAACTATGTGGAAATGATGCAAACAGGAGAATTACATCGAACATTTATCAATAGTTCAGAGATCACATCTAACAAATTAAAAGTCCAGAGACGATATTGTACATTAACTAAAGTCAAAGACCGTATTGTACAATATAAAAGTATGGTGTCCATGTCGATAATAAACACTGAATCAAAATTTAAGGACTACTTATGTTATTGTCCCAATCGAATTTTATATATCCACTAGTGGATGAAAAAGAAGAAAAAGCAATTGCCACAGGAATGTGGTGGACTTAGTCTAGTAGTCGAATATAATATAATGCACTTGTCTGAGTGATAAACATTCATCTGAAATTTTTCACATTACTTATAAATGAAGGATTACTATGGAAAAAGCACTAATAATTCAGGGACTCTATTGCATGTGCGAATTTCAGGAATTAGATTTTACAAGTCGAAAAAGTTTGAGGACTTTTGGTGCTTTTGCCCCAAATTTTAATTTGGAGAAAGATGACAAAAGTTTCCTTCTGTTATTCTAGTTGACTAATTTACTATTAAGGAAAAATGATTTAGTATATAGATCTTTGTGAATATTATTTATCTTGAGAAAAAAGTTAGTGAAATCATGCCGATTTTGGCAAGGTAAATAGGTGGATTGAACTGTTAAATTAGAGCCAATTAAATGATTGAGATGGATAAAAAGGTTCGTAGCGCAAAACAAATTATTGTAATGTATTTATGTGGGTTAATATCACGAAAAGCCTCAAATGTTGCACTTGTGACAAATTTACCATAAACTAATTTTTTTATCACTAAATACCTCAAACTGGTATATTTGTGATGAATTTACCCTACATTAAATTGAATTAATATCATGAAAAATCACAAATTGATACACATGTGACAAACGGAGGATGAAACCCCAAACTGGTACATTTATCAACTGCCACGTGTCGTCAAACTTAGAAATTTAACGGTAAAATTTAACGAAAACTAGCAGAAAGTAAAATTGTCAGAAGTGTACCGGTTTGGGATTTTTGATGATCAAAAAATTAGTTTTGAGTAAATTTGTCGCAAGTATATCAGTTTAAAATTTTTTGTAATATTAAACCTATCTATTTTATCCCTTATACATATACATATTTTATGCGAACTTTTTGGATTTTTTACAAATCCAAAACTAATTAACTTAGATATGCTAATAGATCAAGAGAAACTTGCACATAAAAATGATTTTTTCAATGTGGCGCCATTTATTTTGAGAGAAAGAGATCGGTGAACTATGACTCCGTTTGTTTTACAAAAAATCAATAATTCAAAAACATTTTCCTAAAAATGAGTGCTCATATTACTTAAAAAATGTTTCAATATTGACAATAATTTATATTAAAAAATTATACTAGACGAAAGCAATATTTTTCATTCATTCAATTTTATAAACAATAGCAGAGATTATTTTGAAAGAAAAAATTTATCAAATCATTCACTTTCTGCGAAACAAACGGCACTTAGATATATATGATGTGGACCATATCCAGTAAATAACTGAAACAGGGCTTGTAAACAAATAACCAGTATAGACAAATTTAAACCATCCATCTCCTCCTCTGTTATTCTTATGTACTATCTGACCATGCGATACAGTAGCATAGTAAGTTTTGACTGTAAAAATGTTCTCTCATGTTGAACCTTCCCCGGATGATGCATTTAGGGAAGAGTATCATTCGTAGTTTCAATTCGCAGCGGATAACTATGATGGTTTTCGGACTTCAACTTCATAGAAATATACCTGCAAGACACGACGCAACTGAACAGTGTGTATAATCGGACCTGCCGAAGTTGAAATGCAGAATGAATCATCTATTCCAGAGAAAAAAAATCGGCATATCAACATCTTGCAATTCATGGAAGGTTAAGAATGCCGCGAACTGACCAAACTACCCTAAAAGTTCGTGGCGCCAATGTATATGAAGCTGGACGAAGGAACAAAGAACACTGGAGCTTATTCTACTCTGAAGTAAGGAGGGCGATGATCGAGATCAGAACAGGCAGTCTCTACTGAATAAGCTTCTGATTCTTCCAGGAACCAAAAATAAATCAATGAAGGGAAGTTAAACTCCCCGCAAAACCCGAACTTCTTTGTCCACTTAACATGCTCCTTCCTCCCTTTCAAAGGATAATGAAGCTCGAGCAGGATGTCACCTATGTTGCAGCCGAACGCGGTGCCGTATTTACAGTGTCAAAAAACCAGCATTACCGACTCGGGTCTCCAATCCCCATGAATTGGATTGGAATGGATCAGCTGGGCCGTTTAAGAATCTCGTCACTAAGGAGTGTAGTTAACAAGTCTTGATTAAGAATTGACCTATTCTGGTTTATTATGGTGTATAGAGCGCGTAACTCTTGCAGATCAGCTTTCCCGAAAAGGCCTTTGAGTGCTGTCTCAACCTCAACAGGCTTGACATGGTTTCTAGTGGCATCTGGACTGCTTGCTTCCTTGTTCGTCCTATTAACATTTTCTCCAGTATCCATTGATGAAGAATAATGTGGAACCTGAACTTGAGGCCGAGAATAGGGTCGGGAAGCCCAATAGTCAATGCAGATTCTATTTTGATCCAGAGCCTCAATAGCCTGCGAAAAAATGATTATGTTATGAATTTGAAGGGCCTCCAACAGATTTAAGATCACGCCAATCAAGGAAGTATAGGAACCAAAAAGTTGACGAAGTTAAAATATCTCCACGTTCACACTTGGTTGGTCCCATATGACAGTCGGAAGTTATGTTCTGCATACTTGTCCAATGATGGACGGCGCCGATGACAACAAAAAGAAATAAAACATCAACTTAACCTAGCCTTTGAACACAAGATAAGGTCTATGCCACTGGTCACTGTATTCAAGTTCTTTTTTCTACCAGAAACATGAAAGAACCTGTTTCTCTTTTTCGTAGACCGTAAATTGCTAAAAAACTATGATTTCTCATTCCTCAGTTTTTGATATTGCGAGGATACCCCAACAAACAAGCATTGGTATGAACGTGATGCACGTGATAACTCAAATTTGTTTTCTCTCCAAAATTCTAACAAAATCATGTAGAAAACAGCTCTTCAACATATGAAAGCACCAACAACCCAACGATAGTCCAGGTTTTAGTTCAAAGAATTTTAATTCCTAAAACCTAGTACCTGCACAATAGCTGGTGAAGAGAAACCAAACATTTCAAAGCCATCGAGACTGCCAGGAGGCTGCAGAGGAGGAAGGTTCATCTTTCCCATTCTATGTTGCTTTGTGATCTCAGAATTTAATCGTTCTCTAACCATTTCCCAGCACTTAGTAGGTGAAACGTGAACAAAAACCTCACTTGTGCAATGTTCCAAGGAAACCTGAAAAAGAAAATAAAGAACTTTGTCTTACAGAAAAGAACAAATTGTAACTTCAAAATCAATATGGACATCCACCATAGCTTTCTAATCCAAAAGCAAACATCTATGAACCTACAAATTCACAAAAACTATTCAAACAGCCGGACATAAACCAAATATGATCACCACTGTTACCATTCAAATGTAAACATATCTCCCCTCCCCGCCTTTTTGCTGACAAAAAAAATTGTAACATATCTTGCTCACTCGAGCACTTGGAAACAAAAGGTACAATAGAAATCTGATAATTCACCTTTTTATCGAAACATAGACTATAAAAGACTATAAGAACCTTTGGAAAAGCAACAAAGAGGTCAACGATGGGGGTGAGAACAATAGAATCCTCAATCATAGGTCGAATAAACAAGTTAAAAGTGCAAAAAGCCTATACGCTTTTCCTACCTAACTAATCATTAAAGCTGAGAGTAGAATCATAAAATATCTACAATATGTGTGAAGGATTACTTAACAATAGCACCATGGCAATGAGAATATATTATTGCATTAAATAATACTGCAATTACCATAAACAGAGGTCCAACTCCACCACCATCCAGGATTTCAGAGACATAGAAACACATATTCGCGGGCTCTAAAACGTTGATGTACTTGACCCTGCTTCTAAATCCTGAATAACGAGAAGAAAGAGCAACTTCCTTAGATGATAGAACAGCTAGTGATAGTATTTATTCTGCGGAAGGTCCCCATGTACCATACCTTTAGGAAAAATTGTTTGGCTATTACTCCATGACTTTCCTGGAAGCACTACTCCATAATCCAGAGGCTCAACATTGCAGTTGATCCTCCTCACTACCTTTGCGATTCGAGGGCCCTTCTGGCGGAAGTATTTATCCAGATTGCTTTGAGTAAAAGATGAACTTCCTGCGGAATCTGCTGTGTAATCCACTACATTACAGGTGACAATGCTTCCACCTTTTTCTTGCTTTTCATCGGTGCTGTGTTTTTCACTGCTACATAAAGGAGAATGCTGAAGGCAGCCCTCTGTAGCTGCAGCTCTGGAATTCTTACTGTTGTCATCACCAACTTCTTTTGTAAATAAAGAATCTTCAGTATGTCTAGATTCTAGACTTGAAGAACCCGCACAAAGAACAAATTGCGAACTTGGTTTTTGATTTCCATCTTTCCCATTCAGTCCAACACCAACAACTGCTGATGCACAAGCATGCTGCTGACCTTCAGGTGATGAATTTCTTCCCCCCTGGCTGCTAGAAGGTGCACCGGTCATGGAGGTAGTTGAGGTCACTTCTTTCTGCACAGCGCATGCACTTGCCTTTGTGTCAGAATGAACCTGCCTCTCCAAAGAATCTGCCGTCCTAGCAGAGGATCCTTCTTTCGATATAAGTGAAACTGATTTTTCTGGCTCCTCACCTTCGTCATCACTCAAAAGAATAATATTATCTTGTCCTAAAACTGAAGATTTCCTAGATCCAGATTCATCTGCAGCAATCTTCCCATTGCATGATCCATTTTCCTGAGACAACTGACAATTGTGGTGATTTGTTGCAGGAGAAGAGTTGCTTGATTCTTCTTTCCCAAACTGGTGGCCAGGATGCACTTTCTGTACATCGAGTGCATTATGAGAAGTTTGTGATGTTTTCACGCTTCTCTGAGACAGATTTTTCACAAGTAGATCTTTCATGTAAGTGATTGATATTTGTGCATTTCCTTCCTTCATCACAGTTCCTTTACTGCAACTTGATAAATTACCATTGACCCCCGGTGCTTGCAGGTGCTCTCTTGAAACATAAGAACTCAGAGCCAAGCCAAGATCTAGCCTCGCCCATCTGTATATAGCACTTAATTTCCCTTCCAATGCCTCAACAAGGATATTTAGTTCATTTATGTCGTAACGAAATAAGAAAAATCTGGAACCACAAGCACATGAGCACAGTTGCTTTGCATGATTCAAACAGGTATATCTATCAGGAGAGCAACGACAACCTGCTGCAGAAAGATGCAGATCAAAGAAACATTCAGTGCACTCCCTCTCTGTAGTGGCATCAAAAGTGTTCTCCATCTTCACTGCCTGTGAAATTTTACTGATAGGTTCCCTCCACACTTGCTCCATCTCGACACGTGTCTGACCAAAAGCATACATAGTTAAAAAGGAGTTGATGCATAAACAAGCCTGCATGGTACCATTACCACAAGAAGTACCTTGAAAGTTCAATTTTACTATTGAACAAGCTTAAATGTGATTCGAATTCACATCAATTCATTCTTTCTCATATGCTATATATGAACCCAAATCACCTACTCCATGCAAAGATGACAACTGTCATAGTTTGCTATTTCGAAAAAGAAAGTTTTATGACTTGTCTTCCACTATGTAAGAAGAAAATGAACATGAATGGCAAAGGCAGAATTAAGAATCACCTTGAATGCTTTTGCTAATATGCCATCCCTTCCGCAGGCATCTTTCCATCTTAAATTATCACAAGTATTCTTCTTCAGTAGATTAAGTTCCCAATGTGCTCTAACTGCTTCTCTAGCCGCACCAAGCAATAGCTTATCATGAGAAACAGAAGTCTTTCTTCCTTGCTCACGATATAGCTCCACAGCAATTTGCCCATGGGGCAACCAGTCAACAGGAGCTACATTTACTGCTTCTGCACAATTGAAGCCACAATTGAACCCTGAATGATATGCCCGAGGAAAGGTCAGAACAAACTCTCCAGGATTTTGGATGCAACGATAAACAGGTACTCCCTCAGACTTAAGTATTGAGGGGGACAGCTGCGTAACCTGCATTACGAGAAGAAAGATCAATGAAACGTTGTAAAAGAGAGAAACCTCTCCCACAGACTTGCAGTGCATTTAGAATGGTTCTCAGCCAAAAATAAAAGGGTTGCTCTTAAAAGGTGTAGTGCTTTGTCCCACACATGATAAGGAACTTCATTCTCCAACAAAGCAAGAGATGTTACAACTTGCCAAAGTTTCACTAAATAGGTTGTGAATCCCAGGGAAAAAGCAGATATCTAGCAATCTGCAGTAATTTCTTACAGAGAGCAAATAATTATGCAAACATTAAAACTAGCTATAAAATTAAGTCATATTTAAGCAATGGCCATCTATTAGAAAAAGGCAAGTTCCGATATCAGAACAAGCCCTATTCAGGCTTCAAATATATAAAAGCTAAAGCACTAACTTTCTGGACTCAAAAGATGCATCAACTCCTTTCGACACACATTAAAGCATTCTTCACACCTTATATCACAATATTTTCCCTACAAACAACTTGGACATTACATTTACATTACAGCTCCCACCATGATAGCCTACCAATTATGTACAGGATATGATTTGCCGCAGAATCAGCAAGCGTAAACAATAGTCAGACAAGTAAATCACCAGCTACAGTCAATACACATCCAAACAGTGACAGTGAAAAATCAGTCTCACCAGCTTATGCAATAAATCAGGTTGTTCTTCAAAGAGATCTGGCAGATGCTTTCTCATAGCCTCCTCCAGCTTAACAGCATGTGTCCCAGGAACTCCGTACCACATCTTTGGAGCACCCCAGTGCATGTAATTTAAAGAGTACAAGTGATGATCTTCAACATGCTGTTCTCAACACATGAAATGGCAACATGAACAGATAAGCAACCACAATGTCAAAAAGCATATGAAAGTCATAGTTCTGCAACAATTGGGAACAGAGCGGCAATTAAATATTTCTTAGCTGAAACTACATCACAGGGACTCTGGAGACTGTAAGTCGTTTTGAGAGAGAGATTCATACAAATATACAGCATACTGAAAGCGCATGTTCTCGTTTATATTACAATATCAATTAAAAATGCACGATCGCATGACAATGTGCTTCCACATGGCATAACATACGTAACTAGAGCTGCATTTTGATCATCAAAGCAAAGAAAGGGACATATATACCTACCCAACAAAAGGAGGAAAAGCACATCCCTATGTACAACCAAGGCACCAGAACACCAGATATGTCACCGCTTTCATAGGAAAGAACGGACCCAGGAAGCCTAGGAAAGTTGTTGAGGTTCCACCCAGATTTTACATATTGTTCTTCAGCAACAGAATTAGGCTGACTTGATGCATTGGGAAACCCACTGCCAAAAGCCCCTGTTTCCAAATCAGCACCGTAGAGCACCTGCAATATCGCAAGCGTCATTTCAATAGCACAGAACACCAAACCCGGAGAAGGCAATAAAGTGTAATAAAACAAACATAGTCAAGACTAAGAATTATTTGACAAGTTCTAAGAAAGTGTCATACCTCAATTTCCTCAGTAGGTTCCTCTACCATTCGCCAGTACTCCCCCTCGATATCATCAAGCGATGGCTCAAAATGACCCTGAAAAGGAGGCTGGCTATTTTCCAGCGCGTTCATGTTTCTATTGCTGGTAAAGTACTGGGTTTTAAATTCTTCAGCATAGTTCTTAAATGTGTCCAGAGTGAACTCAGGACCAGGTTCAAACCCAAACCCTTCACCTTGATAAGATGAAGAATCACCAGGACACAAGTTAACCCCATTTCCATTACCAAAATCCACACCATTCTTCATACATTTTCTCCTTTTTTTTCTCATCTGGCTTTGAATAAGGGATATCTTTCGCATTGAATCTCGATTTTGAAGTTTGTCAACCCTCTGGACTCGAGTAGCAAACTTCGATTCCTCCCATATGCTTTTTCCTTCAGTGGACAGGGTGGTTTCCAGGATGGTGGAGGGACGATGCGACAGATTCCATAATGCTCCGCTCTTGGGCGTATGGCTGCTATGTACTTCAAAGTATCTTCAAATTCCTGAAAGCAGAAGTTTAGCTTTTAGTATGCTGATAGAAAGATCTCAATTATAAAATTATAACTGTATTATTTGGAAAGCATCCATTACTAAAACCAATACTAAAAGAGCTAGTAGAGTAAAAGCAAAAGAAGAAACCTCCTCAGTAGGGTAGAAGACTGGGGCATCCTCAAGGTTAGGCCGTCTAGCATCCTCTGGGCGCCATTTTGCACACACCTGTTAGAATACAACACTTGTGAGCCCTATTCCATGAAAAAAAAAAAAACTATAAATGTATTTAACAATGTATGCTGAATAGATTGCATTTCATGGCAGTGCATCATCTATCACTTTGCCTGTAATCAGTAAAAGGAATAATCTCTATCCATCTTTTCATGGCTGCAGAGATGGGGAATGTCAACGACAATATTATCAAAATTTTTTGAATGTAGAGGCGGTCAGCACCTACCGGTCGATCTTTTTTCGATTAGAAGCATAAACATACAGGATCACCAAACTGCTCATGGAGAAAACATGAAGGTAAACGGAAGGGATAATTGATAATAAAGCCAAACCTTCTGACAGTTTCTACATTTCGGGCATCCACGAATGACGCCCTTAGGAAGAGAGGTCCTTGTAGAAAAACTCTGCAACAAAGGACAATGTAACTACTTGTATTAGAAATAGCACGTTAATAAGGAGCACATGATGACTCCAAAGAATAACATCAAGGTAATTCAAGAGGAAAGATCAACCTTCTCACAATCCAACTCATCATCTGAACTGTTACCATGGAGGTTATACTTGCTCCAAGATCTGCGCCTGAGTGGCCGCGTAACTTTTTTGACATCATCGCTATCAACTTCAGTTTTTAGTTTCACTGACTGCAACTCAGAAGCACTTGCTGATGCTGAGCAACTGCTCAAGCTCTCACCGTCTTGTTTACAATCCTCTTTCTTATTATCTTGAACCCTCCTTAGAGTAAAAGAAGAAAAGGCCTCAAAACCTGGTGGAACCAATGGAAACTCATCGTTCTCTTCTTTAACGCAAACTCTCATGAGTGTCCCCATCATTTTCTGAACAGGCAAAGTTGACAGAGTCGTCAAAACACTTTATATAGACAGAGTGGATAGCACACGTACCATTAAAAATTAGCTCATGCAAGTAATAAGGATTTGATTTGTGGTACATTTCAATCCTGATAAGATGAAAAGCAAGACAGTGATGCCGAACAATTCAGCTAAACTAACAGATAGGGGGACCTAGCTAATACGCAAAAAGAATAATAACAAGGGTATCCAAATTTGTGAAAGGCAATAGACTAGAAACTAAGAAGTACATTGAACTTACTAATATTTGAGCTATATGCGAAAGAAGATGAACAAAAAATATCGCATACAGATAAAGAGGTTCTCCATCTTTATACATGTCCCGGGTCATCGACACACAGCAAATCAATATGCACGAAATCAACAGTAACTATGACAACTGACAGGGATGGTCTCTGCTGAGATAAGGAAACTAATGTTTTATCTGGGAAACATAAACAGCTTCACAAACGTGCAGATATTATTTATTCATCAAACAAGCCGATATTGATTCTTTCCAAATCTAGTAGCTTAAAAAGGGTCATTGCAGAGAGGAAAAAACAATCGAGTAGTCACAGAGAATGGCAGAGGTATTGACCCCACTGAACACTTGGAGGATGTGAGTCACTGGATAAGTTTTCCCTTCGAAGTCCCCTGTCCCCAGAGTAATACCAACTGCTATCTCACATCAAAACTTAATCACAACACCCCAAATTAAGTTAAGTAGATATTATTTTCTTTTTTAAGAGAAGAAATTAATTAGCAAGCATGTGCTAACATAGTAAATCCAATGGCTGCCATTATGGCATGCAATCTTTATCCAGTGCTAGATGTCAACCCTAATACTAAGCAGACTCCAAATTCTGGAACTATTTCTGCAGATATGACAAGCTTCGCAAGATGCTGCAATCGGATCTCATTCAGAGCTCTTAGGACTTAATCAAGCTTAACTAGCACTAAACTCCAGCTAGAAGTTACCAGCCAAGTCAATCCACATCCATATCACCTCATGACTCTAACTCTATCATATCAAGGCAATCTTTAGGTACTTTAATGTTACATGCAGAGAACCTGGCAAAGCTTAGCAATCGCTTTGAATGCTGTTATCTCGCTTCTTGCGAGGAATTAAAAGCCCTGATGCTCTCTTGAACATCACAAATTTAGTCAAAACGACACCTGAAAGAAATGACTATTTTCCTCTAAAACAGCAAGAGAGATAATGAAGCAATGGCGATGATTTATATCTTCCTAGAGTCACCTATGACGTGGATTAAGGTACTAGCAGAGGATGCCGATGCATCAACACGCTAGCACTCTCCCAACAGTTACATAAAATCATCTCAACATACTCGATTGTCAATTTCCATATAGATTCCAAAGCAGCATTTGGGATCTGCAAGCAGGGGCCATGAAATTCAATTCCATAGATGAGATGGCTAAGTTCTTACCCAAAATACCCTCAATGCATTGAACAACAAACATGCATGCAGCAACTTCCAAATTTAGACAAGCCACGAGACACAATCCCACCCCCACCGATGCCATGTCAGATCAGCACAAAGAACAAGAGCATGAGCATCATGGGCAGGATTTGACAACATATCGACCTCGAATTGCTGGAAAAAATCTATACAAATCGCAGTTTCATCCAAAGTCAAATCTCAGCAATGATGAATCAATCACCTCACC
Organism: Syzygium grande; assembly: GCA_024733475.1. Lineage (NCBI taxonomy): Eukaryota > Viridiplantae > Streptophyta > Magnoliopsida > Myrtales > Myrtaceae > Syzygium > Syzygium grande. Next base: position 26,437,503 of record JAMXDD010000007.1, read on the forward strand.
TTCACGCAGCCAAGACAAAAAAAAAAAATAATCAATGAAACCAGATTTTTATTCCCAAAAATAACCCGCGAAAACCGGAGGTTCATCTTACGTTGTCATGATCCAGAGTCTCTGATTTTTGGAGAGTCGAGTTGTCAGAAGCAAGCAGCTACCAAAAAACCTAGATTCCATCACACAACAACCCAAGATTCTTGTCATCAGAGAGCACTTCACCAAAATCCCAAATATAGCAACAACCCAAGTCACACACACACACAAAGAGAAAGGACCCAAAAGCTTGAAAGTCAAAATTGAGCAGATCTGAACCCTAACCCTAACCTAATCAAGGACGTGGAAGTGGGGAGATCCCTGTTGCTCTCCGCTGCTGCTATCAATATATATATGTGTGTGTATATTAAAGATTTAGGTCAAATCCCAACAAATCCCAGATGACAACAGAGGGGAGAAGATCTTGACCCAGAATTCTGATCCGGGCAACAACAACAACAACGACGACAAGTGAAGAAACCCTAGGACCCAAGAGGAGATTTGGGGGGGTGGTGGTGGTGGTGGTGGTGGGGGAAGAAATCAAGAACTATCCCAGCACAAGAACTGCAGATCAGATCAAGGAACACCCACCCCACCACACCCACAAAGGAAATATTCCCCCCTCCCTCCCCGTTGGTCTGGTCTGGCCTGATTGATGGATGATGAGGGCATAATCGGGTACTCAGAATTGTTGTTGGTCACCCATAAAAAATCATCGCGAGGTTAAAAAAAAAAAGAGAGGAAAATGCCCGATCGAATTCGATTTTTCAAAGGAGGAAGTTCCGATGATGATGATGATAAATAAGCTTTGTTTGCAAATTTTGTGCGTAGCGTAGTATCAGCAGCAGCAGCAGCAAGCGTGACGTGCCCAAATAAAAGTTCTTTCGCCGAGATCAAAGTCTCCGACCAGGCGACCACCTTTCCTTTCCTCTTTTTTTTTTTTAAATTTTATTACGATGTTGGGAGAAGGAAGGGAAGACGAGGCCCGAATACCAAACCAAAACCAATGGTCGCGAAACCACGTAAACAAGGCATCTATATCTATCTATCTATATATATATATATATATAAATTAATACGTGGAACCGGTGGGGCGGGGCGGGGTCAAACTCGAGAAAAGGGGGAGATGGCGGGGGCCAGGTTGGTAATTGCGGCCGCGGTGGGGTGATAACTGTGGGCTGCTTGCGTGCGTGCTTGGGTTTCGGGGGCGATTCTGGAAGCATCGGCGAATTCCAGGGGGGCGCGCACCGAGTAAAGGAGGAGGAGGAGGAGGAGGAGGAGGAGAAAGCGTGGGGGTGGTGGTGGTGGTTGGTGGGCGGTTGTTGGAAAGCAAATGCAGGCCGCGCGGCTGCCGTACCTCGCCGTCGCTTCTTGTTCTTGCGCGTTTTTTTTTGGAACAAGCCCTTTTGCGCGTGGGAATTATTATGAGTAGAGTAGAGGCTAGAGAGGGGCGGATCACGTGATACCGCGAGACCATCTCGATACCCGCGATGGGCAAATGGTGGGGGCGGTGGTCGGGGACGAGGCTGCGACCGGGGGGACCCTCCGCGCGCGCACCGCTCGTGACGATTGGATTGCCGGGTATTTTTGGTTTGCGGGCGTTGCGCTCGTTTTAAGAGGCTCGACGGTCGATATGGAGCAATCAGTAGGGAATTGAATGACTTTCTGCGGCTAGGTAACAAGGGCTTTGACTTCATTGGCTTTTCGCTTGATGCTAAATATTGTTGAGCAAGTAGAAATGCGGTTTTAGATAGCTAACTTGTAAGATGCAAAATACGCTTTAGCGGAGCTCCCTCCCTCCCTCTCTCTCTCTCTCTGAAGTAGCTCGACATTCGATCCGAGAATTGTCCAAAAAGTCTCAAATTTATTGCGAAATATAAACCTTTCAATTTTCTTATCAATTTTGCCAAGTCAAAAACTTTTTTATATTTTTACATTGACGATTCTTTTGGACGATTTTTTTGGGACGATTTTCCCCGAGGCAACCCTACTGCCATCTCTCGTGGTCCTCTCAGTACCAAGTTTGGAACCATGTCGCATTAAAAGACTTTCCTCACCCGTTGGAACTTCATCATTCTCACGCCCAATCTGCCTAATTCCGAATCAACCTTCATCGAAAGCAACTTTGAACGGCTTTTCGTGTCCCCTACCCTCGGCAAAGCAACTGCACCCACCTTGGCCTTTTGCTTGTCGTTCGTCTCCGACGACATCGTCGATTCGGCCGAGGCAGCAGGAACCCTCTTCCTTCCCAGCCACGACCGACATGACTTAACTTTGTCTCTAGTACATATTTGGTGCAAAAAAAAAAAAAAATGAAAAAAAGCGAAAGATAATACGGGAATACCGATATATTAGTAAATTAAAGATTGGAAGGGAAAAATTTTTCATTGAACAAGTAACAATTCCGAAAATGCTCATGCACAATATATACTAAGGTTATAAGAGATTTGTTATAATTTCTAGTATATGGAAGATGGGTGGTCTAGGACATTCCGAATACCTTTAGATGACTATCGATAAGTTGATGTTTCAAAAACAAAAGCGAGTATAACTTTTTTATCTCGAATACAAGAGAAAATTGCTTTCCATACTAAAAAACGACATCCTGAGTAACTCTAATTTATTATTAATAAAAAGAAAGTTTATAACCAAAAATATTATAGATCTCTTCTATTTAAGGAATTCTTTTTGTGCTTTTATAGACTGTAATTGTATTATTTTGGATAAAAAAATAGACAATTTTTTTTTTCTTAAAGTGTTGCCAAGCAATAAATGTATTTCGCTTTTTTTAAAATTCTAACTAGCTTGTTGTAACTACATAGCTTATGAGGAAAAGCTATCATCCAATAATGAAATAGACGAAGCAACTGCTATTTAGGCATGACAAAGTTATCCAACAAAAGTGATGTCAAATAAACACGTACAATTTTGCGCTTTCAATCAAATTTAGAATTATTTAAATAAAACCCAAAAACAAATTAGGCAACTTTATTGTTTCTGAACAAAAATAAAAATAAATGAACCCGAACGGCGCCTACTTTGCGAGATAGGAATATCATCACAGAAATAATGCAAGCATGGATTAAATTCCTGTTGATCGGATTAGAATGTTCAAAATTATCCTATTTATTCCCAATCGTTATATTTTGAGTATTTTGTTCGCAACAATCTGGGTAACAAGAAGTTAAATGCGTTTGACAACTATTTCGTGCACTTGAGAACGAAAGAAATATCGCATCCGATAAGAATTAATACGGCTCGGAAAAGGGAAAACTAGAAATACCCTTACATGCGTGATTTCTTAGTACTTATGTGTAATTGTTAAATTGTAATACTACAGACACTTTTCGTAATTCTGAAAATTACTATGACATGCGGTCGGAAGATTCATTATTGATTTAAGTAAAATAAGCGAAACTTGCAATTTCACGAAAACCCAAATGGGGCTGTTCCAATCACAGTGAGATTAGTGGCGTTTATGGTTTTGGAGCTGCTGAGGACAGAAGCTTGAGTTTGCGGCCACCTGGACATTGCAGAAAAGGGGGTCGAAATTCTTCTTCTTGGTCGGTTTTTTTATGGCGTCCTTGAGCTAGTAATTTGACTCTGTCATCGTCGGTAAGCTAGATATGGAGACTTCTCTGAGTAATGCTTTCGTGGTAATCTGCAGGAGGCGGATGAATTCATCATTGGGCTCCCTGTATCTTCTGATAGAGAAGAGTCCATCCGGTTTGATAAAGTTTGCAGCAGCGTTGCTTGGAAGACTCGCGGCGGGGAGGCGAAATGATTGCATATGTTTTGTTGATTGTTATCTATGTTTGTCTCTCCACGTTTGATGGTACATGAGTGGTGATTTTGATATATGACCATATACTTCTGTGCTCCATTTCAAATGCATTTAGAGACTGCATGTCTACTGGTTTAGTGAAGGGTCTTGACTTGGCTTTGTAAGTTGCTCCCAGTTTCTGCTTAACATTTTCATGATATGGTATGGATTTGCCTCTGCTGGTTTGGCTCTAACAGTACCCCCAATAAAAACTTTAATTCTCAGCTTGTTTTTTTGGGTTTATAGGAGCAGATTTGAATTGCCGAACTTGGGTTTGGCACCATTCATGGGAAATTAAATTTTAATATTGCCTGCTTTCCATGGATATTGGTGTTAATGTTCTTCAAATTTTGCCGAGCCTTTTCCTACAACATTTTAGTTTTCGCATAGATCATGTTTGTGTAAGAACCATGATGGCATGGGATCTGCATTGCTTGAAGGTTGCCATTGTTGGCCAGGCTATCTATCTCTCTAAAATTGTCTACCTCTGGGAGAAAAACCCCTTCCTTGCCTACTTCCATTTAGATATGAATTTGATTTAAGCTTTGGAGTTCTGGGGTTGGAGAGTATATCTGCAGGATGAGCATAGCACATCAGCTGAAGCCACTTGCCATATGATCGACATATAATGTCCGTTTGACCATGTGATTTGCTCGTTACTTGCTTTAAGATGGACTTGTTTCTTGGAACTTCAATATACTTTGCTAAAGATGGTCTCGAGGAGCCTTCATCTGCAGCCTTGGATAGTACTCTATGCCATTCAAGGGCAAGCTGGGAAGGCTTGAAGTTCATAGAGTTACTGAACTGAGGAATTTATGCAGTGAAAGTATGAGTGCTTCAATTCAAGCATTCATTAGTTATGAGGTTGTGAAATAATTTGTTTGTTTTCAGATACAGGAGAGTGATGTAGTGGGAAAATTGGGTGAGAAATTGATTTCTCTCTTCGATTCTGCTACTTTCTTGATTCTTGATTCCCCTTTCATGTCCCTACTTGGGGACTTAACATTGCTGTAAGCTTGTCCTTTTGCCTCTTACATTCGACAGGCATGATGTCACATTTTCAAGTGCTAAGAGTTGGTTCATGCTATGCTATTCATATCTTGTACGAAAGATAGATTCTTCAACGAGTTTTTCATTGCAAGTGGAAAACAAGATGCTTCTTGAGTACTATACCAGTCCAGGCCTGGATGATGATGGTCGTCTCAAAGGAATCGTGCATATGCTCTTTGCTTTCAAAGCTCAATCTTCTGAAATTCTCATTTGAGCACAACTCGTGCTTGTGTGCGCATTTGAAGCTCCACTTTAAATTTGTTGGGATTTGAGGACTGGTTTTTTTTATCGCAATCATCATCAATTTCTATTTCTTTGTCAACTGGGTACTTATACATCACTATTCTTCTATATGAATCGAAATTCTCTGGCTGACAGCTTCATGAATATGACAGGCAATAAGTATGGAAACTCAAGATGAAAGGGATTTCTCCCTCTATGCTCACAAAATGACCCGATCGATGATAGAAGATCTAACCATCTTTGAAGATAAGCCAGAAGTACTAGAAGGAAATTGCAAGCAGGAATTGGAAGGCATGTGAAAGTTTATGCTGGACTAAGAACTTAGATCAACTTGTCAAAATGAGATTATATGACCATAGAGATACATCTGCCTCTACTTCCATGACCATAGTTCGAACTTTCAATAAATGATGGCATGAATCTATTCAACAAAGGTCAACATGATTAGAGGCCGAAAAAGGTGGAGCATATATGGTCTAAAACAGTACCATAGCTAACTTACATTAACAAAAAGTTTGCTAGAAAGCTCATATGTTTAGACTTTGAGGCCCATTTAAACAGGGACATTTCTCAACCCAGCTGCATTATCTTCCACATGCTCTCCAGAGACTTCCTCGAGCGAATGGCCCATCGATTACGGCGCCAAGAAGGTGAACACTATCCCAAAGAAATTGCTCATGCCGAGTATCATCAAGGTTTTCCTAACGCTGGTCCCGTCGGCCGAAACATAAAACTGAAAGCACCCGCCACTGACCTGGTCTTGCCAGCCGCCACAGATATGCCGTGACAAAGTCAAATTGAGCTGCACTGGGAAGATCTCGGCGGGGACCACAAATGTGGTGGCGTTGGGGCCAAAGTTTGTGAAGAAGAAGGTGAACGAGTACATGATCACAAACCCGATTCGATTGTTTGGCAAGGTCCGTTGGTGGTAAGGAACGGCCAAAGCGAACATGAACACTGTCATGAAGAAGAAGCCCATCAATTGTATTGTGAACCCTCCGATCTTGTCGATGAATGCCCCCGTGAACCAGCACCTTCATACAGCTATTACCATATGCAGCTAGAGCTCGAGCTTATGCTTAACCACGCAAATATAAATCACACGATTACAATCAACTGAACACCACCTGCCACATCTCTTGTACCTGTTCTTCAGCCATTAGCTGGTGACGGCAGAGCCCGAGCTCAGGCCCATGCCTCCCGCCGCTGACGGAGTTGATGAAAGCAACCATTGGAGCCTCATGCAGCGGCACTGGAGAAGAAAACATGCACGAGAGGAGAGCGAAAGCGGCACTGAAGACTGACTTGAAGCTCGCGGACGACGAATGTATTGGGTATCTTAGCATACAAATTATGCATCATTTTAAGACAACATGCAAAATAATGCCCGATTAGCTTCTTCTAAAACAAAATTCATAGCAAACTTAATGTCGCGACTAGTCAGGTCTAATTTGGTAGTTCCAGCACATGAATTCTAAAACTGTCCGAACCATTTCAAGAAATGAACTCAATGCCGTCATTAAATTTGAAGTCCGTAATAAGAGAGTGATCGAGCTAATTAAGCTGTAAAGTTTTGAGCTCGACTTGACTCACATTCGAAACTCGACTTGAATATTGACTGTTTGAGCTCAACCAGACTAAAAACTCGGCATACTTAATGTCGCCTGAAATAAATTCCAATACGATCAACTTATAATTACGCTCGAGCTAGATCTCATGAGCAAAAAGACTCTGTAAATTTAACGACTTTTTTTCTCTATTCTTGCAACTCTTAAATGTTTTAGAGAAAAACAATCGATGCTCGATTAATCTCGTTTTAGGCCCGTGAGCTTGTACAGCTGAGTATTGATAAGCTTGAACTCAAATAAACGGGAAACCGGAGCAGTTTGAACTGGAGCTTGAGCTCTACTCAATATCGAATAATCGTTAGTGCCACTGGTGAAGGAAAGTTCGACAGACCTATCCATTGGTCCCTGGGTCATAGTGACAAACTTCACCAATAGAATTCCTACGTAATCTGCAAGGCAAGCAAGATCGACAGAATCTTGGCGGGTGAGACAGAGCATAGCGACAACAAAAGAATTTGGACAAGGAAATGCAACAAACAGCTAGAGTGCAAAAGTAAGCTGAGAAATCCAAATTCAAACGCGACAGTCCCTTAATGACGTCCCAGATTTATCGAAATTTTTGCTGGTTTGTTGAAATCACGCGAAGTCATTCAATGGACAGGGAACTGATACTGAATCTGAGCAGATTTCTACTTTGCCTCTTACAAAGTGGGAGTAGAACCCCGCACCTGTGATACTAGCGTCCCCACCCCCGATCGCTTTGCCAAGTAGGGTTGCATGCCTATTGGCATTTTAATCAAGTATATCAGGCATAAAAATCTTCATGAAATCAAATATACGGATGAGAGTTTATGGTTATTCCAATGGAGTTGACAAATTTTATCTGCAAAGCAACGGAGGGTGAACGAGGGAATTTAGAGATTTCGCTCTAAACTCCGATTATACTCCATAAATATAAACTCACGTCCTTTAAACTGACAGCAAGAAGAATAAACGAAAGCAGTGGAGGATCGTCACCCGACCGATACAAATTAAGCGTTCATAAATCTTGCCACAAAGATTTATTTAGCTTCAAAACATGTGGAATTATATCATATAATGTTGTCCACAAGCATTGCCACACAATTGATTGTTGCCGCCAAAAGCTTCTCTGCTCCCTCATCTAATAAAACCAAAACCAACTCTTTTTTATATAATATTTCGGCCCAAAAACCCCATTTATGTAATGGACTTGATTGCACGTGTTGCAGTGAATAAGAGATCGAACAATAAAATATACAAAACAATCCAATAAATTAATTACCAGATTTACGTGATTCGATCGAAGTGACTTGCATCTATGGGGAGAGCAACAAAGAATTCCACTGTAGATCAAGCAATACAATGGAGATTACAATTATACTCGAGTCACTCAAATACTTGTAGTGTCTTTCAGTCCGATACCTAATAACTCACATAATGTTTAGTCCCTAATTCCTTACGAAATAATTTCTTAATCTCACGACGGAATTGCACAAATTTTACCACTAGATTTAATCGGCTTCAGCACATGTGTCAAGATATAATTGATGAAGAGACGTGCGGCACCAAGATGAAATCTATAAGAATTTAATCCAAACTTAATAGATGTGCTACTAATAACTTATGCTTCACACACTCATCCAAGACAAAAAATAAGTATTTATATATTTGGCGCATGGCTCTGATTCTGACACGTTGAAAACCGACTCCGACTCGTGGAAGGAAACTTACGTATCTTGCTTTGCTTTGCCATGTGCCTTTATTCATTGCAAGTGGAAAACAAGATGCTTCTTGAGGACTATACTAGGCCAGGCCAAGACGATGATGGTCGTTTCAAAGGAACCGTGCATGGATGCTTTGCGTTCAAAGCTCGATCTTCCGAAATTCTCATTTGAGCACGACTCGTGCTCGTGTGCAAATTTGATGCTTCACTTCGAATGGATCAGCATGTGAGGACTGGTCTTTTATTGCAATCATTTTCTTCTATTTCTCTGTCAAGTGGATACTTATACATCGCTATTCTTCTGTATGTATCGAAATTATCCGGCTGAAAATTTCATGAATATGACGGGCAATAAATACAGAAACTCGAGATGAAAGGCATTTCTCTCTTTCTGCTCACAAAATTGCCCAATCAATGATAGACGATCTAACCATCTGTGCAGATAAGCCAGAAGCACAAGAAAGAAATTGCAAGCAGGAATAGGAAGGTATGTGAAAGTTTATACTGGACTAAGAACTTAAATTAACTTGTCAAAATGAGATTATATGACCATAGAGATACATCTGCCTCTACTTCAATGACCATAGGTCAAGCTTCAAGGATGATGGCATGAATCTATTCAACAAAGGTCAACATGATCAGAGGCCGGAAAAGGAAGGTATGTGAAAATTTATACTGGACTACGAACTTAGATTAACTTGTCAAAATGAGATTATATGACCATAGAGATACATCTGCCTCTACTTCAATGACCATAGGTCAAGCTTCAAGGATGATGGCGTGAATCTATTCAACAAATGTCAACATGATCAGAGGCCGGAAAAGGCAGAGCTTATATGGTCTAAAACAGTACCAAAGCTAACTTACATTAACAAAAAGTTTTGCTTGAAAGCTCATATGTTTAGACTCTGAGGCCCGTTATAACAGGGACATTTCTCAACCCAGCTGCATTATCTTCCGCATGCTCTCCAGAGACTTCCTTGAGCGAATGGCCCATCGACCCCGGCGCCAAGAAGGTGAACACTATCCCAAAGAAATTGCTCATGCGAGTATCATCAGGGTCTTCCTAACGCTGGTACTTAATGCACCCGCCTAGGACCCGGTCTTGCCAGCCGCCACAGATATGCCGTGACAAGTCCAATTGAGCCGTGCTGGGAAGCTCTCGGCGCGGACCACAAATGTGGTGGCGTTAGGGCCGAAGTTTGTGAAGAAGAAAGTGAACGAGTACATGATCACAAACCCGGTTCGATTGTCTGGCAAGGTCCATTGGTGGCAAGGGATGGCCGAAGTGAACATGACCACTGTCTAGAAGAAGAAACCCATCAATTGTATTGCGAACCCTCCAATCTCGTCGATGAATGTCCCCGTGGTACTTCAGACAGCTATTGCCATATGAAGCTAGAGCTCGAGCTCGTGCTTAACTATGCAAAGATAAATCACACCATTACATTCAACTAAACACCGACTGCCACATCTCTCGTACCTGTTCTTCAGCCATTAGCTGGTGAAGGCAGAGCTTGAGCTCAGGCCCATGCCTCCCGCAGCTGATGGAGTTAATGAAAGCAACCATCGGAGCCTCATGTAGCACCAAATTCCTCCGGCCAAGCGGCACTGGAGAAGAAAATGTGCACGAGAGTGAAAGCGGCACTGAAGATGGACTTGAAGCCCGCGGACGACGACGGATATATTGGGTATTTGAGTATGCAAAGAATGCATCATTTTAAGACAACATACAAAATAATGCCCAATTTGCTTATTCTAAAACGAAGTTCATGGCAAACTTAGTATCACGACTAGTCAGGTTTAATTCGGTAGTTCCGGCACACGAATTCTAAAACTGTCCAAACCGTTTCAAGAAATGAACTTAATGCCATCATTAAATTTGAAGTCCGAAACAGGAGAGCGATCGAGCTAATTATGCTGTAAAGTTTTGAGCTCGACTTGATTCACATTCGAAACTCAACTCGAATATTAACTGTTTAAGCTCAACTAGACTAAAAACTCGGCGTACTTAATCTCACCCAAAATCAATTTGATTACAATCAACTTATAATTGAACTCGAGCTAGATCTCATAAGCTCAAACGCTATGTAAATTTAACAAACTTTTTACTATATTCTTGCAACTCTTAAATGTTTTAGAAAAAACATTAGATGCTCGATTAATCTCATTTAGGCCCTTGAGCTTGTACAACAGGTTATTGACAAGCTTGAACTCAACTAGACGAGATATAAGAGCAGTTCGAACTCAAGCTCAAGCTCTACTCGACATTTGACAACTCGATATCGAATAATCGTTAATTCTGCTGAGGCGATAGAGAAGGAAGGGTATACAGACCTTTCCATAGGTCGTCGAGATCACACGAAGCGTTTCCATGGACAGGGGAACGGATGCCGAATCTGAGAAGTGACTACAAGTACGTAGAAGAGTAGAGAAGGAGAAGTAAACGGCATAATCATACCCGATGTTAACGAAATATATCAAGGCATAGAAATCTTCATGAGATCAAATATACGGACGAGAGTTTATGGTTATTCTGATGGAGTTGACAAATTCTATCTGCAAAACAAGGGAATTTACCTGCCCTTGAGGAGAGATCCTGTTCTAAATTCTAATGATACTCTGGAACCATAAACTCGCAACCTTTAAACTGACAGCACAAAGATTTATTAGCTTCAAAACACGTGAAATTTTACCAGAATGTAATTCACAAGCATGTCTCACAATTGATTGTTAAAGCCATGAGTTACTCTTGCCCACTAATATACAAAAATCAAATTCGTATCACATGGGGAAAAGTGTTAGAAAAATCTTAAACCTTTTGTCTTTATGCCAATTCAGTCATTTTAGTTAATTTTGGCCGGATATTGCTAGCATGGACGCCGGCGGTGCCACATAAGCCAACCCAAATAGCAGGGCTTTTTTTTTTTTTTTATAATGCTCTTGGACTTATGTGACGAAAAGGACAGAGAAAACCATCAAATATAGACAAATAATTGATTATCACACTAATTCATAGTAAGGCCTGCTTGCTACTATTGAAAGTGAAAAACTCATACTGGGTCTCACCCGCATTTGCTGCTCCGATATCCTTTAACAATGTAGGAAGATAGACTAGCAAGATGAAAAAACCAAACCCAAAGCAGGACATGAATTTAAACACACGGAAATTTGGCATAAGAGAAAAATTGCATGATTCATCGTTCATGAATCTTCTTCAACACAACAATCGGCTTGTTGTCGTCGCCTCTTGTCCTTGGCGACGAGGGAAGGCTCTGGTCGTGTAGACGAGCGGTGGGAGACACAGAGGGGTGACGACAGAGTGCGAGAGCCGAAGCATAGGAGATTGAGGTGCAGACAACAAGGGGAATTCAGCTTACTAATCTGCCAAAATCAAAACATACTGTTTAAGTACATAACTTTTGGGTCTAAAATTAAAATACGAACCCTTTTCAAAGAGCTAGCCCCGATATTGTACCTCGCAATGAAACTTCCGGGACTTCCCGGATGAGGCGCCAATAGCAGCCGGTCCCTTTCGTGCATCGCTCCTTGAGAATTCCACATCCTTGGATCAAGAGTTGTTCTAGCGAGGGAGGTAGGCCATCCCGAGGCAATTCCCTCAGCTTTGGCCATTGTTCAATTGATAACATCCGGAGAGAGGGAGGGAGATTGCCGGACAGTCTTTCCACGTTCCCCATGTTATAGATGTCGAGCTCGAGCAGAGAGAATGGGAATGGAAGTAGAAGATCCTTCTCCTCTCCCACTCCTCCTACGCTGCCGTCGATCCCCAGCATTTTAAGAGAGGTGAGGGGGGTAAGCCACTCCTTCATTGGCTGCTTCATATTACTGCATCTCCGTACCCAAAGTTCTTGTAGCTGGGGCGGTAATCCTCTATTGGGGAAGTGCGTAATATTGTTACACCCTGAAATTGTCAGATTACGAAGACATGTAAGTCGATGCAACTGATTAGGTAACGATTTTATCTTCGGACAATCCCAAAGCGAGAAACTCGAGATGCTAGGCGGAAGAGGAGGGAAGCACTCCAGCTCCAAAGTAGGACATCCGTCCAATTCCAAGAAAGTGAGATTGGACAATGTATGCAGGCACTGGGGTAAGCTTCTTAAATTTTCGCAATCCCCAATTTTAATCTTTTGAAGCGACTGAAGATGGTCTAGATTTATCTCTGCAAGCGACTCCACTCCTCTACAGCCCCAAATTGTAACACTCTTGAGGGTCACAGGTAAAAATCTACCCTCACTAAATAGAGAGGCTGGTAGAGATTCGCATATGTAGATTGCTAACTTTCGCAGACAAGACATCATGTCAACGCGGTTATTGCTGCCGCCACTTGGTTCATCCAGATGAATACTTAATCCTCTAGGTAAGGATTGCAACATCTTGCAGTCACTAATAGATAATGATATCATTGGTATCGGTATGCCTGTTTTGGGGAAGGACATGAGTTTTGGATAGTTTTGGACAGTCAAGTCTCTAAGGGAGGAGAGGGTGTGTATCTTGCTTGGGAGCTTCTCTAAATTGAAGCAATAACTCAAACAAATAATCTCGTGGTTGCTTGGCAACTCTATGTCTCCTTCTCCGGCAACAAAAGATTTGAATTTCAGACACCTTTTGATGACTAAGCTCTTCATACATGCGAGATTTCGAATGACATCTCTGTCTTGCCACAAGTAAATTAACTTTTCACAACTTTCCATCTCCAACTTCTCCAGCTTGATCAAAGAGCTTGTAAACCCATAATTTAGGCTACTTAATTCAGCAGCATCTTTTATGACAAGAGCGGTTAGAGATGTTAGGTTTACCAAACTCTTCAGCAACCCATCATTACAACCCCCAAAGTTTAATTCATTGAGAGATGGAAGGCTAATGATAGACGGCGTGGCATACATGCATGAACAAGAGTTGATTTCGAGCTTTCTGAGGGAGCTTGGTTGACTAGGCAATCTTCTTATCAACATAGGACATTTCTGAATGACAAGATGTACAAGACGAGGGAACAAAACTCCTATTTCTTCAGTCTCGACACAGTGAGACCATTCCTCCCACAATGGCATGTCTCGAATTCCAAAGTTATTAAGGATGGAAAAGGACTTTTAGTTCCATAAAATTCAAACCCTATCCTACAAATTTCAATTAAACCTTTGATGTACAGTTCTTTCAGCGAAGATAACTGCCCCAGTGATGGCAACCCTTTAGCCTTGCGACACTCATGTAAACATAAATGCACTATGTTAATGTATGAGGGACTTCCTAACCATGACGGGAATTCTAGACCACCATAGTAGGATATTTCAAGAGTTTCAAGGTTTTGGTGAGGGCGAAGAAAGTCAAGGACATCCGCTTCCAGCTCTTCATTCTGGAAATTCTCAAAATTTTTACTCCATTGCATGGTCAACCGGCATATTCCCTTCTCTGTGTGTAAATTGGCATCCTTGGCATCTTCAGCTTCTCAAACCTTATGCAAATCAGATATGCACAATTTCTCTCGAAGGTTCTTCAAGTTTTTTAACTCCTTCAATCTCAACCCATTTTCCATTCCCACTACGAATTTAGATAACATCTCAAGACCCACTAGTTGACCTATATTCAGCGGCATCGCTCTTAGTTTCCAAGTGTCGGTAATATCGAGAAACACTAGATTGATTAGTTTCTCTATACCTTCAGGTAATTGTGTAAGGTGTCTACAGCCTTGCAACATCAAAGCCTCTAGGTTGTACAATGCAACGATTGACTTTGGAAGCATTTCAATAACAATATATGATAGATTAAGGTACCTTATATAGGTGCCCCAGTTTGCTGATCCAATCCAGTACCTCTTTGATTTGATAGTGACTTAACGAAAGCACTCAAATACTTCAATCCAGACAACAAGTCACAAAGCACTTTCTTGGATAAACAGGACTTATAGAAATCCTAGGTTGCTTCATTAACGATATGAAGCTCCTAAGTCCCTTCATTTCATGATATATCTTAAATTTTTCTGGCACAATATGACTGCTGGAAATGAATGAGGCGTGACGTGCTAAAAATGCATTATTTTGTTCACCCTCATACTCAAGCTCGCTTGAGCTAAAGTAGGTTGTCCTGGCAACTAGCTTTGTCAAGTCATTCACAAGAATCGTGATTCATTTTTACTCGACTTTTGAAATAACGATCTAGATACTAGCTCGTCAAAATAATTCAAACCTGCATCCCAACGGTTCTTTCCTTCTTTTTCCTCCAACAAGCCCTCTACAATCCACTAATGAATCAACTCGTCCCTTTCGATTTCATAGTCCTTGGGAAATATAGCACAATAAGCGAAACATCTCCTTAGATTGGACGGGATGTGACATTCCGAATTTCGGCCCTTTTTGGGATTTATAAAACGTGTAATTCATCAGTGTGCTTATAGTAAATCTCGCCCGGGAACTGATCACTCTCGGTTATTGTTTTTAAAATTGAGATTTTGCTAGAATCGCACTCGATCGAATTTGACCGTTATTTAGAGCCCAAACTTTGGTGTCGAATTTCTCGGGGTTTCGAGACGAAATAAATTGGACGGTGTCGATATTATTGTGGCCAGTCCCGAAATTGACAAGATTAGTGGAAAAGTGAAATTTTGACCAGGTACGGATTTGAACTAGTAGACCTCTTTCTGATTAGTTGCTTTAATTTTTGTGGCCTTTATCTCTTATTATATTCTAAAAATTATTTGGATAGTAGGATCTTTTTCAAATTTACATCGTGGCCGTCGGATTACAATTATTACGATTTTGACTAATCTTCTCTCTCTCTCACTCTCTCTCTCCTCCTTTTCCGCCAGTCTTTCCCCCCACGTCTGACCACTCCCCCACCCACTCCTCTCTCTTTCTCCCTTTTTCCTCTTTTTCTTCCCCTTTCTTTTCTTTTCCTTTTTCTTCTTCCTTCCTCATTCTCCTTCGTTGCTCCGCCGGTGAGTTCGCTTCTGGCTTCTTGCTCCGTTTCTGCTCCGCTTCTGGCCTCTGTGCTTCTTTGTGGCGCCCATCGGGGGACCCGGCTCGCCCACCGCGACCACTGCTTGCCCGACCCGCCACCTTGCCACCACCCTCACCCCACCACTTCCTTTTTCCTTTCTCCCTTGGCACCCCGTCTTACGGATTTTTATGCATTGCTGACCTTTTCGCCTGCCGGAACCGAGACCGCCACGCCCCGCCCCGCCATCCGTCGCCGCCGCTGCTTTATTCGGCCGCCGGAATAGCCCACCAACCAACAACCACTTATTCCTTCGCCATTCGCCGTCGTCCACGCATTTTGCCGTGCCGGCGGAACCATGCGGACCGCCCTCGTCGCCGCCGCCGTTCTCGCGCCCTCGTCATCGTTAGTGGTGTAAGTTAACCCCTAATCCCGTGTTTAGGGTGTTAAACTTGCTTAGGGTAGTTTAATTTAAATTTATGGTTAATTAAGTGGCATTAAGTGATAGGTTATCGGTAATTATTTGATAGGCTATTGTTGAGTTGCGATAAGCTATCGTATAATTGTGATAAGTTATCAGTTATTTTATTGTTATTGATTATTTTATTAAATAAATTATTTTCGGAATTTAAATATTATTTTATTATTTAATAAATTAATTCCTAATTAAATATTATTATTTTATTATTAAATAATTAATTTCCGAAAATTAAATATTATTATTTTCGGAAAATTTTCTAACGTCAATTATGATGCCAATGTTGGATTTTGCCGTATAAATTGACGTATTTAGAAAATGATTTGAATTATTTCGATTCGAGAAAATATTTTGAATTTTGGAAAATTAAATTATTCTTGGATATTATTAAATAATTAAATTTCGAATTTATTCATTATTATTTCGGAAAATTTATAATTTCAAAATATGAATTCTAGTTTGAACATTGGCGTATATGCCGTGAATTGTTGTATTAAATTGTTTACGTGACAATTTGTTTGATCGAAAGTTTTTAAGGAAAACTTATGTGACTTTTTGGAATTAAACTATTTTTATGGATATGCCAAGTTTGGTAGTGATGCTTTGTGATTGATAAACATGTTTAGCATCGAAACTTGCGAAATTAATTGACTGTTGCATGTGTGACCATGTGATATTATTGTATGGCATTAATGTGAGCACTATTCATGAACGTATGGGTTAATTGAGAAGATAATAATTGGCCGGAATGCTTGTGTGCTCGTGTGGTCACACGTTGGAGCCGTCTTGCTGTGTATCCTTGACGATACCCTATTTATCGGATGCCCCGAGAATAATCTGAGTGCCGATGCCGGATGCTTTGTCGCGCCTCGAGGCGGATTTGATGCTTCTTCACGGGATACCATCTTCATGTATCGTTTGATGTTGCCGTATTGGAATGCCGTCATTCTGTGTATCGTTTGACGTAGCCGTGCCCGACGGGGCGGGACAGAGCCCGGTTTTTACCTGTAGATCGCCATCTTGCTGCGTATCGCTTGATGTGTGGTGGCCCCGAGGGGGCGTAATAATTAGAATACGTGTGATGCATAGTGCTTGATTATGGGGTAGAAATTGCTAGGCATGGTATGGGACGTGCTCAAGCGGGTTTTACCTTATAATCGAGACACGCGCAACTGTGTTGCATTAATGCATGGAAAATCTCGTTAAATGCTTCGAGTATGTGACATATGCATTTCATCAACGTGTGTACCAAAGCGAGTTAAGGATGCCTGTGGTTGTTTAATAATGTGCTGTTGATGTTGTGTTGCCTGATTAGGGACCCCGTGCGAGTTGGCCTCCTAAGCGGGGCTTAGGCCGTTAACTTATTGAGACTTTCGTCTCATTGTTGTTGTTAACCCCTTTTTCAGGCCCTTAGCATGTTGGCGCACCCAGTTTGGTTCAGGGCGTTTAAAAGCTGGTTTTTGGAGTTCGGCCTGTTGATGAAGTAGATTAACCCTGGCCTTTGTCTTTTTGCTGGCTTTTTGTGGTAGTGCCCGAAATGGGCTTGTAAGAATATTCCCTGGGGTTAATTAAGTGGAAATTAAAATAGTGTTGTTTGACTGTTGCAATTTGTTTTCCTGACTATCCCTATTTGTTGTTTGTCCGGGGATTGTTGTGTTTGTTTCCACATGCGTAATTAAAAGATAAAATAAAGAGCCAGCGACGAGTCCTGGGACGTCGCATCTCAATGATCGTAGCGGGGTGTCGCGCGCCCGTAGGGTTTGGGGCGTGACACGGGAGATAGAGATAGCTAAGTTTCAAAGCTGGAAGGATCTCATTTCTTTCTTCTGGTAGGTCCCAAATTTTGCTGTTCAATATAGCTTCCCATTCATGGGGACTAACTTTGGTTCGTAGTAGCCCGGCCAATGTCTTCACGGCTAATGGCAACCCTTTGCATTTTTCCACTATTTTCCGACTTAACTCTTCAAGAGTGGAATGACTATCGAAATTTCTAACTCTGAGAGCATGATATGAGAACAAAGTCATGCAAGCATCTTGTGACAACTCTTTGAGATAATACGATGAAGCACCAGCTAATGAAGCAACACCTCTATTACGAGTGGTGAGGATGATCTTGCTTCCCTTCGCTCCCGATTGAAAAGGCTTCAATAGGGTAGTCCAGTTCCAAACATCATTCAAAACGACAAGAAACTTCTTCCCCAATAGGTTTTCCTTGAGCTTATCTTGAAGCCAATTCAGGTCCTTACCTTCACATGACAAATGGTCATCGGTTGTCCCTAGGATACTCTTTGTGATCGCAAGCACGTTGAAATCATTGGGAATGCAAGCCCATGCTTTCACATTGAAATAGCCGGTTACTCTAGCATCACTGTAAACTTGTTGAGTTAGAGCCGTCTTCCCAACGCCCCCCATCCCTACTATGGCAATCACTTTTAAATCTGTACATGTTCTATCATCTTCTTCTCTAGTTAGTAATTCGAGGGTCTTGCTTTTTTCATCCTCCCTGCTAACAAAACCAGGCTCGGGCAAATACATAGTGGGAAGCGGCTTATCCAGTCGACGGTGTGCTGGTCGCTCTCCATTATTCTCTCTTTGTCTCGGACTATCTTTCAGAGTTATGATCTCCTATAATCTCCCATCCATCTCTTTAATCTCGGATCTCATTTTGCAGTCGAACATAAATGCACATGGGCTCAATCTGAAGCAACAAATGGGAAGAAGGGATTGCCCCTTGCTATAGCTGGGCTTTGCTTTGGACTTGTTTTCTGTGGATTTTGTGGCAAACTCATCAAGTAAGTCATCAATTTCATAGGCCAAGTTCGCGAGATCTTCGAGCCATGACTTCACCTTGGGGTCACCGGTCAATTGCTTATGTGCTCGTGTGGTCACACATTAAAGCCGTCTTGCTGTGTATCGCTTGACGTTGCCCGATTTATCGAATGCCTGTGGATAATCTGGAGTGCCGATATCCCGGATGCCTTGTCGCGGCCCGAGGCCGGACTTGATGCTCCTTATGGGATACCATCTTACTGTGTATCGTTTGATGTTGCCGTATTGGAATGTCGTCATCCTGTATATCGTTTGACGTAACAGTGTCCGACGGGGCGGGACGGAGCCCGGTTATACCGGTAGACTACCATCTTGCTACAGATCGCTTGATGTGTAGTGGCCTCGAGGGGGCGTAATAACTGGATATGTGTGATGCTAGTGCTTGATTATGGGGTAGAAACTGTTAGGCATGGTATGGGACGTGCCAAAGCGGGTTTTGCCTTATAATTGGGACACGCGCGATTGTGATGCATTAATGCATGGAAAATCTCTTTAAATGCTTCGAGTATGTGACACATGCATTCATTAACGTGTGTACCAAGGCGAAGTAAGAATGCCTGTGGTTGTTTAATAATGTTGTCATTGATGCTGTGTTGCCTAATTAGGGACTCCTGTGCGAGTAGGCCTCCTAAGCGGGGCTTAGGCTGTTAACTTATTGAGACTTTCGTCTCATTTGTTGTTGTTAATCCCTTTTTCAGGCCCTTAGCGTGTTGATGCATCCAGTTTGGTTCAAGGCGTTTGGAAGCTGATTTTTGGAGTTCTACCTGTTGGTAGAGTAGATTGCCCCTCAGCCTGATATCTTTTTGTTGGCTTTTGTGGTAGCGCCCGAAGTGGGCTTGTAAGAATATTCCCAGGAGTTAATCAAGTGGAAATTAAAATGGTGTTGTTTGACTATTGTGATTTGTTTTCCTGACTATCCCTATTTGTTGTTGTCCGGAGATTGTTGTGTTCGTTTCCGCATGCGTAATTAAAAGATAAAATGAAGGGTCGGCGATGAGTCATGGGACGTTGCATCTCAACAACCATAGCGGGGTGTCGCGCGTCTTCGGGGTTTGGGGCGTGACAAGTTCAATCTGAAATGGCAGCTATTAACGGTCACACCTACTACAATGATGAATAGCCTTTGACAGTGCATTTGGTGTTGTATGAAGACAGTCCAAGTCATCAACTTCCTTTAAGAACTTTAAACAGGGCATTCACCAAATTTAATGCCTCATTTCATGTTTCTAATCAGCCCACATGTTCCTACCTGGGGAGTTGCTGTGGATGACCATCTTCACAGCTTCTATGGCTTTGGTTCTATGGAACTAGAAGAGGGCATCACGAGACCGATCGAGGCTTCATGTGGAGTTGTACTAAAGACGTATAGATTATGCTCAGTTTCGATTCGTGTGATGGCTTACGTTGCACTTTGTTCTTTATTTGTTGAAGTGACATTCTTGTGTAAAATTGTTATAGAAACGTGTCTATTGAATGGTTGACACCACACCACACCACACTACACTACGCCACACTATATTACATGTATAAAAGAGATAAGTGCTTTTACTCCTTTCACAGAGGCTTCCCAAGATTGCAACCATTTTAGCATCAAACAAAACTGGTGTTTTGTGAAACGTCTTGATCGTGCATTTCTTCGCTTTTCTTTTGAGGAAAAAATGCGAGAAGTGCCACAACTTGTATACGGCCCTCATTTTAGTTACCAAAAGTTTCCGCCAGATTACTTAAGTGCCAAACTTTTTGAAAAATGATAACTTAAGTACCAACTCCGGTCGGTTTAGTTGGAAATCCGACATGGCATTTTTTTATTAATTTCTAAAGCCGATGTGGCTTGCCGAAGGTATAGTCAGCATGTACACTTCAAAACGACGTAGTTTAGCACGTACACTTCAATTTTTTAAATATTTTTTGATTTTTTTACTTCTTTTCTTTTTTTCTTTTCTTTCTTCTTTTTCTACTTTTGGCCCCCAGGCGACGCCCGCCGAGGCCGCCATGGCCTAGACGAGGGCCAGGCTCGGCAAATTTGGCGAGGGGAGCCCGCCCTCACCTAGGCGAGGGTCAGCCAGGCCTCACCTGTGGCAGGTGATGGTGGCCTCGTCCAAGCGAGGCTAGGCGGCCAGCCATGGCCAGTGGCCGGCGTTCGGTGTCGAGTCACCGGCCAAAGATAGAAGAAGAATAAAGAAAAGAAAAAAAGAAAAGAAGTAAAAAAAATCAAAAAAAATATTTAAAAAATCAAATTGTACATGCTAAACAGCGTTGTTTTGAAGTGTACATACTGACTAAACCTCCAGCGAGGCACATCGGCTTCAAAAAATAATAAAAAAATGCAACGTTGGATTTCCGGCCAAACTAATCGGAGTAGGAACTTAAGTGATCGTATTTCAAAAAGTTTGGCACTTAAGTGATTCGGGCAGAAATTTTTGGCATTAAAGTGAGCGCCGTACATAAATTTTGGCACTTTTAATGTTGTTCTCCCAAGAAAGCATGACATACAATGGTTCAAAATTGAAGGCCAAATCGCTTCACCCAGGAGACCTCTGGTTTTTGTCTGTCTTAACAGCAGAAAGTGAAGAGCAGAGTACGTTTGAAACGGCTAGATAATGAGCGTTACAAGGGTTGCCGCAAATTGAATGATTTACACTTTGAGGATGGGAGGACGCATCGGGACATTTGAGCTGTTTAGAACAAAATGAATATGATTACCCATTAAAGGGATGCAAGGTACAATCTATTTGAATCCAATGAAGATTACAATTCTCACCAAGGTGACTGCTAGGCAAAAGTGTTGCTTCATCTTCACATTTACGCCGGTTTTTCCGGCAATAATCACAGCTGTCGCCATGTCCAAGAACAAACCGTGCTCCACCACTCCCTCCAGCAAAGATATCTCCTTTCCTGCTGCAGGACCGTCCTTAATTGGAGTCTTGAAATACAAGTCTCCAATGTACACTTAAGGCTTCCCGTCTTCATTCAACCGTAGCTTTGCCTCACACCCTTCTTCGTTGGACAACTGTTGGAAGCTCACCTATCAACATCAATATTCCCAAATCGATCAGCTTCTTGCAACATCAAGAATCAATTCAAAGACTCAAGATTTTAAGATATAAATTCAAAGGCTCAAGGTTGCAATTCATACTAATTCCGGTTTTTCCACTCACACATGCTTTCCTTTAATATGTCTTGTGTTGGATTTTCCGAAGGCGCAATTGGTAACGACTATGAAAAGCTCGGAATAAAAGCTTCCAACTCGTCTACCACAGGATCAGACAGCAGAAGTTATGGTGAGATTCCAAAAACTTGGGGTGTGCAACCGGACAGGGATTACCAGGGAACCGGACCGGCCCACCCGGAAAATAGGTCCGGGAACCGGTTCCTATTTGAATCGGTCCGGGAACTAGTTCTATATTTTTGGAACCGGTTGAAACCGGTCCGGTTCCCGAGTCTAAGTGAAAACCCACCCAGACTGGTTTTTGGCAAAAACCTCTCTCTCGATCTTATCTTTTTCTATGGCCAAAACAAGTTTTCCTAAGAACAGGCTACTTGCTTTATAAGGTTTCAATTAAGTAAAAAAAGATAAGTTTATCCTTCATAATCAGTACTTATTGATGACCATGTAGTTCAATCTGAAATGGCAGCTATTAACATAGTCACACCTTCTACAGTAGTAAACAGCCTTTGACTGTGCATTTGGTGTTGAATGAAGACAATCCAAGTCATCAACTTCCTTTAAGAACATTAAACAGGGCATTTATGAACTACAATCTAGTGAAATTTTCACCAAACCGAATGCCTAATTTCTTGTTTATCATCAACTCACGTGCTCCTACCTGGGAAGTTGCTGTGGATGACCATCTTCACAGCATCTATGGCTTTGGTTATAGGGAACTAGAAGAGGGCATCACGAGACCGAGGCTTCACGTGGAGTTGTACTAAAGACGTATAGATTATACCCAGTTTCGATTCGTGCAATGGCTTACGTTGCACTTTGTTCTTTATTTGTTGAAGTGACATTCTCGTGTAAAATTGTTATAGAAACGTGTCTATTGAATGGTTGACACTACACTAAATTACATGTATAAAAGAGATCAGTGCTTTTACTCCTTTCACAAAGGCTTCCTGCAACCATTCTAGGATCAAACAAAACTGGCGCATTGCGAAACAGCATGATCGTGTGTTTCTTCGCTTTTCTTTTAGCTTTCAGCCTAGCGAACAGAGCTATTGACGCCCTAGGCAGAACACTGTTTTTCAAAATCATGAGTCGTGTCTTGGGGTAGACATTCCTTGAGTTTAGCCAGGCTCATTGCATCATCTCTAGAAAATTTCACAGAAAGATTTGATCTTTGCAGAGAGATTCTGATGCTGATCAACATTAGTCACAGATTAAGGTGATAAATGGTATACAACTGATAGTCCATATAACAGCAAACAGCGAGAATGGCATCTAACAAAGATGAATCCATGGTAATTTGCTGAATCCTGAAGATTAAACTAGAAATCTTAAACATCCTAAATTAGCAGGTCAATCTTTTAGTCGCACTCTCTCCATCTCCATATCAATAGCCAGTATGACATGGTTCAAAATAGAAGGCCAAATCGGTTCACCCAAGAAACCTCTGGTTTTCGTCTCCCCTCAGTTGAATCACTTCCATAGTCTTATTAGCAATATTGAATAATAAACGAAGGATATGCGACAGTTGACAGGAGTGTACTCACAAGTTACAACCATGAATGAAATTGTCTATCATAACAGCAGAAACTTATGAGTAGAGTGTATTCGAAATGGCTCGATAATGAGCGTTACAAGGGCTAGCGCAAGTGGAATGATTTACACTTCAAGCATGGGAGGACCCATCTGCACATTTGAGTTGTTCTAGAACAAATGGAACATGATTAACTATTAAGGAGATGCAAGATACCATCCATTTGAATCCAATGAAGAATACAATTCTCACCAAGGTGACTGCTGGGCAAAAATGTTACTTCGTCTTCATATCTAAGCTGGCGTTTCTGGCAATATTCGCAGCTGTTGCCATGTCCAAGAACAACCCATGCTCCACCACTCCCTCCAGCAAAGATATCTCCTTTCCTGCAGCAGGACCGTCCTTAATCGGAGTCTTGAAATACAAGTCTACAATGTAATTTGAGTTCTGTCACGTAAGGCTTCCCGTCTCCATTCAACAGTTGCTTTGCCTCACACCCTTCTTCATTGAACAACTCTTGAAGTCTCACCTATCAACATCAGAGTTCCCAAATTGATCAGCTTCTGGCGACATCGAGAACTGAATAGTATCATGACGACTGCTTTTCAGGAGTAAAATCCTCCGTCGATCTCAGTCTAAACTACAATTAACACAGAATAGTATCATGACGACTGCTTTTCAGGAGTAAAATCCTCCGTCGATTTCAGTCTAAACTACAATTAACACAGAATTTCTATTCAACAGCATTCTGAGTACTTAAAAGGGTCTTGCTTCAGTGTGTACAATTTTATGAGTAAACAAAACCATCCACTCACAACTTCACTTAATTACTGACTTAAAAGTGAAACACAGCCGATTTGTGAGTTTTTTCCAAGAGATTATCTACGCAAAAAGATGAATTGTCTAAGGTTAACCACATCGAATCCATCTGAGAACCGAATTCACAATCTGGATACTCCAACACTCATCATAACTCCGCTAACCACAATGATTATCTAACCCATCAAGAGCAGAGATTTCTAAGAACCCATTTCACGACCAAAGAGTCCTAAACTCATCTTGAATCAACAGGGCAACCACTTCCTAGTGCAATAACCTCGTAATTACGGAAAACAAATCCACCTTTTCCCCCCTATTTCAAAGCAGACTTACCCTACTTCGTAACCTACTGACATGGTTTAATGGACCAATTGAGTTCAGTATGGAGACACTTACCAGATTGTACCAAGTGTACTTATAAATTCCCAGGATTATACATGCCTTGGGGAGCTAAAAGATAGAAAAGACGCTGTCGCTCCGCTTGCAACTCTCTCTCTCGCCAAAGCATCCAAAATCACTGCGCTCTAATCTCTCTACAAGCTCTCGGATCGACAAATTCTCAGCCATGTACGCAGAATCAGCCAGCACAATCCAAAGAAATCAGGTAAATTCTTGGTACCCTGTCCTTGGTTGACAAGGGAAGGCTCTGATGGTGTCGATGGAGAGACGCATCGCAAGGGCGCTGCAGATGGGGCGAGCGGTGGGAGGCACAGAGGGGCGACGACATCGTGCGAGAGCTGAAGGAGCGTCAGCGTCACAAAGAGGGGAGATGGAGACGGTGATCGAGGTGAGGACGACGGAGTGGAGAGCTGAAGCAGAGGTTGTGATTGAGGTGCAGTCAACATGTGGGATTTCGCGGATGAGGTGCCAATAGCTTCAGCTTACCAATGATCTGCTAAAATTAAAGCACACATTTTAAGTACCTAATTTTTGGGTCCAAAGTATGAACCCTTTTCAAAAAGCCAGCTCAGATATTATACCAATCAATTCTAACATGAACCACAAAAAGAGTAGAATGTTGTGAAATCTCTCTTTGAATCTTGTAGTTAATTAACTAGTTTCTTTCTCACTTTTATAGCAACCCCGTTTCATCGATTGGGGATCTTCCTCAAAAACTATTTGAAGAAATGCAAAGGCCGGTAATATAGAAATTGGACTGCATAAAGATTGAACCCCAAACAAGAGGGTTGAAGTTGACATCTATCTGCCATGCCATCACTGGCATAGAGATGACATAGAGCAAAACATACAACTCTACACACCAAAGGGCAACAATAAGCACAAACTCATGCAAATCTTACCCTAGCAAAATAGCTTTTGCAAAGTTAGATTCCAAGCAACACACAAACTACGATGCTTATCAATGCCAATCTTATTTTTAAGACCAGGACAACTCTCAAAACTATTTTTAACAGAACTTGATAATTTTGATTTCATTAAATATTGAGACTCAGTGATCAGTTTGACAGAACAAAGCTGCAGTACCTTGCTGCATAGTCGATTAAAGAAACTGCACTAAAAAAATAGACGACATCGAGATTCAATGCTTAGATTACAGAACAAGCTGAGACATCTAGTACTCCCAACAGACCAACTGTTAATCCTCTCAAAAGTGGGAAGTTTATCAGGTAGTACTAACCAAGAAATGAAGCCAAATCTTGGCACATTAGGGGAGAACCACCCAAGTTTGGGCCAGTCAACATCAGCATTCTTGTTTCTGACAATATCCCAAGCGACACAATAATTAAGGCAACCATTTGAAGAAGCTGTACATACAACTTTGTCCGCAGCTGAGGAACCAGGAAAAATCACACCACCAAACTGCAGCTTGGATGCGAACCAACTCTTCAGACCTAGCAGCAGGCCATTTCCAATGAGAGTTGCAAACTACAGCCGATCCTTTGGCCTGCAGAGGAAGAAAAGAGTAATAAATTATTCTCCTTGAGAACTATTCTGGCAAGATCCCAGCATGGTGCCACAATTTATACCAAAGAGAAATATTATCTCCATTACCCACTATTTGTATAATGCGGGGTTTCTAAATATTCCCGACTTTTAACAACTTCTGCCATGGATAACTAGCATCTGGTTTACAGTCAAGATGGTAGCTATAGAGCCAGGCAAAACATAGAGACCACACCTCAACAACTCTGCAGACACTTAAAAATACAAGCAAGATTTCACAAATCTAGACTTCGAATGCCAAGGCCTCCAAACAGCTTAGGAGGACAGACAGTGTCCCGTCTAACTTTTGCTCCCTCTTTAGCATCAAGATCTCCCTTCCAAAGGAAAGCTCTGCACTTTTGCTCAACAATTTCGAAAACTTTCTTGTGCAACAAAAAGAGTTGACACTAATAGTTAAACCGACTATGAATAACAGATTTAATAAGCTTAAGTTTACTGGCATATGAGCGGCTTTTAACTGTCCAAGCTTTAAATCTTGTTGATATTCGATGATTTCATGAGAGGCTTATAATCCTTGTCTGAAAGTCTTCTAGACAATCCACAATTACTAGAAGAAAGAACCAAACAAGAAAATAGGGTTGGTTGATTGGTCATGCTGTTTGATTTGATTGCTGCATGTTAAACAAATGCATTTTTTAAAAGCTTAAGATGTTAGGAAACATGCCCAGCTATGTATATATAAAATATAACTTATCACTCCCCTTGCGTAGAACCGATCCCTTAACACACAACAGAATGTGGACGTAATCACGTCAATGAGATAACCTGGGAAATGATAACAAACAACATAACCGATGGGAAATTTTAAACCATTGACATGTGCTTTGATACAATGCTAGAAATGAACAAGTAGAATGCGGACAATTTGTTGGAAATTTAACAAAACAAGTAGAATGCAGACAATATGCTAATCCTTCAGAAGAGATTCTTTCTAGATTCTGATTATACCCCATGATCATTGCTTGTGTCTTTCAAACAGCTTGTCAAAAGAAATAGCAGAAACAAACCTACCCACCCTTCAAACTTTGCCAACCAGCGACTACCGAGCTATGCATCATTGATTCCATGAAGCAGAATAAGAATAGTTATCAAAATGAACAATGGGCAAAGATTTATTGAGTGTTATCCAGGACGTGAAACGCCTTCATTTGTGTCTGTACTCAAACAGGCTAAACCATTCCTTAATCTTGGATGGTCAGTAAAATGCTGGACTGGAAGGGATGAGGGCCTTGAGGCACAATAAATCTGTTTTCCCCCATAGATTTCGATGTGCGTCACAGTATGCTCAGAAATGAGAAGATTGCGTGGGTGGGAATAAGTACTTTGCATAGGTAAATGCAGACAGAAAGTTAATACCGAGTTCCTTCCACTTCTGGTGAATGCTGCAAAAGTAATTTTCGCACATCAGAATCAGAGATATAAGGGACATTAGTCGGGTACATTCCACAACTTAGTATATGTGTTCAAATGGAGTTTCAAGACTAAAACAGGAAAGAGGATTTAAAGCACGTAACTGCCATTAACATGACATGAACTTGCTCTATCCATCTGAAGTTCTGAGCTACACTTCTTTGATGTGATGCAACTTTCAAACATTTTCAAACTTGTATTTGCTATTTATTTATCATATAAATTTTGTCCAGACTTTAGATTCATCTAGTGGATTGAACAACAAGGAAAAATAGACACTTATTGAACAGGGAAAGAGAACATATACAGACCTTTATCCCTGCGAGTAATTCAAGAACCAACTAATCACGGAAAAGCTTCCACCAAAGTCAAGATCTTAAGAACAAAGCCTGCAGTGGCATCTCCCTTCTTCTCTACAATGAGGAGCAATCTGACATCCAGGGTCCCCTTCAGCATCTTCTGCTAGACTTAATACCGGTGAGGCGATGGTGAAGGAAGGGTATATAGACCTCTCTATAGGTCACTGGATCGTACTGACAAACTTCACCAATGGAATTCCAATGTAATCTGAAAGACAAGCAAGATTTAAAAACTTGGCGAATGAGACAGAGCACAGCAATGACAAAAGAATTGGCGGATGAATGCAGAAAACTGGTAGAATGCAAAAAATAAGCTGATAATCCAAATTCAAATGCAACAGTCCGTTAATAATATCCCAGACTTATGACGTTTTTGCTGGATTGATGAAATCATGAGAAGCATTTCAATGTATAGGGGAACTGATGCCAAATTTTAGAAGTAGTAAATGGCAAGATCGATCATACTAGATTTTACTCAAATATATCGAGGCATAGAAATCTACATGAGATCACACTTGCGAACCAGAGTTTATCGTTATTTCTGATGGAGTTGACAAATGTTATCCACAACCCAAATGGAGGGTGAACGAGGGAATGTACCGACCCTTCAAGAGAGATCCGGTTCTAAATTCCAATTTTACTCCACAACCATAAAATCTGAACCGACAGCAAGAGCATACCAGTCAATTGATGCTCTCGGACTGTTAAGGACAGAGAATGACCTGTAAAACATAGACAAACAATTGAATTATCGCACTTGCTCATACAAAAGCATAGTAAGGCCTGCTTGCTTGCTGCTACTGAAAATGTGAAACTCAAACTAGGCCTCACCCACATTTGCAGTTCCGATATCCGTCGCCGTTGAAGCCCGGCACCGGGTACAGCTGGTGCAGGGGCGGCTTTGGCATGGCATCCCCATCCTCCACTCCTCGTTGAACGCGAGAAAAGACGATCTCTCAGAAATTCAGCTCGAAGTTCTCGAGTTGCGAACCGCCGAGAAGTTCGGGACTTCCTTCATGTTCAACAATTTTGCTCGATTCTCAAACCTGCACCAGCCAAAAAAAAAAGACAAAACAAAATCGGGTCATGCGAAAAAGCAGAAGTCGAATCCTTTTAACAACGTAGGAAGGCAGACTAACGCACCCAACGAAGAGAAAGGAAAAAAACAGAGTCCGAGGACGAATCGAATTACCCGAAAACGACGAGAAATCCAAACCCAGAGCAGGACGTCGATTTTTGAACACGCGGGAATTCGGCAAAAGAGAAGAACGGCACGATTCATCGCTCTCGAATCTTCTTCAACAGGCACACCAATCACCGCGCAGGAGCCGCTGTAATCATCGCCGTCCACGCGAAGCGCCGGGAAGAAAGCACCCAGATACTACCGGGAGAAGAGGCGACGAAGGGGGAAGGCTCTGGTGGTGCGGACGAGCGGCGGCCGGGGCGGGCGGGCGGGGGCGGGCGGGCGACGACGCCGTGCGAGAGCCTGAAGGAGCGGCGGCGCGACGAGGAGGGAGGGAAGGAGACGGCGCGGCGACCGTGGGGGATTTTGGACCATCGGAGCTTTGCTTTGCTTCAGCTTACCACTACTACTACCGATCTTCTAAAATTAGAAGCACGCTCATTTTTATTAAAGGGTAACGTAATAATAACAATAATATTTGGGTCTAAAAATACGAGCCCCTTTTTCGAAAGGCCAAAGCTCAGACATCAAAGCCCCCATCTCTTCCCCCCATATAATAATATTCGAGAGTCCGAATCCTCTTCTTTTAAGTAATTGACTCGAATAGGTCAGTACCGGTCAATTGACCAGCGGGATTTCGCGGATGAGGGGCCAATAGCGGCCGGTCCCTTTCTTGCATCGCTCCTCCAGAATCCCGCATCGAGAGATCCAGAGATATTCTAGGGAGGGAGGGAGGCCATCCTGGGGCAACTCCCTCAGCTTCGGGCATCGTATGATCATCAAGGTCTTGAGAGAGGGAGGAGACTGCTGGACAGTCTTTCCACTCTCCCATATTCAAGATATAGAGCTTGAGCAGAGAGGGAGGGAGCGGAAGCCGAAGATCCTTCTCCTCTCCCACTCCTCCAGCACTGCCATCGATATCCAGAGATTGAAGGGAGGTGAGGGGGTAAGCCACCCCTCACCGGCTGCTTCATATTCCCGCATCCACTTACCGTAAGTTCCTGTAGCTGGGACGGCAACCTCCGTCGGGGAAGCACGTGATACTTTCACACTCTGAAATTTCGAGTTCACGGAGACATGGAAGTTGATGCAACTGATTAGGTAACGATTTTATTTTCGGACACCTCTCAAGCGAAAACCTCGAGATGCCGATAGGAAGTGGAGGGAAGCACTCCAGCTCCAGAGCACGACATCCGTACAATGTCAAGGAAGTGAGATGGGACAATGTGTGCAGGCCCTGGGGTAAGCTTCTCAAATTCTCGCAACGCCAAATTTCAACCGTTTGAAGTGACTGAAAACGGTCTACATTTATCTCCGCGAGCGACTCTACTCCATCGCAACACAAAATTTCAAGTGTCTTGAGGGTCGCAGGAAAAAATCTACCCTCGCTGAAGGGAGAGGTTGGCAGAGAATTGCATTTGTAGATTCTTAATTTTTGCAGACAAGACGTCATGTCAATGCGGGTGTTGCTGCCACTGCTTGGTTCATCCGGATAAATTATCAATCCTCTCGGTAAAGATTGCAACATCTTGCATTCCTCGATGGTTAATGATATCATTGACGTCGGTATACCTATTTCAGGGAAGGACACGAGTTTTGGACAGTCCTTGACAGTCAAGTCTCCAAGAGAGGAGAGGGTGTGCATCTTGCTTGGGAGCTTCTCTAAACTATCGCAACGCCTCAACTCGATAGTCTCGAGGTTGCCGGGCAGCTCTATATCTCCTTCTCCGGGCAGCAAAAGATAGGAATTCCGGACATTTATCAACAACTAAGCTCTTTAGACAAGCGAGATCTCGGATTACATCTCTGTCTTGCCACAAGTACCTCAACTTGTGACAACATTGCATCTCCAACTTCTCTAGTTTGATCAAGGAGCTTGTAAACCCATGATTTAAGTAAGCCAGGTCATCAACTTCTATGACAAGATCGGTTAGAGATGTGAGGTTTACCAAACTCTCCAGCACCCCCTTGTTACAACCTCCCAACTTTAATTTCTTGAGAGATGGAAGGCTCGTGGTAGAGAGCGAGGCATCCATACTCGGACAGGAGTAGATTTCTAGCTTTTTGAGGGAACTTAGTTGATTAGGCAATCTTCCGATCAACATAGGGCAATCCCGAATGACCAGTTGCTCAAGGTGAGGGAATACAACCCCTACTTCTTCAGTGCCAATGTACTCAGACCAGTCCTCCCACAATGGCATGTCCTTGAATTCCAAAGTTATTAACGACGGAAAAGGACTTTTAGCTCCATAAAATTCAGAATCTACCTTGCATATTGCATTTAGACCTTCGATGTACAGTTCTTTCAGCGAAGATAGCTGCCCGAGTGATGATAATGCTTTGGCCCTACGACACCCATGTAAACGTAAATGCACTATGTTAACATGTAAGGGGCTTCCTAACCATGACGGGAATTCTAGGCCACCATAGTAGGATATTTCGAGATTTGCAAGGTTTTGGTGAGGGCGAAGAAAGTCAAGGACTTCTGCTTCAAGCTCTTCATGCCGAAAATTTTCAAAATTGCTCCATTGCATGTTCAACTGGCATATTCCCTCCTTCATGCATAAATTGGCATCCTTGGCATCTCTAGCTTCTCGAACCTTATGCAAATCAGAGATGCACAATTCCCCTTCGAGGTTATTCAGGTTTTTTAACTCCTTCAATCTCAGCCCATTTTCTATTCCCACTATAAATTTGGACAATATCTCAAGACCCACCAAATTACCTATATACAAAGGCGTCGCTCTTAGGCTCGAAGTGTCGGTAATGTCGAGACATTTCAGATTGATCAATTTCTCCATACCTTTCGGTAATTCGGTAAGGTTTTGACAGCCCTGCAATATCAAAACCTCTAGGGTGTTCAATGCAACAATCGACTTTGGAAGTGTTTCAATATTAGTATATCGACAAATTGAGGTACCTTAGGTGCCTCAATTTGTCTATGCAATCCGGTACCTCTCTGATGTAATAGTGACTTAATGAAAGCACCCTCAAATACTTCAATCCAGATAACAAGTCACATAGCACTTTCTCGGACAAATAGGACCTACCATGGTACCTTGATTTCTCTATCGATACGAAGCTCCTAAGTCTCTCCATCCCCTGATATATCTTTAATCTTTGTGGCACAATATGATTGCCGCAAATAAATGAGGCATGACGAGCTAAAAATGCATTATTTTGATCACCCTCAGACTCAAACTCCTCTGAGCTAAAATAGGTTGCACCGGCAACTAGCTTTGCCAGGTCATTCACAAGATCATGCATCAAGAATCGTGATTCATTGCTACTCGACTTTTGAAATAACGATCTAGATACGAGCTCGTCGAAATAATTCAAACCTGCATTCCAACGGTTCTTTCCTTCTTTTCCCTCCAACAAGCCCTCTGCACTCCACAAGCGAATCAACTCGTCCCTTTCAATTTCATAGTCCTTGGGAAATATAGCACAATAAGAAAAACATCTCCTCAGATTGGATGGGAGATGGAGATAGCTAAGTTTCAAAGCCGGAAGGATCTCATTTTTTTCTTCTGGTAGGTCCCAAATTTTGCTCTTCAATATATTTTTCCAATATTCGAGATTGTATTTGCCGCGTAGCAGCCCAGCCAATGTCTTCACGGCTAATGGCAACCCTTTGCATTTTTCCACTATTTTCCGACCTAATTCTTCAAGATGGGGATGACTATCGAAGTTTCCTACTTGCAAAGCATGAAATGTGAACAAGGTCATACAATCATCTTCTGACAACTCTTTGAGATAATAGGGTGAAGCACCAGCTACTAAAGCAACGCCTTTGTTACGAGTTGTGACGATGATCTTACTTCCCTTCGCTCCTGATTGAAAAGGCTTCAAAAGGGCAGTCCAGTTTCCATACTTCTCATTCCAAACATCATCTAAAACAACAAAAAACTTTTTCCCTGAAAGGTTTTCTTTGAGCTTATCTTGAAGCCAATTCAGGTCCTTACCTTCACAGCGCAAATTGCCACTAGTTGTCTCCAGGATTCTCTTTGTAATAGCAAGCATGTCGAAATCATCGGAAACACAAGCCCATGCTTTTGCATCAAGTAGCCAGTGACTCTAGCATCATTGTAGACTTGCTGAGCGAGAGCTGTCTTCCCAACACCCCCATCCCTACGATGGGAATCACTTTTAGATCCGCACGTGTTCTATCATCCTCTTCTCCTGTCAGTAAGTCGAGGATCTCCCTTTTTTCATTCTCCCTACTAACGAAACCAGGCTCGGGCAAATGCGTGGTGGTATGCGGCTCATCATGTGGGGGCATGCTATTCGACTCCCCTATTCTCTCTCAAATTCAGAGTATCTTTCCGAGCGATGACATCCTTTAATCTGTCATCCATCTCTTCTATCGTGGATCTCATTTTACGGTCAAACATAAATGCTCTCAGGCTCAATTTTAAGCAACAACTCGGAAGAAGGGAGCGCACCTTGCTAGTGCCAGGTTCTGCCTTAGACTTATTTTCCGCAGACTCTGTGGCGAATTCATCAAGCAAGTCTTCGACGTCGTAGGCCAAGTTCGTGAGATCTTCGAGCCACGACTTCACCCCAAGATGGCCGGTCAGTTGCCTGTCCTCTGCATCATCTAGCACCTGGTTGATGCTGATCAGCATCTTCTCCCATTTCTTCAGCAGCTTATCGATCCCCTCACGGCGTGCAAAGTTGAGCAGCTCGCGAGAGGCCAACCTCTCGAACAGCACCGGAAGAAGGGCGCCAAGAAAGAGCTCCGCGATGGGCATGGCTTGGTTCGAGAGCGGCAGAGGATTAAACAAGAGTGCCCGGATGGTTTGAAACAAAGTGTACTGAGCGGAGAGGAAACTAGAGTTCTTTATGTCCAGAACACCAGCTTCAAATGATGGGTGTGAATAAAAGACTTTTTAAGCATTAAGTGCTCTAGTTAGATTCGAGATGGCTTTTGTCTTAGTGGGCATCTCTTTAGGCAGTGTCAGGGAAGCCCCGTCACAAGGGCGAAATTATTCCAAATTGTCGGTCCCCTTCCTCACCATCTCCATCGCCATCAAGCTTGCGCGCTTCACCCGCTGTTCACCTTCATTTTGTTTTCTTCTTACTTCCCTCTACCAATAATGGCAGACAAGGGGCCCATTTCTTTTTAAAATGTTTTAAAGTTGTTCTAGCAACACTGAAGCAAAGTTGATTGATCAACAAAACTGTCTGTGAAGCCAAAGGGAAAAAGAAGGGCTTTGACTTTGCAGTCGTGGCTTGTGCTGCTAAAGTTGAGCCCCTCGCTGAAATTGCCGGTGACGAGCTTGAATGCTGTGAAATGCCCGTCGTTGATGGAGGAAGCGGCTTGAGAAAATCCAATTCAAACCCATGGAGAGAGGAGAACATAGATCTTTCCTTTTTCCCATTCTTCTTGCCTTGCAACCTCGTAAACCGACCTGGAGCTCCCAAACATCATCAATGAAAGTGAGTGCAAGTTAGCCATAGATGCTCTGCTCTACTCCAGGAAAGGCCAAGATTTAGCGTAACCTGGTCCTCCCGTTTTTCCAACAAATTATGTCTTCCCGTACGGCTCTTTGATGATCAATGAATGACATTACTTTCTAGCAAAAAAGAAAAGGTATAGTAAAACTGATTTATTAAATTGAATAATTATGCAATGTGTCAAACTTCTCTTTGTTGTTGTATATGACCATTTGTTTAAAGGTCCGTTTGCAGCCTATTATATAACTCGGGATATCCCTCTAGTTGACTGCTGTTAACATTATCTAGCTTAGTAACCTCTATAAGTGGAGAGCCCCGGCTAACATCATTAATAAGAGTCTGACAAATCAACTTGACTATCGATTGACTTGATACTCGGCTCCTCCATTTCTTCCATACTTGAGTAGTTTAGATATGAACATATTTATCGCAATGCATAGCAAGATCTATTATCCTTCAAACACGAAATTGAGAATGAGAAAATTGATAGGGTTTTCACTTCAATCAAATGTTGTTCTATGGAACATTAGCTTATTAAAACTGACCAAACACAACCATAGAAGTTAGGTAGGGACATCATTAAAATGTCGCCATTCTTTTAAATTTTCAATATCTAATGTTATATTTTCAAAGTCTTTATCATTTCTTAAAATTGTTATACTTAAGCGGGGTAGGATTGAATGTGATTGAAAATGGTGATCTAAATCTCTCATTTTATCCTTGTTTTGACCGGACATTTTATTCTTAACTCGGGTTCAATAATATTGGTAATATAATAAATCCAACTCTCAACAAGAAAATGCTATTCGAGTTTGTAATTAGATAGTATCTATAAGTCATACTCAAAATTTGTCTAAGTCAGATCATCGGCGTGCCATGTAGGATGGTTGGCGATAACTGGACCGTCACATTTGCAATTTTAGGTGAAAATTGGCCAAAGGATTACATTGAAAACTCATACAAAGGTTTAGAACTACATTACCAAAATTGAAAATTTTAGGGTTACATTGGAATCCATACAATAAACATCTTTAAAACTGAATTGGTAATTTTTCTGTTTGAAAAATTACCATGAACCCCAAAAAAAGAAAAAAAACGATTAATATGTTCTAAAGTCTCTCTTTGAATTTACTAGTCAATAGATAATTATTTTTTAAATCTTATAGCAACTCCCTTTCATCGATTAGGGTTCTTCCTAGGAGAAATACGAAAGCCGGTAATATAGAAATTGGAGGTCATAAAAATTTGACCAGAAACGAAGAGGGTTGAAACTTGAAACTTGGTATGATCATCAAAACATGTCTGATTACTAATTAACTTCACTAAGAAAACAATGGGTAGCAAAAGAGTTTCACCTTCTCAATCATTTGATATCAATAGAGGGTATGCTAGATTCAATTTAGTATTTATACTATATTCACGAAATAATTGCACATATCTGATATATTGTGATCGAGGGTTAGAGTGAATTCTTCAAATGAGCAAGTAGCGAGTATCTTGGGGAATTTGTTAAGCAATATGTAGTTTCAAAACTCAATTTCGAAGCATAAATTCCACAAAATATGAGAACTCAATG
The DNA here is from genome assembly GCA_024733475.1 of Syzygium grande. NCBI lineage: Eukaryota > Viridiplantae > Streptophyta > Magnoliopsida > Myrtales > Myrtaceae > Syzygium > Syzygium grande. Next base: position 26,473,688 of record JAMXDD010000007.1, read on the forward strand.
CATTGGAAGCTACAAAATTCCCACAATTGATTGCTTTAGAACTATTTGGAAACATTCGATAACATAATTCCTTTTAAGTAATGACCAGAAAAAAATGCCTTTTTAATTCACCCCTAAAATGGCTCCATACACCCTTGGAGGATCAAATAGACAAAACCATCCGAATCGTGGGTTCCACTGCTCCCATCTCCACCAAGTCTGCGTGCTTCACCCGCTGTTCACCTCTATTTGTCTTCTCATTTCCTCCCAATAATGGCAGACAAGGAGCAAGTAGATGATTAGGACGTAATACCTAATCAATTGTCCATTAGCGGCGGAGGTGAGAATGGGGACTTAAGACACTGGTGGAGGCGTCCGGCTAAGTAAAATAGATACAAAATGCACAAAATCATCCATGCATCTCTATTTTTTTGTGGTCATCATTTGTATTACTTGATTGCCTATAAGTCCGCCACTCTTGTCTTGATTGGGGCGACCAGCAGCAGTCTTTTCTTAATATTTAGTTTGGGCCAGTGACGACTTGAAGCAATCTGCTACTAACTTTTAGCTTCCCAATAAATTAACTGGTGTTTAGTTAAGGCCTTAACTAAGGTTAGGTGTCCGAGCTCTATAGTCCATACCTATCTCAATTAGAGAAAAATGTAGAAAGATGCTCACAATGCATTTCATTTGATTAAATTAAATTAACTTTACGGAACAAGTTGGTGGAAATGGGGAAAATTACCCAAACAATCCTAAACCTATTGCAATTGTGCCAATTAAGACCTAAACATTTTGTATTTGTGTAAATTTAGTTCTTCCAGCCAATTTTGGCTAACCCAAGATCGACATGGATGCCAAATTAAGCATTAACCGTCCCGACCAACGCCGACATATTAATTTTTAAATATTTTTTTTTTTTTTTTCTCTTTTTTTTTATTTTTCCTTTCATTCTTCCCCCAATTCGGTCCCGGCTGATCGGCTAAAAGACCGAGGCCAAGTGGGTCAACGTCGCCGGCCACCGGGTGAGGCTCACCCTCGCCACACGGCAAGGGCCAGCCACCGCCTCCCATGATGAGGCTCAACCTCACCTAGTGATAGCGAGGCCATGCATATCTGGCAAGACCTTGCCGCTGCTGGGCGAGGCTACCTAGATTTGGACCTCGGTGACCTCAGCCCTTGCCATCCACCAACCAAATAGGAGAAGAACAAGAAAAAAAAAAAAAGAGAAAAAAATTTACAAAAATAGAAAAAAAAAATTAAAATTGCCAATCAACATCGACAGGCGCCGACTAACATCCACATCAGCTACGGCCGGCCAAAATTAGCCGAAAGGACTGAATTGTCACAAATATAAAAGGTTTAGGACTGATTTGGCATAATTGCAATAGGTTTAAAACTGTTTTGGTGATTTTCCCTTTGAAATGGGACCCAAGTCACCAAAGGCTCGAATTAGAAAAAGGTTATTCTTTCAATTTCACTCCCCTTTTTTGTAGACCCAATCTTTTTTTATTTTTGAAAAAGCAAAGCTTAGAGGGTAAAAACGTTGGCCGGTCTCCAACCCAACCCCAAACTTCTGCTTTACTATTGCATCATCGTTCCATTGATGCATGAACCCCATCACATTATCAAATAAAGGAGTAGTTATTACATAAACTTAGTTTACGCAGTTCGAAACAATCATAGCCAATCATCATTTGGGTCCCTATCATAATTCCACATAACATGACAACTCAATACGTTGAAAGCGGCAAAACTTAGTTAGTTGCTCAAGTAATGTCCAAAAACACTTGATAACAAATCATTTTTAAATAATGGTCAAAAATAAATATTTGTTACTTTATCTTCATTACTGTAGTTGGTACCTAGATTGCTCTCTCAAAGATACATTATGCTTAAGATTAGGGTGAAAAACTAGGTCCCCGAAGATCCAATTAAATTGCAAACCTTCAAGCTTCATTTTCTTTTTTTCCCTTGTTGCCAAGCAACAAATGATTATATTCATAATAAGTTTCCTCATTTTATTGGTCCACAGGTCAAATAAAGGATGATTATTGTTTTGTCCCAAGAAGAGAGGAGCTACATAACTTCATTATGCCCATCAGCCATTTAAATAGGTAGAGTTTAATACTTAATTAGTCATATCCTTTTATTATAGTGTGTGAGTATTTTTAGCGGTGAAGAAATAGCTGGGCCCTTAGATTACAGTTTTTGCTATGACATCATATCGTAAAAAAATGGCCAATATGGAGGATTGCGCTCTTAAAATGGCCTGAGGAGGTAGACTAGTTAAAGCGTATGAACATTAGTTTAGATACCACTTGATCGCTGAGTGAAAAGAAAAAACATAACATAAATAGGATAAGTGTATTAGAAGTCCTAAAACTTGTAAATCGAAGTATCATTGAATCCTGAAACTTGTCAAGTTGGTACAATCAAGTTTTTCATTAACTCCGTCTAACTTAGCAAAGAAAAAAAATGCTAACCAATAATCAAGTCATTTAATGCATGCATGATAGTGTAGATACAAGTTCAAAGTAATCTTTGTTGACCTCTAATTAACTTCACACTTCAATCCTGCATTTGTTATGTCAATCTCATTTCTAATCTTGCTGTGGGATAAAATTCTAGTTCCTTCGCTGATATAATGAGCTGATGAAAGAACAATGGAATTATGAATTGAGAATTGATTTGGTGTTTGTCTCGATTCGTTCATATGCCACCCGGTTTGGTCCATTGGTTTTAGCTGAGAATTCTTAAGTGCACAGTTCATCGGTTCTCCTCAATATTGATTTCTTCTTGTGGTTTTGTCATTTGAGAGCATCGCCATGAATCCTTCTATCTGACTCAGACTTGATCTTTGCTGACTTACGTTGCACTGTACTTGTTCATGACAAAACATATTGATATTCGATGATCAATCGTGCCTACTTAGTGTTAAAAGTTATATTGGTTCTAAACCCCTTTTGTCTCGACTCTTCCTTTGTAACATTCACCTTCTGCCTCACGTTTAATCGTTATTTGGGGGTCTCTTGGTCATTTAAGGCATGCATGATAGTGTAGATACAAGTTCAAAGTAACCTCTGTTGACCTCTAATTAACTTCGCACTTCAATCATGCATCGGTAAGCTATATCAGGGTCACGTTCATTTAGTTGTCGAATTTGCATTTAAGTTTACCAACTTTAAACGAATTTTGAAGGTGGCTTTCTTTAGGCCATATGTGTCTTACATAAAAGTATTAAAAAAATGACGAGAAATAGAAAAAATATATTAAAAATCTCATTGCATTTTTATTAGAGTTGCAGTTAGAGGTTACTTGGATGCATGTTTTTGTTTTAAACATCGTTCGGTTGATTTCAGTTTCTTCAATTATCAGGTCCATCTTTTAGTCGCGCTCTCTTCATTCTACATGAATAGCCAGTATTTGTTTTTTTTTTTTGGTAAGGACCAGCCAGTATTTGTTAATTTCAGTTTCTTCCAAAAAGAAAAAAACCTCAAACTAAAAACGATGACATGTATCATGCATGAACGCAATGGTTCAACATTGACGGCCAAATCCTTCACCCAAGAAACCTCTGGTTTTCGCCTCCCTTCAGCTGAATCACTTCCCCAGTCTCATTAGCAATACTGAATAATAAACAAACGATATGCTATAGTCGACAGGAGTGTACTCACAAGTTACAACTATGAATGCAATTGTCTATCATAACAGCAGAAACTGATTAGCAGAGTATATTCGAAATGGCTCGATAATGAGCGTTACAAGGGCTGCCGCAAATGGAATGATTTACACTTTTAAGCATGGGAGGACCCATCTGGACATTTGAGTTGTTCTAGAACAAATGGAACATGATTAACCATTAAGGAGATGCAAGATAACATCAATTTGAATCTAATGAAGACTGCAATTCTCACCATGGTGACTGCTGGGCAAAAATGTTACTTTGTCTTCACATCTAAGCTGGTGTTTCCGGCAATATTCGCGGCTGTTGCCATGTCCAAGAACAACCTGTGCTCCACCACTCCCTCCAGCGAAGATATCTCCTTTCCTGTGGCGGGACCGTCCTTAATCGGAGTCTTGAAATACAAGGCTTCCCGTCTTCATTCAACCGTAGCTTTGCCTCACACCCTTCTTCATCGAACAATTCTTGAAGTCTCACCTATCAACATCAAAATTCCCAAATTGATCAGCTTCTCGCAACATCGAGAACTGAATAGTATCATGATGAACCCCTGCTTTTCAGGAGCAAAATCCTCTGTCGATTTCAGTCTAGACTACAATTAACACAGAATTTCTATTCAACAGCATTCTGAGTACTTAAAAGGGTCTCGCTTCTGTGTGTTCAATTTTACGAGTAAACAAAACCATCCGCTCACAATTTCACTTAATTGCCGACTTAAAAATGAAACACAGCCGATTTTCGAGTTTTTTCCAAGACATTATCTTCACAACATGATGAATTGTCCAAGAGGTTAACTACATTGAATCCATCTGAGGACCAAATTCACAATCTGGATACTCCAACACTCATCTTTAACTCCGCTAACCACAATGATTATCTAACTCGTCGAGAACAGAGATTTCTAAGAACCCATTTCATGATCAAGAGTCCTAAACTCATCTTGAATCAACAATGCATCCACTTCCTAGCACAATAACTTCATAATTACAGAAAAAAAAAATTCGCCTTTTCCCCCTATTGCGAAGCAGACTTGCCCCTAATTCGTAACCTACTGACATGGTTTAATGGAGCAATCGAGTTCAGTATGGACCAGCGCAATCCAAAGAAATCAGGTAAATTCTCCATACCCTGTCCTTTTCGACGAGGGAAGGCTCTGGTCGTGCAGACAGAGAGATGCATCTCAAGGGCATTGCAGATGGGAATGAGCAGTGGGAGGCACAGAGGGGCGGCGACATCGTCTTGCGAGAGCTGGAGGAGCATCGGTGTGACAAAGAGGGGAGATGGAGATGGTGATCGAGGTGAGGACGACGGAATGGAGAGCCGAAGCAGAGGTTGTGATTGAGGTGCAGTCAACATGTGGGATTTCGTGGATGAGGTGCCAATAGCTTCAGCTTACCAATGATCTGCTAAAATTAAAACACACATTTTAAGTACCTAATTTTTGGGTCCAAGGTATGAACCCCTTTCAAAGAGCCAGCTCAGATATTATACCGATCAATTCTAACATGAACTAAAAAAAGAGTAGAATGTTGTAAAATCTCTCTTTGAATCTTGTAGTTAATTCAATAGTTACTTTCTCACTTTTATATCAACTCCGTTTCATCGACTGGGGTTCTTCCTCAAAAACTATTTGAAGAAATGCAAAGGCCAGTAATATAGAAATTGGACCTCATAAAGATTGAACCCCAAAAAAAGAGCGTTGAAGTTGACATCTATCTGCCATGCCATCACAGGCATAGAGATGACATAGACCAAAACATACAACTCTACACACCAAAAGAGCAACAATAAGCCCAAACTCAAGCAAACCTTACTCTAGCTAAATAGCTTTTGCAAGTTAGATTCAAGCAACACACAACCTATGATGCTTATCAATGCCAATCTTATTTTTAAGACCAGTACAACTTTCAAAACTATTTTTAACAGAACTTGATAATTTTGATTTCATTAAACATCGAGACTCGGTGATTAGTTTGACAGAACAAAGTTGCAGTACCTTGCCGCGTAGTCCATTAGAGAAACTGCACTCAAAAAATAGACGACAGCGAGATTCAATGCTTAGATGACAGAACAAGCCGAGACATCTAGTACTCCCAACAGACCAACTGTTAATCCTCTCGAAAGTGGCAAGTTTATCAGGTATTACTAACCAACAAATGAAGCCAAATCTTGGCACATTAAGGAGAACCACCCAAGTTTGGGCGGTCAACATCAGCATTCTTGTTTCTGACAATATCCCAAGCGACACAAGAATTAAGGCAACCATTTGAAGAAGCTGTACATACAACTTTGTCCGCAGCTGAGGAACCAGGATAAATCACACCACCAAACTGCACCTTGGATGGGAACCAACTCTTCAGACCTAGCAGCAGGCCATTTTCAAGGAGAGTTGCGAACTACAGCCAATCCTTTGGCCTCATGGAGGAAGAAAAGAGTAAAAAATTATTCTCCTTGAGAATCATTCTGGCAAGATCCCGCATGGTGCCACAATTCATACCAAAGAGAAATATTATCTCCATTACCCACTATTTGTATAATGCGGGGTTTCTAAATATTCCCAACTTTTAATAACTTCTTCCATGCAGAAGAAGCATCTGATTTACAGTCAAGATGGTAGCTGTAGAGCCAGGCAAAAAATAGAGACCACACCTCAACAACTCTACAGACACTTAAAAATACAAGCAAGATTTCACAAATCCAGACTTCGAAAGTGCCAAGGCCTCCAACCAGCTTAGGAGGACAGACAGTGTCCTGCCTAACTTTTGCTCCCTCTTTAGCATCAAGATCTCCTTCCAAAGGAAAGCTCTGCACTTTTGCTCAACAATTTCGAAAACTTTCTTGCGCAACAAAAAGAGTTGACACTAATAGTTAAACCGACTATGAATAACAGATTTAATAAGCTGAAGTTCGCTGGCATATGAGCGGCTTTTAACTGTCCAAGCTTTAAATCTTGTTGTAATTCGATGATTTTATGAGAGGCTTATAATCCTTGTCTGAAAGTCTTCCAGACAATCAACAGTTACTAGAAGAAAGAACCAAACAAGAACATACGGTTGGCTGATTGGTCATGCTGTTTGATTTGATTGCTGCATGTTAAACAAATGCATTTTTTCAAAAGCTTAAGATGTTAGGAAACATGCCTAGCTATGTATATATAACGTATAACTTAATACTCCCCTTGAGTAGAACCGATCCGATCCCTTACACACAACAGAATGTGGACGTAATCACGTCAATGAGATAACCTGGGAAATGATAACAAGCAACATAACAGACGGGAAATTTTAAATTATTGACATGTGCTTTGATACAATGCTAGAAATGAACAAGTAGAATGTGGACAATTTGTTGGAAATTTAACAAAACAAGTAGAATGCAGACAATATGCTCATCCTTTGGAAGAGATTCTTTCTAGATTCTGATTATACCCCATGATCATTGCTTGTGTCTTTCAAACAGCTTGTCAAAATAAATAGCAGAAACAAACCTACCCACCCTTTAAAATTTGCCAACCAGTGACGACCGGACTATGCATCATTGATTCCATGAAGCAGAATAAGAATAGTTATCAAAATGAACAATGGGCAAATATTTCATTGAGCGCTATCCAGGACGCAAAACGCCTTCATTTGTGTCTGTGCTCAAACTGGCTAAACCATTCCTTAATCTTGGATGGTCAGTAAAATGCTGGACTGAAATGGTTGAGGCGCAATAAATCTGTTTTCCATAGATTTCGATGTGCATCAGTATGCTCAGAAATGAGAAGATTGCGTGGGTGGGAATAAGTACTTTGTATCGGTAAATGCAGACAGAAAGTTAATACCGAGTTCCTTCCACTTCTGGTGAATGCTGCAAAAGTAATTTTCACATATCAGAATCAGAGATATAAAGGACATTAGTCAGGTACATTCCATAACTTAGTAAATGTGTTCAAATGGAGTTTCAAGACTAAAACAGGAAAGAAGATTTAAAGCACGCAACTGCCATTAACATGACATGAACTTGCTCTATCCATCCGAAGTTCTGAGCTACACATTTTTGATGTGATGCAACTTTCAAACATTTTCAAACTTGTATTTGCTATTTATTTATCATATAAATTATGTCCAGACTTTAGATTCATCTAGTGGATTGAACATCAGGGAAAAACAGACACTTATTGAACAGGGAAAGAGAACATATACATACCTCTATCCCTCAGAGTAATTCAAGAACCAACTAATCACGGAAAAGCTTCCCCAAAGTCAAGATCTTAAGAACAAAGCCTGCAGTGGCATCTCCCTTCTTCTCTACAATGAGGAGCAATCTCACATCCAGGGTCCCCTTCAGCATCTTCTGCTAGACTTAATACCGGTGAGGCGATGGTGAAGGAAGGGTATATAGACCTTTCTATAGGTCGCTGGGTACAAACTTCACCAATGGAATTCCAATGTAATCTGAAAGGCAAGCAAGATTTAGAGACTTGGCCAATGAGACAAAGCACAGCGATAACAAAAGAATTGGAAGAGTGCAGAAAACTGCTAGAATGCAAAAAAAAGCTAAGAATCCAAATTCAAATGCTACAGTCTGTTAATAACATCCCAGACTTTTATGACATTTTTGCTGGATTGATGAAATCATGCGAAGCATTTCAATGTATAGGGAACTGATGCCAAATTTTAGAAGCAGTAAATGGCAAGATCATACCTGATTTTAATCAAATATATCGAGGCATAGAAATCTACATGAGATCACACGTGTGAAACCAGAGTTTATCGTTATTTCTGATGGAGTCGACAAATGTTATCCACAACCCAAATTTTGGGTGAACGAGGGAATGTACCAACCATTCAAGAGAGATCCGGTTCTAAATTCCAATTTTACTCCACAACCATAAAATCTGAACTGACAGCAAGAGCATACCAGTCAATTGATGCTCTCGAACTGATAAGGACGGAGAATGACCTGTAAAACATAGACAAACAATTGAATTATCACACTTGCTCATACAAAAGCATAGTAAGGCCTGCTTGCTTGCTACTACTGAAAATGTGAAACTCAAGCTAGGCCTCACCCACATTTGCAGTTCCGATATCCGTCGCACCGGGTACAGCTGGTGCAGGGGCGGCTTTGGCATGGCATCCCCATCCTCCACTCCTCGTTGAACGCGAGAAAAGACGATCTCTCAGAAATTCAGCTCGAAGTTCTCGAGTTGCGAACCGCCGAGAAGTTCGGGACTTCCTTCATGTTCAACAATTTTGCTCGATTCTCAAACCTGCACCAGCCAAAAAAAAAAAAACAAAAACAAAAACGGGTCATGCGAAAAAGCAGAAGTCGAATCCTTTTAACAACGTAGGAAGGCAGACTAACGCACCCAACGAAGAGAAAGGAAGGAAAAACAGAGTCCGAGGACGAATCGAATTACCCGAAAACGACGAGAAATCCAAACCCAGAGCAGGACGTCGATTTTTTGAACACGCGGGAATTCGGCAAAAGAGAAGAACGGCACGATTCATCGCTCTCGAATCTTCTTCAACAGGCACAACAATCACCGCGCAGGAGCCGCTGTAATCATCGCCGTCCACGCGAAGCGCCGGGAAGAAAGCACCCAGATACTACCGGAGAAGAGGCGACGAAGGGGGCTCTGCTCTGGTGGTGCGGACGAGCGGCGGCCGGGGGCGGGCGGGCGACGACGCCGTGCGAGAGCCTGAAGTAGCGGCGGCGCGACGAGGAGGGAGGGAAGGAGACGGCGCGGCGACCGCGGGGGATTTTGGACCATCGAAGCTTCGCTTTGCTTCAGCTTACTACTACTACCGATCTTCTAAAATTAGAAGCACGCTCATTATTAAAGGGTAACGTAATAATAAGTTAATAACAACAATATTTGGGTCTAAAAATACGAGCCCCTCTTTCGAAAGGCCAAAGCTCAGACATCAAAGCCCCCCATCTCTTCCCCCGCATATAATAATATTCGAGAGTCCGAATCCTCCTTTCAAGTAACTGACACGGATAGGTCACCGGTCAATGCGACCCGCGGGATTTCGCGGATGAGGGGCCAATAGCGGCCGGTCCCTTTCTTGCATCGCTCCTCCAGAATCCCGCATCTGTAGATCCAGAGTACTTCTAGGGAGGGAGGGAGGCCATCCTGGGGCAACTCCCTCAGCTTCGGGCAATTGTGGATAAATAAGCTCTTGAGAGAGGGAGGGAGACTGCTGGACAGTCTTTCCACCTTCCCCATGTCCCACATACGGAGATGGAGCAGAGAGGAAGGGAGCAGAAGCCGAAGATCCTTCCACTCTCCCACTCCTACGGCATTGCCTCCTATCGAGAGACGTTGAAGGGAGGTGAGGGGGGTAAGCCACTCCCCCACCGGCTGCTTCATATTCCCGCATCCCATTACCATAAGTTCCTGTAGCTGGGGGGGCAATCCTCCGTCGGGGAAGCGCGTAATACTCTCACACTCTGAAATTACGAATTCACGGAGACATGGAAGTCGATGCAGCTGATTAGGTAACGATTTTATTCTCGGACACTCGTTAAGCGAAAACCTCGAGATGCCGATAGGAAGTGGAGGGAAGCACTCCAGCTCCAGAGCACGACATCCGTAAAATGTCAAGGAAGTGAGATGGGACAGTGTGTGCAGGCCCTGGGGTAAGCTTCTCAAATTCTCGCAACACCAAATTTCAACCGTTTGAAGCGACTGAAGACGGTCTACATTTATCTCCGCGAGCGACTCTACTCCATCGCAAAACGAAATTTCGAGTGTCTTGAGGGTCGCAGGAAAAAATCTACTCTCGCTGAAGGGAGAGGTTGGCAGAGAATTGCATTTGTAGATTCTTAATTTTTGCAGACAAGACGTCATGTCAATGTGAGTATTGCTGCCACTGCTTGGTTCATCCGGATAAATTCTCAATCCTCTCGGTAAAGATTGCAACATCTCGCATCCCTCGATGGTTAATGACATCACCGACGTCGGTATACCTGTTTCGGGGAAGGACACGAGTTTTGGACAGTCCTGGACTGTCAAGTCTCTAAGAGAGGAGAGGGTGTGCATCTTGCTTGGGAGCTTCTCTAAACTGTCGCAATGCCTCAACTCGATAGTCTGGAGGTTGCCGGGCAGCTCTATATCTCCTTCTCCGGCAGCAAAAGATAGGAATTCCGAACATTTATCGACAACTAAGCTCTTTAGACAAGCGAGATCTCGGATTACATCTCTGTCTTGCCACAAGTACCTCAACTTGTGACAACATTGCATCTCCAACTTCTCTAGTTTGATCAAGGAGCTTGTAAACCCATGATTTAAGTAAGTCAGGTCATCAACTTCTATGACAAGATCGATTAGAGATGTGAGGTTTACCAAACTCTCCAGCACCCCCTTGTTACAACCTCCCAACTTTAATTTCTTGAGAGATGGAAGGCTCGTGGTAGAGAGAGAGGCATCCATACTCGGACAGGAGTAGATTTCTAGCTTTTTTAGGGAACTTAGTTGATTAGGCAATCTTCCGATCAACATAGGGCAATCTCGAATGACCAGTTGCTCAAGGTGAGGGAATACAACCCCTACTTCTTCAATGCCAATGTACTCAGACCAGTTCTCCCACAATGGCATGTCCTTGAATTCCAAAGTTATTAACGACGGAAAAGGACTTTTAGCTCCATAAAATTCAGAATCTACCTTGCATATTGCATTTAGACCTTCGATGTACAGTTCTTTCAATGAAGATAGCTGCCCGAGTGACGGTAATGCTTTGGCCCTACGACACCCATGTAAACGTAAATGTACTATGTTAACATATGAGGGGCTTCCTAACCATGACGGGAATTCTAGGCCGCCATAGTAAGATATTTCGAGATTTGCAAGGTCTTGGCGAGGGCGAAGAAAGTCAAGGACTTCCGCTTCGAGCTCTTCATCTCGGAAATTTTCAAAATCATTGCACCATTGCAGGTTCAACTGGCATATTCCCTCCTTCATGCATAAATTGGCATCCTTGGCATCTCTAGCTTCTCGAACCTTATGCAAATCAGAGATGCACAATTCCCCTTCGAGGTTATTCAGGCTTTTTAACTCCTTCAATCTCAGCCCATTTTCTATTCCCACTATAAATTTGGACAATATCTCAAGACCCACCAAATTACCTATATACAAAGGCGTCGCTCTTAGGCTCGAAGTGTCGGTAATGTCGAGACATTTTAGATTGATCAGTTTCTCCATACCTTCCGGTAATTCGGTAAGGTTTTGACAGCCCTGCAATATCAAAACCTCTAGGGTGTTCAATGCAACAATCGACTTTGGAAGTGTTTCAATATCAGTATACGACAAATTGAGGTACCTTAGGTGCCTCAATTTGTCTATGCAATCCGGTACCTCTCTGATGTAATAGTGACTTAATGAAAGCACCCTCAAATACTTCAATCCAGATAACAAGTCACATAGCACTTTCTCGGACAAATAGGACCTACCATGGTACCTTGATTTCTCTATCGATATGAAGCTCCTAAGTCTCTCCATTCCCTGATATATCTTTAATCTTTGTGGCACAATATGATTGCTGCAAATAAATGAGGCATGACGAGCTAAAAATGCATTATTTTGATCACCCTCAAGACTCAAACTCCTCTGAGCTAAAATAGGTTGCACCGGCAACTAGCTTTGCCAAGTCATTCACAAGATCATGCATCAAGAATCGTGATTCATTGCTACTCGACTTTTGAAATAATGATCTAGATACGAGCTCGTCGAAATAATTCAAACCTGCATTCCAACGGTTCTTTCCTTCTTTTCCCTCCAACAAGCCCTCTGCACTCCACAAGCGAATCAACTCGTCTCTTTCAATTTCATAGTCCTTGGGAAATATAGCACAATAAGCAAAACATCTCCTCAAATTGGATGGGAGATGGAGATAGCTAAGTTTCAAAGCCGGAAGGATCTCATTTCTTTCTTCTGGTAGGTCCCAAATTTTGCTCTTCAATATATTTTTCCAATATTGGGGATCGTATTTGCCCCGTAGCAGCCCGGCCAATGTCTTCGCAGCTAATGGTAACCCTTTGCATTTTTCCACTATTTTCCGACCTAATTCTTCAAGATGGGGCTGACTATCGAAGTTTCCTACTTGCAAAGCATGAAATGCGAACAAGGTCATACAATCATCTTCTGACAACTCTTTGAGATAATAGGGTGAAGCACCGGCTACTAAAGCAACGCCTTTGTTACGAGTCGTGACGATGATCTTACTTCCCTTCGCTCCTGATTGAAAAGGTTTCAAAAGGGCAGTCCAGTTTCCATACTTCTCATTCCAAACATCATCTAAAACAACAAAAAACTTTTTCCCCGAAAGGTTTTCTTTGAGTTTATCTTGAAGCCAATTCAGGTCCTTACCTTCACAGGGCAAATTGCCACTAGTTGTCTCCAGGATTCTCTTTGTAATAGCAAGCATGTCGAAATCATCGGAAACGCAAGCCCATGCTTTTGCATCGAAGTAGCCAGTGACTCTAGCATCATTGTAGACTTGCTGAGCGAGAGCTGTCTTCCCAACACCCCCCATCCCTACGATGGGAATCACTTTTAGATCCGCACGTGTTCTATCATCGTCTTCTCCTATCAATAAGTCGAGGATCTCCCTTTTTTCATTCTCCCTACTAACGAAACCAGGCTCGGGCAAATGCGTGGTGGTATGCGGCTCATCCTGTCGGGGGCATGCTATTCGATTCCCCTTATTCTCTCTCAAATTCAGAGTATCTTTCCGAGCGATGACATCCTTTAATCTGTCATCCATCTCTTCTATCGTGGATCTCATTTTACGGTCAAACATAAATGCTCTCGGGCTCAATTTTAAGCAACAACTCGGAAGAAGGGAGCGCACCTTGCTAGTGCCAGGTTCTGCCTTAGACTTATTTTCTGCAGACTCTGTGGCGAATTCGTCAAGCAAGTCTTCGACGTCGTAGGCCAAGTTCGTGAGATCTTCGAGCCACGACTTCACCCCAAGATGGCCGGTCAGTTGCCTGTCCTCTGCATCATCTAGCACCTGGTTGATGCTGATCAGCATCTTCTCCCATTTCTTCAGCAGCTTATCGATCCCCTCACGGCGTGCAAAGTTGAGCAGCTCGCGAGAGGCCAACCTCTCAAACAGCACCGGAAGAAGGGCTCCAAGAAAGAGCTCCGCGATGGGCATGGCTTGGTTCGGGAGCGGCAGAGGATTAAACAAGAGTGTCCGGATGGTTTGAAACAAAGTGTACTGAGCGGAGAGGAAACTAGAGTTCTTATGTCCAGAACACCAGCTTCAAATGATGGGTGTGAATAAAAGACTTTTTAAGCATTAAGTACTCTAGTTAGATTCGAGATGGCTTTTGTCTTAGTGGGCATCTCTTTAGGCAGTGTCAGGGAAGCCCCGTCACAAGGGCGAAATTATTCCAAATTGTCGGTCCCATTCCTCACCATCTACATCGCCATCAAGCTTGCGCGCTTCAGCCGCTGTTCACCTTCATTTTGTTTTCTTCTTACTTCCCTCTACCAATAATGGCAGACAAGGGGCCCATTTCTTTTTAAAATGTTTTAAAGTTGTTCTGGCAACACTGAAGCAAAGTTGATTGATCAACAAAACTGTCTGTGAAGCCAAAGGGAAAAAGAAGGGCTTTGACTTTGCAGTCGTGGCTTGTGCTGCTAAAGTTGAGCCCCTCGCTGAAATTGCCGGTGACGAGCTTGAATGCTGTGAAATGCCCGTCGTTGATGGAGGAAGCGGCTTGAGAAAATCCAATTCAAACCCATGGAGAGAGGAGAACATAGATCTTTCCTTTTTCCCATTCTTCTTACCTTGCAACCTCGTAAGCCGACCTGGAGCTCCCAAACATCATCAATGAAAGTGAGTGCAAGTTAGCCATAGATGCTCTGCTCTACTCCAGGAAAGGCCAAGATTTAGCGTAACCTCGTCCTCCCGTTTTTCCTACAAATTATGTCTTCCCGTACGGCTCTTTGATGATCAATGAATGACATTACTTTCTAGCAAAAAAGAAAAGGTATAGTAAAACTGATTTATTAAATTGAATAATTATGCAATGTGTCAAACTTCTCTTTGTTGTTGTATATGACCATTTGTTTAAAGGTCCGTTTGCAGCCTATTATATAACTCGGGATATCCCTCTAGTTGACTGCTGTTAACATTATCTAGCTTAGTAACCTCTATAAGTGGAGAGCCCCGGCTAACATCATTAATAAGAGTCTGACAAATCGACTTGACTATCGATTGACTTGATACTCGGCTCCTCCATTTCTTCCATACTTTGGTAGTTTAGACACGAACATATTTATCGCAATGCATAGCAAGATCTATTATCCTTCAAACACGAAATTGAGAATGAGAAAATTGATAGGGTTTTCACTTCAATCAAATGTTGTTCTATGGAACATTAGCTTATTAAGACTGACCAAACACAAGCATAAAAGTAAGGTAGGAACATCATTAAAATGTCACCATTCTTTTAAATTTTCAATATCTAATGGTATATTTTCAAAGTCTTTATCATTTCTTAAAATTGTTATACTTAAGCGGGGTAGGATTGAATGTGATTGAAAATGGTGATCTAAATCTCTCATTTTATCCTTGTTTTGACCGGACATTTTATTCTTAACTCGGGTTCAATAATATTGGTAATATAATAAATCCAACTCTCAACAAGAAAATGCTATTCGAGTTTGTAATTAGATAGTATCTATAAGTCATACTCAAAATTTGTCTAAGTCAGATCATCGGTGTGCCACGTAGGATGGTCGGCGATAACTGGACCGTCACATTTGCAATTTTAGGTGAAAATTGGCCAAAGGATTACATTGAAAACTCATACAAAGGTTTAGAACTACATTACCAAAATTGAAAATTTTAAGGTTACATTGGAATCCATACAATAAATATCTTTAAAACTGAATTGGTAATTTTTCTGTTTGAAAAATTACCATGAACCCCAAAAACAGAAAAAAAAAACGATTAATATGTTCTAAAGTCTCTCTTTGAATTTACTAGTCAATAGATAATTATTTTTTAAATCTTATAGCAACTCCCTTTCATCGATTAGGGTTCTTCCTAGGAGAAATACGAAAGCCGGTAATATAGAAATTGGACGTCATAAAAATTTGACCAGAAACGAAGAGGGTTGAAACTTGAAACTTGGTATGATCATCAAAACATGTCTGATTACTAATTAACTTCACTAAGAAAACAATGGGTAGCAAAAGAGTTTCACCTTCTCAATCATTCGATATCAATAGAGGGTATGCTAGATTCAATTTAGTATTTATACTAGATTCACGAAATAATTGCACATATCCGATACATTGTGATCGAGGGTTAGAGTGAATTCTTCAAATGAATAAGTAGCGAGTATCTTGGGGAATTTGTTAAGCAATATGTAGTTTCAAAACTCAATTTCGAAGCATAAATTCCACAAAATATGAGAACTCAATGCATTGGAAGCTACAAAATTCTCACAATTGATTGCTTAACAACTATTTGGAAACATTTGATAACATAATTCCTTTTAAGTAATGACCAGAAAAAAAATGCCTTTTTAATTCACCCCTAAAATGGCTCCATACACCCTTGGAGGATCAAATAGACAAAACCATCCGAATCGTGGGTTCCACTGCTCCCATCTCCACCAAGTCTGCGTGCTTCACCCGCTGTTCACCTCTATTTGTCTTCTCATTTCCTCCCAATAATGGCAGACAAGGAGCAAGTAGATGATTAGGACGTAATACCTAATCAATTGTCCATTAGCGGAGGAGGTGAGAATGGGGACTTAAGACACTGGTGGAGGCGTCCGGCTAAGTAAAATAGATACAAAATGCACAAAATCATCCATCTATCTCTATTTTTTATGGTCATCATTTGTATTACTTGATTGCCTATAAGTCCGCCACTCTTGTCTTGATTGGGGCGACCCGCAGCAGTCTTTTCTTAATATTTAGTTTGGGCCAGTGACGACTTGAAGCAATCTGCTACTAACTTTCAGCTTCCCAATAAATTAACTGGTGTTTAGTTAAGGCCTTAACTAAGGTTAGGTGTCCGAGCTCTATAGTCCATACCTATCTCAATTAGAGAAAAACGTAGATAGATGCTCACAATGCATTTCATTTGATTAAATTAAATTAACTTTACGGGAACAAGTTGGTTGAAAATGGGGAAAATTACCCAAACAATCCTAAACCTATTGCAATTGTGCCAATTAAGGCCTAAACATTTTGTATTTGTGTAAATTTAGTTCTTCCAGCCAATTTTGGCCAACTAGCACTGACATGGATGCTAGCCAACATTGACCGTCCGGCCAACGCTAACATGATAATTTTTAAATATATATTTTTTTATTTTTGTTTCTCTTTTTTTTATTTTTTCCTTTCATTCTTCCCCGGCCGGTTAAATGATCGGCTAAAAAGATGAAGACCAACGAGGTCAACGTCGTCGGCCACCCAGTAAGGCTCACCCCGCGCCACCCCGGGCAAGGGCAAGCCTCGCCCTCCCATGATGAGGCTCAACCTCACCTAGTGATAGCGAGGCCATGCATATCTGGCAAGACCTCGCCGTTGCTGGGTGAGGTTGCCTAGATTTGGACCTCGGTGACCTCAGCCCCTGGCCACTCCACCGACCAGCCAGAGGAAGAAGAACAAAAAAAAAAAAAAGAGAAAAAATTTACAAAAATCGAAAAAAAAAAAAATAAAATTGCCAATCAACATCGACCGACGCCAACTAACATCCAAATCAGCTACGGCCGGCCAAAATTAGCAGAAAGGACTGAATTGTCACAAATATAAAAGGTTTAGGACTGATTTGGCATAATTGCAATAGGTTTAAAACTGTTTTGGTGATTTTCCCTTCGAAATGGGACCCAAGTTACCAAAGGCTCGAATTAGAAAAAGGTTATTCTTTCAATTTCACTCCCCCTTTTTTTGTAGACCCAATCTTTTTTTATTTTTGAAAAAGCAAAGCTTAGAGGGTAAAAACGTTGGCCGGTCTCCAACCCAACCCCAAACTTCTGCTTTACTATTGCATCATCGTTCCATTGATGCATGAACCCCATCACATTATCAAATAAAGGAGTAGTTATTACATAAACTTAGTTTACGCAGTTCGAAACAATCATAGCCAATCATCATTTGGGTCCCTATCATAATTCCACATAACATGACAACTCAATACGTTGAAAGCGGCAAAACTTAGTTAGTTGCTCAAGTAATGTCCAAAAACACTTGATAACAAATCATTTTTAAATAATGGTCAAAAATAAATATTTGTTACTTTATCTTCATTACTGTAGTTGGTACCTAGATTGCTCTCTCAAAGATACATTATGCTTAAGATTAGGGTGAACAACTAGGTCCCCGAAGATCCAATTAAATTGCAAACCTTCAAGCTTCATTTTCTTTTTTCCCTTGTTGCCAAGCAACAAATGATTATATTCATAATAAGTTTCCTCATTTTATTGGTCCACAGGTCAAATAAAGGATGATTATTGTTTTGTCCCAGGAAGAGAGGAGCTACATAACTTCATTATGCCCATCAGCCATTTAAATAGGTAGAGTTTAATACTTAATTAGTCATATCCTTTTATTATAGTGTGTGAGTATTTTTAGCGGTGAAGAAATAGCTGGGCCCTTAGATTACAGTTTTTGCTATGACATCATATCGTAAAAAATGGCCAATATGGAGGATTGCGCTCTTAAAATGGCCTGAGGAGGTGGACTAGTTAAAGCGTATGAACATTAGTTTAGATACCACTTGATCGCTGAGTGAAAAGAAAAAAACATAACATAAATAGGATAAGTGTATTAGAAGTCCTAAAACTTGTAACGAAAGTATCATTGAATCCTAAAACTTGTCAAGTTGGTACAATCAAGTTTTTTCATTAACTCCGTCTAACTTAGCAAAGAAAAAATGCTAACCAATAATCAAGTCATTTAATGCATGCATGATAGTGTAGGTACAAGTTCAAAGTAATCTTTGTTGACCTCTAATTAACTTCACACTTCAATCCTGCATTTGTTATGTCAATCTCATTTCTAATCTTGTTGTGGGATAAAATTCTAGTTCCTTCGCTGATATAATGAGCTGATGAAAGAACAATGGAATTATGAATTGAGAATTGATTTGGTGTTTGTCTCGATTCGTTCATATGCCACGGTTCGGGTCCATTGGTTTTAGCTGAGAATTCTTAAGTGCACAGATTCATCGGTTCTCCTCAATATTGATTTCTTCTTGTGGTCTTGTCATTTGAGAGCCTCGGCCATGAATCCTTCTGTCTGACTCAGACTTGATCTTTGCTGACTTACGTTGCACTGTACTTGTTCATGACAAAACATATTGATATTCGATGATCAATCGTGCCTACTTAGTGTTAAAAAGTTATATTGGTTCTAAACCCCTTTTGTCTCGACTCTTGCTTTGTAACATTCACCTTCTGCCTCACGTTTAATCGTTATTTGGGGGTCTCTTGGTCATTTAAGGCATGCATGATAGTGTAGATACAAGTTCAAAGTAACCTTTGTTGACCTCTAATTAACTTCGCACTTCAATCATGCATCGGTAAGTTATATCAGGGTCACGTTCATTTAGTTGTCGAATTTGCATTTAAGTTTACCAACTTTAAACGAATTTTGAAGGTGGCTTTCTTTAGGTCATATGTGCCTTACATAAAGGTATTAAAAAAAATGACGAGAAATAGAAAAAAAATATATTAAAAATCTAATTGCATTTTTATTAGAGTTGCAGTTAGAGGTTACTTGGATGCATGTTTTTGTTTTAAACATCGTTCGGTTAATTTCAGTTTCTTCAATTATCAGGTCCATCTTTTAGTCGCGCTCTCTCCATTCTATATGAACAGCCAGTATTTGATCTTTTTTTTTTGGTAAAGTACAGCCAGTATTTGTTAATTTCAGTTTCTTCCAAAAAGGAAAAAACCTCACACTAAAAAGGATGACATGTATCATGCATGAATGCAATGGTTCAACATTGAAGGCCAAATCGCTTCACCCAAGAAACCTCTGGTTTTCGCCTCCCTTCAGTTGAATCACTTCCCTAGTCTCATTAGCAAT
Organism: Syzygium grande; assembly: GCA_024733475.1. Taxonomy (NCBI): domain Eukaryota; kingdom Viridiplantae; phylum Streptophyta; class Magnoliopsida; order Myrtales; family Myrtaceae; genus Syzygium; species Syzygium grande. The sequence goes on from JAMXDD010000007.1 coordinate 26,493,403, forward strand.
ACTGAATAATAAACAAAGGATATGCTATAGTCGACAGGAGTGTACTCACAAGTCACAACTATGAATGCAATTGTCTATCATAACAGCAGAAACTGATTAGCAGAGTATATTCGAAATGGCTCGATAATGAGCGTTACAAGGGCTCCCGCAAATGGAATGATTTACACTTTTAAGCATGGGAGGACCCATCTGGACATTTGAGTTGTTCTAGAACAAATGGAACATGATTAACCATTAAGGAGATGCAAGATAACATCAATTTGAATCTAATGAAGACTGCAATTCTCACCATGGTGACTGCTGGGCAAAAATGTTACTTTGTCTTCACATCTAAGCTGGTGTTTCCGGCAATATTCGCAGCTGTTGCCATGTCCAAGAACAACCTGTGTTCCACCACTCCCTCCAGCGAAGATATCTCCTTTCCTGTGGCGGGACCGTCCTTAATCGGAGTCTTGAAATACAAGGCTTCCCGTCTTCATTCAACCGTAGCTTTGCCTCACACCCTTCTTCATCGAACAACTGTTGAAGTCTCACCTATCAACATCAGAATTCCCAAATTGATCAGCTTCTTGCAACATCGAGAACTGAATAGTATCATGATGAACCCCTGCTTTTCAGGAGCAAAATCCTCTGTCGATTTCAGTCTAGACTACAATTAACACAGAATTTCTATTCAACAGCATTCTGAGTACTTAAAAGGGTCTCGCTTCTGTGTGTTCAATTTTACGAGTAAACAAAACCATCCGCTCACAACTTCACTTAATTGCCGACTTAAAAATGAAACACAGCCGATTTTCGAGTTTTTTCCAAGGCATTATCTTCACAACATGATGAATTGTCTAAGAGGTTAACTACATTGAATCCATCTGAGGACCAAATTCACAATCTGGATACTCCAACACTCATCTTTAACTCCGCTAACCACAATGATTATCTAACTCGTCGAGAACAGAGATTTCTAAGAACCCATTTCATGATCGAAGAGTCCTAGACTCATCTTGAATCAACAATGCATCCACTTCCTAGCACAATAACTTCATAATTACGGAAAAAAAATCCGCCTTTTCCCCCCTATTGCAAAGCAGACTTGCCCTAATTCGTCACCTACTGACATGGTTTAATGGAGCAATCGAGTTCAGTATGGACCAGCGCAATCCAAAGAAATCAGGTAAATTCTCCATACCCTGTCCTTGTCGACGAGGGAAGGCTCTGGTCGTGTAGACAGAGAGACGCATCTCAAGGGCATTGCAGATGGGGAAGAGCACTGGGAGGCACAGAGGGGCAACAACATCGTGCGAGAGCTGGAGGAGCATCGGTGTGACAAAGAGGGGAGATGGAGATGGTGATCGAGGTGAGGACGACGGAATGGGGAGCCGAAGCAGAGGTTGTGATTGAGGTGCAGTCAACATGTGGGATTTCGCGGATGAGGTGCCAATAGCTTCAGCTTACCAATGATCTGCTAAAATTAAAACACACATTTTAAGTACCTAATTTTTGGGTCCAGGTATGAACCCCTTTCAAAGAGCCAGCTCAGATATTATACCGATCAATTCTAACATGAACTAAAAAAAGAGTAGAATGTTGTAAAATCTCTCTTTGAATCTTGTAGTTAATTCAATAGTTACTTTCTCACTTTTATATCAACTCCGTTTCATCGACTGGGGTTCTTCCTCAAAAACTATTTGAAGAAATGCAAAGGCCAGTAATATAGAAATTGGACCTCATAAAGAATGAACCCCAAACAAGAGCGTTGAAGTTGACGTCTATCTGCCATGCCATCACAGGCATAGAGATGACATAGACCAAAACATACAACTCTACACACCAAAGAGCAACAATAAGCCCAAACTCAAGCAAACCTTACTCTAGCTAAATAGCTTTCGCAAAGTTAGATTCGAAGCAACACACAACCTATGATGCTTATCAATGCCAATCTTATTTTTAAGACCAGTACAACTTTCAAAACTATTTTTAACAGAACTTGATAATTTTGATTTCATTAAACATCGAGACTCGGTGATTAGTTTGACAGAACAAAGTTGCAGTACCTTGCCGCGTAGTCAATTAGAGAAACTGCACTCAAAAAATAGACGACAGCGAGATTCAATGCTTAGATGACAGAACAAGCCGAGACATCTAGTACTCCCAACAGACCAACTGTTAATCCTCTCGAAAGTGGCAAGTTTATCAGGTATTACTAACCAACAAATGAAGCCAAATCTTGGCACATTAAGGGAGAACCACCCAAGTTTGGGCCGGTCAACATCAGCATTCTTGTTTCTGACAATATCCCAAGCGACACAAGAATTAAGGCAACCATTTGAAGAAGCTGTACATACAACTTTGTCTGCAGCTGAGGAACCAGGATAAATCACACCACCAAACTGCACCTTGGATGGGAACCAACTCTTCAGACCTAGCAGCAGGCCATTTTCAAGGAGAGTTGCGAACTACAGCCAATCCTTTGGCCTGCAGAGGAAGAAAAGAGTAAAAAATTATTCTCCTTGAGAATGATTCTGGCAAGATCCCGGCATGGTGCCACAATTCATACCAAAGAGAAATATTATCTCCATTACCCACTATTTGTATAATGCGGGGTTTCTAAATATTCCCAACTTTTAATAACTTCTTCCATGCAGAAGAAGCATCTGATTTACAGTCAAGATGGTAGCTGTAGAGCCAGGCAAAAAATAGAGACCACACCTCAACAACTCTACAGACACTTAAAAATACAAGCAAGATTTCACAAATCCAGACTTCGAGTGCCAAGGCCTCCAACCAGCTTAGGAGGACAGACAGTGTCCCGTCTAACTTTTGCTCCCTCTTTAGCATCAAGATCTCCCTTCCAAAGGAAAGCTCTGCACTTTTGCTCAACAATTTCGAAAACTTTCTTGCGCAACAAAAAGAGTTGACACTAATAGTTAAACCGACTATGAATAACAGATTTAATAAGCTGAAGTTCGCTGGCATATGAGCGGCTTTTAACTGTCCAAGCTTTAAATCTTGTTGTAATTCGATGATTTTATGAGAGGCTTATAATCCTTGTCTGAAAGTCTTCCAGACAATCAACAGTTACTAGAAGAAAGAACCAAACAAGAACATACGGTTGGCTGATTGGTCATGCTGTTTGATTTGATTGCTGCATGTTAAACAAATGCGTTTTTTTAGAAGCTTAAGATGTTAGGAAACATGCCTAGCTATGTATATATAACGTATAACTTAACACTCCCCTTGCGTAGAACCGATCCGATCCCTTACACACAACAGAATGTGGACGTAATCAAGTCAATGAGATAACCTGGGAAATGATAACAAACAACATAACAGATGGGAAAGGTTAAACCATTGACATGTTCTTTGATACAATGCTAGAAATGAACAAGTAGAATGTTGACAATTTGTTGGAAATTTAACAAAACAAGTAGAATGCAGACAATATGCTCATCCTTCGGAAGAGATTCTTTCTAGATTCTGATTATACCCCATGATCATTGCTTGTGTCTTTCAAACAGCTTGTCAAAATAAATAGCAGAAACAAACCTACCCACCCTTTAAAATTTGCCAACCAGTGACGACCGGACTATGCATCATTGATTCCATGAAGCAGAATAAGAATAGTTATCAAAATGAACAATGGGCAAATATTTCATTGAGCGCTATCCAGGACGCAAAACGCCTTCATTTGTGTCTGTGCTCAAACTGGCTAAACCATTCCTTAATCTTGGATGGTCAGTAAAATGCTGGACTGAAATGGTTGAGGCGCAATAAATCTGTTTTCCCCCATAGATTTCGATGTGCATCAGTATGCTCAGAAATGAGAAGATTGCGTGGGTGGGAATAAGTACTTTGTATCGGTAAATGCAGACAGAAAGTTAATACCGAGTTCCTTCCACTTCTAGTGAATGATGCAAAAGTAATTTTCACATATCAGAATCAGAGACATAAAGGACATTAGTCAGGTACATTCCATAACTTAGTAAATGTGTTCAAATGGAGTTTCAAGACTAAAACAGGAAAGAAGATTTAAAGCACGCAACTGCCATTAACATGACATGAACTTGCTCTATCCATCCGAAAGTTCTGAGCTACACATCTTTGATGTGATGCAACTTTCAAACATTTTCAAACTTGTATTTGCTATTTATTTATCATATAAATTATGTCCAGACTTTAGATTCATCTAGTGGATTGAACATCAGGGAAAAACAGAAACTTATTGAACAGGGAAAGAGAACATATACATACCTCTATCCCTGCGAGTAATTCAAGAACCAACTAATCACGGAAAAGCTTCCACCAAAGTCAAGATCTTAAGAACAAAGCCTGCAGTGGCATCTCCCTTCTTCTCTACAATGAGGAGCAATCTCACATCCAGGGTCCCCTTCAGCATCTTCTGCTAGACTTAATACCAGTGAGGCAATGGTGAAGGAAGGGTATATAGACCTCTCTATAGGTCACTGGATCGTACTGACAAACTTCACCAATGGAATTCCAATGTAATCTGAAAGACAAGCAAGATTTAAAAACTTGGCGAATGAGACAGAGCACAGCAATGACAAAAGAATGGGCGGATGAATGCAGAAAACTGGTAGAATGCAAAAATAAGCTGATAATCCAAATTCAAATGCAACAGTCCGTTAATAATATCCCAGACTTATGACGTTTTTGCTGGATTGATGAAATCATGAGAAGCATTTCAATGTATAGGGGAACTGATGCCAAATTTTAGAAGTAGTAAATGGCAAGATCGATCATACCAGATTTTACTCAAATATATGGAGGCATAGAAATCTACATGAGATCACACATGCGAACCAGAGTTTATCTTTATTTCTGATGGAGTTGACAAATGTTATCCACAACCCCAATGGAGGGTGAACAAGGGAATGTACCGACCCTTCAAGAGAGATCCGGTTCTAAATTCCAATTTTACTCCATAACCATAAAATCTGAACTGACAGCAAGAGCATACCAGTCAATTGATGCTCTCGGACTGTTAAGGACAGAGAATGACCTGTAAAACATAGACAAATAATTGAATTATCGCACTTGCTCATACAAAAGCATAGTAAGGCCTGCTTGCTTGCTACTACTGAAAATGTGAAACTCAAACTAGGCCTCACCCACATTTGCAGTTCCGATATCCGTCGCCGTTGACGCCCGGCACACGAGCACAGCTGGTGCAGGGGCGGCTTTGGCATGGCATCCCCATCCTCCACTCCTCGTTGAACGCGAGAAAAGACGATCTCTCAGAAATTCAGCTCGAAGTTCTCGAGTTGCGAACCGCCGAGAAGTTCGGGACTTCCTTCATGTTCAACAATTTTGCTCGATTCTCAAACCTGCACCAGCCAAAAAAAAAAAAAAAAACAAAAACGGGTCATGCGAAAAAGCAGAAGTCGAATCCTCTTAACAACGTAGGAAGGCAGACTAACGCACCCAACGAAGAGAAAGGAAAACAAACAGAGTCCGAGGACGAATCGAATTACCCGAAAACGACGAGAAATCCAAACCCAGAGCAGGACGTCGATTTTTTGAACACGCGGGAATTCGGCAAAAGAGAAGAACGGCACGATCCATCGCTCTCGAATCTTCTTCAACAGGCACACCAATCACCGCGCAGGAGCCGCTGTAATCATCGCCGTCCACGCGAAGCGCCGGGAAGAAAGCACCCAGATACTACCGGGAGAAGAGGCGACGAAGGGGGGAAGGCTCTGGTGGTGCGGACGAGCGGCGGCCGGGGGCGGCGGGCGGGCGGGCGGGCGACGACGCCGTGCGAGAGCCTGAAGGAGCGGCGGCGCGACGAGGAGGGGGCGAAGGAGACGGCGGGGCGACGGTGGGGGATTTTGGACCATCGAAGCTTCGCTTTGCTTCAGCTTACTGCTACTACCGATCTTCTAAAATTAGAAGCACGCTCATTATCAAAGGGTAACGTAATAATAACAATAATATTTGGGTCTAAAAATACGAGCCCCTTTTTCGAAAGGCCAAAAGCTCAGACATCAAAGCCCCCATCTCTTCCCCGCATATAAATATATAATAATATTCGAGAGTCCGAATCCTCCTTTTAAGTAATTGACTCACATGGGTCATCATCGGTCAATGTGACCCGCGGGATTTCGCGGATGAGGGGCCAATAGCGGCCGGTCCCTTTCTTGCATCGCTCCTCCAGAATCCCGCATCCTTCGATCCGGAGGTATTCTAGGGAGGGAGGGAGGCCATCCTGGGGAAACTCCCTCAGCTTCGGGCATCGCATGATCCTCAAGGTCTTGAGAGAGGGAGGGAGACTGCTGGCCAGTCTTTCCACCTTCCCCATGTCCTGCATATGGAGACGGAGCAGAGAGGAAGGGAGCGGAAGCCGAAGATCCTTCTCCTCTCCCACTCCTCCCACCCAGCCGTCGATGTCCAGCATTTCAAGCGAGGTGAGGGGGGTAAGCCACTCCCTCACCGGCTGCTTCATATTCTCGCATTTCCATACCGTAAGTTCCTGTAGCTGGGGGGGCAATCCTCCGTCGGGGAAGCACGTGATACTTTCACACTCTGAAATTTCGAGTTCACGGAGACATGGAAGTTGATGCAACTGATTAGGTAACGATTTTATTTTCGGACACTCGTTAAGCGAAAAACTCGAGATGCCGATAGGAAGTGGAGGGAAGCACTCCAGCTCCAGAGTACGACATCCGTACAATGTCAAGGAAGTGAGATGGGACAATGTGTGCAGGCCCTGGGGTAAGCTTCTCAAATTCTCGCAACACGAAATTTCAAGTGTCTTGAGGGTCGCAGGAAAAAATCTACCCTCGCTGAAGGGAGAGGCTGGCAGAGAATTGCATTGGTAGATTCTTGTTTTTTGCAGACAAGACGTCATGTCAATGCGAGTATTGCTGCCACTGCTTGGTTCATCCGGATAAATTATCAATCCTCTCGGTAAATATTGCAACATCTCGCATTCCTCGATGGTTAATGATTTCACCGACGTCGGTATACCCGTTTCGGGGAAGGACACGAGTTTTGGACATTTCTGGACGGTCAAGTCTCTAAGAGAAGAGAGGGTGTGCATCTTGCTTGGGAGCTTCTCTAAACTATCGCAACGCCTCAACTCGATAGTCTCGAGGCTGCCGGGCAGCTCTATATCTCCTTCTCTGGCAGCAAAAGATAGGAATTCCGAACATTTATGGACAACTAAGCTCTTTAGACAAGCGAGATCTCGGATTACATCTCTGTCTTGCCACAAGTACCTCAACTTGTGACAATATTGCATCTCCAACTTCTCTAGTTTGATCAAGGAGCTTGTGAACCCATGATTTAAGTAAGCCAGGTCATCAACTTCTATGACAAGATCGGTTAGAGATGTGAGGTTTACCAAACTCTCCAGCACCCCCTTGTTACAACCTCCCAACTTTAATTTCTTGAGAGATGGAAGGCTCGTGGTAGAGAGCGAGGCATCCATACTCGGACAGGAGTAGATTTCTAGCTTTATGAGGGAACTTAGTTGATTAGGCAAACTTCCAATCAACATAGGGCAATCCCGAATGACCAGTTGCTCAAGGTGAGGGAATACAACCCCTACTTCTTCAGTGCCAATGTACTCAGACCAGTACTCCCACAATGGCATTTCCTTGAATTCTAGAGTTTTTAAGGACATAAAAGGACTTCTAGTTCCATAAAATTCATATCCTACATTGCAAATTGCATTTAGACCTTCAATGTACAATTCTTTCAGCGAAGATAGTTGGCCGAGTGATGGTAATGCTTTGGCCCTACGACACCCATGTAGACGTAAATGTACTATGTTAACATATAAGGGGCTGCCTAACCATGACGCGAATTTTAGGCCGCCATAGTTTGATATTTCGAGATTTGCAAGGTTTTGGTGAGGGCAAAGAAAGTCCAGGACTTTTGCTTCAAGCTCTTCATCCCGGAAATTTTCAAAATCATTGCACCATTGCAAGTTCAACTGGCATATTCCTTCCTTCATGCATAAATTGGCATCCTTGGCATCTCCGGCTTTTCGAACCTTATGCAAATCAGAAATGCACAATTCCCCTTCGAGGTTATTCAGGTTTTTTAACTCCTTCAATCTCGACCCATTTTCTATTCCCACTATAAATTTGGACAACATCTCAAGACCCACCAAATTACCTATATACAGAGGCGTCGCTCTTAGGCTCGAAGTGTCGGTAATGTCGAGACATTTCAGATTGATCAGTTTCTCCATACCTTCCGGTAATTCGGTAAGCTTTCGACAGCGCCGCAATATCAAAACCTCTAGGGTGTACAATGCAACAATCGACTTTGGAAGCATTTCAATATCAGTATACGACAAATTGAGGTACCTTAGGTGCCTCAATTTGTCTATGCAATCGGGGTACCTCTCTGATGTAATAGTGACTTAATGAAAGCACCCTCAAATACTTCAATCCAGATAACAAGTCACATAGCACTTTCTCTGACAAATAGGACTTACCATAGTACCTTGATTTCTTTATCGATATGAAGCTCCTAAGTCTCTCCATTCCCTGATATATCTTTAATCTTTGTGGCACAATACAATTGCTCCAAATAAATGAAGCATGACGAGCTAAAAATTCATTATTTTGATCACCCTCAGACTCAAACTCCTCTGAGCTAAAATAGGTTGCACCGGCAACTAGTTTTGCCAGGTCATTCACAAGATCATGCATCAAGAATCGTGATTCGTTGCTACTTGACTTTTGAAATAACGATCTAGATACGAGCTCGTCGAAATAATTTAAACCTGCATTCCAACGGTTCTTTCCTTCTTTTCCCTCCAACAAGCCCTCTGCACTCCACAAGCGAATCAACTCGTCCCTTTCAATTTCAGAGTCCTTGGGAAATATAGCACAATAAGCAAAACATCTCCTCAGATTGGATGGGAGATGGAGATAGCTAAGTTTCAAAGCCGGAAGGATCTCATTTCTTTCTTCTGGTAGGTCCCAAATTTTGCTCTTCAATATATTTTTCCAATATTGGGGATTGTATTTGCCGCGTAGCAACCTGGCCAATGTCTTGGGCTAATGGTAACCCTTTGCATTTTTCCACTATTTTCCGACCTAATTCTTCAAGATGGGGATGACTATCGAAGTTTCCTACTTGCAAAGCATGAAATGCGAACAAGGTCATACAATCATCTTCTGACAACTCTTTGAGATAATAGGGTGAAGCACCGGCTAGTGAAGCAACGCCTTCGTTACGAGTCGTGACGATGATCTTACTTCCCTTCGCTCCTGATTGAAAAGGCTTCAAAAGGGCAGTCCAGTTTCCATACTTTTCATTCCAAACATCATCTAAAACAACAAAAAACTTTTTCCCTGAAAGGTTTTCTTTGAGCTTATCTTGAAGCCAATTCAGGTCCTTACCTTCACAGGGCAAATTGCCACTAGTTGTCTCCAGGATTCTCTTTGTAATAGCAAGCATGTCGAAATCATCGGAAACGCAAGCCCATGCTTTTGCATCGAAGTAGCCAGTGACTCTAGCATCATTGTAGACTTGCTGAGCGAGAGCTGTCTTCCCAACACCCCCCATCCCTACGATGGGAATCACTTTTAGATCCACACGTGTTCTATCATCGTCTTCTCCTGTCAGTAAGTCGAGGATCTCCCTTTTTTCATTCTCCCTACTAACGAAACCAGGCTCGGGCAAATGCGTGGTGGTATGCGGCTCATCATGTCGGGGATATGCTATTCGATTTCCCTTATTCTCTCTCAAATTCAGAGTATCTTTCCGAGCGATGACATCCTTTAATCTATCATCCATCTTTTCTATCGTGGATCTCATTTTACGGTCAAACATAAATGCTCTCGGGCTTAATTTTAAGCAACAACTCGGAAGAAGGGAGCGCACCTTGCTAGTGCCAGGTTCTGCCTTAGACTTATTTTCCGCAGACTCTGTGGCGAATTCATCAAGCAAGTCTTCGACGTCGTAGAATAAGTTCGTGAGATCTTGAGCCACGACTTCACCCCAAGATGGCCGTTCAGTTGCCTGTCCTCTGCATCATCTAGCACCTGGTTGATGCTGATCAGCATCTTCTCCCATTTCTCCAGCAGCTTATCAATCCCCTCACGGCGTGCAAAGTTGAGCAGCTCGCGAGAGGCCAACCTCTCGAACAGCACCGGAAGAAGGGCGCCAAGAAAGAGCTCCGCGATGGGCATGGCTTGGTTCGGGAGCGGCAGAGGATTGCCTAGATGGTTTGAAACAAAGTGTACTGAGCGGAGAGGAAACTAGAGTTCTTATGTCCAGAACACCAGCTTCAAATGATGGGTGTGAATAAAAGACTTTTAAGCATTAAGTACTCTAGTTAGATTCGAGATGGCTTTTTGTCTTAGTGGGCATCTCTTTAGGCAGTGTCAGGAAGCCCCGTCACAAGGGCGAAATTATTCCAAATTGTCGGTCCCCTTCCTTACCATCTCCATCGCCATCAAGCTTGCGCGCTTCACCCGCTGTTCACCTTCATTTTGTTTTCTTCTTACTTCCCTCTACTAATAATGGCAGACAAGGGGCCCATTTCTTTTTAAAATGTTTTAAAGTTGTTCTGGCAACACTGAAGCAAAGTTGATTGATCAACAAAACTGTCTGTGAAGCCAAAGGGAAAAAGAAGGGCTTTGACTTTGCAGTCGTGGCTTGTGCTGCTAAAGTTGAGCCCCTCGCTGAAATTGCGGGTGACGAGCTTGAATGCTGTGAAATGCCCGTCGTTGATGGAGGAAGCGGCTTGAGAAAATCCAATTCAAACCCATGGACAGAGGAGAACATAGATCTTTCCTTTTTCCCATTCTTCTTGCCTTGCAACCTCGTAAACCGACCTGGAGCTCCCAAACATCATCAATGAAAGTGAGTGCAAGTTAGCCATAGATGCTCTGCTTTACTCCAGGAAAGGCCAAGATTTAGCGTAACCTCGTCCTCCCGTTTTTCCTACAAATTATGTCTTCCCGTACGGCTCTTTGATGATCAATGAATGACATTACTTTCTAGCAAAAAAGAAAAGGTATAGTAAAACTGATTTATTAAATTGAATAATTATGCAATGTGTCAAACTTCTCTTTGTTGTTGTATATGACCATTTGTTTAAAGGTCCGTTTGCAGCCTATTATATAACTCGGGATATCCCTCTAGTTGACTGCTGTTAACATTATCTAGCTTAGTAACCTCTATAAGTGGAGAGCCCCGGCTAACATCATTAATAAGAGTCTTGACAAATCGACTTGACTATCGATTGACTTGATACTCGGCTCCTCCATTTCTTCCATACTTTGGTAGTTTAGACACGAACATATTTATCGCATGCATAGCAAGATCTATTATCCTTCAAACACGAAATTGAGAATGAGAAAATTGATAGGGTTTTCACTTCAATCAAATGTTGTTCTATGGAACATTAGCTTATTAAGACTGACCAAACACAAGCATAAAAGTAAGGTAGGAACATCATTAAAATGTCACCATTCTTTTAAATTTTCAATATCTAATGTTATATTTTCAAAGTCTTTATCATTTCTTAAAATTGTTATACTTAAGCGGGGTAGGATTGAATGTGATTGAAAATGGTGATCTAAATCTCTCATTTTATCCTTGTTTTGACCAGACATTTTATTCTTAACTGGGGTTCAATAATATTGGCAATATAATAAATCCAATTCTCGACAAGAAAATGCTATTCGAGTTTGTAATTAGATAGTATCTATAAGTCATACTCAAAATTTGTCTAAGTCAGATCATCGATGTGCCACGTAGGATGGTCAACGATAACTGGACCGTCACATTTGCAATTTTAGGTGAAAATTGGCCAAAGGATTACATTGAAAACTCATACAAAGGTTTAGAACTACGTTACCAAAATTGAAAATTTTAGGGTTACATTGGAATCCATACAATAAACATCTTTAAAACTGAATTGGTAATTTTTCTGTTTGAAAAATTACCATGAACCCCAAAAACAGAAAAAAAAAAAGGATTACTATGTTCTAAAGTCTCTCTTTGAATCTACTAGTCAATAGATAATTATTTTTTAAATCTTATAGCAACTCCCTTTCATCGATTAGGGTTCTTCCTAGGAGAAATACGAAAGCCAGTAATATAGAAATTGGACGTCATAAAAATTAGAACAGAAACGAAGAGGGCTGAAACTTGAAACTTGGTATGATCATCAAAACATGTCTGATTACTAATTAACTTCACTAAGAAAACAATGGGCAGCAAAAGAGTTTCACCTTCTCAATCATTCGATATCAATAGAGGGTATGCTAGATTCAATTTAGTATTTATACTAGATTCACGAAATAATTGCACATATCCGATATATTGTGATCAAGGGTTAGAGTGAATTCTTCAAATGAATAAGTAGCGGAGTATCTTGGGGAATTTGTTAAGCAATATGTAGTTTCAAAACTCAATTTCGAAGCATAAATTCCACAAAATATGAGAATTCAATGCATTGGAAGCTACAAAATTCCCACAATTGATTGCTTGCAACTATTTGGAAACATTCGATAACATAATTCCTTTTAAGTAATGACCAGAAAAAAATGCCTTTTTAATTCACCCCTAAAATGGCTCCATACACCCTTGGAGGATCAAATAGACAAAACCATCCGAATCGTGGGTTCCACTGCTCCCATCTCCACCAAGTCTGCGTGCTTCACCCGCTGTTCACCTCTCTATTTGTCTTCTCATTTCCTCCCAATAATGGCAGACAAGGAGCAAGTAAATGATTAGGACGTAATACCTAATCAATTGTCCATTAGCGGCGGAGGTGAGAATGGGGACTTAAGACACTGGTGGAGGCGTCCACTAAGTAAAATAGATACAAAATGCACAAAATCATCCATCTATCTCTGTTTTTTATGGTCATCATTTGTATTACTTGATTGCCTATAAGTCCGCTACTCTTGTCTTGATTGGGGCGACCCGCAGCAGTCTTTTCTTAATATTTAGTTTGGGCCAGTGACGACTTGAAGCAATCTGCTACCAACTTTCAGCTTCCCAATAAATTAACTGGTGTTTAGTTAAGGCCTTAACTATGGTTAGGTGTCCAAGCTCCATAGTCCATACCTATCTCAATTAGAGAAAAATGTAGATCGATGCTCACGATGCATTTCATTTGATTTAATTTAATTAATTTTACGGGAACAAGTGGGTCGGAAATGGGAAAAATTACCCAAACAATCTTAAACTTATTGCAATTGTGTCAATTTAAGCCTAAACATTTGTATTTGTGTAAATTCAGTTCTTCCGGTCAATTTTGGCGATCGGTACTGACATGGATGCCAGCCGGCACCGACCATCCAGTCGAGGCTGACATGGTAATTTTTTAATATTTTTTAATATTTTTTATTTCTCTTTTTATTTTTTATTTTTCCTTTCATTCTTCCCCTGGCCGATCCGACGACCGGCTAAAGGCTGAGGCCCAAAAGGTCGACCTTACCAAGCACTAGTGAGGCTCACCCTTGCCGGCGCTAGCAAGGGCAAGCCTCGTCCACCCCTGGTGAGGCTCAACCTCGCCCAACAACGGGGAGGCCGTGCATATCTGTAAAGACCTCGCCTTTGTTAGGCAAGGCTACCCAAATTTGGACCTCATTGGCCTTAGCCCTGGCGGTCCACCGACCAGCTAGAGGAAGAAGAATAGGAAAAAAAAAAGAAGAGAGAAAAAAAATTTTAAAAATCGAAAAAAAATTAAAATTGCCACTCAACATCGACCAGCGGCGGCTGGCGTCCACGTCAGCTATAGCCAACCAAAATTGGCCGGAAAGACTGAGTTGTTACAAATATAAAAGGTTTAAGACTGAATTAATATAATTGCAATAAGTTTAAGATTGTTTTGGTTATTTTTCCTCGGAAATGGGACCTAGGTCACCAAAGGCTGGAATCAGAAAAAGGTTGTTCTTTCAATTTCACTCCCCCTTTTTTTGCCGACCCAATCTTTTTTTGTTTTTGAAAAAGCAAGGCTTAGAGGGTAAAAACGTTGGCCGGTCTCCAACCTAACCCCAAACTTCTGCTTTATTATTGCATCATCGTTCCATTGATGCATGAACCCCATCACATTATCAAATAAAGGAGTAGTTATTACACAAACTTAGTTTATGCAGTTCAAAACAATCACAACCATTCATCATATGGATCCCTATCATAATTCCATGTAACACGACAACTCAATACGTTGAAAGCGGCAAAACTTTGGTAGTTAATTGCTCACCTAATGTCCAAAAACACTTGATAACAAATCATTTTTAAATAATGGTCAAAAATAAATATTTGTTACTTTCTCTTCATTACTGTAGTTGGTACCTAGATTTGCTCTCTCAAAGATACATTATGCATAAGATTAGGGTGAAAAAACTAAGTGCCCGTAGATCGAATTAAATTGCAAACCTTCAAGCTTCATTTTCTTTTTTCCCTTGTTGCCAAGCAACAATGCTTATATTCGTAATAAGTTTCCTCATTTTATTTGGTCCACAGGTCAAATAAAAGATGATTATTGTTTTGTCCCAGGAAGAGAGGAGCTACATAACTTTATTATGCCCATCAGCCATTTAAATAGGTAGAATTTAATACTTAATTAGTCATATCCTATTATTATAGTGTGTGAGTATTTTTAGCAGTAAAGAAATAGCTGGGTCCTTAGATTACAGTTTTTGCTGTGACATCATATCGTAAAAAAATGGCCAATATGGAGGATTACACTCTTAAAATGGTATGAGGAGGTGGACTCGTTAAAGCGTATGAAGATTAGTTTAGATCCCACTTGATCTCTGAGTGAAAAGAAAAAACATAACATAAATAGGATAAGTGTATTGGAAGTCCTAAAACTTGTTACGAAAGTGTTATTGAATTCTAAAACTTGTCAAGTTGGAAAAATCAAGTTCTTCCATTATCTCCATCTAACTTGACAAAGAAAAAATGCTAACAAGTAATCAAGTCATTTAATGCATGCATGATAGTGTAGATACAAGTTCAAAGTAATCTTTGTTGACTTCTAATCAACTTCACACTTCAATCATGCGTTTGTTATGTCAATCTCATTTCTAATCTTGTTGTGGGATAAAATTGTAGTTCCTTTGCTGATATAATGAGCTGATGAAAGAACGATGGAATTCTGAATTGAGAATTGATTTGGTGTTTGTCTGGATTCATAATTCTGAATTGAGAATTGATTTGGTGTTTGTCTCGATTCATTCATATGCCACAGTTCGGCTCCATTGGTTTTAGTTGAGAATTCTTAAGTGCACAGGTTCATCGGTTCTCCTCAATATTGATTTCTTCTTGTGGTCTTGTCATTTGAGAGCCTAGGCCATGAATCCTTCTGTCTGACTCAGACTTGATCTTTGCTGACTTACGTTGCACTATACTTATTCATGACAAAACATATTGATATTCGATGGTCGATCGTGCCTACTTAGTGTTAAAAAGTTATATTGGTTCTAAACCGCTTTTGTCTCGATTCTTGCTTTGTAACATTCGTCTTCTGCCTCACGTTTAATCATTATTTGGGGGTCTCTTGGTCATTTAAGGCATGCATGATAGTGTAGACACAAGTTTAAAGTAACTCTTGTTGACCTCCAATTAACTTCACACTTCAATCATGTATCGATAAGTCATATCTTGGTCACATTCATTTAGTTGTCGAAGCATTTAAGTTTATCAACTTTAAACGTGTTTTTAAGGTGGCTTTCTTTAGGTCATATGTGCCTTACATAAAAGTTTAAAAAAAATGACGAGAAACAGAAGAAAAAATATTAAAAATCTCATTGCATTTACATTAGGGTTGCAGTTAGAGGTTACTTGGATGCATGTATTTGTTTTAAACATCGTTCGGTGAATTTCAGTTTCTTCAATTAGCAGGTCCATCTTTTAGTCGCGCTCTCTCCACTCTATATGAACAGCCAGTATTTGTTAATTTCAGTTTCTTAAAAAAAAAAACCTCAGACAAAAAGGGATGACATGTGTCATGCAAGAATGCCATGGTTCAACATTGAAGGCCAAATCGGTTCACCCAAGAAACCTCTAGTTTTTGCCTCCCTTCAGTTGAATCGCTTCCATAGTCTCATTAGCAATACTGAATAATAAACAAAGGATATGCGACAATCGACAGGAGTGCACTCACAAGTTACAACTATGAACGCAATTGTCTATCATAACAGCAGAAACTGATGAGCAGAGTATATTCGAAATGGCTCGATAATGAGCATTACAAGGGCTGCCGCAAATGGAATGATTTACACCTTTAAGCATGGGAGGACCCATCTGGACATTTGAGTTGCTCTAGAACAAATGGAACATGATTAACCATTGAGGAGATGCAAGATAACATCAATTTGAATCTAATGAAGATTGCAATTCTCACCAAGGTGACTGCTGGGCAAAAATGTTACTTTGTCTTGACATCTAAGCTGGTGTTTCCGGCAATATTCGCGGCTGTTGCCATGTCCAAGAGCAACCCGTGCTCCACCACTCCCTCCAGCGAAGATATCTCCTTTCCTGCGGCGGGACCGTCCTTAGTCGGAGTCTTGAAATAGATACAAAATGCACAAAATCATCCGTCTATTTCTATTGTTTATGGTCATCATTTGTATTACTTGATTGCCTATAAGTCCGCTACTCTTGTCTTGATTGGGGCGACCCGCAGCAGTCTTTTCTTAATATTTAGTTTGGGCCAGTGACGACTTGAAGCAATCTGCTACTAACTTTCAGCTTCCCAATAAATTAACTGGTGTTTAGTTAAGGCCTTAACTAAGGTTAGGTGTCCGAGCTCTATCGTCCATACCTATCTCAATTAGAGAAAAATGTAGATAGATGCTCACAATGCATTTTATTTGATTAAATTAAATTAACTTTACGGGAACAAGTTGGTCGGAAATGGGGAAAATTACCCAAACAATCTTAAACCTATTGCAATTGTGCCAATTAAGGCCTAAACATTTTGTATTTGTGCAAATTTAGTTCTTCCGGCCAACTTTGGCCAACTGGCACTGACATGGATGCCAGCCGGCATCAACCGTCCGGCCAACGCTGACATGGTAATTTTTAAATATTTTTTTATTTTTGTTTCTCTTTTTTTTATTATTTTTTCCTTTCATTCTTCCCCTGGCCGGTCCGACGACCGGCTAAAGACTAAGGCCAGCGAGGTCAACGTCGCCGGCCACTGGTGAGGCTCACCCTCGCCAGCGCTGGCAAGGGCGAGCCTCGCCCTCCCATGATGAGGCTCAACCTCGTCCAGTGATAGCGAGGCCATGCATATCTGGCAAGGCCTGACCGTTGCTGGGCGAGGCTGCCTAGATTTGGACCTCGGTGACCTCAGCCCCTAGCCGGTCCACCGACCGACCAGAGGAAGAAGAATAGGAAAAAAAAAAACAGAGAGAGAAAACATTTACAAAAATCGAAAAATATAAAATAAAATTGCCAATCAACATCGACCGGCGTCGACTGACATCCACATCAGCTACGGCTGACCAAAATTAGCCGAAAGGACTGAATTGTCACAAATATAAAAGGTTTAGGACTGAATTGACATAATTGTAATAAATTTAAGACTGTTTTGGTGATTTTCCCTTCGAAATGGGACCCAAGTCACCAAAGGCTCGAACCAGAAAAAGGTTATTCTTTCAATTTCACTCGCCTTTTTTTGTAGACCCAATCTTTTTTTATTTTTGAAAAGCAAAGCTTAGAGGGTAAAAACGTTGGCCGGCCTCCAACCCAACCCCAAACTTCTGCTTTACTATTGCATCATCGTTCCATTGATGCATGAACCCCATCACATTATCAAATAAAGGAGTAGTTATTACATAAACTTAGTTTACGCAGCTCGAAACAATCACAGCCATTCATCATTTGGGTCCCTATCATAATTCCACATAACATGACAACTCAATACGTTGAAAGCGGCAAAACTTAGTTAGTTGCTCAACTAATGTCCAAAAACACTTGATAACAAATCATTTTTAAATAATGGTCAAAAATAATTATTTGTTACTTTATCTTCATTACTGTAGTTGGTACCTAGATTTGCTCTCTCAAAGATAGATTATGCTTAAGATTAGGGTGAACAACTAGGTCCCCCAAGATCCAATTAAATTGCAAACCTTCAAGCTTCATTTTCTTTTTTCCCTTGTTGCCAAGCAACAAATGATTATATTCATAATAAGTTTCCTCATTTTATCGGTCCACAGGTCAAATAAAAGATGATTACTTTTTTGTCCCAGGAAGAGAGTAGCTACATAACTTCATTATGCCCATCAGCCATTTAAATAGGTAGAGTTTAATACTTAATTAGTCATATCCTTTTATTATAGTGTGTGAGTATTTTTAGCGGTGAAGAAATAGCTGGGCCCTTAGATTACAGTTTTTGCTATGACATCATATCGTAAAAAAATGGCCAATATGGAGGATTGCGCTCTTAAAATGGCCTGAGGAGGTGGACTAGTTAAAGCGTATGAACATTAGTTTAGATACCATTTGATCGCTGAGTGAAAAGAAAAAAAACATAACATAAATAGGATAAGTGTATTAGAAGTCCTAAAACTTGTAAGGAAAGTGTCATTGAATCCTAAAACTTGTCAAGTTGGTACAATCAAGTTTTTTCATTAACTCCGTCTAATTAACTTAATAAAGAAAAATGCTAACCATAATCAAGTCATTTAATGCATGCATGATAGTGTAGATACCAGTTCAAAGTAATCTTTGTTGACCTCTATTTAACTTCACACTTCAATCCTGCATTTGTTATGTCAATATCATTTCTAATCTTGTTGTGGGAAAAAATTCTAGTTCCTTTGCTGATATAATGAGCTGATGAAAGAACAATGGAATTATGAATTGAGAATTGATTTGGTGTTTGTCTCGATTCATTCATATGCCACGGTTCGGGTCCATTGGTTTTAGCTGAGAATTCTTAAGTGCACAGGTTCATCAGTTCTCCTCAATATTGATTTCTTCTTGTGGTCTTGTCATTTGAGAGCCTCGGCCATGAATCCTTCTGTCTGACTCAGACTTGATCTTTGCTGACTTACGTTGCACTATACTTGTTCATGACAAAACATATTGATATTCGATGATCAATCGTGCCTACTTAGTGTTAAAAAGTTATATTGGTTCTAAACCGCTTTTGTCTCGACTCTTGCTTTGTAACATTCACCTTCTGCCTCACGTTTAATCGTTATTTGGGGGTCTCTTGGTCATTTAAGGCATGCATGATAGTGTAGATACAAGTTCAAAGTAACCTCTGTTGACCTCTAATTAACTTCGCACTTCAATCATGCATCGGTAAGTTATATCAGGGTCACGTTCATTTAGTTGTTGAATTTGCATTTAAGTTTACCAACTTTAAACGAATTTTGAAGGTGGCTTTCTTTAGGTCATATGTGCCTTACATAAAAGTATTTAAAAAAATGATGAGAAATAGAAAAAATATATTAAAAATCTCATTGCATTTTTATTAGAGTTGCAGTTAGAGGTTACTTGGATGCATGTTTTTGTTTTAAACATCGTTCGGTTAATTTCAGTTTCTTCAATTATCAGGTCCACCTTTTAGTCGCGCTCTCTCCATTCTATATGAACAGCCAGTATTTGTTAATTTCAGTTTCTTCCAAAAAGGAAAAAACCTCAAACTAAAAAGGATGACATGTATCATGCATGAATGCAATGGTTCAACATTGAAGGCCAAATCGCTTCACCCAAGAAACCTCTGGTTTTCGCCTCCCTTCAGTTGAATCACTTCCCTAGTCTCATTAGCAATACTGAATAATAAACAAAGGATATGCTATAGTCGACAGGAGTGTACTCACAAGTCACAACCATGAATGCAATTGTCTATCATAACAGCAGAAGCTAATTAGCAGAGTATATTCGAAATGGCTCGATAATGAGCGTTACAAGGGCTCCCTCAAATGGAATGATTTACACTTTTAAGCATGGGAGGACCCATCTGGACATTTGAGTTGTTCTAGAACAAATGGAACATGATTAACCATTAAGGAGATGCAAGATAACATCAATTTGAATCTAATGAAGACTGCAATTCTCACCATGGTGACTGCTGGGCAAAAATGTTACTTTGTCTTCACATCTAAGCTGGTGTTTCCGGCAATATTCCCGGCTGTTGCCATGTCCAAGAACAACCTGTGCTCCACCACTCCCTCCAGCAAAGATATCTCCTTTACTGTGGCGGGACCGTCCTTAATCGGAGTCTTGAAATACAAGGCTTCCCGTCCTCATTCAACCGTAGCTTTGCCACACACCCTTCTTCATTGAACAACTCTTGAAGTCTCACCTATCAACATCAGAATTCCCAAATTGATCAGCTTCTCGCAACATCGAGAACTGAATAGTATCATGATGAACCCCTGCTTTTCAGGAGCAAAATCCTCTGTCGATTTCAGTCTAGACTACAATTAACACAGAATTTCTATTCAACAGCATTCTGAGTACTTAAAAGGGTCTCGCTTCTGTGTGCTCAATTTTACGAGTAAACAAAACCATCTGCTCACAACTTCACTTAATTGCCGACTTAAAAATGAAACACAGCCGATTTTCGAGTTTTTTCCAAGACATTATCCTCACAACATGATGAATTGTCTAAGAGGTTAACCACATTGAATCCAACTCAGGACCGAATTCACAATCTGGATACTCCAACACTCATCTTTAACTCCGCTAACCACAATGATTATCTAACTCATCGAGAACAGAGATTTCTAAGAACCCATTTCATGATCGAAGAGTCCTAAACTCATCTTGAATCAACAATGCATCCACTTCCTAGCACAATAACTTCATAATTACAGAAAAAAAATCCGCCTTTTCCCCCCTATTGCGAAGCAGACTTGCCCTAATTCATAACCTACTGACATGGTTTAATGGAGCAATCGAGTTCAGCATGGACCAGCGCAATCCAAAGAAATCAGGTAAATTCTCCATACCCTGTCCTTGTCGACGAGGGAAGGCTCTGGTCGTGTAGACAGAGAGACGCATCTCAAGGGCATTGCAGATGGGGACGAGCAGTGGGAGGCACAGAGGGGCGACAACATCGTGCGAGAGCTGGAGGAGCATCAGTGTGACAAAGAGGGGAGATGGAGATGGTGATCGAGGTGAGGACGACGGAATGGAGAGCCGAAGCAGAGGTTGTGATTGAGGTGCAGTCAACATGTGGGATTTCGCGGATGAGGTGCCAATAGCTTCAGCTTACCAATGATCTGCTAAAATCAAAACACACATTTTAAGTACCTAATTTTTGGGTCCAAAGTATGAACCCTTTTCAAAGAGCCAGCTCAGATATTATACCGATCAATTCTAACATGAACTAAAAAAAGAGTAGAATGTTGTAAAATCTTTCTTTGAATCTTGTAGTTAATTCAACAGTTACTTTCTCACTTTTATAGCAACTCCGTTTCATCGATTGGGGTTCTTCCTCAAAAACTATTTGAAGAATTGCAAAGGCCAGTAATATAGAAATTGGACCTCATAAAGATTGAACCCCAAACAAGAGGGTTGAAGTTGACGTCTATCTGCCATGCCATCACGGGCATAGAGATGACATAGACCAAAACATACAACTCTACACACCAAAGGGCAACAATAAGCCCAAACTCAAGCAAACCTTACTCTAGCTAAATAGCTTTCGCAAAGTTAGATTCGAAGCAACACACAACCTATGATGCTTATCAATGCCAATCTTATTTTTAAGACCAGTACAACTGTCAAAACTATTTTAACAGAACTTGATAATTTTGATTTCATTAAACATCGAGACTCGGTGATTAGTTTGACAGAACAAAGTTGCAGTACCTTGCCGCGTAGTCGATTAGAGAAACTGCACTCAAAAAATAGACGACAGCGAGATTCAATGCTTAGATGACAGAACAAGCCGAGACATCTAGTACTCCCAACAGACCAACTGTTAATCCTCTCAAAAGTGGCAAGTTTATTAGGCATTACTAACCAACAAATGAAGCCAAATCTTGGCACGTTAGGGGAGAACCACCCAAGTTTGTGCTGGTCAACATCAGCATTCTTGTTTCTGACAATATCCCAAGCGACACAAGAATTAAGGCAACCATTTGAAGAAGCTGTACATACAACTTTGTCTGCAGCTGAGGAACCAGGATAAATCACACCACCAATCTGCAGCTTGGATGGGAACCAACTCTTCAGACCTAGCAGCAGGCCATTTTAAAGGAGAGTTGCGAACTACAGCCAATCCTTTGGCCTGCGGAGGAAGAAAAGAGTAAAAAATTATTCTCCTTGAGAATGATTCTGGCAAGATCCCGGCATGGTGCCACAATTCATACCAAAGAGAAATATTATCTCCATTACCCACTATTTGTATAATGCGGGGTTTCTAAATATTCCCAATTTTTAATAACTTCTTCCATGCAGAAGAAGCATCTGATCTACAGTCAAGATGGTAGCTGTAGAGCCAGGCAAAACATAGAGACCACACCTCAACAACTCTACAGACACTTAAAAATACAAGCAAGATTTCACAAATCCAGACTTCGAGTGCCAAGGCCTCCAAACAGCTTAGGAGGACAGACAGTGTCCCATCTAACTTTTGCTCCCTCTTTAGCATCAAGATCTCCCTTCCAGGAAAGCTCTGCACTTTTGCTCAACAATTTCGAAAACTTTCTTGCGCAACAAAAAGAGTTGACACTAATAGTTAAACCGACTATGAATAACAGATTTAATAAGCTGAAGTTCGCTGGCATATGAGCGGCTTTTAACTGTCCAAGCTTTAAATCTTGTTGTAATTCGATGATTTTATGAGTCTTATAATCCCTGTCCGAAAGTCTTCCAGACAATCCACAATTACTAGAAGAAAGAACCAAACAAGAACATAGGGTTGGCTGATTGGTCATGCTGTTTGATTTGATTGCTGCATGTTAAACAAACGCATTTTTTTAGAAGCTTAAGATGTTAGGAAACATGCCTAGCTATGTATATATAACCTATAACTTAACACTCCCCCTTGCGTAGAACCAATCCGATCCCTTACACACAACAGAATGTGGACGTAATCAAGTCAATGAGATAACCTGGGAAATGATAACAAACAACATAACAGATGGGAAAGTTTAAACCATTGACATGTGCTTTGATACAATGCTAGAAATGAACAAGTAGAATGTTGACAATTTGTTGGAAATTTAACAAAACAAGTAGAATGCAGACAATAAGCTCATCCTTCAGAAGAGATTCTTTCTAGATTCTGATTATACCCCATGATCATTGCTTGTGTCTTTCAAACAGCTTGTCAAAAGAAATAGCAGAAACAAACCTACCCACCCTTTAAACTTTGCCAACCAGCGACTCCAGAATCCAGAGCTAGGCATCTTTGATTCCATAAAGCAGAATATGAACAGTTATCGAAATGAACTTTGGGCAAAGATTTCATTGAGTGCTATTCAGGACACGAAATGCCTTCACTCGTGTCTGTACTCAAACCAACTAAACCATTCCTTAGTCTTGGATGGTGAGTAAAATGCTGGAACGGAAGGGTTGAGGTGCAATAAATCTGTTTCCCCCCATAGATCTAGATGTTGTATCTGTAAATGCAGACAGAAAGTTAATACTGAGTTCCTTCCACCTCTGGCGAATGCTGCAAAAGTAATTTTCGCATAGCAGAATCAGAGATATAAGGGAAATTAGTCAGGTGCATTCCACAACTTAGCAAATGTGCCCAAATGGAGTTTCCAGACTAAAACAGGAAAGAGGATTTGGAGTACCTATCCGCCATTAACATGACATGAACTAGGCTCTATCCATTCTGAAGTTCTGAGCTACCCGTTTTCGAAGTGATGCCACTTCAAACATTTTTCAGACTCGTCTTTGCTATTTATTCATATCATATATATCATGTCCAGACTTTAGATTCATCTAGCGGATTGAACATCCAGGGAAAAACAAGACATTTATAGAACAGGGAAAGACAACACAGGCATACCTCTATCCCCGCCAGTAATTCGAGAACCAACAAAAAATCATGGGAAAAGCTTTCACCAAAGTGGAGATGTTAGCAAGAAAGCCAGCCCGCAGTGGCATGTACCCCTTCTCCTTCGTCCCTACAATGAGGAGCAATCTCACATCCAGGGTCCCCCCTTCAGCATCTCCTCCTCCTCCTAGGAGTCTAGGACTTAGTACCGGCGAGGCGGCGACGGCAAAGGGAAAGGGTACATAGACGTTTCCATAGGTCGCTGGGTTCGTACCGGACAAGCTCCACCGATGGGAATTGCCAGCGTTAACCTGCGAGGCAAGCAAAGATGGAGAGAATCTTTGGGTGATGACACTCGAGCATAGCGAGCACAAAAGAATTGGCGGACGAGGGAGCGCAGAAAACCGGCGGAATGCCCAAAAAAAAGAAAAAGACAAAATCAGCCTGAGAAATCCAAAGTTCGAAGCGCAAGCAGCCCGTCAACAAGTCTGAGTAGAAATCAGTACCTGGTTTTTACCGAAGTACATCAAAGGCCATAGAAATCTTCGTGAGATCGAGGGGAGAAAACGGGCGGAGTGGAGAGCCGAAGAAGCGGAGGCGGTGGTTGTGATTGTAAAAAGCGGGTGCAGACCACCAAGTGGGGAAGCAGCCGGTGGTGTGATTTGGGGGGGATTGTTGACATCCCCCCTGGTTACGCCCAAAAGCTGCTGCTTCTTCGAGCTTACTACTAAAATCTTCTAATGATTAAAATACGGAACCCCCTTTTCGAAAAGCCAAAGCTCCGATATATAAAACCACCGTCTCTTCCATACATAGCATTCGAGTCCGAATCCTCTTTTAAGTAATTGACTTCCATGAGGATTTCCCTATTGTAACGTGTGGGATTTCGCGGATGAGGGGCCAATGGCGGCCGCTCGGTTTCTTGCATCGCTCCTCCAGAATACCACATCCAAAGATTTTGAGGTATTCTAGGGAGGGAGGGAGGCCATCCAGGGGCAACTCCCTCAGCTTCGGGCAATCTTCGATCCATAACAACAGGAGAGAGGGAGGGAGACTGCTGGACAGTCTTTTCACGTTCCCCATCTCAGCGATACCGAGACAGAGTAGAGAGGAAGGGAGCGGAAGCACAAGATCCTCCTCCTCTCCCACTCCTCCCACCCTGCCGTCGATATGCAGAGATTGAAGGGAGGTGAGGGGGGTAAGCCACTCCCTCACCGGCTGCTTCATATTCCCGCATCGCCTTACCAAAAGATCCTGTAGCTGGGGCGGCAATCCTCCGTGGGGAAGCGCGCAATACTCTCACAATTATAAATTGTGAGTTCACTGAGGCATGTAAGTCGATGCAATTGATTAGGTAATGATTTTATCTTCGGACACCCTCCGAGAGAAAAGCTCGAGATTCCCGGAGGAAGAGGAGGGAAGCACTCCAGATCAAGACAGGCGTGCAATTCCAAGAAAGTGAGATGGGACAGTGTGTGCATGCTTTGAGGTAAACTTCTCAAATTCTTGCAATCCCTAATTTTAATCCTTTGAAGCGACCGAAGACGGTCTACATTTATCTCCGAGAGCGACTCCACTCCAATGCAGGACTTAATTTCAAGTGTCTTGAGGGTCGCAGGTAAAAATCTACCCTCGCTAAATAGAGAGGCTGGCAGAGAATCACATCCGACGATTCTTAATTCTTGCAGACAAGGCATCATGTCACTACTGCTGTTGCTGCTGCTTGGTTCATCCGGATGAATACTTAATCCTTTGGGTAAAGATTGCAACATGTTGCAACCTCCGACATTTAATGATACCACCGATGTCAGTATACCTGTTTCGGGGAAGGACACGAGTTTTGGACAATTATCGACCCTCAGGTTTATAAGAGAGGAGAGGGTGTACATTTTGCTTGGGAGCTTCTCTAAATTGACGCAATTTGTAAATTCGATAGTCTCGAGGTTGCTAGGCAGCTCTATCTCTCCTTCTCCAGCCGCAAAATATATGAATTCCGAACAATTTCGGATGCCTAACCTCTTCAGGAAAGCGAGATTCCCGATTGTATCTCTGTCTTGCCACAAGTACATCAGCTTTTCACAACTTCTCATCTCCAACTCCTCCAGTTTGATCAAGGAGCTTGTAAACCCATGACTTAAGCAAGTTAGGTTAGCAACATCTTCTATAACAAGAGCGGTTAGAGATGTCAGGTCCACCAAACTCTTCAGCACCCCCTCATTACAACCTCCAAACTTTAATTTCTCAAGAGATGGAAGGCTCATGATAGAGGGCGAGGCATCCATACGAGGACAGGAGTTGATTTCAAGCTCTATGAGGGAGCTTAGTTGACTAGGCAATCTTCCGATCAACATAGGGCAGTCTTGTATGACGAGATGCTCAAGACGAGGGAACAAAACTCCTACTTCTTTAGTGCCAACGCAATGAGACCAGTACTCCAGCAATGGCATGTCCTTGAATTCTAGAGTTTTTAAGGAAGTAAAAGGACTTCTAGTTCCATAAAATTCATATCTGACCTTGCAAATTGCATTTAGACCTTTGATGTACAATTCTTTCAGCGAAGATAGTTGCCCGAGTGATGGTAATGCTTTGGCCCTACGACACCCATGTAAACGTAAATGCGCTATGTTAACATATAAAGGGCTTCCTAACCATGGCGGAAATTTTAGGCCGCCATAGTATGATATTTTGAGATTTGCAAGGTTTTGGTGAGGGCAAAGAAAGTCGAGGACTTCTGCTTCAAGCTCTTCATTTCGGAAATTTTCAAAATCATTGCACCATTGCATGTTCAACCAGCATATTCCCTCCTTCGTGCATAAATTGGCATCCTTGGCATCTCCAGCTTCTCGAACCTTATGCAAATCAGAGATGCATAGTCCCCCTTCGAGGTTCTTTAGGTTTTTTAACTCCTTCAATCTTGACCCATTTTCTATTCCCACTACAAATTTGGACAACATCTCAAGACCTACCAAATTACCTATATACAGTGGCATCACTCTTAGACTCTGAGTGTTGGTAATGTCGAGACATTTCAGATTGATCAGTTTCTCCATACCTCCCGGTAATTCGGTAAGCTTTTTACAGCCCTAGCAATATCAAAGCCTCTAGGGTGTACAATGTAACAATTGACTTTGGAAGCATTTCAATATCAGTATACGACAAATTGAGGTACCTTAGGTGCCTCAATTTGCCTATGCAATCCGGTACCTCTCTGATGTAATAGCGACTTAATGAAAGCACCCTCAAATACTTCAATCCAGATAACAAGTCACATAGCACTTTCTCGGACAAATAGGACCTATCATGGTACCTTGATTTCTTTATCGATATGAAGCTCCTAAGTCTCTCCATTCCCTGATATATCTTTAATCTTTGTGGCACAATATGATTGCTGCAAATAAATGAGGCATGACATGCTAAAAATGCATTATTTTGATCACCCTCATACTCAAACTCCTCCGAGCTAAAATAGGTTGTCCCGGCAACTAGCTTTGCCAAGTCATTCACAAGAATGCATCAAGAATCGTGATTCATTTTTACTCGACTTTTGAAATAACGATCTAGATACTACCTCTTCAAAATAATTCAAACCTGCATCCCAACGGTTCTTTCCTTCTTTTCCCTCCAACAAGCCCTTTGCAATCCACCAATGAATCAACTCGTCCCTTTCAATTTCATAGTCCTTGGGAAATATAGCACAATAAGCAAAACATCTCCTCAGATTGGACGGGAGATGGAGATAGCTAAGTTTCAAAGCTGGAAGGATCTCATTTCTTTCTTCTGGTAGGTCCCAAATTTTGCTCTTCAATATAGCTTCCCATTCATTGGGGACCAACTTTGGTTCGTAGCAGCCCGGCCAATGTCTTCACAGCTAATGGCAACCCTTTGCATTTTTCCACTATTTTCCGACCTAACTCTTCAAGATTGGAATGACCATCGAAATTTCTAACTCCGAGAGTATGACCATCGAAATTTCTAACTCCGAGAGCATGATATGAGAACAAAGTCATGCAAGCATCTTGTGACAACTCTTTGAGATGATATGCTGAAGCACCGGCTAATGAAGCAATGCCTCTATTACGAGTGGTGAGGATGATCTTGCTTCCCTTCGCTCCCGATTGAAAAGCCTTCAATAGAGTAGTCCAGTCTCCATATTTCAAATTCCAAACATCATCTAAAATGACAAGAAACTTTTTCCCTGAAAGGTTTTCCTTGAGCTTATGTTGAAGCCAATTCAAGTCCTTACCTTCACATGACAAATGGTCATTGGTTGTCCCTAAGATACTCTTTGTGATAGCAAGCACGTTGAAATCATCGGAAACGCAAGCCCATGCTTTCACATCGAAATAGCCAGTGACTCTAGCATCACTGTAAACTTGTTGAGTTAGAGCCGTCTTCCCAACACCCCCCATCCCTACTATGGCAATCACTTTTAGATCTGCACATGTTCTATCATCTTCTTCTCCAGTTAGTAATTCAAGGATCTTGCTTTTTTCATCCTCCCTACTAACAAAACCAGCCTCAGGCAAATATGTAGTGGGAAGCGGCTTATCCAGTCGATGGTGTTCTGGTCGCTCTCCATTATTCTCTCTTAGTCTCATACTATCTTTCAGAGTTATGATCTTCTTTAATTTGCCATCCATCTCTTTAATCTTGGATCTCATTTTGCAGTTGAACATAAATGCACATGGGCTCAATCTGAAGCAACAACTGGGAAGAAGGGATTGCCCCTTGCTACAGCTGGGCTTTGCTTTGGGCTTGTTTTCTGCGGATTTTGTGGCAAACTCATCAAGCAAGTCGTCAATGTCATAGGCCAAGTTCCCGAGATCTTCAAGCCACAACTTCACCTCGGGGTCGCCGGTCAATTGCCTGTCTTCTGCATCATACAACACCTTCTCTCTCCTGATCAACATCTTCTCCCATTTCTTTAGCAATGTATGGATCCCCTCGCGCCGCGCAAAGTCGAGCAGCTCGCGAGAGGCCAACCTCTCAAACAGCACAGGAAGAAGGGCGCCAAGAAAGAGCTCCACGATGGGCATGGCTTGGTTCGGGAGCGGCAGAGGATTAAACAAGAGTGCGTGGATGGTTTTGAAAGAAAGTGTACCGAGTGGAGAGGAAACAAAAAGTTCTTAAGTCCAGGACAATAGCATCAAATGATGGGGTTGAATGAAAGACTTATTAAGAGGTACTCTAGTTAGATTCGAGATGGCTTTTGTCTTAGTGGCATCTCTTTAATCCAGTTACACTGAAAAATGGACGTTGAGGCAACAATCTGTGTAATGCGACATTCATTGATTCTACCGGAGGTAAAGTATTGGATGTGTTTCGCCAAGATGTCCAGCCTCGTTTCTTGCTTATCTCTAAGCAAAGGCGGATAGAACCTTTAGCTTTTTATCTGGTGGGCTGTTTGGCCAAAAGATGTCCAATGCACAACTCGTTTCTTGGCATTCATCCCAAAGGCAACTCAAGGCCCTAGATAAACCTTTAGTACGTTTTAATCCCTCTCCTGTTTCCATCCATTGGCGTTTGGAAAGATACTAATGCACAACTACAATAATAAAGCCCAAATCAAAGGCAAACCCACAAGGGATAACCAGTACGTTGGAATATAATGCTCCTCTCCTGTCAAAAGGCTCCATCCACCCCAAAGAATTAGAAGGACGAATTTTGGGGTCCCTTTTCTAAATTTTTGTCATACATTTTGGCAGCCTGGCCAAGCGGTAAGCGGGGGACTACAAATAAATAAATCAAGGAAAAAAAGAGAAATCCAACAAATTGGGTGACGAGCTCGAATGTTACAGCTTCAATCAAAACCCATGGAGAGAGGAGAGCATAGATCTTTCCTTTTTTTCAATATTTTGATTGATCTTTTCTCTTTTTGTTGTATATGACATTTGTTTAAAGATAAGTCTATTATATAACATATATCGCTTGAGGTTTATCTAGCTTAGTGTAAATTCTATAAGTGGAGGGCGCCCGCTAACATCATTGATAATAATCCAACAAATTGGGTCCTCCATTTTCAATATTTTGATTGATCTTTTCCTTTTTAGCATGGTTATAAGCATAAATTCATCTTCACTTAAGTCCCATCCGTTCCATACTTTTGATACATAAGTCGTATCGTAGGAAAAATCCTAATCGGTTTCTGGGTTTTATTTTGAAATAATGACATAAACAGTCTCTGAAATTTGGCTTCATATGCAATGTGGTATTTAGACTTTTAATTTGTTTAATGTATTCCTTGAACGATAACCGACTTTTAATTTGGCTCAATGTGGTCCAAGGATTACATTACACATTGAGCTAAATTTCAGGGACTATTTGTATTATTTTCCTTTTATTTTTAGCTTGCTGCTAGATATATTGTGGAGGAGGGAAGTGCACGAAGTCAACAACTTATGAGCACACTTGCCAGTGCAATGCCGGTTTCACGAATCTCATGAATGTCAACATTCTTCCCGTGCTTCAGTGATTGTAAAATAAAAATTCAAAGAATCAAGATTGCAATCCATACTAATCCCGGTTTTTCCACTCGCACATGCTTTTCTTTAATATGTCTCGTGTTGGATTTTCTGAATGCGCAATCGGTAATGACTTTCAAAAGCTTGAAATAAAAGTTTTTAACTCGTCTACCATAGGATCAGATGGCGGAAGTTATGGTGAGATTCCAGAAAGCTCTCTCTCTTAATCTTATCTTTTCTATGGCCAAAACAAGTTTTCCTGAGAACGGGTTACTTGCTTTCTAAGGTTTCAATTAAGTCAAAAAAGAGAAGCTCATCCTTCGTAGTCAGTACTTATTGATGACCTTGTAGTTCAATCTGAATTGGCAGCTATTAACAGTCACACCTACTACAGTAATGAATAGCCTTTGACAGTGCAGTTGGTGTTGAATGAAGACAACTCAAGTCATCAACTTCCTTTAAGAACTTTAAACAGGGCATTCACCAAATTTAATGCCTCATTTCTTGTTTCTAATCAGCGCACATGTTCCTACCTGGGAAGTTGCTGTGGATGAACATCTTCACAGCTTCTATGGCTTTGGTTCTATGGAACTAGAAGAGGGCATCACGACACCGAGGCTTCATGTGGAGTTGTACTAAAGACGTATAGATTATATTCAGTTTCGATTCATGCTATGGCTTACGTTGCACTTTGTTCTTTATTTGTTGAAGTGACATTCTTGTCTAAAATTGTTATAGAAACGTGTCTATGGTATGGTTGACACTACACTACGCTATATTACATGTATAAAATAGACCAGTGCTTTACTCCTTTCACTGAGGCTTCCGAAGATTGCAACCATTTTAGCATCAAACAAAACTGGTGTTTTGTGAAACATCTTGATCATGCATTTCTTCGCTTTTCTTTTGGGGAAAGAACACTAAAAGTGTCAAAACTTATCTATGGCGCTCATTTTAGTGCCAAAAATTTTTGCCGGATCACTTAAGTGCTAAACTTTTTGAAAAATGATTATTTAAATGCCAACTACAGTTAGTTTGGCCAGAAATCCGATGTAGCATTTTTTTATTAATTTCTGAAGCCGATATGGCTCGCCGGAGGTTTAGTCAGCATGTACACTTTAAAATGATGTAGTTTAGCATGTACACTTTGATTTTTTAAATATTTTTTTGATTTTTTTTCTTTTTTTACTTCTTTTCTTTTTTTCTTTTCTTTCTTCTTCTTCTACCTTTGACCCTTGGGCGATGCCCGGCATTGGGTGAGGGTCGGCCTCGCCGGATTTGGTGAGGGGAGCCCTCGCCGGGGCTCGCCTGCCCTTGCCCATGAGAGGGTCGGCTGGGCCTCACTTGTGGCGGGCAATGGCGGCCTTGTCCGGGCGGGCCAGGCAGCCGACCATGGTCGGTGGCAAGTGTCCGGTCACCTACCACCGGCCAAAGGTAGAAAAAGAAGAAAGAAAAGAAAAAAAAAAAAAAAAAAAATCATAAAAAATATTAAAAAATCGAAGTGTACATGCTAAACTACATCGTTTTGAAATGTACATGCTGACTATAAATGCTAACTAAACCTCCACGGAGCCACATTAACTTCATAAATTAATAAAAAAAATATCACGTCGGATTTCTAGTCAAACTGACCGGAGTTTAACACTTAAGTAATCGTTTTCCGAAAAATTTGGCACTTAAGTGATCCGGCGGAAACTTTTGGCACTAAAGTGAACGCCGCACACAAGTTTTGGCACTTCTAATGGTTTTCCTTCCAAGAAAGTATGACATGCAATGGTTCAAAATTGAAAGGCCAAATCGCTTCACCCAAGAGACCTCTGGTTTTTATCTATCATAACAGCAGAAACTGATGAGCAGAGTACATTCGAAATGGCTTGATAATGAGTGTTACAAGGGCTGCCGCAAATTGAATGATTTAAACTTTGAGTATGGGAGGACCTATCGGGACATTTGCGTTGTTTAGAACAAAATGAACAGGATTACCCATTAAAGAGATGCAAGATACAATCTATTTGAATCCCATGAAGATTACAATTCTCACCAAGGTGACTGCTGGGCAAAAATGTTACTTCTTCACATTTACGCCGGTTTTTCCGGCAATAATCACAGCTGTCGCCATGTCCAAGAACAAACCGTGCTCCACCACTCCCTCCAGCAAAGATATCTCCTTTCCTGCGGCAGGACCGTCCTTAATTGGAGTCTTGGAACACAAGTCTACAATGTACACATAAGGCTTCCCCGTCTTCATTCAACCGTAGCTCTGCCTCACACCCTTCTTCGTTGAACAACTGTTGGAAGCTCACCTATCAACATCAAGATTCCCAAATCGATCAGCGTCTTGCAACAACAAGAACCAATTCAAAGACTCAAGATTGCAATTCATACTAATTCCGGTTTTTCCACTCACACATGCTTTCCTTTAATATGTCTCGTGTTGGATTTTTCCGAAGGCGGAATCGGTAATGACTGTGAAAAGTCTTGGAATAAAAGCTTCCAACTCGTCTACTACAGGATCAGACGGCGGAAGTTATTGTGAGATTCCAAAAACCTCTCTCTCTCTCTCTATCTTATCTTTTTCTATGGCCAAAACAAGTTTTCCTAAGAAAAGGTTACTTGCTTTCTAAGGTTTCAATTAAGTCAAAAAGAGAAGTTCATCCTTCATAATCAGTACTTATTGATGACCATGTAGTTCAATCTGAAATGGCAACTATTAACATAGTCACACCTCCTACAGTCGTAAACAGCCTTTGACTGTGCATTTGGTGTTGAATGAAGACAATCCAAGTCATCAACTTGCTTTAAGAACATTAAACAGGGCATTTATGAACTACAATCTAGTGAAATTTTCACCAAACCGAATGCCTAATTTCTTGTTTCTTATCAACCCACGTGCTCCTACCTGGGAAGTTGCTGTGGATGACCATCTTCACAGCATCTATGGCTTTGGTTATAGGGAACTAGAAGAGGGCATCACGAGACCGAGGCTTCATGTGGAGTTGTACTAAAGACGTATAGATTATACCCAGTTTCGATTCGTGCAATGGCTTACGTTGCGCTTTGTTCTTTATTTGTTGAAGTGACATTCTTGTCTAAAATTGTTATAGAAACGTGTCCATTGAATGGTTGACACTACACTATATTACACGTATAAAAGGGATCAGTGCTTTTACTCCTTTCACAGAGGCTTCCTAAGATTGCAACCATTTTAGGATCAAACAAAACTGGCGCATTGCGAAACATCATGATCGTGTGTTTCTTCACTTTTCTTTTAGCTTTCAGCCTAGCGAACAGAGCTATTGACGCCCTAGGCAGAGCACTGTTTTTCAAAATCATGAGTCGTGTCTTGGGGTAGACATTCCTTGAGTTTAGCCAGGCTCATTGCATCATCTCTAGAAAATTTCACAGAAAGATTTGATCTTCGCAGAGAGATTCTGATGCTGATCAACATTAGTCATAGATTAAGGTGATAAATGGTATACAACTGATAGTCCATATTATAGCAAACAGCGAGAATGGCATCTAACAAAGATGAATCCATGGTAATTTGCTGAATCCCAAAGATTAAACTAGAAATCTTAAACATCCTAAATTAGCAGGTCCATCTTTTAGTCGCACTCTCTCCATCTCTATATCAATAGCCAGTATGACATGGTTCAAAATAGAAGGCCAAATCGGTTCACCCAAGAATCCTTTGGTTTTCGTCTCCCTTAAGTGGAATCACTTCCATGGTCTTATTAGCAATGTTGAATAATAAACGAAGGATATGGGACAGTAGACAGGAGTGTACTCACAAGTTACAACCCTGAATGCAATTGTCTATCATAACAGCAGAAACTTATGAGTAGAGTATATTCGAAATGGCTCGATAATGAGTGTTACAAGGGCTGCCGCAAATGGAATGATTTACACGTCAAGCATGGGAGGACCCATCTGGACATTTGAGTTGTTCTAGAACAAATGGAACATGATTTACCATTAAGGAGATGCATGATACCATCCATTTGAATCTAATGAAGATTACAATTCTCACCAAGGTGACTGCTGGGAAAAAATGTTACTTCGTCTTCACATCTAAGCTGGTGTTTCCGGCAATATTCGAAGCTGTTGCCATGTCCAAGAACAACTCATGCTCCACCACTCCCTCCAGCAAAGATATCTCCTTTCCTGCGGCACGACCGTCCTTAATCGGAGTCTTGAAATACAAGTCTACAATGTAATTTGAGTTATCTGTCACGTAAGGCTTCCCGTCTCCATTCAACAGTAGCTTTGCCTCACACCCTTCTTCATTGAACAACTCTTGAAGTCTCACCTATCAACATCAGAATTCCCAAATTGATCAGCTTCTCTCAACATCGAGAACTGAATAGTATCATGACGACTGCTTTTCAGGAGCAAAACCCTCTGTCGATTTCAGTCTAAACTACAATTAACACAGAATTTCTATTTGACAGCATTCTGAGAACTTAAAAGGGTCTTGCTTCAGCGTGTTCAATTTTATGAGTAAACAAAACCATCCGCTCACAACTTCACTTAATTGCTGACTTAAAAATGAAACACAGCCGATTTTCAAGTTTTTTCCAAGACATTATCTTCACAACAAGATGAATTGTCTAAGGTTAACCACATCGAATCCATCTGAGAACTGCATTCACAATCTGGATACTCCAACACTCATCATAACTCCACTAACCACAATGATTATCTAACCCGTCGAGAACAGAGATTTCTAAAAACCCATTTCACGATTAAAGAGTCCTAAACTCATCTTGAATCAACAAAGCAACCACTTCCTAGCGCAATAACTACATAATTACAGAAAAAAAATCCACCTTTTCCCCCCTATTTCAAAGCAGACTTGCCCTAATTCGTAACCTACTGACGTGGTTTAATGGAGCGATCGAGTTCAGTATGGAGACAATTACCAGATTGTACTTCCAAGTGTACCTTAAAAATTCCCAGGATTATACATGCCCTGGGGAGCTAAAAGATAGAAAAGATGCCGTTGCTCTGCTTGCAGCTCTCTCTCTCTCAAAGCATCCAAAATCACTGCGCTTTAATCTCTCTGAGAGCTCTCGGATCGACAAATTCTCAGCCATGTCTGCAGAATCAGCCAGCACAATCCAAAGAAATCAGGTAAATTCTCCGTTCCCGGTCCTTGTCGACAAGGGAAGGCTCTGGTCATGTAGACGGAGAGACACATCTCAAGGGTGCTGCAGATGGGGACGAGCAGTGGGAGGCACAGAGGGGTGACAACATTGTGCGAGAGCTGGAGCAGCATCGGCGTGACAAAGAGGGGAGATGGAGACGGTGATCAAGGTGAGAACGACGGAATGGAGAGCCGAAGCAGAGGTTGTGATTGAGGTGCAGTCAACATGTGGGATTTCGTGGATGAGGTGCCAATAGCTTCAGCTTACCAATGATCTGCTAAAATTAAAACACACATTTTAAGTACCTAATTTTTGGGTCCAAAGTATGAACCCTTTTCAAAGAGCCAGCTCAGATATTATACCGATCAATTCTAACATGAACCAAAAAAAGAGTAGAACGTTGTAAAATCTCTCTTTGAATCTTGTAGTTAACTGAATAGTTACTGTCTCACTTTTGTAGCAACTCCGTTTCATCAATTGGGGATCTTCCTCAAATACTATTTGAAGAAGTGTGAAGGCCAGTAATATAGAAATTGGACCTCATAAAGATTGAACCCCAAACAAGAGGGTTGAAGTTGACATCTATCTGCCATGCCATAACAGGCATAGAGATGACATAGAGCAAAACATACAACTCTACACACCAAAGAGCAACAATAAGCACAAACTCATGCAAACCTTACCCTAGCAAAATAGCTTTCGCAAAGTTAAATTCCAAGCAACACACAACCTACATGCTTATCAATGCCAATCTTATTTTTAAGACCAGGACAACTCTCGAAACTATTTTTAACAGAACATCATAATTTTGATTTCATTAAACATCAAGACTTAGTGATCAGTTTGACAGAACAAAGTTGCAGTACCTTGCCGCGTAGTCAATTAGAGAAACTGCACACAAAAAATAGACAACAGTGAGATTCAATGCTTAGATTACAGAACAAGCCAAGACATCTAGCACTCCCAACAGACCAACTGTTAATCCTCTCAAAAGTGGGAAGTTTATCAGGTAGTACTAACCAAGAGATGAAGCCAAACCCTGGCACATTATGGGAGAACCACCCAAGTTTGTGCCGGTCAACATCAACATTCTTGTTTCTGACAATACCCCAAGCGACACAAGAATTAAGGCAACCATTTGAAGAAGCTGTACATACAACTTTGTCTGCAGCTGAGGAACCAGGAAAAATCACACCACCAAACTGCAGCTTGGATGGGAACCAACTCTTCAGACCTAGCAGCAGGCCATTTCCGATGAGAGTTGCAAACTACAGCCGATCCTTTGGCCTGTGGAGGAAGAAAAGAGTAATAAATTATTCTCCTTGAGAATGATTCTGGCAAGATCCCAGCATGGTGCCACAATTCATACCAAAGAGAAATATTATCTCCATTACCCACTATTTGTATAATGCGGGGTTTCTAATTATTCAAAACTTTTAATAACTTCTTCCATGCATATGTAGCATCTGGTTTACAGCCAAGATGGTAGCTATAGAGCCAGGCAAAACATAGAGACCACACCTCAACAACTCTACGGACACTTGAAAATACAAGCAAGATTTCACAAATCCAGACTTCGAATGGCAAGGCCTCCAAACTGCTTAGGAGGACAGACAGTGTCCCGTCTAACTTTAGCTCCCTCTTTAGCATCAAGATCTCCCTTCCAAAGGAAAGCTCTGCACTTTCACCCAACCATTTCAAAAACTTTCTTGTGCAAAAAAAAGAGTTGACACTAATAGTTAAACTGACTATGAATAATGGGTTTAATAAGCTGAAGTTCGCTGGCATATGAGCGGCTTTTAACTGTCCAAGCTTTAAATCTTGTTGTAATTCGATGATTTTATGAGAGGCTTATAATCCTTGTCTGAAAGTCTTCCAGACTATCCACAATTACTAGAAGAAAGAACCAAACAAGAACATAGGGTTGGCTGATTGGTCATGCTGTTTGATTTGATTGCTGCATGTTAAACAAATGCATTTTTTTAAAAGCTTAAGATGTTAGGAAACATGCCTAGCTATGTATATATAAAATATAACTTTTCACTCCCCTTGCGTAGAACCGATCCCGTACACACAACAGAATGTGGACGTAATCAAGTCAATGAGACAACCTGGGAAATGATAACAAACAACATAACAGACAAGAAAGTTTTAAACCATTGACATGTGCTTTGATACAATGCTAGAAATGAACAAGTAGAATGTTGACAATTTGTTGGAAATTTAACAAAACAAGTAGAATGCAGACAATATGCTCATCCTTTGGAAGAGATTCTTTCTAGATTCTGATTATACCCCATGATCATTGCTTGTGTCTTTCAAACAGCTTGTCAAAATAAATAGCAGAAACGAACCTGCCCACCCTTTAAACTTTGCCAACCAGTGACAACCGGACTATGCATCGTTGATTCCATGAAGCAGAATAAGAATAGTTATCAAAATGAACAATGGGCAAATATTTCATTGAGCGCTATCCAGGACGCGAAACGCCTTCATTTGTGTCTGTACTCAAACTGGCTAAACCATTCCTTAATCTTGGATGGTCAGTAAAATGCTGGACTGGAAGGGTTGAGGCGCAACAAATCTGTTTTCCCCCATAGATTTCGATGTGCATCACAGTATGCTCTGAAATGAGAAGATT
Source organism: Syzygium grande (assembly GCA_024733475.1). Taxonomy (NCBI): domain Eukaryota; kingdom Viridiplantae; phylum Streptophyta; class Magnoliopsida; order Myrtales; family Myrtaceae; genus Syzygium; species Syzygium grande. The sequence continues at coordinate 26,531,578 of JAMXDD010000007.1, forward strand.
GCGTGGGTGGGAATAAGTACTTTGTATCGGTAAATGCAGACAGAAAGTTAATACCAAGTTCCTTCCACTTCTGGTGAATGCTGCAGAAGTAATTTTCACATATCAGAATCAGAGATATAAAGGACATTAGTCAGGTACATTCCATAACTTAGTAAATGTGTTCAAATGGAGTTTCAAGACTAAAACAGGAAAGAAGATTTAAAGCACGTAACTGCCATTAACATGACATGAACTTGCTCTATCCATCCGAAGTTCTGAGCTACACTTCTTTGATGTGATGCAACTTTCAAACATTTTCAAACTTTTATTTGCTATTTATTTATCATATAAATTATGTCCAGACTTTAGATTCATCTAGTGGATTGAACATCAGGGAAAAACAGAAACTGATTGAACAGGGAAAGAGAACACATACATACCTCTATCCTTGCGAGTAATTCAAGAACCAACTAATCACGGAAAAGCTTCCACCAAAGTCAAGATCTTAAGAACAAAGCCTGCAGTGGCATCCCCCTTCTTCTCTACAGTGAGGAGCAATCTCACATCCAGGGTCCCCTTCAGCATCTTCTGCTAGACCTAATACCGGTGAGGCAGTGGTGAAGGAAGGGCATATAGACCTTTCTATAGGTCGCTGGGTACAAACTTCACCAATGGAATTCCAATGTAATCTGAAAGGCAAGCAAGATTTAAAGACTTGGCAAATGAGACAGAGCACAGCGATGACAAAACAATTGGCGGATGAATGCAGAAAACAGGTGGAATGCAAAAAATAAGCTGAGAATCCAAATTCAAATGCAACAGTCCCTTAATAACATCCCAGACTTATGACGTTTTGCTGAATTGATGAAATCATGCGAAGCATTCCAATGTATAGGGGAACTGATACCAAATTTTAGAAGTAGTAAATGGCAAGATCGATCATACCTGATTTTAATCAAGTATATCGAGGCATAGAAATCTACATGAGATCACACGTGCGAACCAGAGTTTATTGTTATTTCACAGTTGACCCATTATCCACAACCCAATGGAGGGTGAACGAGGGAATGTACCGACCCTTCAAGAGAGATCCGGTTCTAAATTCCAATTTTACTCCACAACCATAAAATCAGAACTGACAGCAAGAGCATACCAGTCAATTGATGCTCTTGGACTGATAAGGACAGAGAATGACCTGTAAAACATAGACAAATAATTGAATTATCGCACTTGCTCATACAAAAGCATAGTAAGGCCTGCTTGCTTGCTACTACTGAAAATGTGAAACTCAAGCTAGGCCTCACCCACATTTGCTGTTCCGATATCCGTCGCCGTCGAAGCCCGGCACCGAGCACAGCTGGTGCAGGGGCGGCTTTGGCATGGCATCCCCATCCTCCACTCCTCGTTGAACGCGAGAAAAGACGATCTCTCAGAAATTCAGCTCGAAGTTCTCGAATTGCGAACCGTCGAGAAGTTCGGGACTTCCTTCATGTTCAACAATTTTGCTCGATTCTCAAACCTGCACCAGCAAAAAAACAAAAACAAAACCAAAAAAAACGGGTCATGCGAAAAAGCAGAAGTCGAATCCTTTTAACAACGTAGGAAGGCAGACTAACCGAGAAAGGAAAAAACCCAGAGTCCGAGTACGAATCGAATTACCCGAAAACGACGAGAAATCCAAACCCAGAGCAGGACCATGGGCTTTTTGCACACGCGGGAATTCGGCAAAAGAGAAGAACGGCACGATTCATCGCTCTCGAATCTTCTTCAGCAGGCACGACAATCACCGCGCAGGAGCCGCTGTAATCATCGCCGTCCACGCGAAGCGCCGGGAAGAAAGCACCCAGACACTACCGGAGAAGAGGCGACGAAGGGGAAGGCGACGGACGAGCGGCGGCCGGGGGGGTGGGCGGGCGGGCGGGCGACGACGCCGTGCGAGAGCCTGAAGGAGCGGCGGCGCGACGAGGAGGGGCGAAGGAGACGGCGCGGCGACCGTGGGGATTTTGGTCCATCGAAGGTTTGCTTTGCTTCAGCTTTACTACTACTACCGATCTTCTAAAATTAGAAGCACGCTCATTTTATCAAAGAGTAACGTAATATAATAATAATAATATTTGGGTCTAAAAATACGAACCCCTTTTTCGAAAGGCCAAAGCTCAGACATCAAATCCCCCATCTCTTCCCCGCATATAATGGCATTCGAGAGTCCGAATCCTCCTTTTTTTAAGTAATTGACTCCAATGGGTAACCGGCCAATCTGACCTGCGGGATTTCGCGGATGAGGGGCCAATAGAGGCCGGTCCCTTTCTCGCATCGCTCCTCCAGAATCCCACAAAAACGGATCCAGAGCCATTCTAGGGAGGGAGGGAGGCCATCCTGGGGCAACTCCCTCAGCTTCGGGCATCCCATGATAAATAAGGTCTGGAGAGAGGGAGGGAGACTGCTGGCCAGTCTTTCCACCTTCTCCATGTCCTCGATATAGAGCGTGAGCAGAGAGGAAGGGAGCGGAAGCCGAAGATCCTTCTCCTCTCCCACTCCTCCCACGCTGCCTTCTATCAAGAGAAATTGAAGGGAGGTGAGGGGGGTGAGCCACTCCCTCACCGGCTGCTTCATATTCTCGCATCTCGTTACCGTAAGTCTCTGTAGCTGGGGCGGCAATCCTCCGTCGGGGAAGCGCGTAATACTGTCACACTCTGAAATATAGAGTGCACATAGACATGGAAGTCGATGTAACTGATCAGGTAACGATTTTATCTTCGGACAATTCTCAAGCGAAAACCTCGAGATGCTGAGAGGAAGAGGAGGGAGGCACTCTAGCTCCAGTGCAGGACAGTTGGCCAATTCCAAGGAAGTGAGATGGGACAGTGCGCGCAGGCACGGAGGTAAATTTCTCAAATTCTCGCAATCGCTAATTCCAATCTCTCCAAGCGACTGAAGACGGTCTACATTTATCTCCGCCAGTGACTCCACTGCATTGCAGTAAGAAATCCGAAGTGTCTTGAGGGTCGCAGGTAAAAATCTACCCTCGCTGAATAGAGAGGCTGGCAGAGAATTGCATCCGCCAATTGTTAATTCTTGCAGACAAGATGTCATCTCAATGCGGTTATTGCTATTGCTGCTGTTGCCACTGCTTGGTTCATCTGAATGAATACTTAATCCTCTGGGTAAAGATTGCAACATATTGCAGTCACGGACCTTTAATGATAGCACCGATGTCGGTATACCTGTTTCGGGGAAGGACACGAGTTTTCGACAATTATGGATAGTTAAGTCTCTGAGAGAGGAGAGGGTGTGCATCTTGCTCGGGAGCTTCTCTAATTTGACGCAATTTGCCAATTCAATAGTCTCGAGGTTGATGGGCAGCTCTATATCTCCTTCTCCAGCCCCAAAATATATGAATTCCGGACAATTTCGAACGACTAACCTCTTCAGGCAAGCGAGATTCCCAATTACATCTCTATCTTGCCACAAGTACAATAGCTTTTCACAACATTGCATCTCCAACTCCTCTAGTTTGATCAAGGAGCTTGTGAACCCATGATTTAAGCAAGTTAATTCAGCAACATTTTCAATGGCAAGAGCGGTTAGAGATGTCAAGTTTACCAAACTCTTCAGCACCCCCTCATTACAACCTCCAAACTTTAATTCATTGAGAGATGGAAGACTCGTGATAGAGAGCGAGGCATCCATACACGGACAAGACTTGATTTCGAGCTTTATGAGGGAGCTTAGTTGATTAGGCAATCTTCCGATCAACATAGGGCAATTCTTAATGACGAGATGCTCAAGACAAGGGAATAATACTCCTACTTCTTCAGTGCCGATGCAATGAGACCAGTCCTCCCACAATGGCATGTCCTTGAATTCCAAAGTTATTAACGACGGAAAAGGACTTTTAGCTCCATAAAATTCAGAATCTACCTTGCATATTGCATTTAGACCTTCGATGTACAGTTCTTTCAACGAAGATAGCTGCCCGAGTGACGGTAATGCTTTGGCCCTACAACACCCATGTAAACGTAAATGTACTATGTTAACATATGAGGGGCTTCCTAACCATGACGGGAATTCTAGGCCACCATAGTAAGATATTTCGAGATTTGCAAGGTCTTGGCGAGGGCGAAGAAAGTCAAGGACTTCCGCTTCGAGCTCTTCATCCCGGAAATTTTCAAAATCATTGCACCATTGCAGGTTCAACTGGCATATTCCCTCCTTCATGCATAATTTGGCATCCTTGGCATCTCTAGCTTCTCGAACCTTATGCAAATCAAAGATGCACAATTCCCCTCTGAGGTTATTCAGGTTTTTTAACTCCTTCAATCTCTGCCCATTTTCTATTCCCACTATAAATTTGGACAATATCTCAAGACCCACCAAATTACCTATATACAAAGGTGTCGCTCTTAGGCTCGAAGTGTCGGTAATGTCGAGACATTTCAGATTGATCAATTTCTCCATACCTTCCGGTAATTCGGTAAGCTTTCGACAACCCCGCAATATCAAAACCTCTAGAGTGTACAATGCAACAATCGACTTTGGAAGCATTTCAATATCAGTATACGACAAATTGAGGTACCTTAGGTGCCTCAATTTGCCAATGCCATCCGGTACCTCTCTCGTGTGATAGTGACTTAATGAAAGCACCCTCAAGTACTTCAATTCAGATAACAAGTCACATAGCACTTTCTCGGACAAATAGGACCCATCACCGTACCTTGATTTCTCTATCGATATGAAGCTCCTAAGTCTCTCCATTCCCTGATATATCTTTAATCTTTGTGGCACAATATGATTGCTGCAAATGAATGAGGCATGACGAGCTAAAAATGCATTATTTTGATCACCCTCAAGACTCAAACTCCTCTGAGCTAAAATAGGTTGCACCGGCAACTAGCTTTGCCAGGTCATTCACAAGATCATGCATCAAGAATCGTGATTCATTGCTACTCGACTTTTGAAATAACGATCTAGATACGAGCTCGTCGAAATAATTCAAACCTGCATTCCAACGGTTCTTTCCTTCTTTTCCCTCCAACAAGCCCTCTGCACTCCACAAGCGAATCAACTCGTCCCTTTCAATTTCATAGTCCTTGGGAAATATAGCACAATAAGCAAAACATCTCCTCAGATTGGATGGGAGATGGAGATAGCTAAGTTTCAAAGCCGGAAGGATCTCATTTCTTTCTTCTGGTAGGTCCCAAATTTTGCTCTTCAATATATTTTTCCAATATTGGGGATCGTATTTGCCGCGTAGCAGCCCGGCCAATGTCTTCGCGGCTAATGGTAACCCTTTGCATTTTTCCACTATTTTCCGACCTAATTCTTCAAGATGGGGATGACTATCGAAGTTTCCTACTTGCAAAGCATGAAATGCGAACAAGGTCATACAATCATCTTCTGACAACCCTTTGAGATAATAGGGTGAAGCACCGGCTACTAAAGCAACACCTTTGTTACGAGTCGTGACGATGATCTTACTTCCCTTCGCTCCTGATTGAAAAGGCTTCAAAAGGGCAGTCCAGTTTCCATACTTCTCATTCCAAACATCATCTAAAACAACAAAAAAACTTTTTCCCCGAAAGGTTTTCTTTGAGCTTATCTTGAAGCCAATTCAGGTCCTTACCTTCACATGGCAACTGGTCATCGATTTGCTCCAAGATTCTCTTTGTAATAGCAAGCATGTCGAACTTATCAGAAACGCAAGCCCATGCTTTTGCTTCTTTATCAAAGTAGCCGGTGACTCTAGCATCATTGTAGACTTGCTGAGCGAGAGCTGTCTTCCCAACACCCCCCATCCCTACGATGGGAATCACTTTTAGATCCGCACGTGTTCTATCATCGTCTTCTCCTATCAATAAGTCGAGGATCTCCCTTTTTCATTCTCCCTACTAACGAAACCAGGCTCGGGCAAATGCGTGGTGGTATGCGGCTCATCCTCTCGGGGGCATGCTATTCGATTCCCCTTATTCTCTCTCAAATTTAGAGTATCTTTCCGAGCGATGACATCCTTTAATCTGTCATCCATCTCTTCTATCGTGGATCTCATTTTACGGTCAAACATAAATGCTCTCGGGCTCAATTTTAAGCAACAACTCGGAAGAAGGGAGCGCACCTTGCTAGTGCCAGGTTCTGCCTTAGACTTATTTTCCGCAGACTCTGTGGCGAATTCATCAAGCAAGTCTTCGACGTCGTAGGCCAAGTTCGTGAGATCTTCGAGCCACGACTTCACCCCAAGATGGCCGTTCAGTTGCCTGTCCTCTGCATCATCTAGCACCTGGTTGATGCTGATCAGCATCTTCTCCCATTTCTCCAGCAGCTTATCAATCCCCTCACGGCGTGCAAAGTTGAGCAGCTCGCGAGAGGCCAACCTCTCGAACAGCACCGGAAGAAGGGCGCCAAGAAAGAGCTCCGCGATGGGCATGGCTTGGTTCGGGAGCGGCAGAGGATTGCCCTGGATGGTTTGAAACAAAGTGTACTGAGCGGAGAGGAAACTAGAGTTCTTATGTCCAGAACACCAGCTTCAAATGATGGGTGTGAATAAAAGACTTTTTAAGCATTAAGTACTCTAGTTAGATTCGAGATGGCTTTTGTCTTAGTGGGCATCTCTTTAGGCAGTGTCAGGGAAGCCCCGTCACAAGGGCGAAATTATTCCAAATTGTCGGTCCCCTTCCTCACCATCTCCATCGCCATCAAGCTTGCGCGCTTCACCCGCTGTTCACCTTCATTTTGTTTTCTTCTTACTTCCCTCTACTAATAATGGCAGACAAGGGGCCCATTTCTTTTTAAAATGTTTTAAAGTTGTTCTAGCAACACTGAAGCAAAGTTGATTGATCAACAAAACTGTGTCTGTGAAGCCAAAGGGAAAAAGAAGGGCTTTGACTTTGCAGTCGTGGCTTGTGCTGCTAAAGTTGAGCCCCTCGCTGAAATTGCCAATGTCGAGCTTGAATGCTGTGAAATGCCCGTCGTTGATGGAGGAAGCGGCTTGAGAAAATCCAATTCAAATCCATGGAGAGAGGAGAACACAGATCTTTCCTTTTTCCCATCCTTCTTGCCTTGCAACCTCGCAAACCGACCTGGAGCTCATGATAGTGAGTGCAAGTTAGCCATTGATGCTCTGCTCTACCCCAGGAAAGACCAAGATTTAGCGTAACCTAGTCTGCCCGTTTTTCCAACAAATTATGCCTTCCTGTACGGCTCTTCGATGATCAATGAATGACATTACTTTCTAGCAAAAAAGGAAAAGGTATAGTAAAACTGATTTATTAAATTGAATAATTATGCGATGTGTCAAACTTCTCTTTATTGATGTATATGGCCATTTATTTAAAGGTCCGTTTGCAGTCTGTTGCATAACTCGGGATATCGCTCTAGTTGACTGTTGTTAACATTATCTAGCTTAGGAACCTCTATAAGTGGAGAGCGCCGGCTAACATCATTGATAAGAGTTGGACAAATTGACTCGACTATCGATTCACTTGATACTCAGCTCCTCCATTTCTTCCATGGTTAAGAAGTTTAGACACAAACATATCAATCGCAATGCATAGCAAGATATATCATCCTTAAAACACGAAATTGAGTATGAGAAAATTGATATGGTTTTCACTTCAACCAAATGTTGTTCTATGGAACATCAGCTTATTAAGACTGACGAAACCAAACCATACAGGTTACGTAGTTTAAGAAGTGAGCTCGGAATTGTGGCTTGGTAATAGGGACACTATTACAATGTCACCATTCTTCAAAGTTTCAATATTAAATGTTGTATCTTCAAAGGTTTTTATATTTCTTAAAACTACTGTACTTAAACGGTGTAGGATTGAATGTGATTCACAATGGTGATTTGGATCTCTCATTTTATTCTTGCGTTTTTTTTCCACCAAAAATCTTATTCTTAACTCACATTCAATAATATCGGCACTCTAATAAATCCAATTCTTGAAAAGAAAATGCTAATCGAGTTCATAATCAGGTTGTTTCTATGAATCATACTCCAAATTTGTCCATATGAGATTGCCAACGTATCATATAGGATGACCGATAATGACTGAATCATTACATTAGCAATTTCAGGTGGAAATTGGCCGAAATGAGTACATGGAAAATGAACATACATGTTTATGACTTCATTAGCAAAATTGAAAGATTTTTGCAAGCTTGGGATCATCTTGGTCTTCTCACGTCTCCGATGTCCGTCCGTTGTTTTATTCGGACATGAATAAGGTCCCACGGTCCACTACAGGTCCCGAGAGGACAATTATGTCTGCTTTTGCTTTTGCTGTTTTCCCAAAGCAACGATAATGTGCGGAATCATTTGCAGTAGCGGCAACTTTTCGCATTGGCCACAGTAAGGTGCGTTCTCCACTCAGGTCTTTAGTGGACGATAATGTCTCCTTTCCCTTTTGCTGTTTTTTCCAAAAGTAACAACAATGTCGCAAATCATTTGAAGCTAAGACTAGTGGCGCGTTTCACATGGCCATGGCACGTATGATCGGACACGAAAGAGACGAGTAATTGTACTTATAACCACGGCTTATTTTCAATCAAAATAGCCACCGCTTTTTTTTTAAAGAAAATACCTTTTGGGGTGCTTATTGATCAATTAATAAAATTTTATATAACTTGCATTGCACTGATTTTTTCGCATAACATGTATGACCAATTTTTTGAAAGTGGATATCTCGTTATTAAGTAAAATGATCAAATATATAGACCTAATAATTGCCTTTTGCTTTCAAAACAACTAGAATGTGACCCGTGCTGGTGCATGGGATCGATCGAAGTTACACATCGACATATACATTTTGTGTCTTAAAATTTGTTACATTATTGTAGAAAAAACTTGCAATGTGTATAAATATGCTATCGATTTCATAGTGAATAGCTAATGTAGATGAAGAAATCGGCCAATACAAACAAAATACATATGAGTCAAACTAAGAATATACATGTCGGTACAGTTATTTTGATTTATTTTTCAAAAATAAACAATCAAACAGTAACAAACCAGAAAATAAAAAAAGTAAATTGGATACATAAGTTACATGATTCGATCGATATAACCTAATCCATGGAGAGAGAAGCATAAGATTTCACTATTACTCAAGCAAAACAACAGAGGTTATAATAATGCTCGATAATTCATATAGTATTTAGCATGCACAATTCCTTGCGAAACAATCATTAAATCTCACAAAGGAATTACCGAAATCTTACTAAGATTTTGTAGTTGATTGCTCAACCCAAGTGTGTCACGCCCAACCCCTACGGGCCAAGACGAAAGATCCCCCGCCATGGTCGATTCGAAAAGACGACGTCCCCAGACGCGTCACGACCCAACGCCCAACACAGTAGATTTAAAGCACATATGGAAGCAAATCAAACACCCATACAGAACTATAACACCAACCAAAGATAACCACAAACGAGAACAATATTACAAAATAAACACTTGTATTACTATGGGAAACCATATACAATATTCATATACAGCCCACGCTCAAAAATCAAAAGCAATTCACGGCCACTAACGTCAAAATGGGGGACACGCGACTCGGTGGTCAAGACTACAACCAGCCGGGCTCCCCCCAAAACACATCGGTGACGCCCGCCATCCTCAAGGTTGGGGGTCCGAAAATGTGGTTTAAACAACAATAAGAATAATCTCGGTGAGTAATTCCCAAACCTAAACTAGGCTAACGTGCACCTCCTGACGAGTACTAATCAACACACCAAGTAAATCATAATTGACTTAGGCCCTCGGGCCCAAATCCAATACTCACCTTGCCCTGCAGGTTAGGCGCTTACAGTTCAAGAATAAAACATAGGACCCAGTCGTAGCACATGTACACATCATTTGGTCACAACGCATGTCATGCTTATGCTCATGCTTATACGCATGCTCACACATCATCAATGCATTTTCGCACGCTTGCACTCTAGCACACTTGCCATTTATCAATTTCTCCTTCGACCCGCATTAAACGCATCAAGTCCATCACTTTGAGATCGATCTCCTACCACGAAAAACGATCATCACGCTCACGATATATAACCCGCGTAAGACGATCAGTACGGTCATCTTCCCAGATTCCCGCATCGCCCCGCCGTAACACGCCCTCGTGACGGGTTCACTACCCCACGAAAACGATCGCGCTTTATGTGATCACACATTTACAATCACCAATTATTATCCGAAACTCCGCGATAAAACGCATCAGGACATTTTAGGTGATCATATGCTCATGTCATTCGTGCACACTCATATATGCACATGCCATGTCAATGTTTGAGATGCACACCCATGGCCATGAAATTCACACTTGGGCACTCACAAATTTCACAATGAGCAATTAATTGCGCAACACTACATATTCAATTTACCACGCAATAAGCTCAATCCACATTTCAATATGCCCAACCAATATACTAGCATGACCATGAAAGCAATTCAAGGCACTTTTGCATGGCATATAAATCACACATATAATTCGCACAATTTGATCAACATGAATTCACGCACCCGAGGCCCGCCAAGCTCCTCCGTTCTTAGCCATACTAAACATGTCACGACATTACCGAATCACTTCCGATCGAGGACGATTTAATCACTAACTCTATCTTTCCAACAATTCCGCCAATTACACCATTAAACCTCAAATCAATCGCGCCTCGCCCAACACGAATCGGGCCATGGACAGCCTCTAGTCCACTAATTCTAGGCCATCAATTATCCTCAAAATATTCCATTAGACTCTCCAAAACGCCATTCTAATTAGCCACCACAAAGCTAAATAAGACGCGCACTTAAGTCCGCATTTCAACCCGAACTCTCCCAAACTTGAGTTATTCCGATCCAATTCTGTCCGGCCACTAAAACTTGCAAAGTGTATAAATATGCTATCGATTTCATAGTGAATAGCTAATAGTAGATTAGATGAAGAAATCGACCAATACAAAGAAAATACATATGAGTCAAACTAAGAATATACACATCGGTACATTTATTTTGATTTTTGTTTCAAAAATAAACAATCGAATTGTAATAAACCAGAAAATAAAAAAGTAAATTTGATACATAACTTACGTGATTCGATCGGTATGACCTAATTCATGAGGAGAGAAGCATAAGATTTCACTATTAATCAAGCAAAACAACGGAGGTTATAATAATGCTCGATAATTCATACAGTATTTAGCATGTACAATTCCTTGCGAAACAATCTTTAAATCTCACAAAAGAATTACATAAATCTTACCAAGATTTTGTAGTTGATTGCTCAACTAGTGTCCAAAAACGATTGATAACAAATCAATTTTAGGTAATGGTCAAAAATAAATATTTTTTTACTTTCTCTTCATTACTGTCGTTGCTACCTAGATTTGCTCTCTCAAAGATACATTATGTATAAGATTAGGGTGAAAAAATTAAGTTTCATAGATCGAATTAAATTGCAAACCTTCAAGCTTCATTTTCCTTTTCTCTTGTTGCCAAGCAACAATGATTATATTTACAATAAAGCTTCCTCATTTTATTTGGTCCACCGGGTCAAACAAAATATGATTATTGTTTTGTCCCAGGAAGAGAGGAGCTACCTAACTTCAATATGCCCAGGAGCCATTTAAATAGGTATAACTTAATACTTAATTATTCATATCCTATTATTATAATATATGACTATTTTTAGTGGTAAAGAAATATTTGGGTCCTTAGATTAAATTTTTTGCTATGACACAATATCGTAAAAAATGGCCAATATGGAGGATTGCGCCCTTAGAATAGCCTGAGGAGGTGGACTAGTTGAATCCCGTGAAAACTAGTTCAGATACCACTTGATTGTTAAGTGAAAAAAAAAAAAAGAAAATGTAACCTAAATAGTTTATTGGTCTCAAGGAAAAAAAATATGAAATTTCATGACCAAGAGGTCAAATAAAATAGGCTTATGTTTCATCAGGAGAATAGTGGGCTACCAAACTACAGTCCGTCCAGTACAAGCATTTTGAAATGGAGATGAGATTTTTCCATTAATTTAACCATTGGTGAATGTCCACTGTAAGTACGCAACCAAACTTCCGAATTCGTTGTATTTTGTCTCAAAGGTCAAAATTGAAGCAGAGGCCATCCTTTTCGCCGGCAACCTCAAGAAAGGACATAGAGCTCTTAAACATCATAAATGAAAATGATTGCACATTAGCCATCGATGCTCTCTCGCACCTTGTCCTTGGGAGATTCAACCCCAGGTCTATCCTCTTCTCATGATTGAGTGTAACCTGGCGCTCCCGTTTCTCATACAAGTAATTTATTCTTGTAGGGCACTTTAAATGATCATGGAATGACGTTACTTTCTAGCAAAAAAAGATAGAAAGAAATGGTTTATTAAGACTCATTTATTAAATTGAAGAATTATGCAAAGTTTCAAACTTTTCTTAATTGTTGCATATGACTCATTTGTTTAATAGTCCATTTGCAGTCTGTTATATCACTTGATTTATCACTCTAGTTGACTCTTCTTAACATTACTTAACTTAGTCATCTGTATATATGGAGAGCACAGGCTAACACTGACTACATATCATTTTGATCTTCTGCTCCTTCATTTTCTTTTCATAGCTTAAGTAGTTTAGACATAAATATTTTTATTGCGTTCCTAACATGGGATGGTGCAAAGCAAGATCTACCATCCTTCACACATGGATTTGAACATGAAAAAATTCATAGGATTTTCACTTTAATCAAATGATGTTCTATAAAACATTAATATATTAATACAACCAAACACTATAATAGAAATTAGGTAGTTTACATGGTGAGTCCGGAAAGGTGGCTTGATAATAGGAACATCATTAAAATGTCAACATTCTTTTAAAGTTTCAATACCTAATGTTATATTTTCAAAGTCTTTATCATTTCTTAAATTTGTTATACTTAAACGGAACGGAATTGAATGTGATGAAAATGGTGATCTAAATTTCTCATTTTATCCTTGTTTTCACTAGACATTTTATTCTTAACTCGGGTTCAATAATATCGGTAATATAATAAATCCAATTCTCGACAAGAAAATGCTATTCGAGTTAGTAATTAGATAGTATCTATGAATCATATTCGAAATTTGTCTAGGTTAGATCACCGGCGTGCTACATAGGATGGTCGGCGATGACTGGACGATCACATTAGCAATTTTAGGCGAAAATCGATCAAAAAATTATATTGAAAATTAATACAAAGATTTATAACTACATTAACAAGATTGAAAAATTTAGTATTACGTTTCAATTCATACAATAAACATATTTAGGATTGAATCAATAGCTTTTCTATCTAAAAAATTTTAGTATCAAAATGAATGCCGAACAATAATTATGATAATGATACCGTTTTTATCCCCATTTTATTTGGATGAACTTTTGCATATTTAGGATCATCTTTGCCTTTTCACGTCTCACATGTCCATCCGTTGTTTGATTCAAACACGAATAATGTCGGCAATCGATTACAGGTCCTTGGAGGACAATAATGTCTGCTTCTCTTTTTGCTTCGCGAATCATTTGCAGCTAGGAACGTGGCGGGTTTCACATGGCCATACCACGTTTGATTGGATGGACTTTAGTGAACTTGAGGACCATCTGTCTTTTCACGTCTTGCATCCGTTGTTTTATTCGGACACGAAGTAGCAAAGGTCTCTATGATAACGTCCACCCTCCACTGCAGGTCCTTAGAGGACAATAATTGTCTCCTTGTCCTTTTGCTTTTGTCAAAAGTGGCACCATCGTCAGTAGGGGCCAAGACGTTTGATTGGACACGAAAAAGTTGAGCATAACCACAGGAATTTTCAATTAAAAAATCAGGACTCGTCTTTTAAAGGAATTGCCTTTAAGGTGCTTATTAATCAATTAATGGAAGTTTTGTTGTCCTGATTTTTCCCCAGTACATGTTGGATCAATTTTTGAAAATGGATCTCATTATTAAGTAAAATAAACATGTACACGGACCTAACGATTGCCCTCGATTTGGAAACAATTAGAATTAGACCCATGCTGATGCGGAGGATCGATTAAAGTTTACACCTCAACACGTATGTTTTATTTTTGAATTTTTTGTTTCAGTATTGTAGAAAAGATAATTTGAAAAATATTTAAATATGTAACAGGTTTCATGGTGACTTAGTTAATACTAGATAGACAAAAAAATCGGCCAATACAAGAAAATACATATAGGTCAAACTAAAAAAATACATGTCATTACATTTATCTTGATTTTTGTTGCGAAAGAATAAATGAATAACAACAATAAACGAGAAAATAGAAAAATAAATCGAATTTACTTGGTTCGATCGATATAACTTTATTCACAGGCTAAAAAAAATATGAAATTTCAAGATCGCGAAGTCAAATATGACAGGCTTATGTTTTATTAGGAGAATAGTGGGTCACCTAACTACAGTGCGTCCAGTACAAGCATTTTGAAATAGAGATGAGATTTTTCCATTAATTTAACATTCGTGAATGTCCATTGTAAGTTCCCAACCAAACTTCCCAATTCATTGTATTTTGTCTGTAAGGTCAAAATTGAAGCAGAGGTCATCCTTCACGCCGGCAAGCTCAGGGAAGGACCTAGAGCTCCCAAACATCATAAATGAAAACGATTGCACGTTAGCCATCGATGCTCTGCTCTGCTCTCTCTCTCACCTTGTCCTTGGGAGATTCAACCCCAGGTCAATGCTCTCCTGGTGATTGAGTGTAACCTGGCCCTCCCGTTTCTCAAACAAATAATTTATTCTTGTAGGGCCCTTTAAATGATCACTGAATGACATTACTTTCTAGCCAAAAAAAGAGAGAAAGAAATGGTTTATTAAGACTCGCTTATTAATTTGAAGAATTATGCAAGGTCGACTCATTTGTTTAATGGTCCATTTGCAGTTTGTTTTATCACTTGATATATCATTATAGTTGACTCTTCTTAACATTACTTAACTTAGTCATCTATATAAATGGAGAGCACAAGCTAACATTGACTACATATCAATTTGATCCTTTGCTCCTTCATTTTCTTTTCATAGCTTAAGTAGTTTAGACATGAACATTTTCATCGCGTTCCTGATGGGATAGTGCATAGCAAGATCTACCATCCTTCACACATGGAATTGAACATGAAAAATTCATAGGATTTTTACTTTAATCAAATGATGTTCTATAAAACATTAATATATTAATACAATCAAACACTATCGTAGAAGCTAGGTAGTTTACATAGTGAGTCCGGAAAGGTGGCTTAATAATAGGAACATCATTAAAATGTTACCATTCTTTTAAAGTTTCAATATCTAATGTTATATTTTCAAAGTCTTTATCATTTCTTAAAATTGCTATACTTAAACGGGGTAGAATTGAATTTGATTGAAAATGTTGATCTAAATGTCTCATTTTATCCTTGGTTTCATCGAACATTTTATTCTTAACTCAGGTTCAATAATATTGGTAATATAATAAATCTAATTCTTGACAAGAAAATGCTTTTCGAGTTAGTGATTAGATAGTATCTATGAATCATACTCGAAATTTGTCTAGGTTAGATCACTGGCATGTCATGTAGAATGGTCGGCGATGACTGGACGGTCACATTAATAATTTTAGGTGAAAATTGGCCAAAGGATTACAATGAAAATTCATACAAAGGTTTATAACGACATTAACAAAATTGAAAAATTTAGTGCTACGTTGCAATCCATACAATAAACGTATTTAGGACTAAATCAGTAGCTTTTCTATTTAAAAAAATTTGATATCAAAGTAGATGTTGTATAATAATTATGATAACGATATCGTTATTATCCCGATTTTTTTTGGATGAGCTTTTGCATATTTAGGATCATCTTTCTTTTCAAGTCTCACATGTCCATCCGTTGTTTGATTCAAGCACGACTAATGTCGGCAATCGATTACGGTCCTTAGAGGACAATAATGTCTGCTTCTCCTTTTGTTTCGCGAATCATTTGCAGCTAGAAACGTGGCCGGTTGCACATGGCCATACCACCTTTTATTGGATGTACTTTTGTGAACTTATAGGACCATCTGTCTTTTCACGTCCTGCGTCCGTTGTTTTATTAGGACACGAAGTTGCAAAAGTCTCTATGATAAGGTCCCACCCACCACTGCAGGTCCTTAGAGGACAATAATTGTCTCCTTGTCCTTTTGCTTTTGTCAAAAGTGGCATCATCGTCACCAAGACGGCCATTGACACGAAAAAGTTGAGGATAACCACGGGTTTTTTCAATTAAAAAATCACGACTCGTCTTTTAAAGGAATTGCCTTTAAGGTGCTTATTAATCAATTAATGGAAGGTTTGTTGTCCTGATTTTTCCCAGTACATGTTGGATCAATTTTTTGAAAATGGATCTCATTATTAAGTAAAATAAACATGTACACGGACCTAACGATTGCCCTCGATTTGGAAACAATTAGAATTAGACCCATGCTGATGCGGAGGATCGATTAAAGTTTACACCTCAACACGTATGTTTTATTTTTGAATTTTTTGTTTCAGTATTGTAGAAAAGATAATTTGAAAAATATTTAAATATGTAACAGGTTTCATGGTGACTTAGTTAATACTAGATAGACAAAAAAATCGGCCAATACAAGAAAATACATATAGGTCAAACTAAAAAAATACATGTCATTACATTTATCTTGATTTTTGTTGCGAAAGAATAAATGAATAACAACAATAAACGAGAAAATAGAAAAATAAATCGAATTTACTTGGTTCGATCGATATAACTTTATTCACAGGCTAAAAAAATATATGAAATTTCAAGATCGCGAAGTCAAATATGACAGGCTTATGTTTTATTAGGAGAATAGTGGGTCACCTAACTACAGTGCGTCCAGTACAAGCATTTTGAAATAGAGATGAGATTTTTCCATTAATTTAACATTCGTGAATGTCCATTGTAAGTTCCCAACCAAACTTCCCAATTCATTGTATTTTGTCTGTAAGGTCAAAATTGAAGCAGAGGTCATCCTTCACGCCGGCAAGCTCAGGGAAGGACCTAGAGCTCCCAAACATCATAAATGAAAACGATTGCACGTTAGCCATCGATGCTCTGCTCTGCTCTCTCGCACCTTGTCCTTGGGAGATTCAACCCCAGGTCAATGCTCTCCTGGTGATTGAGTGTAACCTGGCCCTCCCGTTTCTCAAACAAATAATTTATTCTTGTAGGGCCCTTTAAATGATCACTGAATGACATTACTTTCTAGCCAAAAAAAGAGAGAAAGAAATGGTTTATTAAGACTCGCTTATTAATTTGAAGAATTATGCAAGGTCGACTCATTTGTTTAATGGTCCATTTGCAGTTTGTTTTATCACTTGATATATCATTATAGTTGACTCTTCTTAACATTACTTAACTTAGTCATCTATATAAATGGAGAGCACAAGCTAACATTGACTACATATCAATTTGATCCTTTGCTCCTTCATTTTCTTTTCATAGCTTAAGTAGTTTAGACATGAACATTTTCATCGCGTTCCTGATGGGATAGTGCATAGCAAGATCTACCATCCTTCACACATGGAATTGAACATGAAAAATTTCATAGGATTTTTACTTTAATCAAATGATGTTCTATAAAACATTAATATATTAATACAACCAAACACTATCGTAGAAGCTAGGTAGTTTACATAGTGAGTCCGGAAAGGTGGCTTAATAATAGGAACATCATTAAAATGTTACCATTCTTTTAAAGTTTCAATATCTAATGTTATATTTTCAAAGTCTTTATCATTTCTTAAAATTGCTATACTTAAACGGGGTAGAATTGAATTTGATTGAAAATGGTGATCTAAATGTCTCATTTTATCCTTGGTTTCATCGAACATTTTATTCTTAACTCAGGTTCAATAATATTGGTAATATAATAAATCCAATTCTTGACAAGAAAATGCTTTTCGAGTTAGTGATTAGATAGTATCTATGAATCATACTCGAAATTTGTCTAAGTTAGATCGCTGGCATGCCATGTAGAATGGTTGGCGATGACTGGACAGTCGTATTAGCAATTTTAGGTGAAAATTGGCCAAAGGATTACAATGAAAATTCATACAAAGGTTTATAACTACATTAACAAAATTGAAAAATTTAGTGCTACGTTGCAATCCATACAATAAACGTATTTAGGACTAAATCAGTAACTTTTCTATTTAAAAAAATTTGATATCAAAGTAGATGTCATATAATAATTATGATAACGATATCGTTATTATCCCGATTTTTTTGGATGAGCTTTTGCATATTTAGGATTATCTTTCTTTTCAAGTCTCACATGTCCATCCGTTGTTTGATTCAAGCACGACTAATGTCGGCAATCGATTACGGTCCTTAGAGGACAATAATGTCTGCTTCTCCTTTTGTTTCGCGAATCATTTGCAGCTAGAAACGTGGCCGGTTGCACATGGCCATACCACCTTTTATTGGATGGACTTTTGTGAACTTATAGGACCATCTCTGTCTTTTCACGTCCTGCGTCCGTTGTTTTATTAGGACACGAAGTTCGCAAAAGTCTCTATGATAAGGTCCCACCCACTACTGCAGGTCCTTAGAGGACAATAATTGTCTCCTTGTCCTTTTGCTTTTGTCAAAAGTGGCATCATCGTCACTAGTGGCCACGACGAGTTGAGGATAACCACGGGTTTTTTCAATTAAAAAATCACGACTCGTCTTTTAAAGAAATTGCCTTGAAGGTGCTTATTAATCAATTAATAAAAGTTTTATTGTCCTGATTTTTCCCCAGCACATGTAGAACCAATTTTTTGAAAATGGATCTCATTGTTAAGTAAAGTGAACATGTACACGGACCTAATGATTGCCCTCGATTTCGAAACAATTAGAATTAGACCCATGCTGGTGCACAGGATCTCATTATAGTTTGCGACATTTGATGTGTTTATCATATTTCAGAATTATCTCATTACCAAAGGAGATCTACTGGCATTTGAGAGAGAGAGAGACCACGACAAGATGTTAAGACAGTTCATAGATGACATTAATCTTGTATCCAATTATGCAATTTCTACTCGAAATCTAAGTAACCCAAATTTCGAATCTAAATTAGATCGTTTCGTGACCGAATGAGTACTAGCGATCAAATAATGACTAGATTTTGTCTTTGGACGTCTATTCCAATCACTTCACCACGCTTTTATTTCACTTGTTTTTTATTGGACTATGTCAAATTGAGAGCGCAACATTCATCCCCATGATTTTATATGTGCAATCTCTTGGTTTGGATTTAGGTTCCACCAAACCAAGGAATACTTAGAACGCGGGATTTAAGATCCACGGGATATGGTAAGACGCTTGGAGGGGCAAAACACATACAGTTACAATAGGACTTAACATCATATTTACACGTATTAACTCGAGATTATCATTACAATCGAGTGACCTCATTTATTGTAATAGTTGAACATGTCCTTCAACGGGGTCAATTGCTAAATTTGTGAGCTTACATCCATATTTCGTGTATCTCTCTATTTCTTCCTTTTATGAGTCCTCTCTAGACTCGTCAAAATGTGTCTAAAACCTATTTATTTACTCAAAGTTGTTGAAATGAATCATATATGGGTCACCTCAAATCTGAGGAACCTAGTTGAAAGCTTAAAATAAACGGGTTAAATTATGAACCCATTTCCAATCCACTTAAGAAAGTGCTCAATGACTCAAGGCATAACTGCTCTAAGGGTGTCGGTGGGTTGGGTTTCCGAAAACAAGATGTCAAACCCAACCCACCTCCACCTCCAAGCCCAGTCTCTCTCTGCTCTCCCTCCAGTCTCGCTTTCTCGCCCTCAGCCTGCAAGATAATCTCCACGAAGCCTTTGAGAATAAAGCCCACTTGTGACATATATGCGTTTCTCCCATCATCTCTTGGGGTCTTGTGGCCCTGCTCTTCAAGATTAATTTCACCAAGTTTTGGCTTTCTTCAGTTCTTAGATGAAGCAAGAAAGCACAGAAGAGAGGAAGCAAGTCCTAGAGCTCTCCGCGCTAGTCCTAAAACTATTTCGGGGAGTTCGATAAGCTTCTCACTCCTAACCACAAGTCGTCCAACAACGAGAACTGGTTCGGTCCTCCACTAGGTATTACCCTAATTTCAACCTGCTCATGGTTAGCTCACCTAGTTCGGGTCTAAAATCACTGACTTAACGCCCACTCGCTTTAGCCACGACTCCGTTTTAACAATCATAACTCGCAAGGCTCATTCTGCAAACAGGCTTTCACTTTTGTAGATGCAGGTTCTTTTACCCTCTCTCCCTCACGTTCACCACCGGTGACTGAGTAGTATTTCACCTTGTAGGCAAATATAGTATTCTATGTAATAACATTTAGGGAGCATTTTCTTATGCATTTGTATGATAATAATGGATGTTTATAAATTTTTATGTGCTTAACTGTGCCATATTTTTAATTTTTTTTAAAGCATCTTTTTAAACATCATGTAGTGATGGCATGAAAAATAATGTTTATAGGACCACTGCATTCACGGGATAAATGAAAGTTGAACAGTTAAAATATACGGACTACAACGTAATGACACATATTAATATTATAATTGAACGAAATGCGTACAAAAACTGATAAATGGCTCTTTTCACTCTTACTTATGCTTAGGTTATTTTTTGAATAATAGTTTTCTAGTAAAAAAAAGAGAAATGACAACTCATTAACACGATAATTCATTAGCTATCGAGTAAATAAACTATTTCTTTTGGAAGATGGGAACATCGATTTTGTTCCAAATGGAGAAGAAAAGTAGAAAATCAAAAAGGAAGGCAAGCAATAATCATAAAAATCATGAGTGGGCCCCATATTTAATCTTAACAAATGTTGTTTGAGAGGACATGGGTAGTTTCGTCTCGAAAAAAGAAAAGAAATAATATTAAATCAAGAGTGGGATCGCAAGAGATAATATAGTCAAATCATTGTGATATGAGGTGTCAAGAGTCAATAACGGAGTGAAAATAATGTGACTTAATAACATTTGTCATAATCAAAACATAAAAAGCTTCCAAGCAAAGTAAATGCCAAAAGAACTGCAAAACAAAACACAATCCAAAAATCCAAAGTATAGCTTACAGCCATAAGCACGCTCTCGTCCCAAACAATCAGTTCTGTCACACCATAAAAAAATCAGCAACTGATCTGTAACCATAAAATCTTCCCATTTAGAAACTACGCGTTGGAGTGCATGCCTAGGTTCGACATCCTCAACACCATCCCATACAGAGATGACAACAACAATATGTTGAACCACCATAAATCAAATGCGTCTAAGAAACTAGATTTAGATCAAAAGAGAAAAACCCCAGATTAAGACTACACCTAAATCAAGAGATGAGAGCTTCCACCAAATCTCGGAAAAGTCATAGAATCACGTCCCGGACATCCCTGACTAGATTGGTGACAACATTCTCACAAAAATTTCAGCTGCAAACAGATTTATTCACCATGATGAACGAAGAAAAGCAACAACAACGAGCAGAAGAAGATGCCAAATAAGGAGAAAAAAGACTCAGGTTAGATCAGGAGAGGAAAAAAAAAAGGAAATCAAAACCTAAAAAGAAAAATAGAGCATGGCAGGCTCTCAACTTCAGAAATTGGAGTTGAGAGCCTGCAAGTGAAGTTTCCTTTGAGGGAGGGGCTTTTTTGGGAGAGAGAGGGTTGTCAACAGAGAGTTGATTTCATTATTTAGAGGATGCTTGAGTACATTAATAATGCATTATTTTAAGATAAGATACCGTTTGATAACACCCAAAAATGACCAAATTTTTTTAATTGATATGATGCCTAGAGAAAACTCGATATTGAATGATCATAGCCATCGACGAGTTATCAACGATAAAGAAGCTTGTTGATGAATATGAATATCAACAATTGACATAATATCTGTATGAAAGTTCGATGTCAAGCGATGGTACTATTGACAAGATATTGATGGCAGAAGGACTTGTTCATTATTATGAACAATGATGAATAAGTGTTTTTTTTCAACACACAATAATTATTGGTCGACAATTGGCACTTAAAATAAATTTAGTTTGTGTTGAAAGTAAAACCGACGATGACAAAGATGCCGATTGAGAAGTTATAGACAGTTGGACATGCAATCGCAGAGCCTTTCCAAAGAAATAGCTTAGAAGCCACATTAAAAGCTCTATGAAGTTGAGCCCAGCAACAACTAAAAGTTGCAACCATTTTATAGATAAGATGAAAGTGCAATTATGAAGTGTGATCGTAGAGCCGAAAATCACGGATATGCAAATGTAACTTTTAATTTGAATATTAAACGCTTAGAAGCGGTTACTTTGGGTAATATATAAGCCGCGTTGAATCATTGTAGAGAGCTCCCGATCATCAACACGAAAAATGCATCTTTTTAAATTTATTGTTACAACTTTCCACCTCCTACATTTACTTCTGTATAAAGTGATTACTTCTAATTTCCGTTCTCAATCATGCTTAAAACTTCCTGTTCAAATTGCCACGGAATCCGATTCGAATAACGACCGATGATCCAACCTTAGGTGCAAGGTATTGCGTCGTGTGGAGCCATTCCCGGCAATCCACATACGAATCAATTAGCTAATTTGAAAGCAACATATATGGCAAACTAATGAAGCGGAGTTCATGTTTTAGCTTTGATGAAATAGTACAAATAACCTTTCAACGGGTATATGGGCTCTTTGAGCATAGTATTACATGACTAGTTAGGTATAATTTGGTGATTTTAAATTACTTTGAGTGGGCAACTTACACTCATACTCTAGAAGATTCTTGCATTTAATAGGTAGATAGTAGGTAGGGGGATTGAATCTCCACCGTCAGATTAAGAAGAGATTTACGATTGTAATTAGAGGAGTTCATATATAAATAAGATCCATTGGTGTCATACAAATCCAATTCTTCACGATCGGGCGTAGGCCGCACGGTTCGGGATCTCAAGGGTCAGTCCGCGACACAAGAAGGTACAATACTAAGAAAAATTTGTAACGTTTTCCTCATTGTTGAAACATTAATTTTTGGCACGCATCATGTATCCATAATTCCTTAAGCCATAGTTGCAAGCAACAAACGAGAACCCTAGTAATCAACGTCTCCTTGTAGTCATCACCTCCGGGCGTCTCCCTCCTACCCCTCCCTGGCCCCGGCGACGGTAACACAGAGCACCGAGCGTTCCGTACCGAGTCACCGCCGGTGGCAGCCGATGCCGTCGCTCCTGGTAAAATGTTTGAACATTTTAGCTCTCTGCCCCCGCGCATGTCTACTACTGTTTCTGTTTCGTTGCCGTTCAGTGGAATTTGTGAAGCTTCAGGTGATTTGGGTTTCGATGGTTAGGTCGGGTGGCGGTCGGAATGAGAGTGGTTTTCGATATAATGTTCCGGGTCATGACTGTTTTCTTGAATCGGCTGATGCTAGTTGTGGTCTGTTTCGTCATGTTGTTGTGATATTCGCAAACTTGAATAATGGGGATGCGGTAGTTCTGTCGGAATTTTACAGGATTCAGTGTCTTCTTGCATGAACTCTATTCTCTTGATTAAGTGGTTTGATTCATTGTTTGTATTTTGATTGAAGCACCCTTTTATGGTAGATATACGGAGAGACGTAACGGGTTCTGTCATTATTTGGATGCTGTATTTATGATTCCGGGGCCTATCATTGTTCTTTTGCAGGAGTTGGTGTGGTGATTCTGTTTCCATCCGAATCTCGGACGAATTATCATCTCTGAGGTAATAAAGAGCTGTCGTATCTGCTCTTTTGCTCTGTTGCTTTTGAGCTCTGATGCCGATTTCCAAAGTTCCTCTGGGTTGAGCAGCTCAGAATATGCTTGAAATTCTTGTTTCAGCTGAACTGTGGCTCTTTTATTAATTTGTCAAACTTAAAGAGAGTAGTTGTGTTGTAGAAGATATGGGTTTCGCGGTTGCCCCACAGAGTTCCATGGCCGATGCGTCTCTTCCGCATCTTCTGCACCGGGATTCTAAACAAGCTAGCCGAAGTTCTGGACCTTGCGGTATCAATTGCTTTTCAAGAGAGACAGGATATGCCTTTCGGACAAGTACCTCAATTAAGTGTGATTATAGTTTCTGTCAGACAAATGGTTATCTCAGTGTTCGAAGAAATGTGGGCTCTTTTCAGTGTGGAGTTTTACAAAGAAGGTTTCGCACTTACGAGGAAGATGACATTGACCAAGATGAGTGTAGTTCAGAAGGCTACGAAATGATTGCTCCGAGAAAAGGCAGTGTTAAGACGAATTTGAGGAAAACTTCCAGTTCGTCGCGGCGGTCTTCAGATGGATCATTTGTCGGAAACGATGAGGAAACCAACAATGAAATTCTTCAAAATCTCTGCAGTAGGGGGAAACTGATGACTGCATCGCAGTTGATAGATGTCATGGGTCGCCGGAATCAAATTCCCCACTTCCCTTCCTGCATAAGCTTGATCAGAGGTCTCGTTAGAATTAATAGAATAGAGAAAGCTGGCAAAGTTCTTAGAATCATGGTCTTATCTGGTGGGGTTCCTGATGTGATCACATGCAACATGATGATCGGTAGTCTTTGTAAGGAAGGGCTTTTCGGATCTGCTGTTGACCTCTTAGAAGACATGAGCTTAAGTGGCTGTCCTCCAGATGTCATAAGTTACAACACTATTGTCCGCTGCATGTTTGGCAATGGTTATTTTGATCAGGCTATTGGTTTTTGGAAGGACCAATTGAGGAAGGGATGCCCACCTTACCTGGTCACCAATACCATACTTATCGAGTTAGTATGTAGGCACTGTGGAGTTGTGCGCGCATTTGAAGTTTTGGAAGATTTGGCCATGAATGGTTGTCATCCTGATATGGTTACCTATAATTCGCTTGTAAATTTTACTTGCAAGCTGGGGAATTATGAAGATACAGCTCTAGTCATGCATAATCTTTTATCTCATGACATGAAACCTAGTACCGTAACTTATAACACTCTCCTTCATTCTCTTTGCACCCATGGCTTGTGGAATGAAGTAGATGAGGTCCTTACAATAATGAGTCAAAGTTCACGTCTTCCGACGGTTGTTACTTACAATATTTTGATCAATGGTCTGTGTAAATTTGGATATCTAGACCGCGCAATCGACTTCTTTGAGCAGATGGTTCAGAAAAAGTGTTGCCCTGATATAATAACGTATAACACCGTTCTAGGTGCTCTTTCTAAAGAGGGTATGGTGGATGAGGCCATTCAACTACTTCACTTTTTGAGTGGTACTAGCTGTTCTCCAGGTTTGATCAGTTATAATGTCGTCATTGATGGTTCGGCTAAATTGGGTGAGATGGGTAAAGCGAAGTTATTATACGACGAGATGATTGAAGCTGGGATTAATCCCGATGACGTCACACATCGATCTTTGCTTTGGGGCTTCTGCCGAACGGATTTATTCGACGAGGCTATGGATATGTTGGGCGAGATGAATAGGAGAAATCACAGAGTTGGTAACAGTGCATACAGATTCCTTATCCATGGACTATGTAAAAATGAGAAAGTCAGCTCTGCAATACAAGTACTGGAAAAGATGATATCAAGTCAGTGTAAGCCAGATGAGACCATCTATTCTGCCATAATAGACGGTTTAGCTGCTGTAGGGATGACAAAAGAGGCCCATGAACTGCGTCGAAAACTGATAGAATGGGGCCTTCTTTCTCTAGAGGCAGTGGTTAACTAGGACTGCATTATAACTTGAGCCTTAAGGTGTCTCTCAGCTCTCAGATAGCCATTTTATTGAGTGAAGCTGCATAGCATGTGAGCTCCACCTCAGCAATTTCTTTGTCCTTATTTTACTGTTTCTTCACAGCGGCTCGCCTATCCGTGGATTCCATAGATTTTGACAAATGTTAACTCACAAAGTATCCCTTCTGATGTCTCTTTTGCTGGCTTCGCGAGCCGGGAAATTGTTATGTTAACTGCTTATTTGAGGAAAGTTTTGGCCTAGTCCTTCCTCTTATCGCACAGTTTCATAATTTTACTTCTTAGGACGTCTATCCCGGGGGCTTTGACTTGACGGTCCGAGGACTTACTACATGGTTTAAGTCTTTGAACAAGTAAGGTGATGGTTGCCTTGATTTTTTGTAGAAATAATACTGTGGTTGGCGTTCAAACTAGTTTTGATGATAATTTATTGCTACTCGTGCATATTAGCTTATTCCCCAATGTCAATCATCATGGACTTGGAAGCATGAAGTCTGCTATAGGATGCTGAACTATTTTCTGTATGTGTTGTTGATATCCGAGTGTTTTATGGAGAAATCAATCGTATAGGGGAAGAATTCATCTGTTAACTAGCATCTTAGTTCTTTAACCAACAGCGTCTTGCTCGACTTACGGCAATCCACTAGCTTAAGCTCGTGGATTTTCAGAAATTTTTTACAGCAGGGACCAAGCTGGAGTATGGGTCTCTAGAGTGTGTGATACAATTTGCTCATGACCTTGCTCATAGGGCTACAGATAAGTCTGGCAGTGTTATGCTTCCTTCCCTGGTTTTTCTGTTACGAATGTTTGGATTGGTCCATATGTCAATTGCCCCTTGATCAAAACCTTGCAATCCATCTTTTGCCAAGTCAATTGAGTTCAGTATACTTTTGTGCTGCTTTGTTTCGACTATTCTAGCTTCTTTTTTCATCCTGTCGTTGTATCTCTTTGAACCCAATGTGATAGTGCAGTCTAGTTCCTGCTAAAGAGTGCAGGAATTCTTGATTGACATGTTGTCCTCTTTAGCAAGGAGACTGGAGTGTTCATGACGCGTCTGGATTGACCAAATTGCGATGGAAAACATGGCACTCTCTGGTCAGGATTGCGTTGTGTAATACTTTCGAGTGCCATGTGAGGTCTTTAATGACGTACTTTCAACCCGACAATTTTTCATATCGATAGGCGGCAAATCATGTGCTGCGGGGCGATGTGGGAGTAGCCGGCCACCGGTTTCGGCCGCTGCCGATGGGAATGAATGGCATGCGGCGCAAACGCGAGTCAACTCGATTTGACGCGGGGTTTTGAGCCGTGCAAATCAGGCGCCTGAGCAATCTCGCTTTTCCGGACTTGTATTTGACTATTTGGTCATCATAATGGTGTGCGCCACCCTTAAATTGCCTGAGCTTCTCCTTAAAGATGGATATAGGTGGCAATTGAGTGGGTTGGGGTGAGTTTGGGTGAGCCGTAAAATATTAATTAGAGTGTATTTCAAATACAAGTGATGCAAGTAAGATGCTCATTTACGAGGGAAATCTATTTGGATTACGGGAGATTTTGTTTTGTATTATTTCAAAGTATTTATTGTGAGATGAGAATATGGTGATTATGTTTTGGATAAGCTTGTTTTTCCACTGAACTGCCCGGAATCGAGCGGTCCAATTCCCAGTTCCCGATTCTTGGATGGGACCAAACCGGATCGGGAACCGATCATCCCTAGGCTAATTCTCAAAACGAAGCCCATTTTTTATGTAGCATCCACATTTTATTTCAATCTTATGACTTTCGATAACGACGTAACGATCCCGGTACCACTTCAAGACCTTCGAATAAACGAGCTCCCGCACGTCGCGCGCACCTCGACGGGGCATAACGCTTCGAACCTCAGATTAGCCGCCCTCGCCGTTACCAAACGGGCGGTCTGCTCGGCTCGAAGGGAAGCGGGGAAGCTGCCCGGCTTCTCGCCCCGCCGGCCCCCTCCCGCGCCCCCCCGGTCGTCCCGGCGCGCGCGCGATGGCACGTGACCAGGCACGTGCGACGCGCGTTCTCCTTCAACCGATAGATCTCCAGGTGCTCCCCCATTCTTTTTTTTTGGGGCGCCTCCGAAAAAAAGTTATATCTTCCCCAATTGATCTCTCTCTCTCTCTCTCTCTCTAAGCTTGCTCTCGCTTCGCCTCTCGTCGTCTTCTCCGATCATCGCCTCCTCCGCCGCCCGCCGCCCGCCGCCGCGAGAGAGAGAGAGAGAGAGAGGACGAGCAACCGCGAAGCGCGAGATCGTCCCCCCGCCCTCCGGCCATCCGTTTCCGCGAAGATCCGGCGCTCCGCCCGATCCCCTCGCTCGCGCATCGAGCTCGCGGGATCCTAGCCGCCGCCGCCGGCTCTTTTTTTGCCGGAGCTCCGGGAGCTGAATCTGCACGGGGTGGTTCTGTCGATCTCCGCCTCCACCTCTCTCCCCCCGCGAGGAATCCGCGCGCTCCGGGCTGGGCGGTTTTGGGGGGGCTTTGGATGAGAGATTGAGAGGTCGGAGGCGAGACGAGACGAGACGAGACGGGGACGAGCATGGAGATCGCCGTTGGCGAAGCGGCGTCCTTGGAGACCGACCTCTTGCAGCTCAATGAGGTGTCCCCCCTGGCTCTGAAATCGAACTCCGATTTCGTGGAGAAGATCTTCCAGCAGTGGCTCGCGCTCCCCGACAGCAACCGGCTGGTACTTGTCCCCCCTTCCCCCCCGACCATGCGAGACGAACTGAACCGAAATCTCGCGCTTTGATTTGCCGTTTAAAATGCATTGCGAGCGTGCCTTTTGCTTCTGATTTTCTGTGTTAGCCTGCGTGTGCATTTTGCTGTTGATTGTGCATTACTTTGTCGAGATACATGTCTCGGTTGTAGTTTCTTGCTAGGGATTTCGGTTGGTTAATGGGCATGTTCCAACTCAGAAGTCACCTATGTTTGATTGCATTGATGAGAGAAGAAATTATCTTTTTCAATCTTCACCATTTTATGCCGAGTTTCTTTTGTTGATCAGGCATTTATAGAAAAGTTGGTTTGAAACTTGGAGAAGCTGTCTTGGACTTTGTTTTTTCAAGTTTCGGATGATTATGGATGAGGAGTCTTATGGTGAATGTGTGTTAGAATTATGATGATGTTTCCTTCATGCCATGGTTTAGGATCAGCAAATGGTTGATAAGATTTTTCTAAAGTGTTGGGTTAGAACGCAAATATTTTGGGTGCAATTTGAAATTTGGAGTTTTTTGGTTATGGATTAGAAATCCCATGTGTAGAAGTTCTACACTAAAAGTTACAGTTTGGGAATTGGAAACATGTGCGAGATTACTCTTGGGAAAATACTGTCTCGTCTTTCAGTGATTGGAATTTGATTCTCAAAGAACAAAGAACTGATTAGGCATTGTGTGTCATTTGATGGCGAGTTTCTTTTCAAGTCATGCACTTATTAGAAAATTGGTCTGAAACTTGGAGAAGGTGTTTTCGGGTACTGATTGATGGGCTTCCAAAGGATTATGGATTATTTATCTTATGAAAGACACATGTCGGACTTCTAATGGCGCTTTCATCATGCCTTAACCCAAAAGACGAGCAAGATTGAGGTTAAAGTTTCCTGAAGGGATCTAATAACTTTGAAAGATGGTTAGTATCCAATTGCTAGCATGGGACTCAAAAATTGGGGTTTTAGTAGAAATTAACCTATACCATGTTTCTGAGCTCTATGCTTAAAAGCTACGGTTAGGGAATTGAAACATTATGAGGGACCTTTCCTTTGGAAAACTGATGAAGCCTTCATTGAGTGGATGCAAACTTGATTCTCGAAGAAGGATGAACTAATATGAGAATTATGCATCATTTTGTGGCGAGTTTCTTGTCAAGTCATGCATTTATTTAAAAGTTGGATCAATATTGGTTTTTGAATTTCCAAATGATAAGGATGAGGAGTCTTCTGCAAAACATGTGTTGGAATACTTATGGTGGGTTTGTTCATACCTTAGCCAAACACATGCTTAGTTGACATTAAAGTTGCTGGACATAATCTAATTACTTTCCAATGTCACGGTAATCTACCAATGAATATGGGATTCAAATTTGGCTTGGAGAGTCTTATTATGAAAGATGATTCTATATTTTATTTAATCATATGGGCGAGACAGCTTGGTGAGACTGAAAAACTCGGGGCAGATGCATTAAACTGTCAGAGGATTGATGTGTTTTTCCAATAATTCCTCCAAGTTCTGAAGGCAGACTTTACCTTACTGATCTTCACTCACTTCTCTTTGCTAGAGTCTTAGTGAATGATGGAGGCAACATGGATTTGCCATACATTATAAGTACTACTAATGAGATCCAAATATTGAGTCATGACGTTGTTGGTCTGATCCCTTCTGTATATGAAAAAGGAGACATGAACAAGAATCGTTATTGCATCAAGGATGGAAGGAGATTATAATTTTAAAAAGAGAAATAAATAATTATACTTTGCACTTTTCAACTTTATTGGTGTACAGGATGTTGATTATGATGAAAATTGAATTCAAATTTGTCGTTATGAAAAATGAACCTCACCATTAGAGGGTATAATGACTTGAGATGAACGATCATATCAAAACAAGAGCAATGAAATTTATCAAGAATGTTCTACTGATTGGTGTATTAAGTGATGTGGCAAATTGCAAATGCGCTTTTGAACATGTGGGTCTTATTAAACATCCAATAAAGTTCTGCCACATCATTCAGTTTACCCTTTTTGTAAACAGGGCCAGCATTATCCTTAAAATAGTATTCCAGTATTTTCCAAACTTCAGAGATTGATACCTTATTTAGTGAGAGGTGCTTCTTTTTTAAGACCTAGCAAATTTTCAGATCACAATTCAATAAATTTTCGAGTCCAAAAAAATGTGGCTTCCAATTGACAATTGAAATCTATATCTAATAATTATAATTGTCATCCAGCATGGAGCCACAATGATGACAACTCAATTGCTCTAAGGTTAAGTTGCCCTCATAGCTTCTGCAACATTTTAAGAGAATTGTCATTTCCTGTGTTTGTTTCCCAGATGCTCACATTAAAAGCTGTCTAGCAGCTCTTTGGCATCTATTAATGCTGAAAGCTAGGTCACAATTGATTTGTCGATAGTAGAGGACAGCTTGTCAATAAATCATGTCATAGAGAAAAAATAGGTCCTTACTCGATTAGTTATTGTGATAAGCCTTTCGAACATGTTTACGAATTCATGGACCTTAATGTGTGAGGATGCCATATGAATTTTTGTTAATGAAACCTGACAATGGGGAAGTTGAAGTGGTTTGATTGGGGGATGCTTGATGAAGTTGCTTTGATTGTGAAAGCTGGTGTTAAATTCATAGCACAATATAGATGCTTCCTTGGAAATTAGTTGCTGTTTCTGGAAAATTCTTAGCTTGCTTTTGATTGAAGACAAATTGTCAGTTACTGGCTCTCGGAAAATATTAAACTAGAAGGCATAGATTTGCATGCATGCGTTCTTTTTCATGATCTTTGGTATTCTTTGAGTAATCTTGGATGTAGTGTCCCAAGTTTTTAGAACTTTCCTTTCCCTATGGTTTCAGGTGACATCATTGATAAATGATGCAAAGGCAGGTGCATCTCTGAATGCTCCTGGGAGCTCTTCGAGCACCAGTGCTGCTTCAGGCAATTCATTACCTTCCATGTTTGCTGCTGGAAATGCACCTCCACTTTCCCCTAGAAGTACACCCGGTTCCCCTAGAAGTGCATCCGGTTCCCCTCGTATAATGAAACAGAGAGCTGGCCCTTCTAATTTGGGTTCTCCTTTGAAAGTAGTTAGCGAGCCAGTTAAAGAATTAATACCACAGGTTTGAGAGATGCCAATTTATTCAGATGTACTCTTTGAACATAGCTGAAGAATTTTCCCTGCATCTCTGAAGGTAAGTTGCTTTTGATGTGGTTAATTGCAGTTTTACTTTCAAAATGGCCGGCCGCCTCCAAAAGAACTGAAAGAACAATGCATATTGAGAACCAATCAATTCTTTTATGCTCACTCCGATGGTTTGCAGATAAATGGTAAGAAGATCCTGTTGGCATTCCTATTACTTTTACTAGTGTTTTCTCTGCCATCTATAATTCATTACTCTATCATTTCCTTGGTCTTTCAGACTTCAAATTAGTTACGAGGGAAATTTGCAAGTTGCCATCATTCTTCTCGACATGTCTTTTCAGAAAGATTGATGTTAATGGCACTGGCTTCATTACGAGGTCTGCATTTTGTCATTTTCTACCTTTTTTAAACTAAGTTCTTGCTTGGTGATGTGGGTAGGGGATGCCAGTGGTAAGTTGTGATATAGCCAAACCAAAATCAAGTGATTTTGACTGAGCTGTCTTTGCTAACTTGTTCGATTCTGTCTCCTATATGGCATGAGTAGGCTTCCAGTACTGGAAGATCACCAGTATTTACTGCATGCGTTTCCACATTTTCGGCCTAAGCATACTAATAAATTTTGGATCCTGGTCCAATCATTGTACTAGTTTTCCAATTCTTCTATATAGAGCACCTTTATCGTTCCAGTTTCTTTATTTGCTCTCCTCCACAATTTGCTGTTTCCTGAATGTCCCTGTACATGCTTGTCCATGGGTATCTATGTCAACTTTGCTTTGAGAAAGAAGTAGTTTTATCAGAGCAAACCCGAGAATAAGGCACATGGTAGTCCTTGTGAATTTCAAATTATTTGTAGTAGTGTTTCCTCTTTGACTTCATGGTAATGTGATTTTCTTTTGCAAAGTTTCCAGCCAAAATCACTGACTTTATATTTTAATTTTCTGGAGAAAGGGATGCAGTAGTTGATTGCATTATCGGTGGCTCCAATTTTGGTACAATGTTTTCTCACTGTAGCAGCTACCAAAACATTAATATTATTTTCCTAAATTAGTGGTCCATGACAATTTTGTTGAGAAAATAAATTCAGCACTCTCACGCCAAATCCTCTTCTTTAACAAGGAAAATCATAATATACTTAACTCGCTCAGACTAATAACCCACTTGGGTCCCAACTCAACTGAGTCATGGTCGGTAAGTCCTCAAAAATGCTATTTTTATGATGCTGCGCATTTTCTCTTTTCATTTACTTTTCTAGTTTGCATGGCCTTTCAAATTGTCCATGGATTTTTTTCATTATCTTTTTCAGAAGCCTCAGAAATATGCTGCAAAGGTTAAAGATGGTTCTTACAATTACGATGGTATTTGAATGCCACTCACTTACGCTTCAGTTACTTGAGTGCTCAAAGTATCTTAGTTCCTGATTTTTCTGAAGCCATCAACTTAATTTGAATTTTTGGGACCATGGCTTTTTGGTACAGGGAGGCAATACTGTCCCCTTGATCCTTTGACAATTTTATAACCATCCTACTAGTTAACTGTCAGAATCTTACACTTTCATGCACCCAGGCAGGTTTAGATAGTGAGTGAGCTTGCGAACTTGAGTTGGAGCTATAGGTATTAAAACTCAAAAAGTTGGATGATCGAGAGTGAGATGTATAAACAAATGCATTACCTGCTAATACTTGTGCTATTGTTGATAATGTTGGTGGAATAACATAAACCTAACGGTGTAGCTGACACCTATTCCACAAGCACAGATAGAGCATGTTAAGACGTTCCTTCTTCATATTTGCATTCTTCTCAATTGGCTAATATATGTTGGGGTGAAAAATTGGTTCTCACATGAGCTAGTGATTTATGTTTTGTAGAGGCCAATTGAAATTCAGATTCCCTTTCTTGGCTATTGTTTCATCATTTTTCTCCTAATTAGTATTGTTGCTGTTTGTTGGGCTTATCTTTACTCTATAATTGACTGATAGGGATGCGTTTGCTGATTACTGGATAAATGGGAACATGTTGACACTGGATGTAGCAACTCAAATCTATAAGATTTTGAAGCAACCAAATCTCAAGTATCTCACTCAGGTTCAGTATGTTTTCCTTACTCACGTTTTCTCTGATCCTTCTCCTCTGTAGGTTGCAGTTTTGGGAACTTTTTGGGGTTATCTTACTTTTGCAACTTGTTATTGACTAGATTGGTGTATATATACTGTTTTAGTTTCTGATATGTTGTGTTTTCCGACTTTTCCATAGGATGACTTCAAACCTGTGCTTCGAGAGCTTTTGGCTACTCACCCTGGACTGGAGTTTTTGCAGACCACACCTGAGTTTCAGGAAAGATATGGTTTGTTCCTGACCTGTTGTAGAGATTTTAGTTATTATAATATGATTTATTTTCCTTTTGTGCTCCTCAGATTTGCTCATATACCATTCTAGTTACTTTCAGTGAATATTGTTACTATATTTAAAATGGAGTTTATAGTATGTGATATGATGTTCTTTCCTTTATGCTCCTCATTTGCCCATATGCCGTTCTAGATGCTTTCAATGAAAAAGTGGCTCTGTGTAGTAAGTAGTTTGTGACTGAAAAATAGAGATTGCAGTAGGTTGGGTCTTATAGGGTACCCGACTTGTCCCAAACCCCAATAGGACTTAAAATGGGTTGCAGTTTAGGGTTATGGGACAGGTTAGGATTTTATTTGCGGAACCTTATAGGGTTTGGGACTTGTCTTGCGGGTATCCCAAAACCTGAAAAGTGAGACCTATTTTATCTTTTTTGATTTGTAGAATTTCTGGAAGAATTTGAAATTGAAAGAACTTGAAATTAAAGTGGTTGCATAATCTAGATTTCCATGATTGGGGATGTGTAACCAAGATGGTTTGCTGTTTATATTGTGCTAGACAATGTTTGAAGAAGAATTTAATAACCACATTGGTTTCGAGAACCTGTCAAGAACCCAATAACTTAAGTGGGATGGTTTTAGCGTTCCATTTGCAAAACCATATAGTTTTTGGGATGGGTCTGGAAAATACTCAAAAGCTAGTGAGACGGGTTGTTCCAAACCCATTCCGCTGCCATCCCTACTAAAATGGGGGTATCTGGTGCACATGGCTCCCGCCGCGGGGTTTTGGGGAATGGTTGATGTATACAGCCATACCTGTTTGGTTTCAGAAATTGCTTTTGGTGAAAATGTAAATGAAAATAGTTGTCGTTAGTTTCCTATTTTCATGAAAATGTGTTTGTTTCATGAAAATGAGAATATTCTGTTTTGGAATAAATTGCAAAACCATGTTTGGATGCATTTGAGTTTCTTCATTGGTTTAATATCAAGTCTCACTGTATTTCCAATCATCTGATGAAATATCTAACAATTATTAAAATAAGGATATCGATAGAAACAATTATTTACAAATTATCTAAGTTCATAATTAAATACTTAATAATTATTAAGTAAAGGTCATAAAATATCGTGATTGTCTTTTCTCATGAATTAAACATTGTTTGGTTAGTTTTCGTTTCCGAAATAGATAGTACTATTTTCCCTTTGTAGTCGCAAGTTTGGCTCATTGAAGGGAAATAATTTCATGAGGAAAAATGTGTGTCAGGTGTTGTTAACAACCCTTATCAGAACAAAAGATCTTTGTTTGTGACTTCATCCCAATGACTTAACAAAACTAAATTTGCCATGGCATCTATAAAGTCTGATTACACGGAGTGCATTCTGTATCCATTGATCATAAAGAAAAAATATGTTCTGCTTTCTGACACTTAGGAAGTAAATTTTACTGCTAGTAATAATGTAGGTACTAACTATACTGAGGACTTTTTGATTAAATTATTTCCGCAGCAGCAATTTTTTATGACATTTAATAATTCTATATTGGTTTATGATTTGCCGGTTAAAAAGTTGCTCTCAGTAGTTATGGGAGCATCGTTTCTGATAGCCTAGCCTTAATAGTTTTTCCTGCTTCTTGCTTCAGCTCAATTCTGATTCAAGTCTGTTAGACTCTATATTTTGTTTTTCTCCTTCTCTATATATTTAATATGACTTTCTTTACCATGCGCAGCTGAAACAGTGATATACAGAATATTTTACTACATAAATAGATCTGGAAATGGCAATCTGACTCTCAGGGAATTGAAACGTGGGAACTTGATTGATGCAATGTTACATGCAGATGAAGAAGAAGATATAAATAAAGTCTTGAGGTAAAAAAACGTACGATGATGTTTTCTCCTAGTTATTCATTAGGCATTTCTGTCCTTGCAAAATTTTCACGTTGGGGCTTGTCCATCCATTTCTTCGTAGGCAGATTTGTTTAATTGTACATCAGTAAAAGCCACCAAGAGTTATAATCTCTCTGTGAGATCGGTTCATGCATAATCTGATTCTTCTGCATTGGTCTCTAAAAGTAGCTATGTGATGGATTAATTGTGTAGTTGGGAAAGTAATGGTGCTGCCAGAGTAATCTTTTGTGGTGTTTGCTTTTACAAATATTCTCTCTGCTTGCACCATTGATACTTTAATTCCTAATGCAGGTATTTCTCTTATGAACATTTTTATGTCATATACTGCAAGTTCTGGGAATTGGATACAGATCATGATTTCTTGATAGATAAGGAGAACCTTGTCCGATATGGCAATCATGCACTTACCTACCGAATTGTAGATAGAATATTTTCTCAGGTTTGTGTCTACTGGATGTAATTACTTGACCCAGATTCCTGCTATGATGGACAACTTGGTGCTTATGGAAATTCTCTCTTTTCTCCTGAATGATCTCAGGTCCCGAAAAAATTCACCAGCAAAGTTGAAGGGAAGATGGGTTATGAAGATTTTGTTAACTTCATACTGGCTGAGGAGGATAAATCTTCTGAGCCTAGTCTTGAATACTGGTATGTCAGGTCTCCTAATACTGTAAACCCATTCAGGCATTGCTGAGTGATGAATCTTGAGGTCATTGAAAAACTTGTCCAGTTGTGCAACTCTTAGTCGGATAACGCAGAAAGGAAATTGTTAAGATCTCTAATTTTTTTCAGTAAGTGTATTTTTCTTTTAGCAATTCATCTAGAGGCTGAAAACAAAGGAGGTGTTTTGTTCGATGATAAGAACACTTCTCTATGTGTGCAGGTGTATGTGTGTGTATGGGGTGAGTGTGGGTGGGCACATGGGGGTTGTGTGTGTATTGGGTGAGTGTGGGTGGGCACATGGGGTGTGTGTGTGTATTGGGTGAGTGTGGGTGGGCGTGTGTGTGTGTGTGTGTGTGAGAGAGAGAGAGAGAGAGAGAGAGAGAGAGAGAGAGAGAGAGAGAGCATATAAGAAATGTAGGCATTCTGTATTGCATGTAGTACTTAGAGAGAGAGAGAGAGAGAGAGAGAGAGAGAGAGAGAGAGAGAAGAAATGAGGCATTCTGAGCATGTAGACAGAGAGAGAGAGAGAGAGAGAGAGAGAGAGAGAGAGAGAGAGAGAGAGAGAGAGACAGACAGAGAGAGCATATAAGAAATGTAGGCATTCTGTATTGCATGTAGTACTTCAGTATTATCTGGCCAGATTGAAAATCTTCCAAGGAGAGAGCATGTAAGAAATGTAGGCATTCTGTATTGCATGAAGTATTTCAGTATTATCTGGCCAGATTGAAAATCTTCCGAGGTTTATACTGTCAGTATTTTCATGGATCATGTGTCCATATTTTCTTGATCATGCTTCTATATCTTCCAAGGTTATGTCTAATGCAAATTTCTGATGATCTGATTTCAAAATTTTATGATTGTGTTTTATGCTGTGACATTTTTGTACATGTTTTTACCTTGAATATAACTTGATTTCTGACTTTCTTTCTTAGGTTTAAATGCATAGATTTGGATGGAAATGGAATTTTGACCCGAAATGAATTGCAATATTTCTATGAGGAGCAGTTGCATCGTATGGAGTGCATGGCTCAAGAGCCTGTGCTCTTTGAGGATATTTTGTGTCAGATAATTGACATGATTGGGCCAGAGGTTTGCTCTGTTTTTCTTCAGAACTATATTGTACATGGGATTTATGTTCTGCAATGGATGAGGAGAATGTTGAAGAATAATGCCAATGTCTTGTCATCGATCTTTTCCTTTGATTACATGTTACTTTTATAAGTGCATATTTTAGAGTACATGCCTGCTAGATACTGATTTTTCTATGTGAGCTCTTGAGTATGTTTCCAGGGAATTAGTATCAAAATTGCTTGGATCTTGAGAATTTGACCACATTAAAGTGGTACTTCTTTAATTGCTTATCTTACTGTAATTAACAGTTTAAAAGCCCTTGGTTGCAGAATGAAAGTTATATCACATTGAATGATCTGAAAGGCTGCAAACTCTCAGGAAGTGTATTCAATATTCTTTTCAACCTCAATAAATTTATGGCTTTTGAGACCCGTGATCCATTTCTCATTCGTCAGGTAGGAATTTTCCATATCATATATTAAAAAAATTCTACCACTTTTTCATTAGACAGGAATGATTGTTTAATTGGCGTGGTTGTCAGCTTTATACTGGTTTGATATTTCTACCTGAAACAGGAAAGGGAGAATCCAATGTTGACGGAGTGGGATCGCTTAGCCCATAGAGAATATATTAGGCTTTCAATGGAAGAAGATGTTGAAGATGCCTCTAATGGAAGTGCAGAAGTATGGGATGAGTCCCTTGAGGCTCCATTCTAAGAGTGATTGGGTAAGATAGTATATGATGAGTTTATTCTCCCAACCTTTATCCAGGCTTGAGGATAAATGATATGAGAGATGAGCATGAGTTAGCAAGAGACATTGTTGGCCAATTGAATAGAAAGAAGACCCTGGTCGCAGAAAAAGTTTCCTTTTTACACTTGTTATGCGTAGTTGGTCTCTTTTCATATTTTTGATCAGTTATAACTTTCTCTATATATAAAAAACAATCATCAGTTTTGTTTGTCAAAGTTGCCCATGTAATTCCATCAATTGCCCACCCACTAAATTTATTTAATGGATGAGAAAACTTTCTTAAAACCTATGACTATGGTTTTAGAAGATAATTTGATATTCACTTTCCTCCAAAAATTTCGGTCCACTTTTGCATCGTATCTTCTAATGTGTTAGTTTTTTTTTTTTCCTTTCAAACATGACTAGTCTAACAGATGACTATAAGTTTGAAGGATAATCAGGTTTTTGTTGAAAAATTTTGAGGAATTGTTCTACCATGTTTAATTATCGACTTCATTTGCACGCTTGCAAGTCTCTAATGATCTTATTTTGTGGCAGTTTTTTAAGAAGAGAAAAAATCATCATCGAGAACAGGCAACGAAGCAAGAGAGCCAACCTGGAATGAATTACCCGATGGATTGTCATTCACCTATGAACTTGTTGAGAAGAGGAACTTCTGCAGATGGTCAAGATGGCCTGCCACAGAGCAGAGGCTTCTCTAAGAAATCGGACGTGGGCTGATACTTGGACTTTCGGCGATAATAACAAGTACCAAATTAAGATTTCTGTGGAGGAAATATCGGCCTAAACTACACTCAATTAAAGTCCAATTCTAAGCATTGACGCCATTGGTGATCTTCTTGCCAGTTTCTGAGATATTTGTTTCTCTAGCATAAGTGGTTGGTGCTTATCTTAATAACTTTAAGTTTTGAACATCAGTTTGGTGATTCTTCTAGTACTCAGAAACTGGTACAATCATTTGGCAAGGTTGGAGAGGTAGGCAATTCTTTCCGTTTTTCTTTCCCATTTTGTTGGTAGATTGTTCGAATAATGGTTATTTATGAATGGGTTTTGGTAGTTTAGAAGAAACCAATCACCGTAATAGTGATAATAGATCATGTTGTGACTGCGACTTTATGATCTGAAGGCATATGTTCTGTTCTTTCTTTTTGTTCGGATGCTTGTCTCTTTCTTTTCCAGTGTTTTTTGACTATGACTTTGTGTATTATGTTCTTTTCTTATCAGATGCTTGTTTATCGATAACATGATGTCAGCAACAGCTCGTTTTCAGATAAGTCTGCCACAATATATAAATATTATGGTGAAAATGTTATGTCCATGTCTCTAAATCTAAATCTGCTAGTAAGTTTGCATTACACTTACTTTTTCCGCTATTGGTTGGTGTTCTTTGTGGCGATATCAATGCCACAACCAGCAGAGAATTTTTTTTTTTTTTTTTGTGTGAGCGCCGTGGAGATCAATATATTTGTGGATTGTGGATGCGTGGGTAGACATGTTTCAACGAGGCATTGCCTTCGTAATATTTGGGTTTACATGATCTTCAGTGCCTTTGTTGGTCTTTGATTGGCGACACATAAGAGAGTTAATAGAAAAGCTGTAGAAGTGACCCTATCCATGCTCAAGCGGGGGCGAGGATTCTCATTACTCAAATGGTGTAAATCTGTGACATGAGTGTCATCTTCATGAACATTAGCAATTCTTTACACAATTTTCAAATTTCACGTCTCAAAATATATCCCTATAACTACACGCAATAGTTTACTCCGCTAGTATTGAGCTTCTCTTAGGTTGAATGTCTTACAATCAAAATGATACATGCGGCATAATATTACGCGGTGCACAAAATGATATATGTGAACTAAATCATGTGGAGGCAGGTAGCCAAGAGCATGTTTAGCCCCAGTGTTGAAAGCAACATTTGCCATCTGCGAAAATAAAATTTCTCCCCAGAGGTGTCTCTGGTCCGTCGTTGCGAAGATCTGTATAGATGCCAGTCGAATCCGCTTCCAATATGATTTTAGTTTATCCCAGCGACATGGCCCAAGATACCACCACATTTCGACCTTAAGTACAGAACATATTCCTTGTGGTCTAGCGAAAGCCTCTTGCCATGTTCATCCCAAACAAGACCGCCAGCAGCTGCTTTGCTGGGTTGCCACGAGTGGCCCCATACGTATTGAGTTCGACTCACGCTCACAAGGAGGCCAGCAGCTGCTTTGCTGGGTTGCCACGAGCGGCCCCATACGTATTGAGTTCGACTCACGCTCACAAGGAGGCGGCAACGGACGGCCGGATGGACCGAAGGATGATCGATTGCATGATTCTCCATCCGCAGTTTACTTTAGGTTCTTAGTAGCAATTCCTTGCAAAGATGACTCGTCAATTCAAGCCACAGCTTAAGCTACTTTCTGTAATGCATTGAGAACGGTGTCCATGCATTTGCAAATCAACACATGGCAAGCTTGGAAGGGTTTGACAAAGTAACTTGATTTAGTACATTAGATGTGGCGGCGTACCCCCTTCAACGTGACATGTCCTAGGATTCGAGATCATCATGAAAAATAAGAGCAAGACCAAACGAAGACTTTCATAGGAGACCATTGGAGCAGCCAATCGTAATGCTTCTAGAGAGGCATGTTTCGATTCGAGTCTAAATTTTGATATATTGTATCATATCGGAACGCCTGTCTTGACTTGACTATTGACTCAAGCTGTATTTACGAAATCAAAAATCATGAAAGGACACGCACATGAGAGATTATGAGAATGGAACCATTCACTCTTTCTTTTGTATCTTCTCTACTTCATCCCACTTTAGGTGCGACTTCTCCACGACACTAAACACTAACGGAACTCGGGAACAAAACCTATACAACATATTTACCCGCACATAATGCACCGTATAAGAAGTTACCGCGAAGTGGAGCTCGGAGTAAGAAGTTTTCAACATGGGGAAACCCTAATGAGCCCAAAAAGTTTGACTAATTAAAAAAAAAAAAGCAGACCAATTCTATTCACCGTGTCCGTGCGAAGTCAAAACTAAAAGCTTACAATCTCTGTCTCTCTCTCTCTCTCTCTTCCTGCTTTCTCCTTCTTCTTCTTCTGTGCCGACGTCGCTCCGGAAGCCAAGAAGAGGCCGAGAGATGAAGGCGGTGGCGCTGGTCAGCGGCGGCAAGGACAGCTGCTACGCCATGATGAAGTGCGTTCAGTACGGCCACCAGGTACTTCCGTCATCTTGTTGTCGGTCGTGGTCGTCGTCGTCGTCGTTGTTCTTGTGGTGGTTTGGGGTGTTTGGCTTTTGAGCTTTCCCCGAAGTTCGATCGATGCGCGCGGTATGATGATGATGATGATGAGGAGGAGGATGATGATCTCCTAAACTTTTTCGGACTTCAGATTGTGGCGCTCGCGAATTTGATGCCGGCCGACGATTCTGTGGATGAGCTCGATAGCTACATGTATCAGACTGTATGTGTCCCTCTCTCTCTCTCTCAGTATGCGTTTGTTTTTTGCCCAATTTACATTTGGAGTTGTTCTGCTGGAGTGATGAGTAGCGAGCGACGGTTGTGTGCGGCGATTAGATGAACGAGCTCCAAGTTGCGAGGCAACCTTGAATGCGCTTCGAATTTCGTGGTTTGCTCGGGTCATGGATTTAGTCGGTTACGGTATTGTCGATGGAAGCTTCTCTGTGCATCAAGATGGTTTCTGGAGAACTTCTTGTGTTGTAGGCGTGATCGGAGATTGGCATCCTGTGCTCTTGCGCTTTGCGTAATAATCGCGTAATATAATATATGGTTTTCTGCCATTATTGCTTATGTGTTTTCTTTTTGGACTCTTTTTAATCGTATTAATCTCCTAAGGATGTTAATTGGGACGTCAGATGAGGTGCGAAGATAGGTAAAGGGAATTGTTGTGTGAAGAATGTTATGATGGGAAATATTCATGGCCTGCTGCCATATGGACTTCATGAATCTGCTGTTTGACATCTTTACGATTTGTGATATGAGTAAAGTGCCTCGTTTGCATCAAGGTTTTGACATGTTGGATTTTGCTGACTTTGGGCTGTTTTACATTGCTGATGTCAGGTTGGGCACCAAATAATTGTCAGTTATGCGAATTGTATGGGAATTCCATTGTTCAGAAGACGAATACAAGGATCTATGAGGCAAGTTTTTGTGCTCGGTTGTTTGTAGTAGCGAATATGTATAAGTAATTTGTGCCATACATCCTCCCAAAGAATGAATGCAAGAGACTTGTGGCTAGATAGTACAATTACTTGCAGCTGGCTTTAGATTGTTTGATAGATCATTTTTTATTTTATTTTTCATGTTGTTTAGGGAACAAAAAGAGGTGAGATGAGTAATAAAGTTCCTTGAGATGACGAAAGAACAAGTTAAATGGCTTTTTTTACTGTCCTCGACTGAACTACGATGATTTGACCT
This sequence comes from Syzygium grande, assembly GCA_024733475.1. Lineage (NCBI taxonomy): Eukaryota > Viridiplantae > Streptophyta > Magnoliopsida > Myrtales > Myrtaceae > Syzygium > Syzygium grande. Next base: position 26,574,380 of record JAMXDD010000007.1, read on the forward strand.
TGAGGGTGAATAATTTTAAGGCCAACCCAAGGCCACAAGGAAAGCCGGTGTCAATTGGCTTACCTAATTTTTTGGACAACACTATTTTTGTTTTTCAAAATAAGCAAATTGTTCCTTTCTTAGGGTCTTTACAGAGTTACTGGAGCATCATCACTAGCTTCGGATAAGTATTTTTAGTCATTATGATTGATGCTGTCGTTATCCACATCCCCCAGCATACATCTTCCATTCCAGCAAAAATTACCCGGCCGTGTTACTTTTTCTCTCAGAGCAAAAAGACCTGTTTAATTGTCGCGGTGAAGAATTTGACTGTTACTACAGAGCCATACCATTTCTTGTATAATTTTTCATATATTGGACTGTGCTCAGACAGGCACCAGAAGCTTTGCTACAGTGCAACTCCTGGGGATGAAGTTGAAGATATGTATGAGTTGTTGAAACAAGTTAAAAAGAAGATACCATCAATTGAGGCGGTATCTTCGGGGTGCTATAGCTTCTGATTATCAAAGGCTACGGGTGGAAAGTGTCTGTTCACGGTTAGGGCTTGTTTCTCTGGCATATTTATGGAAACAGGATCAATCATTGCTTCTTCAAGAAATGGTAAATCGTTTTATCATTTGATATGACATTAGATAGTTGTTCAGTTCATTTCAACTTACAGGATTCTTTCTTTTGTTAAATCAGATTGACAATGGAATAGCGGCTATTACGGTGAAGGTGAAACTTTTATTTGAGCTGCTGCATCTGTTTCTTTTTTATATTGTAGTGCTTCACTTTACGCTTTTTATACAGATTAGTAAAGGTATAGCCTGGAACCATTAGTACTATAATTTGAAATATTTATTTTGTGAGGTGAAAGTCATGCTAGAATGAGACTAACAAGGATATGAATTTTGGATTCATGAACTGAAGTCAATGCATTGCCACCGTGGAGCTTTGCCTTTAGACCTGTTCGCCGCTTCATTACTGTACATTTATTGATCGAAATTCGTATTTTTCTTGTTTCAGCATTCAAAAGTAGAACACTATTTTTTTCTCATCTATTGTTTCCACGGCACTTGTTTTACCTCAGAAGTTACTGTCCCTTCTTCTTTCTTTCTTTCTTTCTTTCTTTCACCTGTCTTTTTTCTCTTCTGTAAAAAGTCTGTTTGCAGTAAGCTCTTTGGTGACATAGTTGCTGCTGAAGATGGATGTTATGATTTGAAATGGTGGCTAGTAAAGTACTTAGAGTGTGCAAATTGGGTTCAAAGATGAACTTCAGGTTGGCTAAAAGCCTAAAATACAAACAGTTGATGAGTCATTCTAGGTTTATTTGACATGCCGCTGGATGTACTTGTACTTTTTTAGCTGTCAAGTGTGAATGGGGATCTAGCATGGTGATTCTTAGCGAAAAGTATTTATTTATAGTGTTTCTATTTTTTCTTTTGGTCGGTATAGTGTTTGTATTAGATGGTTGTTATTTTCTCTTCTAAGACAAGTTGCCTTTGGATGTGACAGGTGGCAGCTATGGGGTTGAATCCTACCAACCATTTGGGGAAAGATATTTCTTTTTTGTACTCATACCTCCATAAGTTGAAAGAGTATGTAATGAATTCTCATTTTAAAGCATGTTTTAATCTTTTTGTTGTGCATTGAATGTAATTTTATGGGCTCTTTTTTTTTTTAACTTTTAAATCTTGGGCAGGTTGTATGGAATTAATGTTTGTGGAGAAGGAGGAGAGTACGAAACTTTAACCCTTGATTGTCCCCTCTTTGTAGTAAGTTTTATTCTTGAACTCATCCATGAAATGGGTTAAGTACTGTCTATTCTTTCGTTTTCTGCACTTCACAATCTGCTGCCCATCCTTTGTAAAGGGATATACTGTGATGAAAGGCAAATTACTAGAATCCGAAACAAAAAGTATATTACTGATGTGCTTGGCTCTATAGATGTGTTTACTTTGTTTACTTTGAAAAGTATTTTGCTGATATGCTAGGCTCTATAGTTGTTTTTACTCAGTTTACTTCGGGAAATGAGTTCTTATGTTTTTGCTTTTAAATTCTATACAAACCTATGTACATTTGCGCAAACAAAAGCAGTTTGATGAAAAACATATTGCTGATATGCTGGACTCTACTGTTGCTTCTACTTCATCTACTTCAGGAAATAAGTAACAAGCTCTTTGATTTTAAATTCTACACAGACCTCTCTCTCTCTCTCTCTCTCTCTCTCTCTCTCTCTCTCTCTCTCTCTCTCTCTCTCTGTGCGTGCGTGCGCGCTTACATTGTTTTGGATAAGAAAAGTGGTTTCTGGTCAATATTCTAAAATATGTTAGGTTCAAAACTTCTCCAGAATGCTCGAATTGTGCTTGAAGAATTTCAGGTTATTCTGCACTCTTCAGATTCTATAGCCCCTGTTGGAATCCTACACCCATTGGCTTTTCATTTGGAAACTAAGGCCAAATCCGCATCTCTGAGTGGTTGTGACAAAATGAATGATCTCCATCATGAGAATATGGGTTTAGTGTATGAGGTACATGCTGAGAGTTTGGAGGGATGTGAGGATGCTAAGGAATCTGTTGCTGATGTAACTGTTTTGACCAAAGCAGCAGATGATGGACTCCAGATCTCAACTAAGAAAGTGGACCTTCCATTCTCCATTTCTTGCTGGTTGGGAGCTTCAGAAAAAGCCTCTTCAGGTAAAGATCAATGTACTTAGTCTGCAGTAACAGTACATGGTTTTCTCTCCTTTTTGTTTGGCTCATCAGTAAACGTTTATCGTTGATCTTTATTTATATGCAACTTTTTGCAGCTCTTGATGTTTTCGATAATTGGCAGGTTTGCAGGATGACCTTGAAAGTGTTTTAAGGAAGATTGAAAAAGAACTTGCGGGACATGGTTTGGACTGGAGGAATGTTCTCTATGTTCACCTCTACATATCTGATATGAATGAGTTTGCCGTAGCAAATAATACGTATGTCAAGTTCATCACACAGGAGAAGTGCCCCTCTGGTGTTCCATCCCGCAGTACGATTGAGCTTCCTCTGCTTCATGTAGGTCTGGGAAAGGCCTATATTGAAGTTTTAGTCACGAAAAATCAAGAGAAAAGAGTCCTTCATGTACAAAGTATATCATGTTGGGCACCTAGCTGCATTGGACCATACAGCCAGGTAATTCCCTTCGTCGGTTATACTTTTTTATCAGTATTACGATGGGCTCCTCTAAAGTAAATTTAATCTATGTGCATGTGGACCAATTACATACAGAGTATACTTGCATGGAAAAAATGAAAGCGTACAGTAATCTGGATAATGATGCACCATTTGTGACGTCAATTGCCATCAATGCTTAAGATATTTCTGTACTTGAGTTAATTTGTAACTCTATGATTACCTCTGGTTCTCTCCTGGATGCCACTCTCTCTCTCTCTCTCTCTCTCTCTCTCTCTCTCTCTCTCTCTCTCTCTCTCTCTTTGCCCCGCTATACTTAATTGATTTTCCTGAGTTTGTTGTTATTTTATAGGCAACCTTGCACAAGAATGTACTTTATATGGCTGGGCAACTGGGGCTTTACCCTCCAACAATGACTCTCAGCAAAGGAGGTGCTGTAGCTGAGTTAGAGCTAGCACTAGAAAACAGTGAAGCTGTGGCTAAATGTTTTAACTGTTCAATATCTACCTCTTCTGTTTTGTTCGTCGTGTACTGCTCAGAATCTATTCCCTCATCAGAGAGGGGTAAAATTCAGGAGAAACTGGAGGCATTCCTTAAGCAGATTAGGTCTAGCCATTTGAAAGAAGGAAATTTGCCTAAGGTGCTCGATCACTTATCTCTGTATGTCCTTGTGCCTGATCTGCCAAAGAGGTAACTGAGTATAATTGGTTATACATGTTTTTCATCCTCTACTTTTGGCTTCCCTTTCTCTTTCACTTCCCCTCCAAAAGATTATTGTATACATCTCCATAAAACTATTGGAGTAATATACTGCACTACTGTAATGGCCTTTGGTAGGACTTAGTGTGCTCAGGTTTATTTTTAAAGACACCTAGTCACCAAGTTTTGGCATTGGAAACTGCAAAGGAGGTTTTCTACGTTATCAAACCAGCCCTTATTGTTTGTGTGGTAGAATGTACATGTTCGAATTGAGCCTACTGCAGTCAATCTTTCTTAATTTATCCAAGCGTCTAACCCCTTGAGCAATAAAAAAATCTGTGGTTTAGAGCCAGCTGATTTGGTTACCAATCATACTTTCTAGCACGAAAGATGTGGCACAGATAGTGGATAGTCCACAAATGCAAGATCATCTGCAACTTAAAGAAGTCATGGCATCTTCTTACCTTTCTCTGTTTCTTAGCAGACAAATTTAAATGTTTTGATGTGTGAAACTTGATTCATTAGACTATATGAATGCTGATCCACAGAACCTGTGAGACGAGAGGAAAGAGAGAATTTTAAATTTTTTGTTCAGAATTACAGAGAAGGCAGTATAACCTTATGAGAATATACTTCCTCGAACTTGCTGACTTTTACAAATCTCGCATGCTCATATTGAAAAGGATTACTTATTTAGTTGTCCCATGTCCACATCTACTTCAAGTGTATTCTCAGTTGACTTTACATTGTTGCAGAGCATTGGTAGAAGTGAAGCCATTACTATATGTCATGGATGATGCAGAAATGGTAGCTGAAGGCAAGTCTCTAACGAGAATGGGCAATTCGAGTTTTCAGCATGAAAGCTGGCATGATTCTTGCATTAACAGATTTATTGTCAATGGGATGATCTGTGCGGTAGTATTGTCAGTCACAAATGAGACTGCTGTAAGGTTATGTTCTGAGTTTCTTGCCGCCAATCGGAAAAGTGAAGACATTCAAAATCTTATATCAGAGAGGCAAATGGAAAGAATATTAAGATTTTGCATTTATCTCCTTGACAAAATTCTTGCAGAGAACAGTTTCTTTTGGGAAGAAATTGTGGTAAGTGTTTTCTTTCATTTTCTAATTCGATTCCCCATATTTTACTATATTTGCACATGATATCTTGACCATTCTCGCTTCACACATTGTGCCAAGTTTCAATTTGATGAGCCTTGAGTATTGTCAAGCTGCTCATCATCCTCTAGGAAAGAAAAATATTCTGCTACTGATTTTTGCAGAGCATTAGAACAGATTTTGCTCAAAATGTCAATTAACAAGTTTCTCTGAGGTCCTGACTTAATATTTTTGAGTGATTGAAGCAGTTGGGTTCTTTATGAAGCAAAGTTTGTATGGGAAAATTGAATCCTATCCTCCAGATAGTCATACATGTCAAGTTTTACTGCCCATCCTTTGCAATAGCTTCTTTCTCTGCTGTGAATCATTCTTATGAGTCCCAGTGAGAAGTGAATCTTCTCTCTTTAGCGTCCACATCTTCATTTTCTTACTAATATCTGTTCTCCCCTCTCTCTATTCTTTGCTTCTCTTTTGTAGAGCCTAAGGGTCTATTATCCAGTGAGACTGCAAATTCCCCTGGATACGTTATCACTGATTATCAAGAACGCCTTTAAAGAACTTGAAGAGATGCGTCGGCAACCTATCTTCAACCTTATCCCTGTCTTAGGTGCCGGGAGGTCTACTTCCATGGACGATCTGATAACATGTGAACTATTTGCACAAAGGACATGACTTGCACAAACTTTCCTGTAACTTTATATTTCCAATCTTGGACGTTCTGGCTGGCCTTTGCTTATTTTAAATGGTTATAGGAAATGACTGTCTTAAAGAATTCAGTATGAATTTTGATGATCACGGCTGCATTTCAGCTTGGTTTCCTAGACCTATTTCTGTGGTTTTTGCTGTTACTAAGGGTGCATTTGTTTTGGTGAAATTGTTTTTCGGAAAAGTGTTTTGTGGACTTTCATCCGTTTGGTTGTTCGAAAATGATTTGGTCAACCGAAAACACTTTCCGGTCAAGGAAAATATTTATATATAAATTTAGGAAAGTGAAGTCCCTACTTTAAGAAGATGAAAGCACTTTTCGGTATGGATTATCTTAAATTTGTTAATATTTTATTTCTCTTTTCTTTTTTCATTTTTTTGCTTTTCTTTTCTTTTTCTTTGTTTCTTTTTCCTTCTTCCTCCCTCCTCCACGGTCGCCGGCCTTGCGGCGGGCGGGCGATGGGCGAGCTTGCCGGGCGTTGGGAAGGTCGAGCCTCGCAAGGATCTAGCGAGCTCGAGCTCGCCGACGTCGCATGAGGCCCGACCTTGCCACCTCCATCTTGCCTGGACCTTGCCGCCTCCACCTTGCCTCAACCTCGCCCTAGGCCAGCGAGCTTAAGGCTCGGTAGATCCAGGTGAGCTAGGGCTCAGAGGCCTTGGCACATACACTGGGGTTTCAAGGCTAGCCTCCTTGAGGTTGGCCTCAATGAACCCCGGCTTTGAGCCCCAGTGACTTGACTTGCTGGGAGTCGAGTACCTAGGCACAAGCATCAGAGCCTTGAGTCCAACCTATGTGGAGGAAGGAGGAGAAAGAAAAGGAAAGAAAAGAAAAAAGAAAAGGAAAGAGAAGAAAAAAGGAAAATAATTAAAAATTTTGAATTTTTTTCAAAAAGAAAATAAAAAATAAGTAAAAAATAATTTAAAAGTTCGATTTTTTAAAGAAAATAATTAAAATAACGATAATTAAAAAGTTTGATTTTGTGTTTTTGCCTGAAAATGACAATTTATTTTTAGGTTCCGTTTATTTCGTGGAAAATTTGACATTTTTGAAAAAAATTTTCAAGAAGTAAAGTTCCTGAAAAATGACAATATTTATCGTTGTTTGGTTGAAATCTGAAAATGAACCGTAAATTATTTTTCAATATATTTTCTTAAATAAACAATGCACTATATGTATAATACAAGGGAGCTAGGCTCGACTTTGCAGGATTAGGGCCTAAGTTTTGGACAAGGGTCCTCCGCGTGGGCACTAGTGACTTGGGCACAAGGGGCAAAAGCCACATACTAGGGCATGGCCGCTAGGCCCCGAGCACATGCATTGGGGTTTCAAGGCTAGCCTCCTTGAGCCTGGCCTCAATGAACCAGGGCTTTGAGCCCCGATGACTCAACTATGGGAGTCGAGTACCTAGGCACAAGTACCAGAGCCTTGAGCCCAGCTTGTGTGTGCCTAGGGATTGAGCGCCGAATTGGGGGTCTTGGGCGCTAGTCACTTGGGCATGGGATCTCGATACCCGAGCATATGGGCCAGGCCTTGATGGATCCCCTAACGCAAGCACCGAACCGGGGTCTTGAGCCCAAGCGCCAGTGACTTGGGCACAGGAGCCGATTACTAAGGCACAATCGTTGGGGACTTGGGGCACAAGCATCGAAGTCTTGAGCCTGGCCTTTGTGGACCAAGGCTCAGCCTCGATGGACTCAGGCCCAAGTGCTGGTGACTTGGGCATGGGAGTCGATTACCCGGGCATGATTGTCAAGGACCCAGCCACAAGCACTAAGGTCCCAAGCCTAGCCTCGATGGACCCAAGTCCAACCGTTGGTACTTTGGGCACGAGAGCTAGGTATCCAGGCATGGTTGTTGGGGACTTGGACACGGGCACCAAGGTCCCAAGCTAGCCTCAGTGGATTTGGGCTTTGCCTCGATAGATTTGGACTCAGGCTTCGTATTGCGATCCCGAGCCCAAACTCAATGGTCCTAGGCCCGCACACCCATGATTTGGGCATAGGATCCGGGTACTTGGGCATGGCCGCAGGGGACCCAAGCACCAGCACCGGGACCTCAGGCCGGGCCTCCGTAGACCCAGGCCTAAGCACTAGTGACTTGGGCATAGGAGCCTTAGGCATGGGCATGGAAATTGAGGTCTTGGCCCAGCCTTTGTGAACTGAGGCCTAGCTATAGACGAACCGGTCTCAACCTCGATGGACTTAAGTTCGGGAGCCACATACCTGAGCATGACCGTCGGATACTTGAAAATAGGGGGAGAAGCAATCGACAAGGTCAAAACCAAAACCATAGTAGATCCAAGTCCAGAGAGAGAAGTAGATCGAGACCTCATGGTGAAATAATTTGCTAGAATTGCAAAAAGATGGGCCATTTGAGACGTAATTGTAGAGCGGAAAAAAGAATTTAGTATCAGCATATTGGAATCAAGGAAAAAGAAATTTGTGACTGCAACCTTTGAAGACACGCTTGCCCATGAAGCCTTAATTTGAGCATTGACAGACTGATTGAGTCTTTGGATTCTAGACTCAGATGCGTCGTTTCAGTCTACTTTGCGTAAAGAATTAATGCACAATTTTGTCACTGAAAATTTTGGAAAGGTTTGTCTTGCTAATGATAAACCTTGAAATATTATAGAGAAAGGTTATGTTTATATAAAGACTACTAAGGGGTATCAATGAAAGTTGCAAGATTTGTTCCTAACCTTGCAACTCCTTGTTTTCATATACTACTTGCATTTGATTTTCAAAGTCTCATTCTTCACTTCAGCCTTCCATCTCTAAAAAGTGGCAAACTCATCATATTTATCTTTCAAAAATAAATCCACGCTTTCCTATAGTAATCGTCAATAAATGTGACATAGTAGCATGAACCTCCAATGAAATGTACAAGGGCTGCCCCCATACATCTGTATGCACCCATTCTAATTTTCTTTTCTTTGGTTCTCTCCCAATCTTCGAAAAACTTATGCATTTCTACTTGCCCATAAAGCAATTCTCACATAGACCAATATCTATGGGCTTCAAATTATGAAGTTTTCATTGCAAAACATATGGTTGTACTAGGTCAAAAAAGAATATGATGGAAGCAAGAGGTGCAAAGCAAGGTTAGTAGCAAAAGGTTTTCAGCAAAGTTGACTATACAGAGATTCTCTCTCCAGTTGTGAAGTTAACTCCTATTAAGCTAGCGTTGAGTATTATTGCTTCTAAATATTTGCATCTAGAGCAGTTAGATGTAAGACAATATTCCTCAATGACGACTTAGATGAGGATACCTACATGGTACAACCAAAATGATTCAGGTTTCTTGTAAGGAAAACTATGTTTGCAAGCTAAAGAAAAGTCTATATCGTTTGAAATAGGCTTCCAGACAATAGTACAATAAATTTTACACTTTTATGTATAATAATGAGTTCGCTAGATGTGAAATGGATCACTACTATTACTTCAAGAAATTTGATGATTCCTATATTATCTTGTTGTTGTATGTGAATAGTATGCTTATTGTAGGATCTAGCATGAGAGAGATTAACGTACTGAAGCTGCAATTGTCAAAGAGTTTGAAATGGAGGACTTGAGAGTAGCAAATCAAATTCTTGGGATGAGGATCAAACGAAATAGATCTAATGGAATTTTAAAGTTGTCTCAAGAAAAGTATATTGAGAAGGTGTTGGACAAATTCAGAGTTCAAAATGCAAAACCAGGAAGTACTCCTTCAGGAAATCACTTTAAACTCTCGATAGAAGTAGTCGCCTTATGTGTCAACTGTTGGCAATTTGATGTATGTCATGGTGTGTACAAAGCTAGACATAACTCATGCAGTGAGAGTTATGAGTAGATTCATGGATAATCTCAAAATAATCATTGAAATGCGTTAAAAAACTTGACAGGCACTTCAGGTTTGGCACTTTGTTTTATAAAAAACAGTGTGACTTTAGAAGGCTTTGTCGACGGATCTTGTTGGTGACTTGGATAACAAGAAGAGCACATCGGGTTATGCTTTCACCTTAGGTGGCGTTTCAGTCAGGTGGAAGTCTAGACTTCAGTAATGCATGTCCCTCTCAACCACCAAAGAAGAGTGTAGTGCTATATTTGATACTAATAAGGAGATAATTTGGTTGAAGAATTTTATGAAGAAAATAGGCAATGAGTAGGATAGCAGTGTTCTTGTTAGTGATAGTCAGAGTGCTATTTGTTTTGCAAAGAATACGGTATTTCACTCAAGGACAAAGCACATTGAGTTGAAGTTTATTATATTTGATAACTTACAAATAAAGGGAAACTATCATTGAAGAAGATCCTTGGTGCAAAAAATCAACATGTTAACCAAGGTTGTCACTGCTAAGAAACTAAGTTTGTGCATTATCTTAGTTGACCTCCATGGTCACCGCTGAGGAGGCTACCGCACTAAGACAATTTGGGTTATAAAGACGAGTGAAAAATTTGAAAAACTATTATTTTTTTTATAAGATCAGCATCCAAGTGGGAGATTGATGGAGTTCTAGAGTCTGATAAGGGAAAGTAATATCAAAGTAGAAAAGTTTTTTATTAGTTAATGGCATACATGTCTGCTACAACTTGCCCTAGAATTGTGCTATATATTTGGCAATTTCTTTTATAGTCGTAACTTGTAACTTTGAAGACTGATACTGATAATGAGAAGTCGTCGAGAGCGGTACCGTGGTTTTTCCCTTTCTGATTTTGAAAGGGTTTTTCCACGTAAAAATTCATGTTTTCTTCTGTCTTTTTTTTCTTCTCTTCAACAAATCGCGCTCCTAACACATGCAACGACATATACATGGCTTCGATACCCTACCAAAATCAGTCTTTGTTGACGCTTAAATACCCAGCCACTACCTTCCCTCTGGTGTTTCGCATGCCATCTATGAGGAAGCACCAATTCGAACCCAGCGCCCCGATGAAAAAGTCGGCGTCCGACGCCATCAAGAAATTCACGAGCGGGTAGTTCGTGCTCGTCTCTCTCCCGAGGCTCGCCTCGTATACGGCCATCGAAGTGTTGCCTATTTGTCGCCTCACATCAGTGTGGTAGAAGTTCCAGCTCGCATATGATCTCGACTTATTGATGACTTCCTGGAGGCAACGGGTATGTTCCAATCATAAAGATAGTCGATGCCGGTGGTAATTCACAATTCATTGTTTCGTTTATTGTCATAGCGAACCAAGAATGTTGCTAGAAATCGTATCAGTCGACAAAAAGGACCAGAGTGTTTGAAACGGGAAACTAACCTGCATCTCAGTGGAGAGCCATATGCTGTTAAGGTGAGGAAACCGCTTCCTCATGCGGTCGGCGAGGCGTATGTACTCTTCGAATCCGACCACCTTCATTTCGCATGCCTTGTCGCCCATCATCACATGCATGCTTAGAAGTGGCCGAGGAACCCACGGTTTGTGATCGGACCACACGAGCTTTTCGATGTCAGACACGGGCTTCTCTGCAACTTCCTGCAATTGAAGATTTCTCATGAGATGACCGGTTAGAGATGACTGATTTCCCGTGGCAGGAGCACTTAAACTAACAACACAAACCTGTGGCCATTTTTCTGGTAGACCTGTGAGGACAATCTTTGCTGCTTCCGCTCCAAAAGCAGCATGGCGTGCCGTATTCATCAAGCCGCATGTGTACTCCGTTTGAAACCTCATCAAGTAACGGACCCCCTGGAAAAAACCATTACTAATCATCGCAACGGATCACAGAACCGAGCTTGAAGTAACCGTCGGAACAGGATGCAGTCATCTCTAACATGGCACTACTTACTCTTCCATCACTCTTTTCTATAACGAAACTGGGAAAACCTGAAAAGCTTTTCATGCATTTGGCAAAGTATTCTTGTACCTGCGCTCGCCACCATCTTATGTCCATTTCGCGATGATGTGAAATTAACCTCCGTTTATCTCCGTTGTCGGCTGCTGGTAAGTCCAAGGATCCCCCCATAACCTGAATTAGAATTCTTATTTGGCCGAACAGATTGAAACTGTCACACCCCGAAACCTACCATGATGGGGAATGACACGGCCGTCCTTTCGCCCAAAGGACGCAGCCTCAAACCACCCAAGAGCCCCAATGACATCGCCTCGGTTCTATTGGTTGCTAAGCAAAGAACCTGAAAGGTTGGGAAAAGAGGGGGTGAGCAACCACAGCTCAGTGAATAGTACATCTCTTCTAAGTAGATCGAGCAATCACTATGCATGTGTACCAAAACATTACCAGAACTTCAGAAGTCAAACTCAAGACATAAAATACATATCGAGTCACATAAGAGTTGTTTTGTTTCATCAAAAACTTTGTACAAGTCACAAATACATATTTAAATCCACCATCACAATTCAAACTATCAATGGTCAAATCCATTGATCAATCTCTATACAAACCACGTCAATGGTCCATTCCATTAACTAATCTCAAATCATACATCAATGGTCTATTCCATTGATAAATCTCATATCACATCAAACGTCGATGGTCCATTCTATCGATCAATCTATTGCTCAATATCAAACCATGGTCACGACACAAAGCCTTGTGACAAGGCTACCAAGATTCCCCTTGGCAAGGTCTCCACCTACAAAGCCGGTGGCTCGGCCTGAAGGATATCCTAAACCCGGTATGCATACCCCAAAACCCCTCAATGGGTTCACAGTCATATTGAGCATCAAATAATCATCCAATATCAGAAATCCAATCCAGAATACATTTCACAAACCAAACAAATAACTTTCTCATAATACGGCTCATCCGCCCAAAATACATGTCGTGAGCATTTCTCAAATCATTTCCAAACTCATTTCATAAACTAGTTCGTAATGCAATACACATATGTATCCTTTTGACAATATATTTCCAAAACAATTTCCAAATCATTCTCAACTGTTAAAAAGTAGTAGATGCCCGATCCATACTTTTATGCAATAAATATGTTCTTTCACAACTCGTATACGATTACTCAAATCCTTACTACTTTCAAAATATGAGTTTATAAATTCAAAGAAGAGATAGTACCACTCACCTGAAACCCGAAATATCCAATAACCTCCCTCACCCGCACCGATGATATCGCAAATCCTAACAATTAAACGAAAATCGATATCAAAAACCAAGTAATACTCCCCCTAACGCGTGACTCAAAAAAAAGACTAAGGCTAACTATCCAATAATCCGACACCCCGAGCCCACGATGGCTTTGCTCCAAGGAAAAATCTAAGTTCGAGATTCGGATCCATAAGCTGAAATTATTCACTTCGGGGAAGCTGAAATTATTCAGATCCGTGGCTGAAATTATTCGCACCGAAGCTGAAATTATTCAGATCCGAAGATTCTTCGATGCAGATGCAGAAATTCTTCAGACTCGAATTGAAATTCTTCGACTCAGAATTATCCAGACGCAGAATTCAGAACATAACTAGACATTTGGCATGAACTTCACAAAAGGAAAGCCTTGATTGTTTAACCTCCTCCACCGAACTCCGTTTTTGCGCTCTTATAGTCAAAACGAAGCTCTTCTAGCATACTTTGGATGTCCCAACATAACCAACCCAAACAACAGTCCAAAAACAACAATAAAAGCTCAGGAAAGTACTGTTCACGAAATTCCAGATTATGCTCTCAACTTGAAAATTTGATTCCGGACAAACCGCAACTCTGAATCGATATCCGTCAAAACGCACAGCCCCACAACACCATAATCTTTCAGTTTCATGGATATTTAAGACTTGGCAACCCAAAAATTTAGATTACGCAGCTCAAATCCACATACCTCTCATTTCCGAGCCCTAATTTCTCATTTCCGACCCCTAATCGAAAAATTACTCCGATAGGACTAACGAGGGTTGCTTGAGTACTTACTAGTTGTTGCGATATGAAGTCGAAACGACTCGGCGAGGACCCACGCGCACAAACCCTCATTTTCTTCTTCTTCTTCTTCTTCTTCTTCCTTCTCTCTTCCTCTCTGTCTTTCTTTCCCTTTTTCTTTCTCGGCCGTGCACTCCTTGGCTAAATAAGCTAAAGTGCCCACTTTTCTGCTTTTTTTTTTTTACTTTTCAACTCCTTTCTTTTCTTTTTACTTTTTGACTTTTCTCTCTTTTCTTTTCTTTTGGTTTTTCTCCTTCAGCCTACTTCTTTTGACCTGGTCAAAAGAAGAGCAAATATTACATTCTACCCTCCTTGAAAAAAATTTCGTCCTCGAAATTTAGCCTTACCTTAACTTTCAAACAAATGAAGGTATCTATTTCTTACTTCCTCCTCAAGCTCCCATGTGGCCTCTCTTTCAGTATGATTTTTGCCATTGAATTTTCACATAAGGGATTGTGCGTCGCCGCAACACTTGCTCCTTCTTATCCACAATGCAAAAAGGCCGTTCTTCATATGTCAGGTTTTCCCTTAATCTCAAAGGAGTAAAATCCAATGTGTTCAGGATTTGGCACATATTTTCGTAATAACGATACATGGAATACATTTATGAACTCCAAATAACGCTGGTGGCAAAGCCAATTTATAAGCAACTTTACCAATCTTTTCCAGTATCAAGAACGGTCCCACATATCTTGGACTTAATTTCCCGCGAGTGCCAAATCTCATATCATTCTTTATAGGTGAAACCTTTAGGAATATGTGATCTCCCACATCAAATTCTATCTTGCGCCTTTTAAGGTCTGTATAGCTTTTCTGACGGCTTTGAACTATTTTCAGTCGCTCTCGAATCAACCTGACTTTTTCTTCTGATTGTTGTATAAACTCAGGGCCAGTCAACCTTTTCTCACTAACATCATCACAACATATAGGAGTTATGCATTTTCGACCATACAGAACTTGAAAAGGTGTCATCTTAATGCTCAAATGATAACTATTATTATAAGAGGACTCTGCCAAATGTAGATGTTCATCCCAATAACCACCAAAGTTAATGACGTAGGATCTCAACATGTCCTCTTGCGTCTAGATCATTCTCTCTAACTGTCCATTTATCTGAGAGTGAAAAGTTGTACCGAAATTGGGTTTAGTACTCAATGCTTCTTAGAAATTCTTCCAAAATTAAACACGAATCTGGATTCCTATCAAAATCGACACTTACCAAAACTCCATGAAGCCTCACTATCTCATTGACATATCACCTTGTCCTAATTTCCGGTCAAAGGCCAAATTGATATGAGAAAAAGTGCGCGAATTTGGTCGATCGATCAACAATCACTCATGTAGCATTCAAGTCCAATTTGCTCATATCCTCGAGAATCGACTTCCAAGTAACGAGTAAAGTTGTAACTTCCAGAAGGCTTACGAGGCACTTGCTACTACGTTTGCCTTGCTTGTATTAATGGACAAACAAATCAAAATCTTTTAGAAGCTCCAACCATCTCCTCTGCCTCATGTTCAATTCTACTTGAGTAAAAATATACTTTAAGCTCTTGTGGTCCATAAAGACTTCAAGTTTTTTCTTCATACAAGTAATACCGTCATGTGATTTCAACTATCTTCAAGCATAAGCCCAACTTTACCATTTGCATCACCAAAATTCTGAAATTTTATTTTCCGTCCACTACTACTAAACAATTTCTAATTTCACATCTATTGCTTAATCTTCCCATTTCGCATTATTATCCTCAAATAAATCCACCGAAAATTATTATTTACAATTTGTCATGCCTAAAAGATCACGCTACCCAAATAGTCTAGCATCCAAACACCTCTTCTTCTTTTTATCAATTCCTACATAGTCTCTAATATCTCCAAAGTATCATCAATTAATAAAATACCATCACGACAATTTTCTCCAATACCATAAAGTTCATTATCATTCGCCACCACTTGAAGTATAATCCGCAAAATATCCAAATAATCAAACATATCACAACCTGAATTTTCACACATTGTTGATTCTCCTTTCAACATTTTGTTTACTTCTATTATGTACATAGTCCAAGAATATCACATCATCCACTTGAAAATTCGTGTAAATCAATTCTTATTTATTACACCAAAACTTTTGAATACTTTTTCTGTCATTACTAACACCTCGAGAAGAGATTATAGTAACACCCTCCACACCAACCTTTCTCCATGGCCTTAGCAATCAATTCACCAATTTCTCTCTCACCATTAGTCGATATTGTTCCAACCCATGCAATCTCCTCTTATGTTTGTGCTTTGCTTTCTAAATTTGGTACCATTACACCAACTACTGATGAGGCCATATCCCAGGTCTATTACATTCATCCAGCTACAACTGACTTGCATCACTCAGTGAATATTGCTCGTATGAGGATTGTAGCACATGTGGATAATTGGTTGCATTTGCAATCTGTTTTACAAGGCTAGGACTTGTCCTTGAATGCTAACACCCTTATCACAGTACCACTGTCCTTTGTTACCTTGAGAGCATCAAAGCTTTCCTCAGTCACCACATTATGACTCCTCAATCCCAAAGTGACCTTCATATCAGATTCAAGGTCTTCTACACCCTTAAACATCACAAAACAAGTCTCGATTCCAAATTTAAAATCTTTTATAGTATAATTCCTTGGCCAACTTGCTCTGCTTCTTGCGAGTTAGGATTTAGATCATAATAGCCCTCTTTATCTCCTCGTCAAAACTGCTCCTAAAAATCTTAGTATATATTCTCGGTATCAAAGGCAATAATTCGCTTGCTTTTGTTATCCCTTACAAGGCAAAGCATGCTTCTAGTGCTTTCTCTGCATTGTTCTCTCGCCAAATTCCAACGATGGCATTCGCAATCAAGGTCAAGAAAATCACAAGGGTTTCACAACTGCAGTTATTTGTATCTCTCCACCTTCCTCACTATCCACCCAAGCCAAAACAAAAGACACAAAGATAGCAACTAGTAAACTCCCAACTAAGGTTTCATTGAATTGATCTAAAATCAGTATAAAAATCAACACACCCCTGTGCTTCTCCAACTCATTAAACCCGTAAATATGTTGCCTCTTTTCTACTTCTTAATTCAAAGACTGAAGCACTCACCTATTGTTACCATTTTACCGAAAACCGCAGCTGCAGCTGAAATTGATGGCCTCCACTAGTTCCACAAAAATTCTTTAGAGTAAGATCATAACCTGCTATTTAGAAGTTCACAAACTGATCGCACTTATTTACCATAAGTAAATCTCTGTCTCAAATGTCAATTCAAGCTTATAACTTCTAAGATCAATTCTTATCATACCAAATATCGACCCGTATCAGAACTTCCAATACAAATTCTCCTTTTCTAACCAAGAAATAATAATCAGAAATAATAATCTATCTCAACCAGTCACGATGTAATTCTCAAAATCCCAACTTACTATCTAGAGATCACAACTTATCAGAACAATGATCATGATTTATCACTTCCACAACATTAGTAGAGCGATTCTACTGACTAACTGCTTCAAATCCTCAAGTGCTATTTGTCTTTCTGTAGGATCTTCTAGTACATCAATATGTCTTTGATGAACACCGCTATAGATCTATTTGTACACTCTATGAATACTCGGTTCATCAAAAACATGAAAGCAAAAGGCACAATCATTAATCCAAGACCCATGATCAGAAATTCTTAATGGCCATATCTCGCTTACGAAAACAATTCTAAGCACATTGTCTCCTTCTCTTTTCAAGTTCAGAAAGTGTCATGCAATGCGGTGTCTTAAAGAAACTGATGCACCCAATACCCATTCGATATCAGCAGATAAACTTGGTAGATTCTCAAGAAACACATCTAATAACAACAATACTTTCCAACTTCACAACATTCTTTCTTATGTCTTTCATATCGGCCAGGTAATCACATCAGTATCATAATGTGAGGATAACCAATCAATCACCTGAAATAATATCAAAATCATGTATATTCAACTCCACCAGATTTCCATACAACTCTTTATCATCCATTCGAAACACACTTCTTAGACACATGATTCGCAACTAAGAAATCACTACTTTACAGAGTGAAGTATGCTTCTCTGAATCAGAACCAACGGTCACCTAGACCTTAAAAGAAACATACGTCCCAACGCACTACCTCATAACGTCCCATAGACTCTGTACCCCAAAAATCATATCCTAAGCTCTGATACCAACAAATGTCACACCCCGAAACCTACCATAATGGGGAATGACACGGCCGTCCTTTCACCCAAAGGACGCAGCCTCAAACCACCCAAGAGCCCCAATGACATCGCTCTCGTTCTATTGGTTGCTAAGCAAAGAACCTGAAAGGTTGGGAAAAGAGGGGGTGAGCAACCACAGCTCAGTGAATAGTACATCTCTTCTAAGTAGATCGAGCAATCACTATGCATGTGTACCAAAACATTACCAGAACTTCAGAAGTCAAACTCAAGACATAAAATACATATCGAGTCACATAAGAGTTGTTTTGTTTCATCAAAAACTTTGTACAAGTCACAAATACATATTTAAATCCACCATCACAATTCAAACTATCAATGGTCAAATCCATTGATCAATCTCTATACAAACCACGTCAATGGTCCATTCCATTAACTAATCTCAAATCATACATCAATGGTCTATTCCATTGATAAATCTCATATCACATCAAACGTCGATGGTCCATTCTATCGATCAATCTATTGCTCAATATCAAACCATGGTCACGACACAAAGCCTTGTGACAAGGCTACCAAGATTCCCCCTTGGCAAGGTCTCCACCTACAAAGCCGGTGGCTCGGCCCAGTATGATATCCTAAACCCGGTATGCATACCCCAAAACCCCTCAATGGGTTCCAAATCATATTGAGCATCAAATAGCCATCATCCAATATCAGAAATCCAATCCAGAATACATTTCACAAACCAAACAAATAACTTTCTCACAATACGGCTCATCCGCCAGAAATACATGTCGTAGAGCATTTCTCAAATCATTTCCAAACTCATTTCATAAACTAGTTCGTAATGCAATACACATATGTATCCTTTCATAATATATTTCCAAAACAATTTCCAAATCATTCTCAACTATTAAAAGTAGTAAATGCCCGATCCATACTTTTATGCAATAAATATGTTCTTTCACAACTCGTACGATTACTCAAATCCTTACTACTTTCAAAATATGAGTTTATAAATTCAAAGAAGAGATAGTACCACTCACCTGAAATCCCGAAATATCCAATAACCTCCCTCACCCGACCGATGATATCGCAATCCTAACAATTAAACGAAAATCGATATCAAAACCAAGTAATACTCCCCTAACGCGACTCAAAAAAAAGACTAAGGCTAACTATCCAATAATCCGACACCCTCGAGCCCACGATGGCTTGCTCCAAGGAAAAATCTAAGTTCTGAGATTCAGATCCATAAGCTGAAATTATTCAGACCCGAAGCTGAAATTATTCAGATCCGTGTTGAAATTATTCAGACCCGTTTGAAATTATTCAGATCCGTAAGATTCTTCAGATGCGTTGCAGAAATTCTTCGGACTCGACGCTGAAATTCTTGACTTTAATTATCCAGACGCAAAATTGAGAACATAACTAGACATTTGGCATGAACTTCACAAAAGGAAAGCCTTGATTGTTTAACCCTCCTCTACCGAACTCCGCTTTTATGCGCTCTTATAGTCAAAACGAAAACTCATCTAGTATACTTTGGATGTCCCAACATAACCAACCCAAACAACAGTCCAAAAACAACAATAAAAGCTCAGGAAAGTACTGTTCACGAAATTCCAGATTATGCTCTCAACTTGAAAATTTGATTCCGGACAAACCGCAACTCCGAATCGATATCCGTCAAAACGCACAGCCCCACAACACCATAATCTTTCAGTTTCATGGATATTTAAGACTTGGCAACCCAAAAATTTAGATTACGCAGCTCAAATCCACATACCTCTCATTTCCGAGCCCTAATTTCTCATTTCCGACCCCTAATCGAAAAATTACTCCGATAGGACTAACGAGGGTTGCGAGTACTTACTAGTTGTTGCGATATGAAGTCGAAACGACTCGGCGAGGACCCACGCGCACAAACCCTCATTTTCTTCTTCTTCTTCTTCTTCTTCCTTCTCTCTTCCTCTCTGTCTTTCTTTCCCTTTTTCTTTCTCGGCCGTGCACCCCCTTGGCTAAATAAGCTAAAGTGCCCACTGTTCTGCTTTTTTGACTTTTCAACTCCTTTCTTTTCTTTTTACTTTTTGACTTTTCTCTCTTTTCTTTTCTTTTTGTTTTTCTCCTTCAGCCTACTTCTTTTGACCTGGTCAAAAGAGGAGCAAATATTACAGAAACAGTAACGGGTTGAGTGTCACTGATCGCTAACAGAGTTTGAATGAAGAAAGAGTAGAGCGGAGTTAAATTACTTGGTTATTTGGCCGTGCCATATTTGCTTCGTGCTGTAATTTGTTTTCCCGGTGACAATTCCACTTTCCCACGCATCGTGACTTGCGATCAGCTCAAGTGCACGGTCTCGGCATTCCTGGGATGTTACATGGAGGAAGTAGCATGACCAGCTCTAGTGCGCTGATCCTGCGAAGGACAATTTAAGACTATTCAGTTGGGAAACTTCTACGAATATCTTCAATTAGCAACACGAAAGGACTAGTTTATACCCTTACAACCATCATGGTCGGCTCTGTTATAGTAGTTAGTGACGAGGACCCGTTTCTCTCGGAGAGTAATGACGAGAAGCCCACACATTGCGGCGATTTGAGCTCCTATGCCAAATCCAGGCAATCTCTCCCAGTCCACCACTAGGAATCTCACTCTAGGGTCACTGCAGTTCGAAGGATGCTGATGGATCCACAGATGGCGTTGAACTTTTCTCGTGCGAGGATAGTTTTCTTGATCTGACCCAGTGATCTGCGAACACTCCCCCTGAATTAGATCACTAGAAACACTGAGACAAACATTTCATTCGTTCACCCCTGCCAAAGCACGCTGATTCATTTTTTTCCTCAAAAGCAATAGATTCAAGAAATGGCACAAACCCGGTACGCCTACATGATCATCAAGTCAACTTCGCCTGCTATTAGCTAAGGAATGTTCTCTCTTTGGACAATTTCAAATCATTATTGCATGACGTGCCTAAAGTATAATATCCGGAGGATTCAAAAGACGAAGCATACCCAAGGAGGAGAAAAACTTTCAGATATTTCTCGGCCCCTGAAATTCTTCAGTTGCTCATCAGTTACTGATGCCAAGTGCATTTACAGCAATCCTTTCCAACTAGTCCATGGAGGGAATTTCTCATTCTCAGCATGGCTGTCGTGTTGCTTATTTACTCGAGCGCTTGACTTGCAGTCCTCCAAATGAGGAGGAGACGGTACCATGGATCTGCTTAGTCCTAATTTACGCAACTCCTCTCTTCCATCCGCAGGTTCTTTTAGTAAAGCACTCCAAGCTGAATAAAGCAAAGAGACTCTGTCTCTATCTTGATGTTGTTCTTTGCTTGGTGCTGAATTGACATTTCCCGGTGGCCTTTTCAGATCAAAATCTCGACCTGACCTTGTGAAGATATCTGCAGTGTATGGTGAAAAATTTTATTTGAGCTCCCAAAAGAGAATTGGATCGATAAAATCGGTGTTGCATGCCCCCTCACGGAACAAATGACTTAATCAAGTGATCATTTTCCCTTCATCTCTGTTCACACTCACCCTGCTCATTGCAATTATGGTATACATTTTAACGTAGAAGGTCCACGTAACGTTGAGAGAACAACGTCCAATTTCTGTTGGAATCTCGTAGAAGAATCATGAAATTAGTTATTTGTATACCAAGTTATTTTACATCTCCAGTCAGGTTATAGTAAGGTCAATCAACAAAATACGTTGAGCAAGAAAAGCTAAAAGGTCCAAGTTGCTTCATTCAAGCCATTTTTTTTTTTGGTTAAATTCATTCAAGCCATTTCATCATTCCCTAGTGTGACTTTTCATCTGTTTTCCACCTTAATCTTCACTCTGTGACGACAAATATCCATGAAAACCATGGAACTTTCAGATGAATTGAATACTGTGAAGAATGCCATCTTTGACTCCATATATTGACCAAAATTTGCTTCTCTGCCTTTTCCTTGAAGTAAGATGCAAAGTAAAATGCTGTAGAAATTTCCTGTGAAATATGAGACTTTTACAACTTCATCCTCAGCAGGCAATTAGCAGCAGTCAGGTAGATTATCTCAGAAATCAAATAATCAACGTAGCATCACATATTATGTATGACAATCATTCATCTACTAATATGAACATGTTTACACCCAAAAATGACCAAGTCTTTTAATCAACATGATGTCGATTTAAATAAGTATAGAGCTTGGTCTGATATGGTTGTCAGCTAGCGCCAATGGAATTTCTTGCCAATGACCTTGAATTACAATTATCGATGAACATGAAACACATCTATCGACACATGATGGTGAATGTTCAACAAACATATAAAGTTAGTGATAAAACATGGCCAAGTGCTAGATGCAGGGAAATGAAGAAAGGAGACAAAGCGAAAATGCCGACTAAAGCCGAAGATACCAATTGACGGTTTAGTGCAGTGGCACTCAACATTGTAGAGAGATCCTCCTCTCTACGTATTTTTTCAATTTATCAATTTATTTCCAGTTCCAGTATTTGCATTTTTTTTCCTTTAAATTTATTATTGTTAATCCTTGTTATGCAATTCAATTCCTATCCGAATTGCAACTGAACCCATTTAACAAAAAACCAAAGATCAACCTTTGGTGAAGATTGTTCACTAACTGGGACAACTCTCAATTTCTAGTGTAACAGAACAAACAGGCAAATTATAAAAAAAAAGATAAAATTTAAGACTCGCTTATTATGTTTGAGCTTGAATTCCCCCGGGAAATCCCCATTGAAATTGTAGACAATGAGACTCTGCTGAACCCAAACGCTCCAAAAGAAGTGAGAGCAGCCAGAAACAGAGTGGTGAGACACACTTCCCAGAGAAAACCCACCACACAGACTAGGCATGGAAATGAGCTTCCCATTTGCCGAGCTCTCTGTGAAACAACTCTCTCTATTGCCGTCTGATTGGACTGAGCTTCCATTTTCTTCCGACAATCTACCAAAATTGAAGAACACAATGTTAGAATACACGAGTTGTGTTAGAAAAGTCCAATATGGGAGAATTGATATGGTGTGAAGTAGTCAATAAATTCTACTTGGCCCATAATGTCACACCCCAACTCAACTAGAATAAGGACACGCCATCCTTTTACTAAAAGGATGCAGCCAAAACATAACAAAAACTCACCTGATATCAAAATATGCATTCACATATAATGATATAAAGTTTATCTGGTCAATATCAGATTTAACTATAATCCATCAAAATGCCAAAAGTATAAACAGCAACAAGCTAAAACTTAAACTCTACATCAATGTGGAACTCATACCAAAAAGATCCCACTATCAAAATGCCCCCCCGACACCAGGACTCTCATGCCTACTAACGCCTCGGTGAAAAACCTGAAAAACAATTAAAATGAGAGGAATGAGCTACCACGGCTCAGTGAGTAATACATTTCTTCTAAGTAGATCGAGCACCCACTATGTACACAGTTATAAGACCAAACGAAAGCTCAATTAATCCCAACTCCAACATATGACGAACATCAAAGTCAAAATACGTTATAGACCAGTTTAAACATAACCTTTTCACAATAGAAAATCTCGTTTTTAATTAATAATATCAAAGGAGAAACCAATGGTCAATTCCATTGGCCAATCTCGTCGGAAACACACGCCAATGGTCTACTCCATTGGCCAATCTCCAATTTATAGTTTGGCTTCAATCTTCAATTTTTGAAATCTAAGTATAATCACGGATAACGCCCGTGAAAGGCGACCAAGATTCCCCCCAAAAAGGAGGGAGAACTTGGTGAGGTCTCCACCTATTATAAGCCGGTGGCTCGCCCACAAGGATATCCTTGTAGACTAGTATCGTCATACCCAGAACCCCTCATTTGGGTTCACAGAATCTACACTACGAAAGATCAAAATCCACATCCTTCCATACCAGCAAATCCAATCCAAAATAAAAATCACTAATATTCAAAAATCATTTCAAAAAAAGCGGGTATATAACCCTTCAAAAATCACATTCAAACTCAAGACCTCCTCATAGGTCTTTTCACAAAATGTTTCACAAACCCTTTTACATTCCATAAGTTCAAATCGAAACCAAAAAGGAATCTTTCGATCAAGCAGAAAAAGCGGCAAGAAATGCTCGATCCATTTTTATGCAACAAAGATGCTATTTCTTATATGATAACAAATCTATAATATTTCATTTTCTAAACATGAGCTAAATTCAAAGAAGAAATAGTACCACTCACCTTGAAAAGCTGAAAAAACTAACCTACAGCGGTTCCTCGAGTCAAAGGCACTCAAATACCTAACAATAAATTCGAAAAATGGTATCAAAACCGAGTAAAATGATATTTCAACTATGATTAGGAACTCAACTAGGCTTAGACGTTAATATAACGACTAAAAGATAATTCAAAAGTAATGCGCTCCCAAAACACTCGCTCAAAGCAATTATCCAAATTCGTCCATGATCGCATCTTCTACCATTGAAACTTGATCGCTAAACTTAATTAATTCCTAAATTTTTGCTAGCATGTCATAACTTTCTCCACTAAACTCCGTTCTAAGCAAACTTATAGTCCCTCCACAAAATATAATATGTAGAGAAAGCTTATTCCGAGCACTACAGAAACCTCAACTTAGCAACCCCAAAAAAAATAATAGTCGAAAATTTAAATGACTTCAACAAAACCGATGAAAATCGACCTAAAATTACTGTTCGCGCACTGTTCACTTCGCACACCAACTTCAAAAATTCATATTCGCAAAACCGTAAGTCCAAATCAGGTTCCGAGAATCTTCAAACAGAGACACTATTCTATAGGGTATTCCGTGGTTGACTCGCCAAGATGGCTGTCTCTGAGTCTACGTAACAATTTATTGACTAGCTCAATATATCCGGTTGGAGGGTGAGTTTAGAAATAAAGTTTGTTACATTATATCATAAATACATTTTTCAAGCTAATTTATGTAACCTAACATGATATTTTTAGTCACTTGATACGCCTTTTTCATCATGAAGCATAGATCAAACTGAAGAAAAAGAAATGGTCATAAATGCAAAAGGGTACTTTCAGTTACATAGGAGGTGAATTGTGTCATGTTAGAATAATAGTAGTTCAAGTTAATGGGGTCAGAATAAACAAAAGAAAAAATTAAGAAAGCTCTAGAAATTTCATCACATTGTAGAAAAAATAATGGCTTCAGTAAATTATGTGTACTTAGTTTGGTCTATGCATGGCTAATTTTAGAAGAAGAAGAAGAAAGAAACGGGGAAAATTTTGAATAATATGCATGAATTGGTATGATAATTTCATATTAAAAGATGTTTAATATTTAATTACTAGTTCTTGAAAATTCATGGGCAAGGAGAGCATAGGTTCCGCCATATGGAGGCCTATGAAATATCTTTCGAATCTCATAAACAGTTAAATCCATTCGATTAATTTGAACTGTTTGTCTTGACTTTTATTAGTTTTGCACGTAGCTAGTGTATTTGAATGATTGACTTCACGTTCTTATTCTTGAAATCCCTTGACCCCAGCTAGTAACGCCAACCTTGGGAGTTAGTTCTCTTTTTTTCTTTCTTTCTTTCTAAATGGTTTCGTTCTTTGTCTTAGAAAACATTGACTTTGAAACGCTATGGAGGCAAGATCGACCACATTTTTCTGGAAAACGTTTCGTCTCTTCGTCAAATTTTTTTGGAGTAACAGGACACTCTTTGAATGCCACGGTGGCGATTTCGCCGCCCAGGCCAAAAAAGGGTGGCCCAGTGGTGAGGCCTGAACCATTTGCACAAAGAACATGACTTGCACTAACTTTTCTATTACTAGTGATTTGCAATCTTCCGCGTTCTCACTGGTTATGCATGTTGTGAATAGTCATAGGAATGACTACATCGCTGCTGTGATTCCAAAGCAGCGGTCAGGTGCTTGAAAACCGCAACTGCAGCCTCTACAATCACACTTCTTTCGATCGTTTCTTCAGTTGCACGTTATTAACACGAAATGCATGGAATTCTGATGTTGATGCCCGCCCATAACAGCAAGCTCTTAGTATGTTGGGTATCATCCGGATGAGACTATTATATCAAGCTGAGTAATGCTGCATAAGCTGAATTCTTTTTCCAACTAACATGGCTTTGTTCATGTTTTTTATGCTGCATATTTACGGTAAAACGTGGGAAACCAATCTTAAAAGTCATAAGCCTGTGCTACATTAACCAGCATGAATCAATGCATTGAGGATATGCATTGAATGTCTTTGTTTGATCTGTACATTGAGCTGATACATGAAAAGTATGTACATTATGCATGAACACAGAAGAAATGCACAAAATCGCGATCATGCAATGACGTATGCATGGCTTCAGTACGCTCTACCAGAATCGATCTTTGTTGACGCTTAAATACCCAGCCATTACCTTCCCCCCGGTGTTTCGCATGCCGTCTATGAGGAAGCACCAAGTCGAACCCAGCGCCCCAATAAAAAAGTCGGCATCCGACGCCATCAAGAAATTCACAAGCGGGTAGTTCGTGCTTGTCTCTCTACCAAGGCTCGCCTCATATTCAGCCATCGTGATGTTGCCTACTTGCCGCCTCACGTCCGTGTAGTAGATGTTCCAGCTCGCATATGATTTTGACTTATCAATGACTTCCTGAAGGCGATGGTTGTGTTCCAATCATAAAGATACTCGATGCTGAAGGTAATTCACAATTCATTGTTCCAGCTTGAAAACAAAAAAGAACGTGTGTGAACTAGGAAATTAACCTGCATCTCTGTGGAAAGCCATATGCTGTTAAGGTGTGGAAACCGCTTCCTTATGCGGTTGGCGAGGCGAATGTACTCTTCGAATCCAACCACCTTCATTTCACATGCCTTGTCGCCCATCCTCACATGCATGCTGAGAAGTGGCCGAGGAATCCATGTTCTGTGATTGGACCAAACAAACCTTTCGATGTCTGACACGGGCTTCTCCGCAGCTTCCTGCAGTAGAAGATTTCTCATGAGATGACCAGTTAAAGATGATCAATTTCCCATGGCAGGAGCACTTGGACTAACAACACAAACCTGTGGCCATTTTTGGGTAGACCTGTGACGACAATCTTTGCAGCTTCCACTCCAAAAGCAGCATGGCGAGCTGCATTCATCAAGCTGCATGTGTACTCCGTTTGAAACCTCATCAAGTAGCGGACCGCCTGAAAAATACCATTAGTATTCATCACAAAGAATCATAGAACTGAGTTTAAATGTCGGAACAGAATGCAATCGTCATTTACATGTGATGCTGCTTATTCTTATCATTCTTTTCTATAACAAAACTGGGGAAACTTAAAAAGCTTTTGATGCATGTAGCAAAGTATTCCTGTACCTGTGCTCGCCACCATCTTCTGTCCATTTTGCGATGATGTGAAATTAAACTTCCATTTATTTCTGTCGTCGGCTGCAGGTAAGTCCAGGGATCCCCCCATAACCTGAATTAGAATTCTTATTTAATTACAGATTGAAACATGAACGGGATGAATGTCGCTGATAGATAACTGAGCTTGACTGAAAAAAGGGTAAAGCGGAGTTAAATTACTTAGGTATTTGGCCAGCCCATATTTGCTTCGAACTGTAATTTTGTTTCACTGTGACAATTCCACTTTTCCACACATCATGACTCCCAATCAGTTCAAGTGCACGGTCTCGGCATTCCTGGGATGTTTCAGGGAGGAAGTAGCATGACCAGCTTGAGCGCGCCGATCCTGCAAAGGACAATTTAAGACTTGTCAATTGGGAAATCCTGAGCTTCTACGAATATCTACAATTAGCACACAAAAGGACTAGTTCATACCCTCACAATCATCATGGTCGGCTCTGTTATAGTAGTTAGTGATGAGGACCCGTTTCTCCCGGAGAGCAATAGCGAGAAGCCCACACATTCCGGCGATTTGAGCTCCAATACCAAATCCGGGCAATCTCTCCCAGTCCGCTACAAGGAATCTCACGCTAGGATCACTGCAGTTTGAAGGATGCTGATGGATCCATAAGTCACGTTGAACTTTTCTTGTGAAAGGATAGTTTTCTTGATCTGACCCAGTGATCTGCAAAAGCTCATCTGAATTAGATCACTAGAAACACCGAGACAAACATGTTATACATCACCCCAACATGATGATTGAGTCGACATTACTTGCTACTAGCTAAGTGATGCTATCTTTTTGTGAAATTTTAAATCACTATTGCACAATGTGTCAAAAGAAAAATCTCCCGAGGATTTTAAAAATGAAGAAGCATACCCAAGGAGGATAAGAACCTTCAGATATTTCTCGGCGCCTGAATTTCTTCAGTTGCTCATCATTTATCGATTTCAAATGCATTTCCAATAATCCTTTCCAACTAGTCCACGGAGGAAATCCTCATTCTCAGCATAGCTGTCAAGTCGCTTATTTACTTGAGCGCTTGATTTGCAGTCCTCCAAATGAGGAGCAGATGGTACTGTGGATCTGCTTAGTCCTAATTCACGCAATTCCTCTCTTCCATCTGCAGGTTCTTTTAATAAAGCACTCCAAGCTGAATAAAGCAAAGAGACTCTCTCTCTGTCTTGATGCTCTTTGCTTGGCACTGAATCGACATTCCTCTCTGGCCTTTTCAGATCCAAATCTTGATCCGAACTTGTGAAGATATCTGCAATGCATAGTCAAAAGAATTGATTGAGCCCCCAGAAAAGAATTGGCTCGATGGAATTTGTGTCACCATAG
This sequence comes from Syzygium grande, assembly GCA_024733475.1. Classification (NCBI taxonomy): domain Eukaryota; kingdom Viridiplantae; phylum Streptophyta; class Magnoliopsida; order Myrtales; family Myrtaceae; genus Syzygium; species Syzygium grande. The sequence continues at coordinate 26,602,859 of JAMXDD010000007.1, forward strand.
CATATGCAAGTAAATTAGCCGATTTACTGAAATTTATCAGGGAAAAATTAAGCCAGCAACTCGCGCACGCCATCACGGAAGATACAATTTCATCAAATGATTACTTTCACTTCATTTCTCTCCACACTCGCCCTGCTCATTGCAATATACATTTTAACGTGGAAGATCTGCGTAATGTTGAGAAAACAATATCCAACATCTGTCGAAATCTCAGAAGAATCGCAAACTAAATTATTTGTATACCAAGTTATTTTGCATCTCCAGTCAGGTCAAAGTCTAAGGTCAATCAACAAAATGACTTGAACAAGCAAAGCTAAAAGGTTCATGTTGCTTCGTTTACACCATTCCATCATTCCCAATTATGACTTTTGATCTGTTTTCCTCCTTAATCTTCACTCTATATCAACAATTTCCCTGAAAACCATGGAACTTTCAGATAAATGAGTACTGCAAAGAAGGCTATCTTTAACTCCCATATATGCACCAATATTTTGCTTCTGTATTTTTTTCCCCAAGGTGAGAAATAAACTACAATGTTGCAGAAATTTCCTGTAACACAAAGTTTTTACGACTTCATCCTCAGTACAAAATTATCAGGAGTCGAGCAGTTTATCTCAAAAATCAGATAATTAACGTAGTATCCCATATAATGGATGATGATTAATCATCAACGTGTACGCAAATAATGAAAAAAAGATAAAAATCAAGACTCACTGATGATGTTTGCGCTTGAATTCCCCTGAGAAATCCCCATTGAAATTGTAGACAATGAGACTCTGCTGAACCCAAATGCTCCAAAAGAAGTGAGAGCAGCCAGAAACAGAGTGGTGAGACACACTCCACAGAGAAAACCCACCACACAGACTTGGCATGGAAATGAGCTGCCCATTTGCAGAGCTTTCTGCGAAACCACTCTCTCAATTGCCTTCTGATTCGACTGAGCTTCCATTTTCATCCAATTATCTACCAAAACTGAAGAACACGAGGACCTAAAGAAAACAATAACAGCTTCGCTGATAATGTCATGGACTGTCAACCCCCCAACTTTTTTACTATAATCACGTGAATGAAACTCCCACCAGTTCTTTTTATTTCTGTACTTTAAGCCCAACTAATTTCTCATGATCAATAGAAATGCTTTCATGGGTGTCTCCAGAAAATTTCCAAAGGCGTAGCTTTCAGCCACAGCCATCCTATTCCCTGTGGAGGCCTCCATAGGGTGTTGTTGAGTGGTCCTCTTCGTTGTTCCTATCAACTGCAAAAATAAAATAACAAAAAAATCTATGAAGATATAAGCAGAACATACAAAGAAAAATGAAATGAACGGCCACCAGAAAACAAAGAAAAAAATAACCAAAAGAATTTGAGTGGGAGGTTTCAGCAGTATGGGTAAAAAACAGAGTTTCAAATTCTCTAAACAGTTCGCATTCTCACAAAAAAAAAAAATATCACCCGTGATCACGAGAATTCAAAAGATGAACCAACCAAGAACCAAAGCTCAGATTTTTCGAGATTCGGGTGATACCCATTTGAATTTCTAAAGAGAAACGACCATCCCTTTAATTTAGCAAGATATTTTAGCTGAGATATTTCAAAAATGGAAGAACAGAGAAGAACTAACAAAGAAAGTATGAAAAGAGTTTAATTCATTGTTGTTCATGTAAGTAAAGGCTTAACCTTTTGAGCAGAAGAAACGCAAAGAAGCTTCCTTCAGCACCAGCTGCTCAAGATAGGCATCCAAAAAAAAAAAGAAGAAGAAAGCAGAAGCAGAAAGCTCACAAGAAAGAGATAGAACCCAAAACTGGCAAGCGCTCAAATTTGTCCCACGAAGTGGAAAATGCAGAAGGATCAGGTAGAGAGAGAGCAGGATTGTCGGAAAAGAGACCTCGGGAAGAGGGCACACAAAATTTGCTATTTTTCTCCTTCTTTTCTTTGCATTTTCAGATTCTCAAGACACAAACAGACACGTCTCGACTGAACCGATAGCAACAGATATGCACTGCATCGGCTGACTGCGGGGCACACTTGGAGCAGTCCTTCCTGGGGTCACCAAACCCCCCCTAGAAACAGAGCCAAGAAGTGGCAGAAAAAAAGAAGAAGAAATGGTAAACGAGGAGATTTTATTTGGTGCAGGTGAGCACGGATTCCCTCAAACGTGGGTCCCAGGTTTTACTTGCTACCTCGTCAAAACAGCTGCTCCTTCCTTCCTTCCTTCCTTCTTTCCTTCCCTTCCTCGCTTTGGCAAAAGCTGATGCTGATTGCATTTGAATCACCTTCAAGTGGGGAATTATTGCAACTCCGCAAGGGCCTTAAATGAGTGTTTGGGGATAATTTTTCTCATTATTGTAGAGGCGAATCGGATCCCGTTATTATTATATGAATATCAATGAAATATTATTAGCCGCTGCCAATTTCCTCTGATAAGGATAAAACCTTTGATCTTCGCCAAAGGGTTAATGTAGACATGTATGGACAAAATCCTTGTTAAAGATAGAAAAAGTGGCAAGTAAAAGAGGTGAAGAGGGAGATTTCCATTGGTTTCAGCTTGGAGGAGTGATGATGGGGATGGGTGAGGGACGGTAGCCAAAAAAGAAGATGGTGACGCGTACGTGGAAAAGCGACTTGTCGTACCAAAACATGGCGACACGTGTGCTCGGTGACTTCGTCTTCTAGCCGAGGTTGTTTCTCGCGACTTCGGGTTTTGAAGTGTAACTGTTCCTCTTTTTCTTTCTTTTCAGGATTAATACTACAAAAATCTCAAATTAATATATGTATCATAAATTTATTTTAAATTAATTTTTTAATCATAAAAAATCTCAAACTGATACATTTATGATAAATTTACCCTAAACTAATTTTTTGATCATTAAAAATTTCAAACTGATACATTTGTGATAAATTTACCCTTTATTAATTTCCGTCAAATTTAATTAATACCACAAAAAATTACAAATTAATACACTTGTGACAAATGAAGGGTTAAACCCAAAAATGGTACATCCATCAACTATCGTGTGTCATTTGACAAAGTAATTTGACAGTAAAATTTAATGAAAACTAACGGAGGATAAATTTATCACAGATGTACTGGCTTGGGGTTTTTCATGATATTAACCCTTCTTTTTATTTTCCTTTTCTTTTTCCCTATTCCTCCTATTTTTTACAATATTTCTTAATATTTGATGATTTGTATTGCCTGGTTCACCCATCTCGCAAGAGCTTGGAGTTCATCGACGCGTTATAGCCATGCGATTAGCATGGCCAAAAAAATGAACCATGTTCGGTATTCTAACTATGGAGACCTATGTCTTGCGATTCCGCCGGCTTAGAAAGGTAGCCGATGAGTTGTACAAGTCAGCTAATATCCATAAACAAATTATCTACTCATTTATGGACTGCTCATATTTATGACTTTTTCCTCTAATTGTTCGAAAATCAAAATCAAACTTTTTTTTTTATAGATTTCTAAACATCTTCAATTTCTAAAATAATGTTGCCGACAAATCGATGAAATGCAATCTTCTTGTCATTTTGACAAGAAGCCCGAAAGCAAATTTGAGTCCAGCCTTTTAAAAAAGGGACGACGAAATCGTCTATATAAAATACGACTAAGAACATGACTCGATGCGATACGACGTGGCTAGCTCTAAACTTGGACGGAACCAGAACATTTGACCCATTAATGTAATAATGATTGTTTATTTTTATTTGTTTGGTCTGTCATATCTCTAATTATTCTCGCTCTTTAATTTTTATTTTGTTTATTGTAGAGCGCGGGAGTCGAACTCTACATCAGCGATATTAGCGTCCCTACCCTAATCTCTTTACTAGAAGAAGGGGGTGCATGGCTAGTGGCAATAATGACTTGTTTATTTAATAGGTAAGTAGTTGAGGTTTGGCCGGCTTTGATTTGTGCGGACGCAAAGTGGACATGATGAGACAAAAACTTCGAGCTGTGAGTTAAAGTACATTCAATCTTTCATCGAGGAGCGTTCGATCTGTTGACTTTGGAATACATCTTGACTCCCTCAGATCTCGACGGCGACGAGGCGGGCCCCGCGTGATGGGCGAATTCCCAGCAACTTTTTACTATAAGAGGGGGCGAGGGCCTTTCCCCCAAGAAGGTTGCCCTTAATTGGGAATTTGGATTTTGAATGTCACGACTTATATCTGTCTGGCTGGAAATGAATTGAATATTTTACATGTACACCCTGCGAACTAGGAAGCTGGTTTGGTGCTCAAATATGTGGACCGTGTGGTGGCATCGAGCATCTCCATGGCAGCTTGGAATTTGGCTTCTTTTTAGCTTTTATTCGTAGTAATTTTTTAAGAAGGGCCAAGGCGTCGCAAAACTTCCAGCTCGGGTATCGAAGGTCATCCGTTCAGATCCTATCCACTACATGCAAAATTGATTTGGGTCGATGCGACCTACGCATTATTGGTGCCGGCAAATGATAAACGGACCTTTAAATAGCGGGTTTTTACGCTCGTGCCCCTGAATTATGTATGGATAATGAAGCAAATGGTTCATAAATTTTAGTTTAATGTGTAATGTGATCTCTGAACTTTCGATATGTTTGATATTGTCTTTGCACTTTAGCCTAATATACAATGTTGTCCATGAACTTTTAATTTATTCAATATCATCCCTAAACTTTTGGTAAATATTCAAACTAGTCCCTAAACTATATGAAAATAAACAATGTCATATTTCCATTAATTTAAGTTCATGGACAATATTGAATATTTTCATATCTAGTTTAAACATGTATCAAAAGTTCATAATCATGCCGAACAAATTAAAAGTTCAGGAACGACATTACACATTTGGAGAAAGTTCATGCATCATATTGAACAAATTAAAAGTTCAGAGACTACATTGCATAGTGAGCCATAGTTTAATAATCATTTGTATCATTTTCCCAATTATATATAATGCACACATGTAATTAGTATGGAGTATTTATTTACTCTTTTAGTCCCTACCTTACAATGAATAAACATTTGTTACTTAACGTGCAAAGACACACACACATGTATAATTGCAGTTTTAACAGGAGTGGGCATTAACTGGTAACATGTTTGATGGATTATTAATTTGCTTTCTTTTGTAGCTTCACCAGAAACGAACTTTTGTTACTCAAACGCGTAAAGTCATCTAGCACGTTTTTATACTTTGAGAGCCCCGCCTGATTCGCTGGAAATTCACATAAAATATTGGGCTTAAGCGATGCTTTCCCTCCCAATTAAATCTTGACAAAGTGATTTTTTTATTTGTCATCCAACGAACGAGCGCAGACAAAATAATTTGATAAATTAAAATTGAGCATCTTTAGCTTTATCTCTTTTCGAAACATAGTAACGCAGATAACCAAGTGGCTGTCAGTGTCCTTCCATAGCCATATGATGATAAAAAAAAATTGGTTTAGTGTTTTTATAATAAAAAAATTAATTTAAAGTAAATTTGTCACGGTATACTAATTTAGAATTTTGAGAGGTCAAAAAATTAATTTTTAGTAAATTTATCACATGTATACCAGTTTAAGATTTTTAATTATCAAAAAATTAATTTAGGGTAATTTATCACACGTATACAAATTTAAGATTTTTTATGGTATTAACAAAAAAAAACGAAATTGATATCTTATGCAAAAAAAATAAAATATCTTATGAAGATGCTATATTAGCTTTGATAAATGACGGATGAAACTTTTATAATTCAAAAGGGAGAAATTGAAAAACCCAAATCAACGAAAAGTTTTGTCCAACGTAAATGTAATACGTCGGTACGTGGTAGCAACACTACATAGTCAATATAAATTCAAGGTGACGTTTTCACTTTGGTATGGTCTTAGCAACTCTCCTATCGTTTTCATATTCATGAATAATTATGTTTCATGACGAAGCTCCGTTTTAAAAAGTATAATGAACAAAAAATATATGATTGATTATTGGATATCCTCGCATGAGTTGGCTTTGGCATTAATTCCTAGAAATCGGGGAGAAAGAGAGAGATAACCTGGACATGGATCCTCCACCTCGCACGGTACTATTTATGATGCCTCAACAAATTTCAACCGTGAATTAAGAAAAGCGAGGATTTTATTTACATTTGAGACTGGCTGAGGCACCGAGAGGAACAACGTATGGTATACGGGATCTCCGCCTCCCAAAAGGGGTCGTCTGGCAATGCAAGGCTCCATGCAAGGGCAAGTCGAGCACTATCATTTGCCGTGTGACCCTCGACGGTTGGTGGCTAGGATCGTCGACCCTTGCATGAGGCTGTTGGCCATCTCTCCCCTACGATACGATTATCTAAAAAGTCGTAAATTTATTGAACTTATTCTAATTCAGTCTTAAACACTTTAATTATACTAATATAGTTCTAAATATTTTCACGTTTTTTCAATTGAATCTATCCGATCAATTTTGATAGAAAATTTCTGATTTGGACATCACTCATCTTACATGACACAATTAATATCGATGATGACACTTTTAAATAATTTTATGTCCTTTTCTTTTTCTTTTTTCTCTTCTTTTTTTTTTTTTTTTTTTTTTGGGGGGGGGGTGCTAAGGGTCGGCACGGGCCACCGCCAACCCTTGCTAGCTCTGAGCAAGGGCCACAATGCCCTTGTCAGCCATAGCGAGGGCGTCGTGGCCCCTTACCCAGATTTGGCAAGGGCCGCAATGCCCTTGCCAAATCTAGGCTAAGCGAGGGCGCCGTGGCCCTTGCCCAATCTTGGCAAGGGCGTTGCAACCTTCACCTAGTGCTGGCGACCCTTACTGACCCTCAGCCAAAAAAAAAAAAAAGGCAAGAGAAGAAAAAAAAAAGGAGCCATAAAATATAACAAAATTAAAAATTTATTAAAAATATCTACTTCAGCATTGACCTTACTACGTAGGATGGCCGATGTTCATATCAGAATTTCCAATAAAAATCAGTCGAATGAATTCAATTGGCAAAATATGAAAATGTTTGAACTAAATTGACATAATTAAAATGTTTTTGTTTCAATTGATATGAGTATAATAAGTTTAAGACTTTTTTGGTAATATTTTGATCCCCTACATAGCATCTTGGAATTTGGCTTCTTTAGCTTTAATTTTTTAAGAAGGTCTAGCCATCACGAAACTTCCAGCTTGGGAATCAAAGGTTATCCATTCAAATCCTATTGATCGCATGCAAATTACTTTGAGTGGACGCAACCTACGCATTATCGGTGCCTCTAGAATGATAAATGGGCCTTTAAATCACAGGTTCTTTGTGCTCATACTCCTGAATTCTATATAACAAACACATGTAACTAGTACGGAGGATTTATTTATTTATTTTTGCTACCTTGCTATAAATAAACTTTTGCTACTTAACTTGCAAAAACACACAAAAATATATATTTTGAAGTTTTAACAGGAGTGGGCATTAACTAGTAACATGTTTGATGGATTATTTATTTACTTTCTTTTGTAGCTTCACCAGAAACGAACTTTGTTACTCAACGTGCAAAGTCATCTAGCACGTTTTATACTTTGAGAGCCCCACCTAATTCACTGGAAATTCACATAAAATATTGGACTTAAGCTATACTTTCCCTCCCAATTAATTTGACAAATTTTTTTTTTATCATCCAACAAACGAGCGCAGACAAAATAATTTAATGAACATGCCGTAATAAATTAAAATTGAGCATCTTTAGCTTTAGCTCTTTTCGAAACATGGTAGCGCAGATAGCCAAGTAGCAGTCAGTGTCCTGCCATACCAATAAGATGTTGATAATCATTATTATTGACTTTTGACTTCAGTGTGTCATTGATGTGGAGTTATTATGAATCAAGTATATTTATTTATCTCTTTGTTCATTGTCATACAATGTGTAAAAAGAAAAACCGAAAATTTGATATCTTTATGCAACAAAGGAAATGTCTGATGAAGATGCTATATTAGCTGTGATAAACGAGTGATGAAATTTTTCTAATTCAAAAGGGAGAAATAGAAAAACAAAATCGACGAAAAGTTTAATCCGATGTAAATGTAATACGTCGGTACGTGATAGCAAAACTTACATAGTCAATGTAAATACTATGTGACCTTATTACTTTGGTATGGTCTCGGCAACTATCATATTATTTTCATATTCACGAATAATTATGTTTCATGATGAAGCTCCTATTCAAAAAGTTTAACGAAAGAAAATATATAATTGATTATTGAAAATTGCTAATTTAAATATCGGTCATCTTTCATGGCACAATTGATGTTGACGAGTATGCCCTCTTGTCCTTAGTATAAGTTTAGGGACCCATATGCCTCCACAAACATAACCATGTCAAATCTGAAGTTATATTCTTGGCAATTTCCCGTGACTTTCTTTGATAACATTGAGGTGGGGGACAGAGTAAATCGATAGAAATCTCTCGGCAGCCTTGATGTCTCATAAAAAGATAATTGGGCGCTTCTGTTTCGGGCCGAAAACAATTATTGGATAATGACTTCTTTTAGCCATTAGAAAGGGATGGGAGGGAAAAGACTAACTAACATATGACCATCGAAAAAATTATCCGAAAATTTAAAAATTTGTTATTTTATTATCAATTCAGTCTTAAATATTTTAATTATGCCAATTGAGTCATAAATATTTTCACATTTTGTCAAGTCCATCTGACCAAAATTGGTTGTAAATCGCTGATATGTACGTTAGCCGTTTCACGTGACACGATTGACACTGACATGTACAATTTTTAACATTATATTAATTTTTTTGAATTTTTTATTTTTCTTTTTTCTTCTTTTCTTCTATTCTCCTTCTTTACTATTTTTCCTTCTCTCTTCTTTTCTTTTTTTTTCTTTTTTCCTTTTTCCCCTTTGCCCTTTGCCAACCATCGTTGGGCCTTGTCGATGGCCGACAGAGGTCACCAACCTCAAGTGAGGGCCGCCCTCGCGGGCCTTGGGTGAGGGACATTCGGGCTCGGGCCAACGAGGGCAAATCCTTACCAATGGTCGATGAGGGTGAGGCTCGGTCGAGGCCGGCGAGGTCGACCTTGCTGGCCTTCACGTTTGGCCAATCGTCGAGATCTGGCGACTAGCTAGAGGAAGAAGGGAAGAGAAAAAAAAAAGAAAAAAGGAAAAACAAATATAAAATATTAAAATATTAAAATTTGTCCACATGAGCGTCGAGGATGGCTAGTGTCCACAACGGCAATTTCCGGCCTAAATTGGTCAGATAAACTCAATTAGCAAAACTTGAAAAGGTTTAGGACGTTTAACGCTGAATTGACAAAAGTGAAATAAGTTTAAGATTTTTTGGATAATTTTCCACATGACAACCTATCCGGAACATGAAAAGTAGTACATAGTAATTAAAAAAATGTTGCATTATATTATCAGGCTTCTTCTTTAGAAATATATAAATTAATTTTTGCGGGAATATATCCCAAGAGCTCCACGTAGCACATTCATAGAAAAGGGACCATATGATAAAATCGTTGTATGTGACTTTACATGAGCAAAAGTATGACACCGAATTTCATTTTTCTTCTTTCATTTTTTTTTTGACTTACCTGATTCAGGACCGGCGACTCTTCTGCGCCCTTCAGGGATGCAATTGGCGCTAGTCATGACCACGGGCCAGTTTTGGTTCGGAATGGCGCCCGGGTTCAAACCCGGATCCGGCCCGCCATTGACCGGGGCTGCCCGCTCGTAAAGCGAAACTCGCAGTTCAGAGGCTATGGGCCCCATTCCGCCTTCCCCAATAATTTTCCGCTTGGCCTCAAGAGGCCTAACCGGGCACTATGGTCGGGAGGAGGAAAAGAAAAAAAAAGGAAAAAGAAAAGATAAAAGGAAAATTTACCTTACCGCACCGTGCAACAAGATTTTTTCCGCTCTCCTTTTTGGCCTTTGAGGTCCTTATTTGAGATTTTTTTTGAACTTCTTCCTTATTTGAGATCCCCTCTTATTCGACAAATGTTCACTTTGGCCCCGCTTTTTGAGAATTTGACCCCACTTTGGGGTCCTTAATTGAAATTTTCCTTAGAAATATATAAATTAATTTTTTATGGAATATCCCAAGAGCTCCACGTAGCACATTCATAGAAAAGGGTCCATATGGTAAAATCAAGAATGTGACTTTACATGAGCAAAAGTATGACAATCGAATTTCATTCTTCTTCTTTCATTTTTTTTTTTTGACTTACCCGATTCGATGGGCGACTCTTCCGCCCCTCGGGGATGCAATTGGCGCTAGTCATGACCCACGGGCGATTTGGCGGGAACCAGCCCTGGTCAAATCCGGGACCGCCCATTGGCCGGGATCGTTCGAAAACCGAAACCAACCCGACCTATGGGCGGTTCCGGTTCAATAATTTTGGAACCCGGCGATCCGGCTTCAAACAAAAAAAAAAAACTACTTACCACTTTCTGCACATCCTCCCTCCTCTGATACTTCCTTCCCTCTTCATTCATAAGCACCCACCCGGCTCCCCTGCGGACCCGTTCCAACGAGGGCGATGTGGAGGTGATCCATTGCCACATCCTCCTCGTCCTTAGCCTCTACAAGATCTTCAACAAGATGCCCGTCAACGCCTCCAAGACAACAAGCTCAAATCCAGCGAGACAACAAGCGGCCCCTACGTTCCAACCTCACCCACATCCACCTCCTCTAGTCCTCCTCCAAATCCCTCCTTCCCCCCTCTCCCCGGCGCCTCCTCCGGTTCTCCCCTTTTCTTCTTTGCCCACCCTCGTCTTCCCGGATCGGCCCCCCCACCACCGCCGCCGCCATCGCCCCGCCCATGGCCGCAGCCATCGACACCGATGCCCCCTCCTCCTCCCCTCGCTACCACCGCACCTCCTCCCCTTTTCTCCTCCTCCCCCCCTCGAACAGAAACCAGCCGGAACCATATTCGGCCGGGATTGGAACCGCCCCCTGCGATTTTGGTTCTAGTTCATACATGGCCCGCAATTGGAACCGCGGTTTCGAACCGAACCGGGTTCTGAACCGTGGCCTTGACTAATTGGCGCAACCAAGGACGACATAAATTCCCCACACCATCACTGAAAAAAATAGCATTATTAAACTCACGGAAATACCAATATTCAAGAAAAAAATGATATGCTAGCTTAAAGACGATGCTTTGTTGTAGGCAGTACGAAATCTCCTATATGAATAAACAAAATTCAAGCATTCCATTTGAAAAACAAAAAAACAGAAAAAAGTTTCAAATGGGTAAATTTCTAGAAAAGTTTGTAGGTTCCAAATAAAAACATCAACTCTTATAAGAAAGTACCCACCTTCATTTGAGTTAGCTATTAACTTTTCTCTTAATGAAGTTGCCAGTTTAATTCATGTTACAAACTCTTATTTGAGCCACTTTTTATTAGTCTTTGGATCAATTTTGAATTACCAACTTTTTAAGCTCCGAAGAAGTAGGACTCGAGCACAAAGAACTTTCGGCGCAAGGATTTTAAAAGTCCAAAGCTGCTTTCCAAAGTTTACTCAACTCGAATCTGCTTATTCAACCGGAATGCTTCCGCAGGAAGAATACATCGAGTTCTGTTCATGGCAATCTCATGTGATTAAAATGTGATTGCCTGGGTCCTCAATTTCCATATTAAAAACTCATTCATTCAGTTAGAACGCAGGCTGCCATTGCAAAGGACTTTAGGGAAGAAAAGTCAATACGACAACGTACATCTTCTGAGCATTATGATCGGGTCCCTCGTTAGTATGAAGTTCATATTGAGATGGGACGCGACAACAAATACCATCGCGAACTCTCTTATCATGTTCACTACAACAATTTCGTGGGACATCTAACATTGACTCCAGAATGGCGCCACCCAGCCTGAATGAATGTCGGTCCAAAAGGGATCGCAGCTGATCTGATTCAGATGCAGGAGAGATGAAGAAATTCATCCCTTAATCTCAGGATTCGACTGGAAGTGTGATCATATTTTTATACTAACGTCTCACCTGGGTGCACGTTCTAAATTGAGCTTGCTGATATTCCTAGGCTTTCTGTTTGTTTACGTTGCTCTTGCTTCGGTACACTCAAGGCTCTCTCTTTCTCTCATTGCTTTATCACTTTGTTCTTTCTTTTTATACAGGGAGTGATTAGTTCTGTTCTCTGTTCAGTTTCCTTCGCTCCCATTTCTTTAAGTAAATACTAGGAGGCGGCAGGAAGAATAAAACAGGGAGGAAGAAGGAATTTCTAGAGATTAAAGCAGAAATTACGTGCGAGGCATTTGCTAACCTCCGTTGCATCGATTCTTTGTGTTGAAACAAGAAGGAAAAAGATCACGAAAAAGAAAGAGATAGAACCCAAAAACGGCAGACACTGCTCAAATTTGTCCCGTGAAGAATAGAATAAGAAGAGAACGTGAGTGTCAAAACACATGGCGAGCTGATAGGACTGCGTTCGTTATTTTTACGTACCGATGCTTGCATGCTCAATCTCTTAATTGGGGGATAGTTTTTCTTCACTCACCCTAAAGAATACGTCATATTTAACGTTCCTGAATTTAAACGAAGCAGTTTTAGGGCATTATCGGGTCCGAAACAAAGACTTTGGGAAGAGGACACAAAAATTTGAATTTTTCAGATTCTCAAGAAACAAATAGTCATGTCTTGACTGGACTAATAGCAACAGATATGCACTGCATCTGTTGGGTGCGTTGCCAACGTGGAGCAGTCTCTTCCTGGGTCATCAAACTCCTCAAAACGAAGCAAGAATTGGCAAAAAAGAAATGAATATGAGGAGATACTTATTTGGTGCAGTTGAGCATGGATTCTCTCGAACCTAGGTCCAAGGTTTTACTTGCTGCCTCGTCAAAACAGCTGTTCCTTCCTTCCTTCCTCTCATTGGCAAAAGCTGATGCTGATTAGATTTTAATCAATCTTCAAGTGAGAATTATTGCAAGAGCCATAACAGTGTGCTGGGATGCTTTTTTCTATTATTGTATCGGTAAATGGGCATGGAGATTTCGTTACCCGAAAATCTATGAAATACCATATAGGTTTTAGGAACCGACCCATTAAATTCAGGCTTTAGCCGGTGGAAATGCCCTTTTGAAAACGATAAAATCTTTCAATTTTACAGTTAATGTAGATATTTTGTGACAAAATCCTTGTTAAAGAGAGAAAGAAAGTGGTAGGAAATGAAGTTGGAGTTCCCATTGGCTTCGGCTTGGTGGAGTAGTGATGATGGGGGAAGCCAAAAAGAAGATGGTGATGTGTACGTGGAAAAGCCACCCGGTGTACCAAATGATCGTGACACATGTCCTTTGATAATATGTACAGAAAAAAAAAATTAGGTACAACACTGATGCGATGCATCCCAGGTTCGCAAAACCGTAGACTTTATCGACGCATTATAGTGGTACGATCAACGCGGCAAAAAATGTGAACCTCGTTCGGTACTCTAACTGCCGTGGACTATTTCTCGTGATGCTAACTGCTTGGTAAGGTAACCAGTGAGTTGCACAGGTCAACTAATATTGATGAACAGATTATGTACTTATGTCTAGACTGGTTTTATTTTATGACTTTTTTGAAAAATCATGAATCAAACTTTTACGTAGAATACTAAGCATAAGCTAAGATAATGTTGACAGATTAGTCGAATGTAATCCTTCGATTTGGCCTTTTGAATTAGGGACAACAAATAATCCTAGTAAAATAGCATGTAGTTCTCGACACGACATGAGGACATGACTAGGGCACGGTGCCAAATTATTGAAAGAAACCAGAAGTTGATGCGATACGACATGGCTAGATCGAAACTCAGACAAATCGGAACATGTTAATTCTTCATTTTACTCGGGTCAAAATATATAAAATAGAGACACTGATGACCAATACAAATACACCGATGCAATGAGAACTACTAACCTCACTGCGAAAACCCAGTCTGCCCTTTATCTTTTTAAAACAACAATCGATATATTTTCTAATTAAGTATACTTAATAAGAATTCCGTGGACCCTCGACAATAAATGATTAATTTCACAACACCATGTTAGAAAATCATGATTGTTACATGATAATTTCTTTCTCTAGGATGATGTTGGGGACTACGGTGACGAGCATAGTAAACGTAATAATGATTGTTTGATTAAGGCGATTTAAGGCGTGGGCGGCTTTGATTTGTGCGGACGCAAAGTGGACATGGACATGAACATGAGCAGGCAAAACTTCGAGGTGTGATGAAGCTAAAGTACATCCTTAGGGTTCATTCTTTTCATCGAGGAGCGTTCGATCTGTTGACTTTGGAAAAAGCCTTGACTCGCTCCGATCTCGACGGCGGCGAGGTGTGCCCCACGTGATGGGCGAATCCACCGCAACTTTTCCTATGAAAACGAAAATAAAAGAAAACATTTATATGCTTAATATGTCTAATCGAATTCTTCTATTTTCGCAAATTTTCAAATATAATCCAATCGACACCAAATTCGATAAAATTGAAGTAAAAAATATGGCCGTCGGAGGAGGCCAAAGGATGGTGCATGTAACGTAGGTGAAAAAAATTTAGTGAATGTAAACAAGATCGGATCATGGCAACACATACACTTCTGCATTGAAGAAATCTTACCCATGTCATTCTGCAAGGTTATCACACTAGTTGAGTAGGTTGGATTTGATGCCGCTGAGGCTTGATTAGAAAATTTATGAAAGTAGAAGGGCTTGATTGGATAGATGAAATGCACGTAGACTCAATAAAAAAAGGTGTAAAAGTGTAGGGATGACAAGTTTTATTAAAATGTTTATCAAGTATATTGATAAGTTTATTAACGTACATACATACATTGCGTTCAACTTGTAAAGCGATAGTATGGTTGAGAGTTTATAGTCCACTCGATCGATGCAAATACAAAACACGCATCTGGCAAAAAAGAATTGAATATTACATTGGTCATTGCAAATAAAAAAAAAGGGTTTGGTACTCAATATATGATTTTTCAATTAAAAATTATAAAAGAAAAATGTGTGGTCGTGCCGTATGGTGGCGTTTAGCATCTTCATAACAGCTTGGAATTTGGCTTCTTTAGCATTTTTGTAATTTTTTAAGGACAAAGGCATCACGAAATATCAAATCCGAGAACTGAAGGTCATTTATTCAAATCCTTTCAATCGCATGCAAATTACTTTGAATCGGTAATAGTCTAAACTTAACCGGTTCACGATGCTTGCATAATGATTAAGGAGCCTTTAAATAGCGGGTTTCCGTGCTCGTATCTCTGAATTATATATAAAGCACACATGTAACTAGTATGGAGGATTTATTTACTTTTTTCCCCCTACCTTACTATAAATGAATTTGTGTGTGTATATACATACATACATATATATATATATATATATAATTGCAGTTTTAACAGGAGTGGGCATTATCTAGTAACGTGTTTGATGGATTATTTATTTACTTTGTTTTGTAGTTTCACCAGAAATGAACTTTTGTTACTCAACGTGCAAAGTCATGCGTAAAACTAGAAATTCACGTAAAATATTTGGACTTAAGCTTTGCTTGCTCTCCCAATTAAAATTTAAATCTTTTGATGAAGCCATTATTTTTTTTAATCATCCAACGAACGAGCGCAGACAAGATAATTTAATAAACATGTCGTAATAAAATAAACTTAGAGCATCTCTAGCTCTTTTCGAAATGTAGCATCGCAGAGGCCAAAGTAGGAGTCGGTATCCTGCCATACCAATAAGATGTTGATAATCATTATCATTGACTTTTGACTTCAGAGTACCATCGATGTGAAGTTACGAATAGGTATATTTAGGGTTAATATCATGAAACTATAAAGAAAAAAAATATGAAAATACAAAATCAAAGAATGTATATGTGGCATGTCAGTATGTAGTGACAAAACCACATTGTCAATGTAAACACTATGTGACATTATTACTTTGGTGTGGTCTCAGCAGCTATCTTATTATTTTTATATTCATGAATAATCATGTCTCATGACAAAGCTCCTAATCAAAAAGTTTGATGAATGAAAATATGTGATAGGATTATTGGATCTCCTCACGAGAGTTAGCTCTGACACATCAGTTTCTAGATATCGAGGAGATGAAGATATAACCTGGACATGGATCCTCCACTCCACACAGTACTCCTTCTAATGTCTCACTAAATTACAATCGTGAATTAAGAAAATGAGGATTTTATCTATGGTTGAGACTTGCTGAGGCATCAACACTGAGAGGGGCAATCACAACATATGGGTTACGGGATCTCCGTCTGTCCGGCAAAGGGGGTCATCTGGCATTGCAAGGCCCCTCACAAGAGCAAGGTCTAGCACTGTTGCTGCCCGTGTGACCCTCTACAGTTGGTGGCTGGGATTGCCGACCCTTGCATCAGGCTGCCGGCCACCTCTCCCCTATAGGCCATCTCCAGTCGTCCGACGACTATGCCCTCATGTCCTCAGCTCAAGTCCAGGGACCCATATGCCTCCACAAACACAAGTATGTCAAATCTGAAGTTCTATTCTCAGCCAATTTCCCACGACTCGCATGTGACTCACTTTGATAAAACAATAGACATGAGGGAGGGACAGAGTAATCTACACGACATTCCCTCAGCGGCCTTAAATGTTTCCCATAAAGAGAATTAGGTGCTTCCGTGTTTTTCGGGCGGAGAACAATTATTGGATAACGACCTTCTTTTAGCCATTAGAAAGCGATGGGAGGGACAAAGACAACATATGACAACCTGGCCGGAACGTGAAAGGTAGTATTGAGTAATTAGATTAATGTTGCATTAAATTATGAAGCTTCTTCTTTAGAAACATATAAATTAATTTGTGGGGGAATACATCCCAAGAGCTCTTATAGCACAAAGTGACCATATGATAAATCATTGCATGTGACTTTTTCTCTTTTTTTCTTTGGACTTACCTGGTACCGGGCCCTTTGAGGAGTATGGTTGCGATAGGCTCAATTAAAGATGGCGTGAATTCTCCGCACTATCGCTGAAAAAATCACATTAATAATCTCACAGAAACACCCATATTCAAGAAATAATGATATTCTAGCTCAAAGGCAAGACTTTGTTATAGGCAATTACGAAAGCTCCTATATGAATAAGCAGAATTCAAGCATTCCATTTGAAAAAAACAGAAAAAGTTTCTTGTGAGTAAATTTCTAAAAACGTTTGTAAATTCCGAATAATGTTAACCGAGAAAAAATGTGACATATAATCGTCATCAACTCTTATAAGGAAGTACCCACCTTTATTTGAGTTAGCTATCGACTTTTCTCTTGATGAAGTTATCCATTTGTTTACGATTACCGATTCTTATTTGAGTAATTTATCGTAAGTCTTTGGACCAATAGCAAATTACCAACTTTTTAAGCTCTGAATAAGTAGGATTTGAGTGCAAAGAACTTTCGGTGCAAGGAATTCGAAAGTGCAAAGCTGCTTTTCAAAGTTTACTCAACTTGAATCTGCTTATTCAACCGAAATGCCTCCGCAGGAAGTTTCCTTCGAGTCCCGTTCATGGCCATCTCATGTAATAAGAATGTGGTTGTCTGGGTCCTCAACATTCATATCGAACACGCATTCATTCAATTAGAACGTAGGCTGCCATTGCAAAGTCAATACGACCACGTACATCTTGTGAACATTGTTTTCGGGTTCCTCGTCAATAGTGAGTTTATATTGAGATGGGGCACCAAAACAGATACCATTGTAACTACTCTCTCATCATGTTCACTACAATAATTTTGTGGGGCATTCACTGAATAACATCGACTTCGTGATGACTCACCCCCGGGCCTGAACTATCGCCAGTTCCAAATGGATTGCAGCCGATCTGGTTCAGATGAAGGAGAGATGAAAAAATTCATCCCTCAATCAAGATTCGACCGGAGTGTGAAGTTGAATATGCAAGAG
Source organism: Syzygium grande (assembly GCA_024733475.1). Classification (NCBI taxonomy): domain Eukaryota; kingdom Viridiplantae; phylum Streptophyta; class Magnoliopsida; order Myrtales; family Myrtaceae; genus Syzygium; species Syzygium grande. The sequence continues at coordinate 26,620,757 of JAMXDD010000007.1, forward strand.
AATCAGAAGAGCGCAGGAGTGTCCGAACAGACACTTTGGGGAGAGGACACAAGAATTTGGATCTTCAGATTCCCAAGAAACAAAAAGACATGTCCTGACTGGACTAATACTAACAAGTAAGAACAACAGATACTTGCACTGCATCTGCTGGGTGCGTTGCACACTCAGAGCCGTCTCTTCATGGGCCATCAAAGTCCTCAAAACAGAGCAAGAAGTGGAAAAAGAAATGATGATGAGGAGATTATAACTGGGGCAGGTGAGCATAGATTCTCTCAATCTGGGTCCCAGGTTTTACTCGCTGCCTCGTCAAAACAGCTGTCCCAGGTTAACGGGTATTCCGGAACGCTTTTTTCAATCGTTGCATAGGTGAATGAGCACGGAAATTTCGCAATGCGAAGATCTATGAAACATCCTATAAGCTTCATAAGTCCATAGAGTCCAGGCTTCGGCCGATGCAAATGCCTTGATGTAGAGGAGTTTGCACGCAATTTATTCACTCATCAGTTGTATTGAACAAAAAAAGAGGTTTAGGAGTAGAACTTTTTTTTGTAATTTTCCCTATCAATTTCAATGCGCACCCTTGTCGAATCTGGCGAGCTTGCCCCTTCCTAGCGAAGGCGAGGCTCGCCTCGCTAGGGCCAGCGAGGTCGCCTCGTTAGTGGCTAGTGAGATTGACCTTTCTGGTCAGAGGAAGAATGAAGGAAAAGAAAAAAAAAAAGAGAGAAAAGGAAAAAAATTGGAAAAAAATTATTAAAAATTATTTATTAGCAAGATCGTCTTGGCGTCGGTACACCACTTCGCACCATGTTAATGTCAGTTGGCCAAAATTGATGGGATTGATTAAATTGACATAAATACAAAATGTTTAGGACTCAATTGACATAAAATGTTTAGAACTGAATTAGTACAATTGCAACATGTTTAAGTCTTTTTTAATGATTTTCTGGAAAATGATAAAATCCTTAATTTTTTATTTTATTTTTGTCGAAGACAAAATCCTTATTAAAGAGAGAGAAAGTGCAAGAGACAGCGGTGAAGGAGGAGATTTCATTGGTTTCAGCTTGGAGCGATGATGGTTGGGGGAGCCAAAAAGAAGATGGTGACGTGTACGTGCAAAAGTGACCTGGCGTACCAAAAAGATGGTGACACGTGTCCCTTGTGACTTCGTCTTTCCTTTTTTTTTTTATCGGTAAAAAAAATTTGAACCTAATCCTTCTTTTTTCACAATATTTCTTAATATTTGATAATAGGTATCTCCCGATTCACCTGGTTATCAAAAGCTTGGAATTAATCGAAGTGTTACAACTATGCGAAAGCACGCAAAAATGTAAACCTCCCTCGGTACTCTAACTACTAAGCCCTATGCTTGTGATTCTGGCCGCTTATAAAGGCAATCGAGAGCTAGTACTCTTAAACAAACTATCATTATGTCTAGATTGCTCGTGACTTTTTCCTTTGATTTGTCAAAACAATAAACATCTCGAATTTTAAAATCTTATCAACGGACCAATCGGATGTAATATTTTGGTCATTTTGACGAGAAAGCCAAAAGTGAATTTGGGTCCGGCATGGTGAATTAGGGATGACATAACATATCATCGACACAATTCTCGACACGTTATGAGAACATGATTTGAGCACGATATCAAATATCGAAAAAAGCCAGAACTTAACATGATACGACATGGCTAGCTTGAAAGTTCGGACGAACCTAGATTTTCTATCCCGTTGTTTTGCTTGTGCGAAATATTCGATTAGTGATGACAATAACCGATACAGATACATCGGTACTACGAGAATTGCTACCCCAATTTTGAGCACCACTCAGTCTACCGGTTAGCTCTTTTCATAACAATGATCAAAATATTTTCTAATTAAGTATACTTAAAACGTTATTTCGAGGACGCTCGTCAAGGAAAACACATGTTAGAAAATGATGATTGTTATGTGATAATTTCTTTCTTCACAAGGGGAGTATATTGATGAGTATAGTCGATGTGATAATTGCTTTGTGCGGACGCAAAGTGGACGTGAACACTCTGGACTTAACCTGTGCTGGTGTCGTATGGTGGCGGGGAGCATCTCTCCATCCCAATCCCCAATAACAGCCTGGAATTCGGCCTTCTTCTAGCTTTTTTTAGTTTTTGAGGAAGGCCTTGGTCCCTCCCCCACCCAAAGGACCCAGAAGGAACTAATGTATATATCATAAATATATATATGCTTGCAAACTTGTTATAACAATGAACATATAATCAACTCTGAGGTTGATATAGTTGATCGAGGCATCGTGAAATTTCCAGCTCAAGAACTGAAGATCGCTCGTTCAAATCCTATCGACCGCATACAAATCGCTCCAAATCAATGCAAGCTGCATATATGAATAATTTGGACTTAACCGGGTTGCAATGTCTACAAATTGTTTAACGAGCCTCCAAATAACGGGCCTTTGCGCTTGTGTCCCTGAATTATAGATAAATATGTAAATTGCAGTTTTGACTGGGGAGGACATTAACCAGTGATGTGTTGGATGGATTATTTATTTACTTTTCTTTCTACCTTCACTAGAAATGAACTTTTGTTTCTCATACTTTAAGAGCCCGCCCAATTCAATTAGTATGACCTAACGAGTTTCTTAAGTATCTCCAACTTAATTAAGGCTCAATTTTTTTTGTTGAAAATCAATAATTTTGAAAAATATTTTTTTTTTGAAAACGATCGCTTATATCGCTTAAAAAAATAATGAATGGACGAAAAATATTTTTATCACCTAAGAAATGCTTTGACATAAATTGTTATAAAAAATAATAACATTTTTCATTGACTAATTATCTCGAGCGATAATTTTTAGAAAACGTTTTTCAAATCATTCATTTTCCACAAAACAAACGGAGCATAAGATTCATGTTCTCTTCCATTCCATGATCCTTCAACAATGACTATGATCGATTGATTACAAGTACGTACATCGCTCACATTTAAGTTTGCACGAAGATGATATCCATATCTTGTAACCTGTCGATGAATAATATAACCTTAAATACTAGCAAAGTAGCAGGTGATCGATCTAGAGGTAGCACTCCCATCTTAGATAATCCAAGGATTGGAGTTGTCTTAAATGTCTCCCAATTCTATGTCAAGTGGTAATTTACCTAGTAAGAGAGAGCAATGCAATCTGGCGCAAGAAATCATTCGGTGCTTTGAGAGTAAGATGTTCTCATCCGCTTATGCTAATAATCGACAGCATACTGACATCATTTAGAAGAAAATCAAGAAAACATAAAAATTCAGCGTAAATTGGTCCAGCATAATCTTTCAAGTTAACCTATGTAACGTAACATAATATCTCATTCAATCGTCGCCAAGTTAGATTGGTCATGAGTTCACCCTCGAGATTTCCTTGTCGGACATGATCTCTTGAGATCAAATGACGGGAAAAGTAATTTCTATGGATTGCTTGGAGACATGCATAATCTACTTTTAATTGAGCCTGTAACATGTGTCCTTAGTTTGGTATGTGCAAAGCTAGTACAAAGAAAAGCTTGATGACACGTATGAATTGGTATTTTAACATCACATCGAAGGATGTTTAAGATTCTTTACTGGTTCTTGACAATTCGTTGGCACGAGCGCATAGGCCCGGTCATATGGAGATCGACGAAACATCTTGCAAATCTTGTAAACCGGTTAAATTCATTTCTTTAGTCCGTACTGTTCACCTTCACTTAGAGTTGTTTGCATGTAATTAGTGTATTCGAACAAGTGATTTACAGTTTTTGTTCTAGAATTCCTTGACGCCCCCACTAACAATGCCAATCCCAGGAGCTAGAATTTTTATTAAGGTTTTGCTCTTTGTTTTAGATAGCCATGGACTTTGAAACACTATAATTTAAAGCAAGATCTACCACGTTCTTATTTAAACGTTTGATCACTTGAATTACATTCTTAAAATCCCTTGATGCCCCAACTAATAATGTCAATCCTGGGAGATGTTTTAGGTGACCATGGACTTTGAAACGCTATAATTAGAAGCAATCTACCACATTCTTATCAAAAGTCTGATCACTTAATCCAAATTTTGGGAGTTTTAATTTTGGCTTGACCGTGGTTAATAAGTAACGGTGCATTGAAGTCACATGCATGAAATCAACAAGTCATTTGTCGCCTGCAAAGCTCTATGGGCTTGCCAATGTCGGCCATCGTGCCACCATGCCACCCTCGTCACGGCCGCTCCCACTGCCGTTGCCGCCTCCAACAGACCCCCTCCCTCTTGATGTTCGTCCCTGGTCCGCCTCTCTCTCTCTAGCTGGCTCCCTTTGTTCCCTCTCTAAGCTCAAAGCTGCATGGAGCTTCCCAATGCCACTTGGAGTCTCGAACTGTTGGTATTTAAAGTCAGAGAGAAAATAACGACAAAATATTTATTGTGGCTCAACCCCAATTGGCTCAATTGGGGTTATATGATATGTATTTATATGAGTGATTAGTACAGAAAGAGTACAGATAGAAACATACTTATGGAAATTACCCAAAATATATTTAAATTGCACATTAATACTCCCCCTCAATCTAAAATAGGTGTAACAACTGCGATATTGGATTTCAATATTAATGTGTAATTTATATGTATTTTGGGTAAAGAGATGGCAGAGAAGAAGAAAAAAAATTTAGAGACGTACTGGACATTATTGAGATAGTATTTGAAGTAAAGGAAGTGTTGATTTGGGGTAGAGATGTTGAAGAATTCAATCTATTTTCCTGCCCTGATATCATGTTGATATTTATAGTGAAAGAGAAAATAACGACAAAGTATTTATGGTGACTCGACCCCAATTAGGGTTGTATGATATGTATTTATAAGAGTGATTAATGATAGAAAGGGCACATATAGAAACATAATTACGGAAATTACCCAAAATACATATAAATTACACATTAATACAACCTCCATCAATGAGACGGCCGCGAGGCTCGACAACAACGTTGAGATCTTGACGGCTGTAGGGGAGTTCCTAAGACCATCAGTTGAGCCCGTGAATGAGAGATAAAGGAGATTTGTGCGCTAGGGTTTGATAGGATCTGGATTAGATCTAGTGAGACCTATAATAGGGTTGACATATGGTGCGTCCCATGGAGGAGACGACAGAAGAATTCATAACAGGGACGATATGATCTTGTGATAGCAGATTTGGTGTAATTTGATTCAACTCCATCATGTCTTTTTTACTCTTATTGCCATCAAGTGGTGTCAAGCCACCTTTTCTGTTCCATAAACAAGTTAAAAGTTTAAAAATAATATTATATATTAGATTAAAATTCAAAAAAATTTTATTTTATCATTTATTTTTGAAAAATGAGCGCAAATAAATAATTCAATAAACATTTTGTGATAAAGAAATAAAAAACTCGAGCATCTTTGGCTTTTCTCGAAACGTGTGTATTGCAATAACCAAGTGGTGGCAATGTCCTATCAACCTCGCTGGATTGCTGGTACTTTTCAATGTGTCGCTGTAATTGTTGTAATTGGCTGAGCTATTGACGTGAAATTATGGATCTAGTGTATTTATCTCTTCATTCATTGCTACACAATTTGCACAGGAAAAAATTGATTATCTTATGTAAAATTGCTACGAGAATATTCATCCTCTGATTCTTATGCTGTTGCATTATTATGCATGCTGGAGAAGATACCTCATGAAAATGCTCCATGCTCCATAAGTAAACATCAATCAAAGGTTTACTCTGGTATAAATATAACACGTCGGTAGGTAGTAGCAAAGCTACGTTATCAATGTAAGTAGTGTGTGGGATTGTTATTTTGGAGTGATCTCGGCAGCCATTATACTGTTAACTTATCGTAGTCATGAGTAATTATGTTTTATGATGAAGTCTCTATTCAAAAAGGGTAATACACAAAGATATATAATTGATTATTGAATTTTCTAGTGAGAGAGAGAGAGAGAGAGAGAAGGATGGATCCTCAACCTACATGGTATTCCTTCCGATGTCTCAATAAATTTCAACTATTAATTAAGAAAATGAGAATTTTATCAATGATTGAGATTTGTTGAGACACTAACATCAAGAGGAGCAACGTATAGGGTATGGGAAAGTGGGGTTGTCTGACAATGCAACGCTCCTTGCAAGAACAACCTTTGGCACCATCATTTGTCGAGAGACCCTCACCCGGTTCGCGGCCGGGATCGTCAACCCTCACGCGAGGCCATCAGCCATCTCTTGCCTAAAGGCAACCTCTGGTCCGTCGCCGACTATTCCCTCTTATCCTCAGGTTTAAGTCTAGGGGACCCATATGCCTCCACGAACATAAGCATGTCAAATCGAAAAGTTCTATTCTCAGGCAATTTCCCAAGACCCGCATGTGACTCACTTTGATAAAACAAATAGACAATGAGGTGGGGGGGACAGAGTAATCTATATTCTATACAACAATCTCCCAGCGGCCTTAATGTTTCACATAAAGAGAATTAGGTGGGCGAAAACAGCTATTGAATAATGACTTCCTTATAGCAGCCATTCGAAAGGGATGGGTGGGACAAAGACAACATATGACAGCCTGGCCGGATCGTGAAATGTTGTACTGAGTAATTAAATTAGTGTTGCATTAAATTATCAAAGCCTCTTCTTTAGAAATGTATAATTTAATTTGTGGGGGAATACATCCAAAGAGCTTTTTGTGGCACGAAGGGACCATATGATAGAATCATTGTATGTGACTTTAGATGAGTTATGACACCGGATTACATTTTTTTTTTTTGGGGACTTATATACCTGATACCCCAGGTCGGCAGCCCTTCTGCGGCCCTTAGGTATGCAATCGGCGCAATTAAAGACAGGGCGAATTCTCCACTCTGTCACCGAGAAAATCACATTAACAAACTTACGAAAACAACAATATTCAAGAAATAATGATATTTTAGCTCATAGATGATATGAAATCTCATATATGAATAAGTAGAATCTGTCGACTCAAAAAAGAAAAAGATAAAAGAAGCAGTATTCAGGCATTCCATTTGAAAAAAAAAAAAAAAAAAAAACAGAAAAAAGTTTCATTTGGGTAAATTTCTAGAAACATTCGTAAATTCCGAATAATGTTAATTGAAAAACAAAAGTGACACGTAACTACCATCAACTCTTATAAGGAAATACCCACATTCATTTGAGTTAGTTATCGACTTTTCTCTTAGTGAAGTTACCAATTCATTTCAGGTTACAAATTCTTATTTGAGTCACTTATCACAAGTCTTTGGATCAATTGCGAATTACTGACTTTTTAAGATATGAATAAGTAGGATTTGAGCGTAAAGAACTTCCTGTCGAGGGAATTCGAAAGTGCAAAGCTGCTTTTCTGTTCATGGCAATCTCATCTGATTAGAATGTGACTGCCTGGGTCCTGAATTTTCATATCAAATACGCAATCATTCAATTAAAAACGTAGGCTGCCATTGCAAAAAGGACTTGGGGAAGAAAAAGTCAATTCGACAACGTACATCTTGTGAACATTATTTTCGGGTCCCCCGTCAATTGGAAGTTTATATTGAGATGGGGTACCAAACCAGATGCCATCGTAACTACTCTCTGATCATGTTCACTACAATAATTTCGTGGGACATTCACTGTAAAACATTGACTCCATGATGGCTCCACCTGGTCTGAATTATCTTCGGTTCAAAATGTATCGCAGCCGATCTGATTCATATGAAGGATAGACAAAGAAATCCATCCCTCAATCAGGATTTGACCGAAGTGTGATCATATTTGAGGGATTATGGGGAAATTCACGAAATTAGGATGCAGAATCTAAAACCTGCTGGTGAAGGATTGAATCTACCAGAAACCGAAACGAAGAGAGCACCTAATTATAAGATCGAAGCATGAAAAACTGAACTGAGAGCTGGAACTGGATCAGGAACATGAACATGAACCATACGGAGTGAACTTGAGATCGAAACAAAAGTAAAATTCAGCAATGTTTGGACATTCTAGCGAGCAGCATCATTCCCTTTTCCGAGTTTGCCTTTAACAACCTGATTTCTCCTTCTGAATCCCCTTTCAGCTTCTTTCTAACAATTCAACATCGACTCAATTACTCAGCCTACCGAGGTGTAGACAAACAATTTCATTGAAAAGCCCAGAGACCCAGAGAGAAACTTCCGTAGTTCCACTAGGATGTCCCAATTCTATAAGCCAACTCACAACTCAGCCTGGATAGTGATGTGCAATACAGAAGTTCAGAAAAATAGAACAACAAATCTTGAAAGTGATGACTTCATAGGCAGTCCAAAAGAAAGAAGAAGAGTGCGTCATTTTCATCTTCACGGTTAATAAAAAGAATGTGCTTCACAGGACAAGCCCTTGAGCGTTGATGCCTTTATTAATCTAAAAATGAACGATATTGACATCCTCTAAGACATGAGACAAACTCAAAGATTTGTACAAACTATGGTCGCATCACTTTTTCTATTTTAGCCGAGGAAAGAACATGTGAGGCAAGTGACTGGGCTTGAGTAATGTCGAAAGATACTTACGCTCGTACTCACCATGGTGTGGGCATGTAATGAAGTCACGAGATGTGAAAGAAAGCTTGACATATATCTCAGTCACAACTCATGGGCTGACAAAGATCAGGTAATCAAACAAAGTCAGACCACACCTTTGCTCCAAACACCACAATGGCGGTCTTTGGTTCAATGGCAGCATATTGTTTCCTTCATTTGACCATGTTCAGAAAAATGATCATCTACAGAGCATGAGCATCCTACATGTCATGGAAGAGCCGCCTTATGTGGTCAACTGTTGCGGGCATCAATGTGACTGGACAGCGCTTATACTGTGGCATTGTAAAAAAACCATCAATGGATAAATAAGTAAAATCTCTGGTTCAGAATAGAAAAGGAGACGTTTTTAGTCCCTAATCAGATATATACTTAACTATATGAGCTGCTTAAGTTAAGAAGTTGGTACTGATGTCCTTTCTCTGAAAACATGTTAGAAAAGGAACAGATAATATCTTTTCCACCCTATTTTATCCAACAAAGGAAAGGGCAAAAGAATCCCCGCTCTTAGATTTATAAAAGAATGCAGGTTTTGCAATAATATTCACTTGAAGAGTCTCAAGAAGTTAATAGAATGGCAAAGCAAATAAAGTATTATCTATTTAGCAAATAGAAAAGACAAAAACAGAAAAGTAGAAAGATAAGTTATAATGCAGGTAGTAAAACAACACTAAGTATGTCTGATTAATAATGAAGCAGAGTGCACAGCCAACTCTGAAAGTGATTTTACCCGTGAAATAGAAACAACTTTTGATGCGCATAACAACTGCAAAGTTACTAATAATCAGGGAAAGATGCCATAGTTGGCAGAATGTACAGCCTAATGCTCAAGATGCTGAGTTGATTTCACTGAAGTTGTACTAGCACGAGTTTGAAATCTTAAATAACATCAAGATTGTCATATTAGCTAGAGAACATCCTGAACCAACATTAGTCTCAAAAATAATTTTGGACCAGTTCAACACCTCCTAAAGCTAATTGCTCACACCACGTCCTCCATGCATACACCACGTGCTCCCTAAAATATTTCACCAAAGTCTGCATTTAATGATTATTGCTAGGATGAAAGTAGCTCACCTGCGAAACATACTTGAAAATGCATGCATAGCAGAAGACAAACCCTGAGACAGTAACTGCAGATGGATTTGCACGCTTCTGGGAGCACAAAGGGCATAATATTTTGTCTGGTGGCAGTGGAATCCCTTCTTTTGCAACCTGCTCAAATGATGCGTGATTCTTGAATCATATAGCCTCTTTGAAAACTTCTCTGCTATTATAACACAGCCATGCATGACAAAAAAATTGAGAATTGTCGTTGAGGGATGAAAGAGGTGTCCCAGAGCTAGATTCTTGTCACTAGTTTAGCCAGAAATGCGAAATTGCCTTTATGCAACTCTGTTTCAGTTATGATACTTGATAACAGAAATTCTCTAGTCATTTAAAGCAAGCAATCACTTGTGTTTGTGTCAGGGGCATGGAAGAGAGAGAAAGAGAGTTGTCACCTTTGGAGGTGGAGGTGGTGGTGGTGGAGGGTACACAGTTGGAGCTGACATTCTCTCCTCAGCAGATTGGTACCACCACTCCATCATCTACTAAATTTCAAACATCAGCAAAGTTCCACACTATCATCATATAGATTTATTTATTTATTGTCGTTGCATCATATAGATTTATTCACTTCTAGAAGAAATACACAAAATTTGGCTACAGGATTACAACAAACAATTCAATAACCACCTTGGATGCAGATATCACAAAAGGAAACTAGTAACTTATACTTTGCCAATGCAACTGTTTGCAGTAAATTCATAAACAAAATAAGTAGGAAAAGTGGGACTCACCTTAAAGAAGAAGACAGCCGCAATTAATCCAGTCTGTGCATAGTCAAGCACCGTATACGTACAGGAGAGCAAGGCACCTTGCACTGCCTGTTTGGAGAAATAAAATATAAGTGAGTTACAAGTCCAATTACTACAACATTTAAAGTGCATTTCACATGAGCAAAAAGTACTTCCTGGCATATATTTCGGCTCATTTAACTGAGTGATCAAAATCAGACCAAAAAAAAAACTTTGAGATCAAAGGGAGACTTAGTGTCTGTGTTATCAAATCTTTAAAAAGAAGAGGAGACAGCCAACTACTTTTGGATTACCAGCGCTTCCACATGAACATGCAAAGCTCGATACTTTGAGAGAGAGTATACATTAAGCAACATCTACCAAGACAGATCTATACCTTCAACCATGGAGGACCACGAAGTCTCTCGCGTTCTTGATTTCGTATCTTTGAAATTCTTGATGAAGTATCCATCTAGATCAGCATCAGAAAGGGTAAATTGATACCTTCTAAAAGTAAAATCAAGCAAAGGAGAAAGGACTATTCAATAAGACATGCACGGTTTAGACATATACTATACTGATTCTGCAGCAGGGTCAAAAAAGATTTGGCTATTATGTATTCATTTTGAGCTTCAGCATGAGCTTGACCAATAGCAATTAGTACAAAAGGCCTACCACAGGTCTTCAAAGCATATTCAGCACTGCTAAAATTAAAAGTCAGAATATTTATCTTCATTCATGCTACTCATTCCAGCATCACATTGAATTAAAAAGACAGTCCTGCTTAGCAAGTTATGGGAAGCACCAAGTCAAAAGGATAAGAAGTCTATAAGCAATGGCTGTTCTTATACAGATTCATTCCATCTTCACACCAACACCAATTATACAATTAAAAAATGAGATCAATTTATATGCCTTGGGCAAGAGAGAAGCACATAACTGAGATAAAACTTGGGAACCTTATGCTAGGAAACATGGGAATATAAAAAAAAAATTTCTGTATTTTCACTAAGCAACAGAAACCAGAGAGGCTGGTAAAATGATGAAAAAAGAAAGTAACTCAAGCCACACGATCTACTGCATTTCAAACTAATTTTTCATTTACTGGCCCTCTTTCCTTTCAGCTTTCCCAAATTAAGAAGAAAAATACTAGCAGATTTAATAACATGTGAAACAATAATTTGACATTAAAAATTCTCTGAAGAGAACCTAACCAGCTCTTGACCAGTAGCTCGACAAACTTGAATATTAAGTGCATGCAAGCCATGAGAATAGAAGCCAGTGGCATCCAATAGATACAACATTTGATAGGCGAACGACAATCCTGCATAGTCAGAAGGTAGCTTCAATTTGAGAATTTCAAGCCTAATTTAGTCCACAATATTTTAATTACTAAAGGAAACTAGTGTGCAATAGAAAAAAACAATGCTTTCTTGGTTTCTATGAATAAGGTTAATTATCACTGAACGCCCCATTATCTTTAAAAAGTAATTGTTTAATGAATTGTGAAATTGGGAACAAATATAGGCATAGTTTAATAATTCTTTCAGCCCAACAACCTGTGCCAAGGAGAACGACACTTTTAAGATGTTAGGCATAATGTAACTCGGGGTGATGTACCTTCACAGCTAGCGTGTATCCATGGGTAGCAAGCACCTACTATTTTCTGAATCCTCTTCATCAAGTGTATTCTGATTGATCGATCTGCATTTGAAGTTCCTGTTGAGACGACAACATCCTCTCCTCCAGTGATGTAGTCCAAATTATCCAAACTATCTTCTCCATGACCCCATAAACTTGCTTGAAGTCTGGCTTCCCTTTCTTTGTTGTATATGGAATGCAATTTTGATTTAAAGTATGGCAAGACCACCTAATCATAAATGTATTCTTCCATGTCAAAACCCGATAATAAAGCAAAGGATGGAAAGAAAAACCTCGATAATTTAATACATCACGGAATCTCCCATGTCTAAATAACAATACCCATTTCCAGTGTTTTTCAGTAGAAAGCTGTATCGTTGCTGCAGAACATGATTATACAGGTCTAAACAGAAAACACTGACTTTGTTTAGCAAGGGGACTGGTAAGCAAAACTGGAATTTAGAAGAGGAAAAATAGTTATCCTTCTTGAATATAAGCTACAATCTAATTCAAGTGTAATATCAATTTTTTTTTATAGTTGAATGAGATATCCTGCTACTTATCCTTACTCCATTCACCACGATTATAGAGAGAAAGATAACCGAGCCTCAATAGGAAAAATAAGGTTACATATCACAAACATGTTGACCATAGTGTAATTATGCTGCCAACAGAAGCCACAGAGAAAGGCAGTGAAGCTTATTCTGAGAGTTAAATTATCTAGATGGATACATTTGATCAGATATATCCAAGAAAATTCAACAGCATTCAGTGGCTATGCATAAGCTGGATGAAAGAAGCAAAAGATTGTACCAGAAATGCAACAGATAGGACTTTCTGGCGCTTTTCTAACCCAGAATGATGCAATCTATCTCCTGAGTTCAAAAGAGCATCATCCTTCTGTGCTTTTATCTTCACTGCTCTCCTTCGTAGCCCGTATAAAGATTCGGAAAATGAAGCATCTGAAGAAGAATAAAACATAAAGAATAAGGCTACTTCCATGATCAAAAAATTGATTAATCAAACTTAAAGGACACTTCACAAAATGTCTAACTATTAAGTCCAAACCTTTTCTTTTGCAGGAATGCACTTAAATTTTTACACATATTTGTCCATCTCATACTTTCATTTCAGTGTCTTAACAAGCTTTTCGACGTTCACATCCCACAGAATTCTCAGTTGACCAGAGTATTAAAATTGCATGTCTCCAGATTTCAACTATTCAGGAAACATGACAGGTGAAAAATGAAGAGTAAGAACTTATCATGTACAGAGGAAAGATAACCCATCACATGACTTGATGAGGTTAGCCTAAATCAAAAAGTCGACTCTCACTTTTGCTTCAACAAGCCAAAATTCTAAGGTTCAAATATATCCTTGAGGAATTAACACACATGGATGGGACTACCATTAGAGACAGACAGTAGCCCACCAAATTCAATGCTATTTCCATGACAAAGGGACTAATAGTGCCAAAGGACTAGTTTAACACTCTACGAGTCCTGAATGCTCAATCTAGCCAAAAAAGGAGGGAGAGAGAGAGAGAGAGAGAGAGAGAATTCGCTAACATAATATATTTGTTCGTAGAGTCACCTGTAGTTCGCAAGCTATGACTTTCGAGAACCAGCATCAGCAGTGCAAAGAACTCATCTTCATAGTCCAACACTTTGTGAAGGAAAGGTCTTCTCAAGGCAAGTACCTGCAATTCATTCATGAATTCCACTACTTCCATAAAAAGCAACAAAATAAAATCTAAGAAAACAGGAAAGACATAGTGCCGCAGTAAAGCCCATCCTCTCGCAAGTCGATCGAACTAATGCAATGTTCGAGAAATTGATACGGGAATCGATAATTATCGTCATCCACTAAGCACAAACCCCAACAACTCCGACTAATTCCGATAATTCAATCAGGTGCATTTAACAGGTATGCTCGAGCAGGCAACACCAGGCCAAGAACCGAATTCAGCGAAGCGGGTAAAACCAGAGACGTAATCTTGAAGCTGGGCTCATACCTAAATAACACTCAAACCACGTTAACGGAAGAGCAAAAAACCACAGGACAATCTCATGGCCCCCCTTCGCCATTGAAAATTGTATAAAACAAGAGCGAACGAGATGGCTCAAGAGCTCATCATCACGTCTTGAACTCGCGATTCTAGGCGAAAAGTTAAAGCTGGGTCCGTCAGCACAACGACAAATTCGATATGGCCAGAGAGAAACGCACTCGCAGTCGTAAGAGAGAGAGAGAGAGAGAGAGAGTACGCCGATGGAGTAGGTGAGAGCAGCGCGGAGGCTGGCCGGGAGTTGCTGGGCAGCCGCCATCTCGAAGAAGGTGGGACGCGTCCCTTGCCCACCCACCTGGAACAGCATCTCTCCTTCTTGTTCTTGTTCTTCTTCGTGTGCTTTGATTCGAGGGTTCCTCCGCCGTCGGCTTGCAAAGTATGTACAGGTCTCTTTCACGGCAGGGTAGAGCTGAAAGATGACGAAGCAAATGATCTTCTTCGAGCTCTTCTCGTCCCCCTCATCTCACCCTAAAAGCTACGAACTTTCCAACGCTCTTCCCAGCAGAAGCACCGATCTTCACCGACCATCTTCACGAAGCCAAGAAGTACACGAGTGGGTGGGAGATGTTTCCTTAGGAAAAGGAAATCCCACTTTGTCTTTAACCTTTGTGGGTGAAGAAGCCTTTGGAACCTTAAACTTCCCAAACGAAATTCCCACCTAAAGTTTACACCTTTGGTTTGCACAAAACCGTTTATAAAGAGCAATGAAAGTGCAAGTTCTGTTAGAGGGCTAAGCTATTCCTCCCAAAGCTAAGGAGATAAACCCGAAATTTTCCCACCCTTTTCGATTTGTCGGCACACTTCGCGCGAGTCTAGTCGGCGACCCTGCATGGGTTACGGGTCATCTTGCGATTCTTGCCCGCAAAGTGAGATTGGGTCAAGAGCCGCTGCGAAACCACCGAACCGTTCCACATCTGAATGTCACCTAATTGTAGAAAGGTCCTCGTTCAAAACTCAATACCTGTCCCTGTACGTGCAGGGATTCAAGTTTTCGCGATCTACATTTCTAAAGTTACATGATCACGGAACCATCAAGCCTCTGGTCCCAATTTTGAGAAGTCGAATCCTACTCCTCTCATGAGAGGTGAACTGTTGCCACCACGCCACTCCGCTTGTCGGGGCTTAATCCCTCGGCACGGTTTAGCTTTTTAACTCAAAATAGATTTCCCGAGATAGTGAATCGAGCTGATCTCGAAGAGAAAGATAACCTGAAAGTACAGTCCTTCTACGCGAAGTAAATCCCGAGCCGAGGCGATGTCACACAGATTCATCTACATGCCAAGACAATGATGCCCGCAGAGGAATTGGTACAAAGTTTTCCCCCACGATTAAACAAGTCGGTACAACCCTTTTTTACACAAATTAGAAAGACAGAAATCACCAGCAGCTTAGTAAAAGCTTCGTTCCTAGTGAGTTCGAGCATCATTTCTTTCTGCCCTCTTTTTTGCTGCTAAACCTTCTATCTACAGTTATCAATGCAAATTTATTTCCCAAGTTGGATAGTTTGGATAAAGTCGGAGGCTTTATCGATGTAGAAACTAAATCCATCTAATACGAATCCATAGATAAATTAGAGGACCGGAGTTCCAAAATCTCCAAGTTTCAGTCAAAGAAGTCCTTGTCATGTGATCTTTTATAAAACAACTTCACTATGTCATCTTCAGAGGCAGTAGGAGATCTTTTTTCTTCTTTAATATCCTTCTCTTTCTCCATTCTTCGAGAGCTTGAAAGGATGCTGCTCCAGGTTAATCACAGGGAGGTTTCATGGCCCCTCACTCGTTTCACGGATGGAAGACCTATCTCGCCTTCATCCAGATCGTCATCATCAGGAGTTCTTACTTCAGAAACCTTCTGCTTTTTATTCGCGTTTTGAGAACTTTCGCCAGGCGAAGAGCTGGGGTTTGTTGTTTCAAGTCCTTTTTTAGCCTGGTGTTGCTCGGTTGCTTCTGTTATGTTCCTTGACGGATCACATTCATCAGGAATGGGGGACGAAGTAGCTTTGGACCCATCATCGTCCATCTTCCTTTGTTTCTCAAACAACATTTGTAAGTACCTTCCTTGTTCTTCAATCCTCAATTGCAGCTTTCTCTGAATCTGCATGAATTAAAAAACTGATAAAGCACAAATGAATTGATAACTGATAAAGCAAAAGTGACTCGGTAACATATGCTTCGGGACTAAAATTTAACATTGTGTTCTATGTGGAGAGATTAGGGGAAAATTCTCGATATTTTGGCATTTAAGCACCACACGAGATCCTTGTCTTCAGGGGAAATCAGGCACTCTTTAAAGACAGTACTCCAAAAACACAAAGTGATAGGTCTTATGGCCTGAATTAGGCAAGTGAAATGCTTTTATGTAAGTAAGAACTCAACTAGGATCTCTAAGTGCTTATCAAGCACAGCTGCTCTTAATAAACATGAAGCATTTTTCTTTTAGCTTTTAGTTAGATGTTTCAGTAAAAACAGTTGAGAATCTTATGCACAATATGCAGAAGTAGAGAAAAATTCTTATTGTAGCATAAAGTAATATTCTATATCTGCAGACCAGCAACATGCTTCCCTTCACTTGAACAGACCATTTTCTCGAATGTCAAAAGCTAACCTCGAGTTGTTCGTGGAGCTGCTTCTGAACTTCCATCTGCATTCGCAGCGCTTCAGTGATGTTCATACTCCTGTCATGGAGGTTTAAGGGTATTTTGATTGAAGCATCAGTTTCTTAAACCATTACTTCCAATCAGGTACTCAAAGATGAGAAGAACTTCATAAGAAAATCGACAACTAAATTTTATGCGGTGAAACTGAAGAAGATTTGGGTCAGCGTTAAATGATAAAGACACATGAAACATGATAAACTTCATCTTCAGGGACAAGTCAAAACAGCATCAATACAATCTAAATCAAGTGAAAAGAGTGAATCCTACAACATGAAGAGAAATACCCATCAGCGAATCACAGTACATAAATTAATAGAGCCAAGAAAATGACTCACGTCTTCAAGTCTAGAGATTTCATTTCTTCCAGTGTACTCAACTTCTTCTCTGAAGATCCTGGAAACAGAGGAATGACCAGTCATTTTACAGCCCAAAGGACAGGAAAGACTGAAAATGCATGGAAGGCAAGATTCCACTATATATAAGTGCCTGCTGAAAGGAAATTTATATATGCAGAGTGTAGTGAGAGGAACCGACAAGCAAGGATCATTAACAAAAGAAAATCACCTTCACTCTCTGCCGAATCCGGTTTATATCGAGCCGTTCTATATTTCTGCATTAAAAGGGCTTCCACGTAAGTTTGGAATAGAAACTAGAAAAGACAATCTCACGCCTGGGATAAGAAGAACAAAATAGCAAAACGTACCTGTAAGTGGCTTTTCACATGATAGATTGTTAGGCCTTCTACATTCATCAGCTTTAAGACAGCTTTGGGAGTGGCACCTGAAATTAATGTCAAAAGTGAAAAAAAATCAAACAAACTGGTCATCCTATACACATCCAAAATCCACAGTCAAATCAAAAGATACGCACGATCACCACCGCCAAGCTGATTAACAGCCTCCACAAAAGCTTCATGAAGCTCCGGTGTCCAACGCATTCGAGCCTTGCTTGAGGATGCACTTGATAATTGATTAGCTGCAGCAGAAGATTCTCCAGGAGGTAAAGACTGACTGTGAACAACCAGGGGCAGCTGCAACAGCATAACAGAAAACTGTCATCTGAGTACGGCATGCCAGCTTAATTTGAGAAAAAATTAATAAAAATTAGATAAACAGTATTCCAATAATAAAACCATCTCCAGAAATTGGTTAACTTACGCTTACTTATACACTTATTGCAACCCACAAACAATGCCCACAAAATTTTTCTGACAAATCAAACTAAATGCTACGTGAATGATATTATTGGCTTCAGAAATGTTTCTGTGTGGTACAGAATTCAGTGCGAAAGTCTGCTCACATCAAACAAGGACAGGTGATGTAACGATTGAAGCAATTGATAACTTATTCAAACGTAAAGAATGCAAGATGATATCCAGCAAACTGGAATCAATGGAGACTTAACGTAACATTTTAAGAAATAAAGTAATTATAGGTTAGCTCACTATTTTAGCCAATTTGGGTGGTTTAAACTTTTGGCCCGGCTTTCTCCACTTACTTGAGGCTTTTGATTTTAGTTTTAGCAATAGCTTCGTTTTTTAGTTTAGTTTTTAGAAGCTGTAACTCCTTTAAACTAGTATCTGTTGGCTATATGACTACTACAAGTAAGCTGTACCCAACACATTGGGTCAGCTTTAAAATCTTTGGCTACACGTGAAAAACAAAAACTAGAAAAAAGAAAGTACGCCAAAAATTCTGCATTTCACACTCTCAAGAGTAAGCTTAATTTTTGAAAAAAAAAAAACATTCTCAGTTTTTCTCATAAAAATTACAGAAGCTGTTTTTGTTTTCAAACTTGCACCTTGTTGTAACACTTACTTACCATGTCGTTTCTCATTGCCATCGTAATTTTTTTTTTCTTTGAGTATTTAATTACCGTTTGAAATCATTACAACATGAAATGTTTCAAAAATTTCAGTTTTTTCTTATTCTAATTGGAAAACAATGAGAGTACCGCTATGTTGTTTTTCCATATAAAAGTTTTCAGAATGCACAATATTCACAAAGCATGTCTCCCGACTAGTCTTCTGTTTTCACTAAAATGAAACATCAAATAATTCTTTTTCCATTAAACAATTAATATTTTCCACATTTAGCTAAACTCAAAAGACAAAAATATAAGCCCAAGCGCGGGTGGGTAGGAGCAAGGACCACAAGGTGACTTTTGACGAGCTTTTCCTAAAAATTAACAATTTGGACCAGAAGCAATAACCTAAGACCGCCCTCCCTGCCCCCTTTGCAACCCGCCACCCCCCAAAAAGAAAAGAACAAGTATCTCATGTAGCGCCAAACATTCAGAGCACATTCTCCCATAGGATTTACCTTGCATGCAAATGACAGACTAGCGAACAAGTTCAGCCTTCTGTGCTGGACAAAAGTCAAACCCCATTACAAGTTAAAAGATAAACCCACCTTTGATGGATCAGTCGCATCAACATCAGCAAGAATTTTGCTCCAATCTGGATCCAGTGCCTCATCAACAGAAATTAACTGTTCAGCCCACTGCCAATCACTTCTTGTAGATTGGTCCTCGCATCCCATGACACCCCCACTGCTCTCTACCTGACAATTCTGGCTCGGGACGTTTTCTGAATAGATAAGAAAATCCTGAAGCTGATTTGCATCCCAGGGACCATCTTTGCTTTCTTTTGGAATATCAGTCAATGCAGTAGGTTGTACTTCTGTACGGGGAAAACCTACGGGTGGTGTGGACGTTCTAATCATGGATGCTGGAGAAATGAATGGAGAACATTGTGAACGTCTATCATGTTGTAAGTCAGAATGAGGGGAAGAAAAGCAGACATCGCTCGTATATCCAGAAGTGGACGAAAGACCACTTCCAACGGTCCCGTTTTTAAACAACATTTGCGTCGCCTGCAGAAACGGGATTAAAACATCAACTCCCTTCCAGAAACAGTACAAACAAAACATTCAATTTAATGTTGAGGATCACCTTTGACAAGGGTTCAAGAGAGAGCACTTTTTCTGCAAATGAAAGATCACTCAAATGTTCAGCGCTTGAATCCTACGTAACCAATTTGCATGTCCATAATAACAGAAAGACTATCATTCACCGCCATGCTTAGACTCTTAATCCAAGTCGCAGGCTCTGTCATCGATTAAATGGTATCTCCCATGTAAACCCCCACAAAATATTTATCAAGAATACCCGTTTGAGCAGATTGCTAGTATGCTAGAAGATAAGACGGTGTCTACAGAACCAGGTGACTAAATTAGAGCACATTTCAAGAGACATCCAAGTCAAAATCCATAGAACACCGAAAATTTCAAGGAAAAACAGCATATATACCGGTAAAAATTTTCTGAAGAGATAGTAAAAAAGAAATTAAAGGAGACACCCAAATAGACTGAAATTTACAACAGAACTCAATCAAGTTCTGTCGATATTGCCATGTAAGAGTCGCAATGGCCGAGGTAAGCAACACCGTGTCTCGAAAAGCCCGAAATTTCTCACATTGTACATGAAAGTCCCAAAAGGTTTCCAACTATTATCAAACAAATAGCCTCCAGTTAACCAAACAGAAACAGGGATACGCAAAAACCAACCTAGCATCATTCTTTTAACGCATAGCACGCGCTATTCGCATAAAAGAAACTCATAGCGCCACTAAAAAAACTAAAAAAGAGTAAAGAAAAGGAAATCATAACAGTCATGGCAATAGAAGCCTAATCCATAACCCATAAAAAAATCAGATCATTTTCCAATTGCCGAGGTGAGCACCCCACAATCCCAATAAAGGACACAATCCTATACCATCCTATCGTCGTGTTAGAGCTGCAATGACCAAAGCAAGCACGATCATGTCCCAAAGCCCCACATACTTCTCACACTGGACATCTTCTTAAATAAGAGAGGCAAATTTCGCCGGACCATCATCAAACACGTGGCCTCCTCCCAAACAAGCTAGAAACAGAGAAACACCAATCCCAGCTCCACATAACACCATCCTCTACAAAAATTCACCGGCGTCAACCTACCCAATACCCGGATCATAATTCCACCAATTCACCGTAGGAAAAACCACACTTCTTCCCGCTCGAACGAATCAGAACCACAGGCACCATCGAATCGGAAGCCTCGCCGCCCAGGACCGGCTCGAGACCAGCTCCCGCCGCGGGAATTCATCCTCGGCCCCTCTCGTCGCGCCCGACCGATAAGCCGGAATCGGAACGAAAACGAAAACCCATCAAAAGCCAAAAGTTCCGGTCCGACAAGGAAAAACGCGAACCCCCCGCGCGCGCGCGCGATCAGGCAGCCCGAAAGAGGGAAAAAAAAAGAGAATCCGAACCCCAGAGCCAGAAATTCCCAGAAGCAACGACTACCCACGACAGGGAAAAAAAACCCCCAGAGAGAAAATACGCCGGAGAAGAAGGGCAGGACCGCCGAACCCCCCCCCCCCCCTCGCCACGCGGACGGCACGCGCCAAAGGACTCGGGGAAGGCGGAAAGAAACCCCAAAACCACCCCCCCCACTTCCCCTCACACTCGCACACGCACGCAATCGTCGGCTCGGGAAGCGAAAGCGAGAACGGAAACGGGAACGGGGAACGGGGAACGGGGAACGGAATCCTTACGTCAGGATCGGCCGGCCGAAGCTTGGCGGGGACGAAGAGCTCTACTGCAATCCGGCGGGCGGGCGAGCGAGCGCGCGCGCGCGAGAGGGGAACGAAGGAATTTGCCTCCTTTTCGCCGTCTTGACTTCGAAATCCTCTCTGCGTTTCCCCTCTTTTTTTCTTTTCTTTTTTTGGGGTTTTCCTCTCTGTCTCTCTGATTACAAGGGAGGAAGGGGGGGGGATGATGACGACGATGATGATTGGCTTTTACTTGTCCCTCCCTCCCTCGCTCTCTCTCTCTTACGTGTCCGCGTGCCCCAGCCCCCCCCCCCCCGGGCGCCGCACGTGCGGGGTGATCCCTCGCGCTGGCTCCTCCCCCCCCCCTCGTTCGCGTCCGCCGATGCGGTCGTGGCCCCCGGGCCCCGCGGCCTCGCGATCTCGCGATCGGACGGCCGGCGACGGAGGAGCAGGCGACCGCGCGGGGGCCGCGAAGCGGGGGAATATTGAGACCGGGGTGGGGTGGGGGGGCCCACGGGGAGCATCGGGGGTGGTGGAAAGGAAAGGAAGGGGAAAAGTCCCCACTTGGAGCGGAGCAGCGAACTTCCTTTTGGTTTTCCGCGCCCTTTCGCCCTCCCTCGAGGTCGCCGCCGTGCCCCTTTTTTTTTTCAACCTCCTTCCTTCCCTTTTTTAAAATTTTTTTATTAATTAATTATTCTTCTTTTTTTTATTATTATTCTTTTTTTTTTTTTTTGTCTTTTCGTTTTTGGCCGATGATGCGTCTTGTACCGCCTTCTCGTGAAATCCCCAATGACCAGAGCCTCGTCTCGATCGCGAGGCACGCGGTGCGTCACCGTGTCCGTGTCCTCTTTTTTCACAATTTTTTTTTCTTTCTTCCTCTCTCTCTCTCTCTCTTGTTGCCACGCGAAGAGCAATTTCCCGGAAAAGGTACCGGCTTCTTTTTCTTGTTCGAATCGTGTTTACGCCGTCGTTCGTTCGGGAAAACCTTATTGTATATGGATGATAAGGGGTAAGGCGCAAGAATGGAATGACGCGCGATTTGATTGTATTATCGCGTTGTATTTGTAATATTCGGAGTTGAACTTTAAATATGAAAAGAGGGATATCATCGTAGAAGGATGAAAGGAATTTGGTGTCAAGCTCGTGACAAAAGTATCGTGAGTGCTTGAATATAGGTAAGGCAATATATTAAAATATTAGGGGTTTGCATGATGTGACTTTTCTTATTTTGTAAAAATTGGAAAGAGCTTGAATGACAATTAAAAGGGCAAAAAGATGGTAGTTTCTTATACAACTTATACTAAGCTAAAATTCTTACGTGACGGGCTTCACATTACATCGATCATCTCTTACCTTGTTAATTGGTCGTTCTTCATTATTTGGTTGAAATATCACCACAAGAGAAAAGGAAAAAAAAACACCGATTGCATACTTTTCAACTTGAAATGAAATTCGACCAGAGAAGAATTGAAGTGAAAGGATAAAAAAGAAAAATTTCAACCCATAACTCTAAAAGTTATGCTACCATAATGCTGTACATTCTCATTTTTCCATTTTGAAAAAGAAAAATCGACCCACGATTCTAAGAAGACCAGATCAACGAAATGCAATCCATACTCCTCGTTCCATCTTAATTATAAACATTTCATTGTAATTTGTGTTGGAATAGAAACTTTAGGTTATGAATGGTAATAGTATAAACATATTATTAATCAAAGAGTGGTGGATGAAAGTAATCAAGAGCTTATGAAATCCTAATCGAGAGGTAAAATAACCTTTCAAGTTTGTATAATATTTATAGGGTGACGCTATTTCCACTTCTTATATGACTAAATTCACCCAGCTTTCCCCAAAAATACAAAATTGTCTTCGATTATTCAATTGCAATTTAAAGTTGTGGTCCCAAATTACTTTCCTTATTTTTTAGTTTTTAGATATCTATGTAAGATTTACTTTCCATAATTAAGAATTTCACATGTTTAGTTTTTGTTTATTGTAGATTTCCGACGTATATTAAAAGCACTATGTTTTCCTTTTTTCTATTGTTAAATATTACTTCCATAAATGTTTGTTTCATCGAAAAGAGAAATTTCCAAGAAATCTAGTTTCTTGCAAATCTATGTTCCCAAGTTTATTTACTTCACTTATTTTTTTGGTTTTTCCATATCTATGTAGGATCTGTTTACCATAATTAAGAATTTCACACGTTTAGTTATTGTTTCTCATAGATTTCCCATGAATATTAAAGGCATTGTGTTTTTTTTCCTATTGTCATATATTACTTCCATAGAAGTCCGTTTCATCAAAAGGAGAAATTTGCAAGAAATCTATTTCTTTTCTATGTCGTCGAGCAAATTTATGGATAAATTGTCAAGTAGGGTTTTGAACAAATTTGAAATAGAAAACTTTTTAACACATTGACTTATTTATAAATTTTCACTTTTATTGTGTATATCACCATCAAACCCCTTCTCATTGATTTTATTTTACATACTTATACAAATAATGGGATGATCACACGAAGCAAAAAAAAACTCTTTAAAATTTTTCAGAATGAAATCACTTCCAACGTGAAACTTTAGAAGATAAAATTTAATTAAATGAAAACATTGCATAAAATAAGAATTTTTTTAAAATGCCAGTGAAATATCATTATTTGGATTGGCAATTTAATATCATCTATGAACTCTTTACGAAAAAAATATCAAGATGCCTCAGTGTGCATAATGTTTTTAGTGCGTTCATAGATATTCCTTTGATGCCATACATGCTTTGTGTAAAAGTATCTTGCCTATATAGTAAGGAAAAAAGATAAATTCGTTAATATGGTAAATAAAGAGACTTGATATATATTTTAAACTAATGAAATTAAAAAAATGAAAAGTTCACCAAGAAAGGGTGCTTTGGAGATAAGATAGACATATGATAGATAAGTTGTTATAAGATCAATCATGAACAAGATACTTTTCAATATATTACTATATGAAAAAATGTCTGTTTTCCTTACTATTGGCTTATATAACTTTATATGAAGCATGTAAAATGTTTATAGGAATATCTGAAAATGCACTTTTTCTTTAATACACTAAAAAAAAGCATATGAAAAGCTCAATTATGGTAACTAGATCCTAAATAGAAAAAAAAAAAAAATATAAAAAGGAGTGAGGCTATCACTTTGAATTGTAATTCAAAGATTGATTGTAGTTTTATCCTTTTAGTGTAAATGGGCGTGGTTTTAGTCATTTAAGAGGTAAAAATAGCGCCAGCCTATGTAAACCTTCTTTCAATAAATAGCAACATATTTAATAGCACATTCGAAACTAAGAATGTAATACTAAAGTGTGAAATTACGGGAAAAAAAAATCAAACAGATTGATAAACATCCTCAAAATGCCTTATCACTTCATCACTATTTAAATTCACTTTATTTAATTAGTGTTGAGGCACATGCTGTCCGCGTGACTTTGAGAGCAATTGGGCAATTATTTACTAACATGAATATAATAATAGTGGGTAGTTGTTAGAGATATATGAAATTGTCGATTACTTTATGGAATGGTTTAGTGAGTAGCAAAGTTAATATTGGAATGTCCAACAAGTGGGACCAATCCCACTTTTGGCTTAATATATAAAAGATATTTCTCAATCATTTTATAGTGAATGCCTTTGAGTCACTAGTTAAGCACATTTAACAGATAAGTGTTTTTAATTTCAATGTATTGATTACACATAGCACGAGCGAATGAATGGATTGAAAAATGCAATATTTCTTTAAAATGTGTTTAACGAGTCCCCCTAAGGTACTTGTTAACAAAATCTTTTTTGATGTTTTCCTAAAAATAGTAGCTATTCGGATGAGGTAAAAAGTAGTAAAATGTGGAATTGATAATTTTTCAAGAAGCCACATCACCAATTTACTTTTCACACCCCTTTTATCTTAATATATATAGATTATTCTTACTAATTATTAATCGCTAGAATCATTTCATCAAGTAACCACCCACTTCATACTTATCTATTAACTTTACACTGCCACTGGGGTTTTGTGTAAAAAACCCGTGAATCTTAGAACCCAAAGAGGCCCGTCTGGACCGGTCTGATTCTTTCGGGATCTGGTACAACAGGCTAGCTTGGCTTAAAGTGATCCGATGCCCGAACCGGTCCGATTCGTACATAAAAAAACTATAAAGCTATGATCGTCTTATTCCTAGAGAACACGACACTCCCTTCTGTCTTAATCCTCTCTTCTTCCCTCAAACAATCCGCACCTTCTTATCTCACAAACTCCGCCCTCTCCATTCTCTCATTCTCACGAATCGCCGCTCATCAAGCGCCACCGCCCAGCCGTTGTGATCCCCACCGCTCGACAGTCTCTCTCTCTCCCGTGTGTCTCTCTCAGTCCGATGCCTCCACGGAGTGGCGCTACACGGACGAGGCCCAGCAGACAACGGTCTCTCTTTCTCTCGAGGCTCAAGCTCTCTGGTTCGCTTTCCTTCACCGATGCGAGGCTTTCCCAAACAGGGAGTGGGAGCTAACAGCCCTCCTTGACCAGCTCCTGCTCAGCCCTGACTACCACTACATCAACCCATCAAACACTCACTCAAAAATTATGACGCCTTAAATTTAACTCACTCGAACTATTATCCGCTTTGGCCCAACCTATTATGAGCCTCATGGTTTTGTCTTTTGACTTAAAAGTGGGTAACTTTTCAAGAAGTCACCCATCTTGAAAGTACTCTCGCTTGAGCATGCTAACTTTGGAGTTCCAAAACTAAGCATTAAAGCACCTTCATGAGATAATTTCAGTTTATATATGTAATTTTTCCATATTCGATGCACAGTTCTATTCATTCCCGCCCCCTTTCACCATTTTAGAAACTTACCAGAAGCTGCTCTTTATCCATGCCTTCGGACCTTGGGGACCATTCCCCGCTCTCCTCATACCTGGTCGTTACAACTTCTCTTGAGTGTTTTTGTCTTCCTCGTACATAATCTCCCATCATCACTTACCCAAGTGTGGAAAATTCGCGACAGCAAGACCGTCAACCAGGTGTAAGTTTTTGCAGTAGACCAAGTAGCGTCCGCCTGGACTTTCCAAGTTTAGATTTCACAGCTTGTTACAGCAAATTCGATTGCGTTAATGACTATTACATGCATTTACGACTTTTGCTTTTAGTAATCGTAACAACTGTAACAGCTATTACATGACCCCTTTGTGTAATAGCAATTACAGCTTGTTTCCAAAACACAATTGCCTCTTTTCTCCTGCTTGCTCAACCAATTTTAGATTAAGTGAAATTGGTATATATTACAATTAATTTTTGGCATAAGGCTCATTTCCTTTGATTTTTCAATTATTTGTTTCTTTCCCCATGATTTAGTTAGGGGATCCGCCAAATTCACTTCTGACTTCATACAATCGATAAATATAACTTCACGTTCCAGCATCTGTTTCAAGATATTATGTTCAATCACAGCGAATAGACCCAGATGAAGTTGATTTCATGCCCAACGAAAGTTATGATAAGAAATCCCTCGGTCATTCAGCCTCGCTGCTACCGAAGTCAAGGGCTACAACCCCCAAGTCAAAAATAGAGTTCGTGGCCATAATTTGTTCGCTCGCTTGATTCCCAACATATTGCAAAACCACCAAGCGGTGGATGAGCGATCACCAGTGAGTTTTGTAGCATATGAATCTAAGATCCAGTTAGTATCAGTGCACTTGTTAATACAATGAGATTTCGCTGTAAAGAAAACCACATTCCTAATACCTCCTAAATATTGCATTACCCTAATCAAAGCATTCCAATGATAAGGTTTGGAATCCTTGCATACTTTGCTCCGTCTACAAACATCATAAGCTATATCGAGAAAAGTTAATTAAATGCATCAAACTTCCAAGAACTTTCACATAATCAAGTTATGAGATGGTCTTTATGTTTCCTTAGATGGAGTTTAGCATTATAAGGAGTGTTCACATAAGTGATCTCAAAATGTTCAAACTTCTCGTTATAAAGTCCACCTGGAAAGCCTAAATAATTTGTTTGATGCAAGGATTCGCTGCACAATCAAAAAAAAAAATAAAGAGTAAAAGCAAGAAATAATTTGTTTGATGCAAGGATTCGCTGCACAATCAAAAAAGAAAATAAAGAGTAAAAGCAAGAAAGAGGATTTGAGATGCAGGGTTTATCCTGATTCACCCTTAAATTAGGGTTATGTCCAGCAGGGGATTCCACTATAATGAGCACATCACACCTCTTTGTTACATCTTTTAATTACAATATAAAGAGAATATATATATAATCGTTTGATTCAAAATAGGAAACTTCTTTTTAGGAGATCTACTCTACTTAGGAAACCTGTGCTATCTAATTACTGGGGAGTATGAACCACACTTTATCAAGAGAGACCACACATATATAAAAATCATATATAGACTCTATTGTCAAGCAATATGAAATAATTTCAACACCTCCTTTCATGTGCAATGAAATTAGGAGTGACATGTGGAATATGACTAACGGGGTGGACACACAAGCAAAAGGGGCAGAACTTGGGCTCTGAAAACATGTAAGAAAGCCTGACACAAGTTTTTGGGTTGAATTTTCTGACAATAATCTTATCAGACTTGAATGACATTTTAATCGCACATTTGCTCGTTTGTTGTATTCGCCCTTACGTTCTGTACATGCAGCACCTTATTCAAGGCCAAGGTCGACTTGAGCGAAACCTTGCCCTTTCCTGAAAAACACACATAAGTCGACAGTCTCCAAGATTGACATTATCTTCATTAAAGACTAATGTGCCTAGCAGTACCGGAGTCTACCACCCATTCTTTAACAGTGTCTCCAACGTTTGCTTTGAGAAATGACCGTGGCTACAGTGATATTGAGGTCTATTACTGTGGGAATTTGGCATGTCTAAAACGAGGAATGATCCAACAGGTTCAACCGATTGGACAAATGAAGCTTAAATGCGGTTCTCCATAAATAGGCACCACGACAATCTTAGAGGAGCCAATTTCGCGAGAAAATATTGGACGGTCCCGTTGCTCCACGGCGGCATGGTCCCCAACCACTCATGAAGAACCACATGGAGCCGCGTGGATGTGTGGGGCCAGCTGCCGAGGCTGTGTATATTGGGTGGTCCCGGCACTCCATGTCACCTGCAGTTCCCTCCAATAGCTCGTCGCCAAGTGTCCTGTGGGGGCCCACAATTTGAGGATCTCCTTGGCTAGAGAAATGATAGCCCTCACACACTGAGAAAATGGCAAGCAATGCAATCTCGCCTCCACCCGGGCATAAATAGAATCATTTTTTTTTTTTATTGGAACATCATATCGCTTATGATTTTTGAATTTTGAAAAACGATTCTTTTTATATGTGCCGTCACGCCCCAGACGCCACATCCCCAAGTAGAGGTCGACAGGTGTGACGCCCAGACGCGTCGGCGACAACACCCAACAATACGTAGATGTAAAGCACAACGAAATAATTAAAACCCGTATATATAAGAACACATAACCAAGGGTAACCACCGAAATCAACACTTGTACCAAGATTGAAAATCATATACAATATTCTTATACAAAATTAAACTTCAAAAATCCAAAAGCGGGTCAAGGCCACTACTAACAAAAGTAGGTAAGTGGCTCGTTCGTGCTCTACAACTAGCCGGGCTCCTCCCAAAAAATGCATCGGTATCAGCAAATGCCTCAAGGCCCGGATCCGAAAAGTCGATTTTTCAACAACCGTGAGAATAAATCTCGTGAGTAATTCCTAAACCTAAACTAGGCTAACGTGCACCTCCTATTGCCACTAAACAAAATGCAAGACACAGTCTAAATAAGAATGACTCGGCCCCTCGCCCGAATCTAGAACTTACTTGACCCCGCAGCTAGGCATTAAATCGATGTAGTAGCCACGTGACAAAATTCAATCACAAAGACATACACGCCAAGATTTCTATGTCTACAACGACGTTATTTATACGCTAGTGCTGCACTCATGCTCATGCCTCATCAATGCATTATCGCACACTTGCACACTAGCACTCAGCCATTTCTCAATTTCTCCTCCGCCCGGCGTTAAGCGATCAAGTCCGACCAGCGTAAAACGATCAGGTCTATCACTTCGAGATCGATCTCCGCCCGTGAAAACGATCAGCCTCATGACACACTACCCGCGTAAAAGATCAAAGTTGGTCATCTTGCGGTAAACCGGGGCATCGTCCCGCCGAACACGCCTCGGGACGGGTTCACTACCCCGCGTAACACGCATCGTGGTTTATTGTGATCACACATTCACAAACCTCAATTTTATCTCAACCCCACGAAACGCGCCGGGCATTTTAGGTGATCACAATGCACATGTCACTCGGGCACACTTACAAATGTACATGCCATGCCAATGCTCACGATACACAACCATGGTCATATGGCCCACACTTGGGCACTCACAAATTTCGCAATTGGCATTCAATTCAATTAATCAAGAGCCCGATAAATCAAATCATCCAATACAGTCATGGCACAAATTCAACACGTAATTTATGCATATAAATCACCCAATTGGATCAGTATGAAACTTATACACTCGAAGCCCGCCAAACTAATCCATTCTTAGTCCCGCTAGACACGTGACATGGAATCATCAAATTATCCACAACCAAGGCTTAATTCGCCAGTCAATTGCGCGAAGCGATCAGTCTCGATAATTGTCCAATTAAACCCCAAATTGATCGCACTTCACCTAAATCAAATCCATCGTGTCCAGCCACTGTACCACAAGTTCTAGGCCAATAATTGTCATCAAAATGCTCAATTATACTCCTCAATATCATTCTAATTGACGGCCACAAAATCAAAATACGGCGCGCACTATAATCCACATATTAAACCCGAACATTCCCGAACTCGGGCCAATTTAATCCAAACTGTCCAGCCCACTTATCGCGCCACTCGGGCCACTAATCCTCCATTAATTAATCATAATAATCCACCAAATCGACCACAATCAAAATCCCTAATCACTTTCACAATTTAACCCCTAAAATACCCTAATTAACCCCTAAACCCGTCTAAAAATGCGAATTATCCTAATTAAGGTTTAGGGTCAAACTCACCGGATGTCCGACGCTTAAAATGGCCGGATGAACAGTAACGGGCCCCGGGTGAACAAATGCCCGATGATGAACGATAACGGCGTGAATAGTGCTCGCCGAAGAAAGAATCGTGAATAGTGAACAAGAGCGGAACGATAAGATGGCGATGAACAAGGCGAACGAACAAAGGCAGGCGGACCCGGCCGGCGAGCCGACAATGAGCTTGGGCGGCGGACACCTGGGCCGGGCGGAGGAAAGGAGAAACCGGGAGAGCGGCGGGAGAAGGAAGCGGCGCGGTTCTTTCGGGATCTGGTGCAACACTAGCTTGGGGTAAAGGATCCGATGCCCGAACCGGTCCGATTCGTAGAGAAAAAGAGATAAGTGTAGCTATGATCGTCTTATTCTAGAGGGGGAGTCACGACACTCCTTCTGTCTTAATCCTCTGTGCACGGGCGAGGCGAGGGCTAGGAATAACGGCGACGGCCCAGGCCACTGCCGGGGCGCATGGTGACGGCCCAACGCCGCGCAGGCGGGAGGGGAGAGAGAGGGGCCGAACCGTAAAATTGGTGGCTTCAAGGGGCTAGAGGTCGGCCATGGCGGAGGCGTGGAGGGCACCGGCGGAGGAGGCGGAGGGCGGAGGGCGGCGAAAGCAAAAGGGGGCGAAAGCGAAGCTCCCCCGGCCGAACCAGAACAAAGAAGAAGAAGAAGGGGAAGGAGAGAGGAGAGAGGAGAGAGGAGAGAGAAGATGGAGACAAGGAGGGGATGGGTCTGCATGAAGGGGGAGGGGACGTGTGCGTAGGGGGGGTAGCCTCGGGTCGAGGAAAAAGGAGGGAAAGGAGAGAGAGAGAGAGAGAGAGAGAGAGAGAGAGAAAGGGAAGAGAGAGGACGGACGTACGCGGGAGGGGGGGAGTCGGCAGAGGAGAGAGGAGAGAGAGAGAGAGAAGTTCAAACTTTTAAATTTAAGAGCTTAACCAACGGACATGGTCCAAATTAAAAATCGACCCATCGGGTCCCGATTTAAAATTCAAAAAAGGCCTAACGGTCCCCTCAAAAATCCCAATAATATTCTAGGGCACACGGCCAAAATAAAATAACCTAAGCCACACTACGAGGGAGGTCTACCAAATTCAAATTCGCACCCGGTTCAAAAATCCACTTTTCCACTATTCCCCGACAATCTCGATGTTGGCCACAATAATATCGACACCATTCAATTTATTTCGTCCCGAACTCCCGGAAATCGATCAAAGTTCAGGGGTCTAAATAACGACCGAATTCGATCGAAAAGCGATTCTAGCGAAATCTCTAGTTTAAAATAATAACCGAGAGTGATCGGTTCTCGGGCGAGATTTTACTACAAGCACACCGACAAATTACGCGTTTATAAACCCCAAAAATATATCAAAATCCGAATGTTACAATTCTTCCCCTTACAAAAATTTCGTCTTCGAAATTTACAATCAAACCCGACTACTCAAACAAATGGGGGTACCGGTGTCGCATCACTTCCTCGCTTTCCCATGTGGCGCCTTCCGTCCCATAATGTTCCCAAATGACTTTGACCAATGGAATCGCCTTGTTTCTCAACACTTGTTCCTTCCCCGCCTCGATTCGCACCGCTTTTCCACGTCATTTACCCCGTCGTCCCACGCCTATTACTTCATGATTCAACACGTGGGTCGGATCCGGTTCGTACTTCCTCAACATCGACACGTGGAAGACGTTGTGAACTTAAGACAAGTTTGGCGGCAAGGCTAGGCGATATGCCAACGTTCCAATCCTTTCCAAAATCTCAAACGGACCTATGTACCTAGGGCTCAGTTTTCCTTTCTTACCAAACCGAAACAGTCCTCTCATTGGCGAGATCTTGAGAAACACATGGTCGCCAACTTGAAACTCCAACGGTCTACGCCTTCGGTCTGCGTAACTTTTCTGACGACTCTATGCTGTCCTTAACCTTTCCAGGATAATCTTTACCGTTTCTACCGATTGCTGAACCAACTCTGGACTCGTTATACTTCTTTCTCCTCCCTCATCCCAACACAATGGTGTTCTGCAAGCCCTGCCATATAATGCTTCAAATGGTGCCATTCGATGCTCGTTGTCGTTATTGTAGGCAAATTCCACCAAATGCAACTGCTTTTCCCACTTGCCCCGAAAATCTAGCACACACGCCAAAGATGTCCTCCAAAGTCTCGAATAGTCCTCTCGTGATCGCCGTCTGGTCTGATGATGATAGGCCATACCGAATTGCAACTTAGTTCCCATGGCTGATTACAGACTTTTCCAAAGGTTCGCAGTAAACCGGGGATCGCGGTCCGGAGTAATTGATACTGGCACCCCATGAAGACGAACTATCTGACGCACATATAATTCTGCCAACTTTTCTAACTCGAAGTCCTTTTGCACTGCCAGAAAGTGCGCTGACTTGGTCAGTCTGTCCACTATCACCCAAATGGAGTCGTGTTCCTCCGCTCCTGGCGCCTCAAGCATAAAATCCATTGTGATGTGTTTCTATTTCCATTCCGATTTCCAATGGTTGCAACATTGCACCAGGCTTGCAATGTCAGGCCTTCACCGTGCCGGCACGCCAAATACTTGCCACATGCTTGACCGTCCACTTTCATTCCGTTCCACCAATAGTCTTGTGAAGGTTACGGTACATCTTGGTGCTGCCCGGGTGGATGCTGTAATTGCTCCTATGAGCTTCCGACAAAATCTCTTCTTTGAGTTCCAAATCGTCGGGCACGCATAGTTGTCCCCGAAACCTAAGGATTCCATCTTCTGACACCTGAAAATCTGGTTTCCTCTTAGAGTTGTCCATACTCAATTTTCCGAATTTAGGGTCCAATGGACCGCAATGCCTTAATCTTGGCTTGCACTTCCTACCAATTCTTAATGTCGCCATCAGACGAGAGAGGTGTCTTACCTCCAACTTAAATTCTGAGTCCCGTGCCCCCTCTAATAACGTCCACTCTTTAACCAGCAAATGCGCGATGCTTGATTTCTGCTCAAGGCATCCGCTACCCGTTAGCCTTTCCGGGGTGATACAATATGTCCTCGATCATAGTCTTTCAACAATTCCATTTAACTACGCCTCATATTCGGTTCCTTCATGAAAACAAGTACTTGAGGCTCTGATGGTCCGTATAGATCTGAAACCTTTCTCCACATAAGTAATGCCTCCAAATTTTAAGTGCAAAGATAATTGCTGCCAATTCTAAATCGTGGGTCGGGTAGTTCATTTCATGAGATCTTAACTGCAGCGATGCATAAGCAACCACTCTTCCATGTTGCATTAGCACGCACCCCAATCCTTTAAGCGAAGCATCGCTATAAATCTCATACCCGCCCGGTCTGAAGGGATCGTCCAATCTTTGGCGCCGTCGTCAATCTTTGCTTGAGTTCACGAAAACTCTCTTAACGCACTTTTCCCATTCAAACTTGGTTTCCTTCTTAAGCAACCTCGTCAATGGAGTGGCTATAGTTGAGAATCGTTCCACAAATCTCCGATAATAACCCGCAGTCCTAGAAAGCTTTGAACCTCAGTAACTATCGTCGGTCTCGGCCAGTCCATTACTGCTTCAATCTTTGCCGGGTCCACGGAGATTCCTTCTCCGGATATTATATGCCCAAGAAATGCTACTTGGTTCAGCCAAAACTCGCACTTGCTAAACTTAGCATACAGTGCGTGCTCCCTTAACGTCTGTAGAACCTTTTCCAAATGCACCTTGTGTTCCTCGGAACTCTTTGAATACACTAAAATATCGTCAATGAAAACAATAACAAACTGGTCTAAGAATTCCTTGAATACCCGGTTCATTAAATCCATGAAAGCAGTAGGGGCATTAGTCAGTCCAAATGGCATCACTGTGAACTCATAGTGTCCATATCTAGTCCTCGAACAACTTTTTGGAATATCCTCCTTTGGATCCTTAACGGGTGATACCACTGTCCTTAAGTCAATCTTAGAAAATATCGATGCTCCTTTTTGCGATTTGGTCAAACAGTCATCAATCCTTGAGAGGGATACTTATTCTTGACCATCACTTGATTTAGGCGACGATAGTCGATACACAATCTTAGCGACCTATCCTTCTTTCGACAAATAATCCGGGCGCCCCCCGTGGAGACACACTTTCGGTCGGATAAAACCTTTGTCCAAAGGTTCCCTGATCCGGACCTTCAATTCCTTCAACTCGACAATGACATCCTCAGAGGGCGGCTTGAGATTGACTCAGTCCAGGAGCCAACTCGATAACGCAATTCCACTTCCCTTTCGAAAGGCAATCCCGGTAATTCTTGAGGAAAGATATCAGGAAAATTGCACACCATTGGTATATCCCTGTCAAGCACTTCCCTCGCCGTCGGATCAACCACACTAGCTAAATAACCTTGACAGCCTCGCCCAACAATTTAGTTGCTTCCACCGACGAAACCCAAGGGACCGAGGGTTCCTCCTCGACTCCTACAAACTCAAATCTAGGGTGTCCAGCCAAGCTAAAATCGATCACCCGCTACTACATCCATTACGATATTCTCGCTTAACTAACTAGTCCATGCCCACAATCAAATCAAAATCATACATCGGCAATCACGCTGGACACACAAGCAAAAGGGGCAGAACTTGGGCTCTGAAAACATGTAAGAAAGCCTTTACACAAGTTTTTGGGTTGAATTTTCTGACAATAATCTTATCAGACTTGAATGACATTTTAATCGCACATTTGCTCGTTTGTTGTATTCGCCCTTACGTTCTGTACATGCAGCACCTTATTCAAGGCCAAGGTCGACTTGAGCGAAACCTTGCCCTTTCCTGAAAAACACACATAAGTCGACAGTCTCCAAGATTGACATTATCTTCATTAAAGACTAATGTGCCTAGCAGTACCGGAGTCTACCACCCATTCTTTAACAGTGTCTCCAACGTTTGCTTTGAGAAATGACCGTGGCTACAGTGATATTGAGGTCTATTACTGTGGAATTTGGCATGTCTAAAACGAGGAATGATCCAACAGGTTCAACCGATTGGACAAATGAAGCTTAAATGCGGTTCTCCATAAATAGGCACCACGACAATCTTAGAGGAGCCAAAAGAACTTTCGCGAGAAAATATTGGACCCCAATCCTGTTGTCCCACGGCGGCATGGTCCCCCTCCACTCATGAAGAACCACATGGAGCTTTTCAACCTCGTGGATGTGTGGGGCCTTCTGCCGAGGCTGTGTATCACCTTGGGTGGTTGAACTGGCTTTAACTCCATGTCACCGGTTTTTGACATTGGCTCCCATTCTTCGGCGCCAAGTGTCTCACATTTCCACGGTTACCACCATTTGATTGGATCTCCTTGGCCCCAGAGAAAATGGCAGCCCTCAACACACTGAGAAAATGGCAAGCAATCTGCCAATCTACTTCCTCCTTCCAGCTTCCTCGAGGGCTCTTAAGATTCCATCAACTCTCGGATCTTGGTAAATAGATTTTGGGTTCAACACGATCCATTATAGGACCTCACCCTCGACCTCTACCTCTTCTCACGGCCTCGACCTCTACCTCGTCCTTGGTTACGTCGTCTCCAACTTGCATGTCCATCGTCCTCTTATAATTCCCACATCGGGATTAGAGACCCAACCCAAGCTAAACGAAATAATAAACCACCCATAGGCAAACAGCTTAACCGAGGGTAACCACTGAAATCAACACTTGAGCATAAATAACCTGAAAATCATATACAATATTCTTATAAATTTAAACTTCCGAAAATCAAAATTCCTCAAATAACTACTAACAAAAGAGTAACACGCTCCCGAGGTACACTTAGCAACGAGGTCTATCGCTCCTCCCAAAAATATCTCAATTTCTCCTCCGTCTTCAAGGCCCAGGATCCCGAAAAGTCCATTCAACAACCGATAAAATAAATCGTCACTTGAATCGACCTCAAACCCAAAACTAATCGTGCCCATGACACACTAAACAAACAAAACCATCAGGTTGGTCGTCTAAATGACTCCGGGCATCGCCCCGCCATAATCTAGAACTTCACTACCCCGCCCAAACAAACCGCTAGGCATTAAATCGATCAATATTAGCAAACCTCAAAATTATATCAATCCCACGAAAAGCGCGTCGGGGCATTTTAGGTGATCACAAAACCTACAATTCACGGGTCAAATAACGTAGCCAATCAATCAAGACACGCAGCGATCGGGAGGTACACTTAGCACACGAGGTCTATCGATTTTCGGTCATTTCTCAATTTCTCCCTCGACCCGCGTTAAGCGCGCCGGTCAAACCGCGCCAAGCGCATCAGGTCTATCACTTGGATCGATCTACGGCCCGTAAAAAACGCATCGGGCTCATGACACACTACCCGTAAAAACGCATCGGGTTGGTCATCTTCCGGTAACCGGGCATCGTCCCGCGTAAAGCATCTCGGGGCGGGTTCACTACCCAGCGTAACACGCGCCGGGGTTTATTGTGATCACACATTCACAAACCTCAATTTGCTCCCGACCCCACGTAAAAGCGTCGGGCATTTAGGTGATCACAATGCACATCACTCGGGCACATTTACAAATGTACATGCCATGCCAATACTCATGATACACAACCATGGCCATATGGCCCATACTTGGGCACTCACAAATTTCGCAATTGGCATTCAATTCAATTAATCAAGAGCCCGATAAATCAAATCATCCAATACAGTCATGGCACAAATTCAACACGTAATTTATGCATATAAATCACCCAATTGGATCAGTATGAAACTTATACACTCGAAGCCCGCCAAACTAATCCATTCTTAGTCCCGCTAGACACGTGACATGGTATCATCAAATTATCCACAACCAAGGCTTAATTCGCCAATCAATTGCGCGAAGCGATCAGTCTCGATAATTGTCCAATTAAACCCCAAATTGATCGCACTTCACCTAAATCAAATCCATCGTGTCCAGCCACTGTACCACAAGTTCTAGGCCAATAATTGTCATCAAAATGCTCAATTATACTCCTCAATATCATTCTAATTGACGCCACAAAATCAAAATACGGTGCAAGCACTATAATCCACATATTAAACCCGAACATTCCCGAACTCGGGCCAATTTAATCCAAACTGTCCAGCCCACTTATCGCGCCACTCGGGCCACTAATCCTCCATTAATTAATCATAATAATCCACCAAATCGACCACAATCAAAATCTCTAATCACTTTCACAATTTAACCCCTAAAATACCCTAATTAACCCCTAAACCCGTCTAAAAAAGTGAATTATCCTAATTAGGGTTTAGGGTCAAACTCACCGGGTGTCCGACGCTTAAAATGGCCGGATGAACAGTAACGGGCCCCGGTGAACAATGCCCAAGAAGAAGGGAAGGGAGAGAGGAGAGGAGAGAGGAGAGAGAAGAGGAGACAAGGAGGGATGGGTCCGGATGAAGGGGAGGGGACGCAAGCGTAGGGGGGGGGGTAGCGTGCGGTCGAGGAAAAAGGAGGGAAAGGAGAGAGAGAGAGAGAGAGAGAGAGAGAGAGAGAGAGAGAAGAAGAGAGGACTTGACGACGCTGGAGGGGGGTCGGCAGAGGAGAGAGGAGAGAGAGAGAGAGAAGTTCAAACTTTTAAATTTAAGAGCGAACCAACGGACATGGTCCAAACTAAAAACCGACCTATCGGTCCCGATTTAAAATTCGAAAAAAGGCCTAACGGTCCCCGAAAAATCCCAACAATATTCTAGGGCACACGGCCAAAATAAAATAACCTAAGCCACACTACGAGGGAGGTCTACCACTCCAAATTCGCACCCGGTTCAAAAATCCACTTTTCCACTATTCCTGACAATCTCGATGTTGGCCACAATAATATCGACACCGTCCAATTTATTTCGTCCCGGAACTCCCGGAAATCGACTGCCAAGTTCAGGGTCTAAATAACGACCGAATTCGATCGAGTGCGATTCTAGCGAAATCTCTAGTTTAAAATAATAACCGAGAGTGATCAGTTCTCGGGCGAGATTTTACTACAAGCACACTGACAAATTACGCGTTTTATAAACCCCAAAAATATATCAAAATCCGGAATGTTACAATTCTTCCCCCCTTACAAAAATTTCGTCTTCGAAATTTACAATCAAACCCGACTACTCAAACAAATGGGGGTACTGGTGTCGCATCACTTCCTCGCTTTCCCATGTGGCGCCTTCCGTCCCATAATGTTCCCAAATGACTTTGACCAATGGAATCGTCTTGTTTCTCAACACTTGTTCCTTCCTGTCCTCGATTCGCACCGGCTTTTCCACGTACGACACCCTGTCGTCCACGTCTATTACTTCATGATTCAACACGTGGGTCGGATCCGGTTCGTACTTCCTCAACATCGACACGTGGAAGACGTTGTGAACTTAAGACAAGTTTGGCGGCA
Source organism: Syzygium grande (assembly GCA_024733475.1). NCBI lineage: Eukaryota > Viridiplantae > Streptophyta > Magnoliopsida > Myrtales > Myrtaceae > Syzygium > Syzygium grande. The sequence goes on from JAMXDD010000007.1 coordinate 26,659,630, forward strand.
AGGCTAGGCGATATGCCAACGTTCCAATCCTTTCCAAAATCTCAAACGGACCTATGTACCTAGGGCTCAGTTTTCCTTTCTTACCAAACCGAAACAGTCCTCTCATTGGCGAGATCTTGAGAAACACATGGTCGCCAACTTGAAACTCCAACGGTCTACGCCTTCGGTCTGCGTAACTTTTCCGACTCTATCTATGTCGTCCTTAACCTTTCCAGGATAATCTTTACCGTTTCTACCGATTCTTGAACCAACTCGGACTCGTTATACTTCTTTCTCCTCCCTCATCCCAACACAATGGTGTTCTCGTGCCACCGCCATATAATGCTTCAAATGGTGCCATTCTGATGCTCTGTTGAAAACTGTTATTGTAGGCAAATTCCACCAAATGCAACTGTTCTTCCCACTTGCCCTGAAAATCTAGCACACACGCCCTCAGCATGTCCTCCAAAGTCTGAATAGTCCTCTCAGACTGGCCGTCCGTCTGTAGATGATAGGCCATACTGAATTGCAACTTAGTTCCCATGGCTGATTACAGACTTTTCCAAAGGTTCGCAGAAACCAAGGGATCGCGTCCAAGTAATTGATAATCACCCCATGAAGACCAGAACTATCCGACGGCCTTTTATATATACTGCCAACTTTTCTAACTCAAGTCCTTTTGCCTTTGCCCGAAAGTGGGCCCGACTTGGTCGACCGTCAATTATCACCCAAATGGAGTCGTGTCTCCTCTGGCTCCTTGGCAGTCCCGTTACAAAATCCATTGTGATGTGTTTCTATTTCCATTCTGGGATTTCCAATGGTTGCAACATTGCACCAGGCTTGCAATGCTGTGCCTTCACCTGTTGGCACGTCAAATACTTGGCCACATGCTTGACCACGTCCACTTTCATTCCGTTCCACCAATAGTGCTGACGAAGGTTCTGGTACATCTTGGTGCTGCCCGGGTGGATGCTGTAATTGCTCCTATGAGCTTCAGACAAAATCTCTTCTTTGAGTTCCAAATCGTCGGGCACGCATAGTTGTCCCCGAAACCTAAGGATTCCATCTTCTGACACCTGAAAATCTGGTTTCCTCTTAGAGTTGTCCATACTCTGAATTTTCTGAATTTCGGGGTCTGTAGACTGCAATGCCTTAATCTTGGCTTGCACTTCCGGCTCAATTCTTAATGTCGCCATCAGACCAGAGAGGTGTCTTACCTCCAACTTAAATTCTGAGTCCCGTGCCCCCTCTAATAACGTCCACTCTTTAACCAGCAAATGCGCGATGCTTGATTTCCTGCTCAAGGCATCCGCTACCCGGTTGGCCTTTCCGGGGTGATACAATATGTCGCAGTCATAGTCTTTCAACAATTCCATTTAACCTACGCCTCATATTCGGTTCATTACTGCGAAAACAAGTACTTGAGGCTCTGATGGTCCGTATAGATCTGAAACCTTTCTCCACATAAGTAATGCCTCCAAATTTTAAGTGCAAAGATAATTGCTGCCAATTCTAAATCGTGGGTCGGGTAGTTCATTTCATGAGATCTTAAGCTATGATGCATAAGCAACCACTCTTCCATGTTGCATTAGCACGCACCCCAATCCTTTAAGCGAAGCATCGCTATAAATCTCATACCCGCCCGGTCCTGAAGGGATCGTCAATACTGGCGCCGTCGTCAATCTTTGCTTCAGTTCCTGAAAACTCTCTTCGCACTTTTCGGTCCATTCAAACTTGGTTTCCTTCTTAAGCAACCTTGTCAATGGAGTGGCTATAGTTGAGAATCGTTCCACAAATCTCCGATAATAACCTGCCAGTCCTAGAAAGCTTTGAACCTCAGTAACTATCGTCGGTCTCGGCCAATCCATTACTTTGCTTCAATCTTTGCCGGGTCCACGGAGATTCCTTCTCCGGATATTATATGCCCAAGAAATGCTACTTGGTTCAGCCAAAACTCGCACTTGCTAAACTTAGCATACAGTGCGTGCTCCCTTAACGTCTGTAGAACCTTTTCCAAATGCACCTTGTGTTCCTCGGAACTCTTTGAATACACTAAAATATCGTCAATGAAAACAATAACAAACTGGTCTAAGAATTCCTTGAATACCCGGTTCATTAAATCCATGAAAGCAGTAGGGGCATTAGTCAGTCCAAATGGCATCACTGTGAACTCATAGTGTCCATATCTAGTCCTGAACGCTGTCTTTGGAATATCCTCCCTTTGGATCCTTAACTGGTGATACCCTGTCCTTAAGTCAATCTTAGAAAATATCGATGCTCCTTGCGACTGGTCAAACAGGTCATCAATCCTTGAGAGGGGATACTTATTCTTGACCATCACTTGATTTAGCTGACGATAGTCGATACACAATCTTAGCGACCTATCCTTCTTTCTGACAAATAATACCGGCGCTCCCCGTGGAGACACACTCGGTCGGATAAAACCTTTGTCCAGTAGTTCCTGCATCTGGACCTTCAATTCCTTCAACTCTGACAATGACATCCTGTAGGGCGGCTTCGAGATTGACTCAGTCCCAGGAGCCAACTCGATAACGAATTCCACTTCCCTTTCGAGCGGCAATCCCGGTAATTCTTGAGGAAAGATATCAGGAAAATTGCACACCACTGGTATATCCTTAAGCCGCACTTCCCCTGCCGTCGGATCAACCACACTAGCTAAATAACCTTGACAGCCCTCGTCCAACAATTTAGTTGCTTCCACCGTCGAAACCCAAGGGACCGAGGTTCCTCCTCGACTCCCTACAAACTCAAATCTAGGGTGTCGGTAGGGCTAAACCGGATCACCACCGCTACTACATCCATTACGACGTTACAGCAACTAACTAGTCCATGCCCACAATCAAATCAAAATCATACATCGGCAACACAGCTAGGTCTATCCTGCTTTCTATACCACCAATCACTATCTCACAATTCGGGTATCCTAGGGATATGCATATCTTATCCTTCAATGGCGTAGTCACACACAATTGCACTTCTAACATAACAGGCTTTAATCCAGTCAATTCAACAAACTGAGCAGATATAAACGAATGTGATGCTCCCGGATCGAATAATGCATATGCTATATGGTGGCACAGAGAAACCATACCTGTGACCACCCCTGGCGCATTTTCCACTTCCCTTCGCGCCATTGCATACACCCGTCCTTGTGCCGGCGGCCTGTTCATAATAGCCGGCGGGGCACTCCCAGACTGGTTCCCAATTCGAGGTTGTTGTTGCATCGGGGTTCCCATGGGGCGTTGTTGGGGGCAATTCCTGATCTGATGATCCACACTCCCACAATTGAAGCAAGCCCCAAATCTGTTCTGCGGATGGCTCGGCTTCTCGATGTTCTTCTTGATCGGTGGAACAAATCGCCTGTTTCCCACCATCGGTTTCTTTCCAAAACGGCGGTTGTCCTTAGTCGAGGCAAACCGCGATCCAGCGGCGGCTGCCCTATCCACTTATTCCCGCTCAATAGCCTGAGCTCTCTCATACAGATCTTCATAAGTTTTCACATTCGCCGGTATCGGTTGTCCGCGAATGTCCGCCTCCGATCCATCCGGAATCTTAGGTGCCTTATCCTCCGGTGTTCCACCATCCTTAGTGCGAACCTTGACAACCTAGCAAACTCCGCCTCGTCTTGATCTCGGTCATTGATCCTTGTGAGTCTCATGAATTCTGCCGACTTCCTTTCTCTGGCGCTCTCGAAAAAGAACTTTCCCGGGAAGTTCTCGAGAAAACCTGACCCAAATCAGGGCGGTCCCTTGAAAATACCCGTCCTTTGGTGGCCTCCACCAATCATTGGCGTTGTCTGCGGGCGATATACGCCAATGTCACCTTTTACCTCGGTGCACCCTAGCGCCGATGGCCTTCTCCGGTTCCTCGATCAGCGATGTGCGGCCTCAAGATCACCTTGGCCGTTGAACTTGGTAAGCTTCGCCGAGGCCCTTCTCTCTACGGTTTTGACATTGGCCTGGCCACATTTACCGGGCCCGGGATGGGATTCTCCACATTTTCCTGATTACCACCATTTCCATTGTTCCCGTTATTTCCATTATTCCCATTGGCCCCATTGGCAGCAGCAATGGCAGCCTCAACTGTAGCGGCGATAGTGGCATCTCTCTCCTGAGCCAATCTACTTCCTAGAATTCCAGCTTCCTCGAGGGCTCTTAAGATTCCATCAACTCTCGGATCTTCGGCTACTCTCACTTGTGGTTCAACACGATCCGGCTCAGGACCTCGACCTCGACCTCTACCTCTTCTACGGCCTCGACCTCTACCTCGTCCTTGGTTACTCGTCTCTCCAACTTGCATGTCCATTCTCCTGCTATAATTCCCACATCGGGATTAGAGACCTAACCCAAGCTAAACCGGTCTAAGGTCCTAGGCAAGGAGCTTAACGCTACAGCAATCAATCACTCAGCATGCGATTGAGCATAAATAACCGCAGACTTGATCCACCCGAACACGTGTACTAACCTCGAGTCCCGCGCACCTACAATTAATTGGGTCAAATAACGAGACCAATCAATCAAGACACGCAGCCGATCGGGAGGTACACTTAGCACACGAGGTTCTATTGATTCGACCATATCTCAATTTCTCCTCGACCGCGTTAAACGCATCAGGTCCGACCCGTAAAACGCATCAGGTCTATCGCCGAGATCGATCTACGCGTAAAGCGCATCGGGGCTCATGACACACTACCGGCGTAAAACGCATCAGGTTGGTCATCTTCCATTAAACCGGGCATCGTCGCGTAAAACGCCGGGGACGGGTTCACTACCCGTAACACGCCGAGGGTTTTATTGTGATCACACATTCCGAAACCTCAATTTTTCTCCCGAACCCCCACGTAAAACGCGTAGGGGCATTTTAGGTGATCACAAAACCTACAATTCACGGGTCAAATAACGTAGCCAATCAATCAAGACACAGACAGTCAGGAGGTACACTTAGCACACGAGGTCTATCAGTACTCAGTCATTTCTCAATTTCTCCTCTGACCCGCGTTAAACGCATCAGGTCCGACCCGCATAAAACGCATCAGGTCTATCGCCGAGATCGATCTACGGCCCGCGTAAAACGCGTCAGGCTCATGACACACTACCCGCGTAAAACGCATCAGGTTGGTCATCTTCCGGTAAACCGGGCATCGTCCCGCGTAAAACGCCTCAGGACGGGTTCACTACCCCGCGTAACACGCATCAGGGTTTATTGTGATCACACATTCACAAACCTCAATTTTATCTGAACCCCGCGTAAAACGCATCAGGGCATTTTAGGTGATCACAATGCACATCACTCGGGCACATTTACAAATGTACATGCCATGCCAATACTCATGATACACAACCATGGCCATATGGCCCATACTTGGGCACTCACAAATTTCGCAATTGGCATTCAATTCAATTAATCAAGAGCCCGATAAATCAAATCATCCAATACAGTCATGGCACAAATTCAACACGTAATTTATGCATATAAATCACCCAATTGGATCAGTATGAAACTTATACACTCGAAGCCCGCCAAACTAATCCATTCTTAGTCCCGCTAGACACGTGACATGGTATCATCAAATTATCCACAACCAAGGCTTAATTCGCCACCAATTCTTGGCGAAGCGATCGGTCCTCGATAATTGTCCAATTAAACCCCAAATTGATCGCACTTCACCTAAATCAAATCCATCGTGTCCAGCCAATTGTACCACAAGTTCTAGGCCAATAATTGTCATCAAAATGCTCAATTATACTCCTCAATATCATTCTAATTGACGGCCACAAAATCAAAATACGGCACTATAATCCACATATTAAACCCGAACATTCCCGAACTCGGGCCAATTTAATCAAACTGTCCAGCCCACTTATCGCGCCACTCGGGCCACTAATCCTCCATTAATTAATCATAATAATCCACCAAATCGACCACAATCAAAATCTCTAATCACTTTCACAATTTAACCCCTAAAATACCTAATTAACCCCTAAACCCGTCTAAAAAAGCGAATTATCCTAATTAGGGTTTAGGGTCAAACTCACCGGTGTCCGCGAATGGCCACGCTTAAAATGGGTAACAAAGAAGAAGAAGAAGGGAAGGAGAGAGGAGAGAGGAAGGAGACAAGGAGGGGATGGGTCCGATGAAGGGGAGGGGACGCAAAGGTGCGGGGGGGGTAGCGGCGGTCAAGGAGGAAAAAGGAGGGAAAGGAGAGAGAGAGAGAGAGAGAGAGAGAGAGAGAGAGAGAGAGAGAGAGAGAATGGAAGAGAGAGGACGGACGTACGCGGGAGGGGGGGAGTCGGCAGAGGAGAGAGGAGAGAGAGAGAGAGAAGTTCAAACTTTTAAATTTAAGCGCGAACCAACGGACACGGTCCAAACTAAAAACGACCTATCGATCCCGATTTAAAATTCGAAAAAAGGCCTAAGGGTCCCCGAAAAATCCCAACAATATTCTAGGGCACACGGCCAAAATAAAATAACCTAAGCCACATTACGAGGGAGGTCTATCAATCCAAATTGGTATCCGGTTCAAAAATCCACTTTTCCACTATTCCTGACAATCTCGATGCTGGCCACAATAATATCGACACCGTCCAATTTATTTCTTCCCTGAACTCCCGGAAATCGACTGCCAAGTTCAGGATCTAAATAACGACCGAATTCGATCGAGTGCGATTCTAGCGAAATCTCTAGTTTAAAATAATAACCGAGAGTGATCAGTTCTCAGGCGAGATTTTACTACAAGCACACTGACAAATTACGTGTTTTATAAACCCCAAAAATATATCAAAATCCGGAATGTTACATGTGCCTAGAAACAATTTTTAAGCATTTAAAGGCGTTTAGTAACTGCCCAAAATTTCTGTTCTTACAATAAAAAAAGGAACAAAAATGCGTTTGGTAATTATAAATTTTTTTTATTAATAATATTTTGAATTTTTTAATATTTCTTTTTTTTTCTTTTTTTTTTTCTTTCCCCTCCCTTCCCCATGTCCGGTGCCGGCGACCGGCCACAGGCTAGGGCCGACGAGGGCATCGCAGCCCTCGCCGCCGGCCTGGCGGTCGCGACGACGTGGTTGAGCCTCGCCTAGCCAAGGCGAGGCCAGCCTCGCCGTCGCCACCTAAGCGCGAGATCGAGCCTCGCCTAGCTAAGGTGAGGTTGGCCTCGCTGTCGCCATCTAGGCGACGGACCTGGGTGGCGACGATGAGATTGGCCTCGCGATCGCGTCTGCCAGTTGCCCTTGCCCAGGCAGCGAGGGGGACTCTCGCTGGCCATTGGCGAGGGTCGCGACGCCCTCGCCGACTTTGGCCTGTGGCCGGTCTCCTACCATGTCAATCTCCAACGTGAGGAATTCACATGAAGGTGGTCATCGACCACGTCGACATCGTTGAAGGCAGTCGGAATCGCTGGGTTCGCCATTGACAATGTGGATTTTGCGGCGGTGAATAAGAATAGGTGCTTGGTGGTGCACGTACTGAACGCAAGTACGGGGGCGGTCGCCGAGCACGGGATCGTGCTTTTGATGGCCATGATAAAATATATGTGAACTGAGGGGTGTTTATGGAGCTTTGAAGCTGCGGCGCTTTTGTGAAGGAGATAAAGACGAAAGAGTAATGATTTGTTGACAGTCTTTAATTTATAGTAAAAGTAACAGTACGTTCTTGATCATAAAAAAAATAAATAATTATAATTATAAATTATTATGAGATTTTTTTTTAAAGAATATGTGGCTCATAATAAATTATTATTCTCACAGTAGCCCAAAAATTATTATGCTAACAAAGTCGAGACGGAAACTGAGAATGTTTTCGGAAAAAGAGCAAGTAACCGATGAGGAGTGCTTCAAAAAAGCCCGCCACGTATTACCCATTGCACACGTGGCGATTCGCTATTGGAGGGAACCATGGGTGACGTGGAGGGCCAAGGCCGCCCCCCTCTTCCTCCGCTGCGAAATTGGCGAGAAGCCCGTTGGCATGGTTCCAGATGAAATAGCTTTCGCTTTCGCCCAAACGGAGGTGGTCAGAATGACAAGGCACCGTCTCCCCTTGATAGGTTGTCAGCATCTTTTATGTATGGCAAAGTCTAATTTTGATGAGGTCCCTCCCCGCAGGTATCAACGAGCCAACCTCCATAACAACCTCCCTGACAATTCGCGAGCGCCCTACAAACCGACCCTCCGTAGGGACAAAACAGCGCCTTCCCTTTTTAAGTTCACGTTTCCCCCTGAATGGTACCAAAGAACCAATAATTCGCAGCTCCTCCTCCCCCCACCCCCTCGCCATTGCCACGACCCGGCGGCTCGCCGCGGCGACAGTCATGGCCCCTCCCGTCTCTACCGGTAGGCTCCTCGAGCTCAATCTCATATCGGCCCAAGATCTGGCCCCGGTCTCCAAGTCCATGCGGACGTACGCGGTCGCGTGGGTCCATCCCGATCGGAAGCTGACGACGAGGGTCGACGAGAAAGGGCACGCGAACCCCAACTGGAACGAGAAGTTCGTGTTCCGCGTGGACGACGTCTCCCTGGAGACCGACACCTGCGTGATCACCATCGAAATCTACGCATTGACTTGGCTCCGCGTGGTTCTCGTCGGAACGGTCCGGGCGCTCCTCAGCAGCCTCATTCCTCCGTCGACCCGGACGCGGACCAAGAACACGCCCATGAGATTCATGACCTTGCAGGTACGTATCATTAGCGAAATGGAAACCGTAGTATCCTGTCGGTATCGATCTGTTCGGTCGATGGTATCTAACAATGGGCGATCGAATTGTGAACACCACGATGTGCAGGTTCTGCGTCCATCAGGCCGGCCGCAAGGGGCGATAAATTTTGGCGTCTCGCTCATTAATAGCAGCATGCGCAGCATGCCGTTGAACTCGGAGCTGAGCGCGTCATTGGCCTTCTATGACGGCGAAGAGGCGGACCAGAAGGACAACAGAAAGCAGCTCGGACATTATGGCAACAAGAACACCCCGCAGAAGAATACCACGAAAATCCAGCTATGGCGATCGCAGAGCGAGAGGACGAATGACTACTCATACAACCCTGGAAGCACCATTTGCAACGACTCGATGGTCGGATTCAAGCAGACAAAAGGCGGGAGCATGTTGGGGTCGATCGTATCCGATGTGGGCCCATCAGCGTCGATTGTGGCGGCTGCCATAGCCAAGGGGTTGCTACACCCTAATAAGAACAACCGCGACGAGGCCGAGAGCTCCATACTGCTCGACAATTGGACGGAGAAGGATAGCATCGAGGGCCTGAGGACCAAGATCGAGCGGTGGCGAACCGAATTGCCTCCGGTACATGACCGAGCCAACCATGGCAAGAAGACTGCCAAAACGGGCGCAAACCAAGGGAGAGATCGTCCACGAAGGCACAGTGATGGAGGCGGCTTGTTCTCTTGCTTTGGAAATGCGTACGGGTGCGAGTTCTCTATCAGCTGCGGCGGAGGCAATACCAAGAAGATCAGGTATGGCGGCGGTTAACGTTTTTCTCGGTCGAAGCATAAGAAGAAGCCTACTAATTCCGTAAAAAGCGTGCATCTCCAATCTTTTCATGATTAAATTGCGTTTTAAGCGCGAGAAAGGAATCAAGCATTAGTCTAACAATCAATATCAGAAGTGTCCTTTTTGGGCCTGTTGCTACCATCTGATATTGATCTATGTGTAATTTCTTTTGGGACACTGGATCTGTATGTATTAATGTGGAAATTGTTATCCAAGTGGTAGGAGTTAATTTTTAAGCATGATTTGCAGCAGAGTTATATCTGGAAGAATATGTTTGCTCTATTAAGTCGATAGATTGGTTACTTGCATCTGTATTAATGCATACATAATGTTCATATCACTACGATGTTTAACTCTTATAGAACCTAATTTTGATTGTGGAAAAATCCCGAAAAAGATGTGAATTGTCCCTCTGTGCTTATTAACAAATTCATATGGTGTACGGCAAAAGTTTTATGGCGGATGGACGGGTCTATGTAGAGTTGGATGATCCCAGGACCACCCAACTTGTTGCCTTGCGTGCATGCTTAGCCTGTCTCAACGAAAAAACGGAGCAAAGTAAGTGAGAACGAAGCGTCGCCAGAAATTCGCGAAATTGCTCGAACTCATAGAAAGGAACTTTGAATCCAAAAGAAAAGGGAAGGAAGCAAAGGGAAGGTGACTGTTTTAGTTTCTACAACTCTCATGTTAGCCTATGGTGCCTTTTTTTTGGGTCAGTGCACTCTGTCCTCTGCATCTGAAAGACTTTTCATCTCTCCACTATTGAGAGCATCCCCAACCGAGACTCAGTTGCATACGGTTTTATGAATTCGATGTTGATTGATTTTATTTACTACCCAATTCTCTAAGCAGGTCGGGATCCAGCACCAATGATCTCCATTGGTAAGACCTCAAGACCTCAACTTTGTTTCTGGAAAAATTCAAACCTCTCAGCCAATAGATAGCGGAGCTGCACTCAAGTGTTTATGATCACTGCAAAAAGAGTTGGTTTCCAAAGAATCTATTACAGCTTTTGAGAGATCATCTCGAGTCTCAACTTTTTTCTGGAGATTTATTTTCAAGATCAAGAGCCTGACATATATGCAAAGCTTTACGACATTTTCCAAACATATTACGCTAGACATTGAGTTCATAATGGTAGCATTACAGCAATACAGTCACACAGTAAAAACAGACCCAAGCACTATAGCGATGACAAACAATAGTCGCACAATTCTGTGTGTTTTGCCTGTGTTAGTGTGTTAGCATTCTGCTGTTGCTCTAGATGAACTGTTGAGATGCACACAGATGGAGAGAGAAATGTATGACAGCGACTATTAGTTGATGGATTGAAAATGAGTTTGTTCCAGCATAAGGCTTAGTAAAGCGAATGGTGGAATGGCAATCAGTTTGTCGCCAATAATTTTCTAGCATAAGGTTTAGTATATTGAGTCGCCAATAATTCCATTGCTAACCTACTGTTGATGGATATGTTCAGTTCATTGTTTGGGTTAGCAATATTCCCGCTGAGTCAGGACCTATTCAATCAATCTCTTTTGTTGGAACATATTGAGTAATCAGTTTGCAACCACTGCTCGTGTCTTGAGATCTGAACTCAATCTCAGATGTTCAAGAACGAAAGATAATTGGGCTAGAGATGGAAGAAGCGAGCTAGATTTGCCATTCACGACTAGACGCTCATCTGTATAAGTATCCGTTATCGTGAGCATCCATCACCGTCAAGATCATTCAAATTAGCCGGTTTACAAGTTCCATTGTGCCACCTGACAATGCCGATTTGCCCATTTAAATTCGGTGGATAGGCTGTTTCACCGCTCGGATCAAAATCAATAGTGTAAGTCTGCCTTATTCTGGGACCGGCTTCTATGGCCATATCTGAGATATTGAAGTTCGTAATGGACTTATTGACCTCAAGCACTTTGCCAAAACTGCAGCATGGATGGGAAAGAATAGAGCAAATCCTTTATACCTTATTTGTTTCTTTAGCTGGATCAACATGTTCAAATGAACAACTGATAAGCAAACCGAAAGCTTCCCTGATGGTCAGATTCGCTGGTTCATTCAAATTTTAATTGAATCTAGTGAAAGGAAAAGGAAATCTACATTATGAAGATCTGCACATGCTATCAAGATTAGGAAATTAATGTTCTACAGGAGGCCGACTACTGGCGAAGTAGTGAAAATCGGCTTCTCTCTGCCAGCATTTGGTGCGTCGCTATAGCAGACACTTTTCCTGCGCTTTGCCTCTCCGAGCATCGTCAGGACGTCCCGCATGGAAGGCCGCTCCTTGGGCAGCTTCGCTGTGCAGAGAAGTGCGACCCGCAGGACGAGAAGCATCTCTTCTTGGACGGGTTTGCACTGGCCAGCTATGCTGGCGTCCAGCGCTTCGTCCAATGTTTTGTTGTCCTTGATTTTGGTCCGAACCCATTGGACTATGTCTATGGACTCTCCGAATGATGGGTCCAAGGGCGTTTTTCCTGTTAGGAGCTCGAGAAGGACGACCCCATAACTGTATATGTCGCTCTTCTCATCTACTTTCAAGGTGTATCCATACTCTGCAATAGAAAGGCGCAACTGCTACTGATCTATATTCCTAATCGATTTGTTAATCTTAAAAATTGTGAATGAGACTGATACTAACCGGGTGCTATGTATCCGTAGGATCCGGCCACCACTGAAACAGTCTCGTTCTTGTGGATCATCATCCTCGCCAACCCGAAATCCGCGATCCTCGCATCGAGATTTTTGTCAAGCAAGATGTTATTCGACTTGATGTCCCGGTGGATGATTGGCGGATGGCAATCGTGGTGGAGGTAGTTCAGGCCTTGCGCCACTCCAACTGCGATGTTGTACCTTGAGACCCAGTCGACCAGCAACTTCCCAGCCTGCTTGCCGTGCAACGCCATCCCAAGGTTCCCATTCGGCATGTACTCATAAACCATCATCACGTCGCTCTCGTTGTGGAGATACCCTAATAAACGTACGATGTTGCGGTGCCGGAGCCGTCCTAGGAGATTCACCTCTTGCAACAGATCAGAGCCGTTCTCTATATCGGAGCCCGATCTCCAGAGCTTCTTGACTGCCACGACGACGTAGGGCCGGTGCACTTCAGCCTTGTAGACCATGCCGGTCCCGCCCATGCCAATCACATTGGATTCATTTATGCAAGCAAGGATGTCGCTGCTAGTGAAGCTTACCCTTTGGAAAGCCACCAGCCTCCAGGGCCATTCCTCATGTCCTCTCTTGAACCAGTCATAGAAGAAACCATCGTACAAGTACCACCTTCTGTATAGAAACCTCCCGGCAAAAAATGCCAGACTGAGAAATAAAATCACGGACGTTCCGATGGCGAATCCAATGAGGACGTGATATATGTGCATGCCTCTTTTACTTCCTGATGTTGGAGGTGACTTTTTCGAACACGGTAGGAGAACCCCACCGCAGAGCCCAGGATTACCTTCTAATTCAGAAGGATTAATGTTAGAAAACATGCCACTAGATGGGATGGGGCCGACGAGATGGTTGTACGACACATTAAGCGTCTCCAGTGTGGGCAAGCTTCCGATAACTTCCGGTATTCGACCGGCCAAAGAGTTGTTGGACAGATCAAGAATGGCTAATGTGGGCATAGTGGAAATCGCCCTGGGGATCCCTCCGGTCAATTTGTTGTTTCTGAGATTAAGTCTGACCAATTTCTTGCACGACGCTATGCTCTCGGGAATATTCCCTGAGAAATGGTTGTTTGAGAGGTCGAGCACTGAGAGCGACGGGCAATCTTGGAACTGGTCTGGGATGTTGCCTTCCAGGAGGTTGTTGGAAGCAATGAAGTTCTGGAGGTTGGAAATGGAAAAGATACTAGAAGGAACAGAGGACTCTAGGCGATTATAAGAAAAATCGACAAAAGAAAGTGAAGTAGACAGGGCAATGTCTTGTGGGATCTCACCGGAGAAATTATTGTAAGCTAATTCTAGCCTTTGAAGGTTTGGCAGGTTTCCGAGGCCAACCGGAATCATCCCAGATAGAAGATTCTGCTGGATGCGAACTCTAATTAATGAAGCACAGCTCGAGAGGCCTGTAGGGATCGGGCCCGAGAAGGAGTTGTTGAAGAGGATGAGCTTAGTGAGGTTGCCTGAATTGCACAATCCTTCAGGGATCTCACCAGATAACAAATTTGACGACACGTCTAGCCACTGGAGTGGAGAGTTCTTGCCGAGATTGGTCGGCAATGTACCATTCAACGAGTTCTTCCACAGCTCCAGCACCCGCAAGTTGGTCAACTCCCCGAGACCTTGCGGGATTGACCCGGTTAGTTGATTGCACATCAAGTTGAAAAGCTGCAAATTCTTCAAGTTTTCTAGCTCTACTGGAATCTCCCCTGAGATCTTATTGTCCGAGAGATCTAGGAAGATCAGTGACGAAATGTTTCCAATTTCCAGGGGAATCCTTCCGTCGAAACTGTTTGAGAACAGGTAAATGGTAGTGAGCTTTCACAAGCTCCCCAATTCAGCTGGAATCTGTCCACTGAGGGTGCCAACCGCCAAGTCAAGATACCGGAGATTCGTAAGGTTCCCAAACTCTGGAGGAATCCCGCCCTCGAACTCATTGTAACCGATGATGATCGTCTCCAGAGACGACACCTGCCCAAGTTCTCCAGGGATTGGCCCAGTAAGGTTGTTCCCTGAAAGCCCGAGGTACTTCAGATTCCGCAGATTCTTGAAGGATGTTGGTATCGAGCCCTCAAAAAAGTTACCCCTCAAATCTAAGCTCTCGAGAGCCATCGCGCTCCCAAGATCCTCCGGAAGAGGGCCATCGAAGTTATTGCTTGAAGCATTGACTCGCACTAGTCCTCCGGCCCTTCCCAGGCCTACAGGAAAGCTGCCAACAAAATTATTCTGGCTCACATCGATGCTCTTCAGCGAGGTCACATTGGAGAGAGCTCTCGGCAACGGCAATTCGAATGCGTTGGAGGACAAGTTGATGTGAGATAGACTGTGTAGCCCTTGAATCTGATCAGAAATACGGCCACTCAGGTTCATGTTGGAAAGATCAAGCTTCTCCACGAACCCTTCTGAGTCGCACGAGACTCCAGTCCAGTTGCATTGGATTGCATGGCCTTCAGGTGCGCCGCTTGGGGCTTTCCAATCTTTAAGGTAGTCTAAAGGGTCAATCAGGCTGGATTTTATCAAGAGCAAAGTTGAAAGTTCATCATTGGGTGTGGTTTGAGCTCCCTCAGCAAAAACAAGAGAGAGCCCGATGGAACAGTAGAAGAACAGCAATTGGAGTTGCATTTTTGCGGTTTCTTGCTGTTCTGCACGGACTATTCTGGGGTTCCTCTGTTCTAGTTGTGTGGCATTTTCGGCTTTGTGGAGCAAAGAAGAGATGGGTATGAAATGGGTATTAATATATGTATGCCTGTATGGTTCTTTGAGGAATTATAATAAAATTAGTGACCATTTTCATTACTGTATGACAATAACCCGTGACAAGACAAAGTGAGAGAGAGAGAGAGAGAGAGAGAGAGAGAGAGAGAGAGAGAGAGAATGTTGTTAGTTGGTGTGGAGTTTGTGGGTTCAGGGGATCTTAACCCAGCTAAGAATCAGCAAGAGACGAGTGTAAAGCTTTGGACTCATTGAGATTCTCAGAGACATGAAAACATGGGAGGGAATATGTCTCGAAGAGTTGAGGTGGTTAGTTGTACTTTGGTTCTTCTATAATTGATTCATGATGGTCAACTAGAGAAGTATTATTAGTTAATAATTGACCTGCACTTTCTATAATATAACTTCTGTCAGTCATTTTACCTCCAAAGAAGGGGTGAAGTATCACATTATGAAATTGTTGACAGTGATTATATTTTTCCTGATTTTGGGCCGTTCGATTCTGAAACTTCGGGAAGAAGGAGAAAAGTGGTAAAACTACTGTAGATGGACTACATTTCTGTCCTAAAACAAGTCGTCCGATTCATCTTCAAGTTCTGCTTCTTCCATGTCATCTTGCAAATCTAATCAGGTATTGTCACTTAGCATGTTATTTTTTGCTCTGGTTGCGGCTCACCCATATACTTACGGCTTTAAAAGTTGTCGTGCTAGTTTAAGGTTGTACAATACTTATGTCCACATCCGAGTACCATGAGATTGAAGACGTATTCGAAATCCCATGTTAGAGATTATGGTACTTGTATGAATTGATCTTGAATAAAGTTTTCAATTTGGCGGATACTGAATGGAAATATCATTGTGGAGCAGTGTTGATTAGATTTTCTGGCAAAAGCGAAATATATACTATAAAAATGGCAATGGATAAATGAGGAACCTAATTATCGAGAAGGATAAATAGAGTCCATAATGAAAGATGCCCTGTTTGATAAGCCAAATACCAAATTGTGTAGTATGAGATTTTTCAGCAAGCGGAACCATAGAATATACTTCATTGCATCGGTTGGAAACCTATGACATTACTAAGTTAAAATGACTGACTGAAGTAATATTGTAGAAAACCTGTAGATGCACTGAAACTTTTATCAGTAAACTTCTTCTTTTATGCAAATTTACCAGTAAACTTCAAGCTAAAGCAATGTCACCCTGCTCTCATGTCTGACGTAATGGCAACTTCAAAATATTAAACAAGAAGGAAGAAGACAACGCTTTTAATGCCTACTAAAACTTTCTTTCTGCAATCTTGAATTACCAAGTGAGCATTTAATCGTAAATTTCTTCTCTTTTCCTTTTGTGGGTAGGCTTTTTCTCCCCTTTCTTTGGCTATTTTTATTGATTTTTCCTTTTATATGTCTGATTGGACAGGCGAGGCAATGCGAGAATCAACCCATGTCCCAAAAGAAGATTAAAAGATTAGAATTATAACAGACATATTCGAACTTTCTTATGTCAGAATGTGTGTGTCTCTGATGCATGAATGAATTGATAGAGAGAGAGAGAGAGAGAGAGAGAGAGAGAGAGACAGAGGTTACATGGTGGGTCCAATTAGTGAGAAAAAACAAGTATTTCTGCAAGGTTATCACTACAACAATCATTGTCCTTTGCCCACCAGACTCTCTCTCTCTCTCTCTCTCAAAGAACAAATGCTGCCCACTTTCTTAAAACCCTTCACATGCAAATGCATCTGGCTTTTGAATTATCCTAGTCCATCATCAATCTTTTAGAAATTGATCACTTAATGATCCAATGATTTTTCTACCAAACATTAAAAATGAGATAGCTCAAGCCACGAAGGTGGATAGAAGTTGGAGCCCATGTGCAAGAGAGCAGCTTCTTTGTGGCATCATTATTGAAAGAGAGCAGAGCAGCACCCTCCAAATTGCCTCTTGGAAGGTGCTTACAATGTTACAATCTTTTGTGGCCTTTTCATTTATTTCATTTATCCTTTTTTTTTTTTTTGGGGGCTTTTATATATATATATTAATATATATATATATATATATATATATATATCATATTGAGAACTTCACATGGCCATTTCACGCCAATGCCACCGCCAAGTTCCATCATTCCATTATCGGTTGTTGGCTTGCGTAGGAGCTTTACATGATGGGAGCTTTTTGGCTCCTCTTGTGGGCTTATGGAAATTCTTTAGATTATTTTGCTTATTAGCAAAAAAAATATATAATTGGAATAAAAAATTTGGGGTAATGTTCCTTTGCAAAAGAAGTTAGCCGAACAACGTGGGGTTTCATCATTGCCTATTAATCTCTTTTGACTTTGGTAAAAGGGAAAAATACTTTCTTTTATCGTTGGTGTATAAGATCATTGGTTTTTCAATTACTTAAGTGGGGGCAAACATCGTGTAGCTCAACACAATCATTTATATTTTTTATAAGCAAAATTTTCTTGTTGATCATTCTACTTAATCTAACAGCAGCCATAAGTAGCTAAGCATACATGTACTAGGGGTCGAACCGCTTCATTTCAGTTTGGTTTCGGTTTTTATCATTAAAATAAACCAAATTTTCGGTTCATTCGGTTTGGTTCTTGGATCGAACCAAATTAAAATAAATCATTTAGGGCTATTTTGTCCTCTCTCTCTTCTCTTCTCTCTCCTCTCTCCTCTTTCTTTGTGCTTAATGAACTTGAAACCGAAAATTAATCAGCCTAACCGAACCAACCAAATCGATTTTTCAGTTCGGTTCAAAGGATTATACATGGTTCCACTTTTTTTTTTTTAAAACCAAACCAAACTAAACCGAACCATTTACCTAATTTACTTTGAATCTAGTATCCTAATTTTCTTAAATACATTCTAACATTGGTTGACACAATAGAAACAAGGATAAATATATGTAAATTTTTTTGAGAAAAAATTTTTTCTGATGCTAGGAATCATTTTATAGTTAGATCTTTAGGCTAGCCTTTGGTTGTCTAAACTTTTTCATCAAATGAGCAAGGTCAAATAAGATATAGGCCGGATTGAAAATAGATGAGATTTCTAATATTTTAGACGGTGTTTGATATAAATCTGGATATTAATTAAATGTAGACTGTTTTGACAAATTGAATGTTGACGTAGCCCCCGTTTGGTTTAGCTTTGGGAAGGGGCCTTTTCGGCCTCGAAAGCCCCTTCCCAAAATGCTAAATCGTTTGGTTCAGCTTTTCGAGTCCACAAAGCCTGACAGCTGGCATTTGGAATGCCAAACTAGTTTTGGGCTTTCAGCATTCCACAAATGCTGACTGTTTTAAAAAAAAAAATTTCTTCAGCAAAGTGTGGCCGGCTAAGGCGATTAGCGGGGGCAGCAAGGTCACGCCCAAGCGACGTTCGCTTGGGTTGCAACCACCCTGTGCACCATCACTTGGGTCGACCCCCAAGGTGGCCCTTTTTGTTCGAGGCGCAACTTGTTTGTCGTCGGCCGTGTGACCTCGGTGATGGGCTGCTGGGTTGTGTGACCTCTCGAGGCGGCGGTGCTGGCGGTCCACGACCGGTGGCGACCGCCGCCACGACCAACGGCACAGGGCGGTTGCCTGACCAGACGGCGGCGGCATGAGGTCGTGCGATCTTAGGCCTCCTCGAGCGGCGGCCGCCACCGCCAAATTTGGTTCGCCGGTGGTTGTAACCCTTTGCGGCCGTGAAGGGTACTTAAAAAAAAAACCTCCCAAAGCCCATTTGTAAAAAGAAATTTATCAAACACTATTGCATTTTTCTAAGTGGCTTTCAAATGATTTTTTACTAAACACCACTTGTATTTCCTCAAGTGGCTTTCATCTAGAGGCATTTGCATTCTTCCAAGTAGCATTTGAAAAGCCAAACCAAACGGGCTCATAGTGGCCCTTGCTGCTAGTACATCCCTCCCTACTCTCCTCTCCGTCCCCCACATTCTCCTCGTCTTCACCCATGCTATATTGAATGTTGATGTTAGATCTTTGAACCCTCGCGAACATCCAAACTATACCAAAGCATCACCATCGTGCTAAATCTTAAGTGACCACCCATCCGTCCTCCATCTTCATGACTGGTCTGCAAGAAAATTACAAAAAAAAAAGATTCTAAATCTATTGCACTATTGCCAATTCAGTTATCAATCTTTCAATTTAACCAATTGAGTCATAAACTTTTTTACAATTTATTAATGTAGTCCATCCGGCCAATTTTGGCCAAAAATCATTTTTATGGATGATGATCATTCTATGTGGTGCGCCGCCACAGACATGGATAATTTTTTTAATTTTAATATTTTTCCGAATTGTTTTATTCTCTCTCTCTCTCTCTCTCTCTCTCTCTCTCTCTCTCTCTCTCTCTCTCTCTCGTAGTGGGTGAGGATGGGAGGAGCTTGCCGGCCACTGGGCGAGGGTCGCGAAGCCCTCCTTGGCCTTTGGCAAGGGTTGCGGCCCTCCCAAATTTGGGTGAGGCCTCACTGGTCGCTGGCGAGGCCGCCTTCTCTCGTGGCTAGTAAGGCCTTAATGAGATCTGGGTGAGGGCCACGACCCTCACTAGTGGTCAGCGAGGGCTTTGCGGTCCTCTCTCTTGGCGGGCTGGCTTTGGCAACCCTTGCTAGCCACAGGAAAAAAAAATGAAGGAAAAGAGAAGAACAGAAAAGAAAAAATAACAGAAAAAATTAATAAAAAATTTGGAAAATATTAAAAGATTTAAAAAAATTATCCACGTGAATACCGACCATGCCACATAAGATGGCCAATGTCCATGTTAGTAATTTTCAGCCAAAATTAGCCATATGGACGACATTGGAAGGTTTACAACTAAATTGACCAAATTGAAAAGTTCAGGATTTATTTTTTTTTTTTAGTTGGAAGTTTAAGAAAAGTTTAGAATTGAATTGTGACAATTGCAATAAATTTATGACATTTTTAGTAATTATCAACATGCAATCTTCGGATTTTGGGTTCATCTCCTTTATTCATCCTTGTTTTCTCTATTTCTATCTCTGATAGATAAATCTTGTTTCTTATCGGCCTTTTTTATAAATTATAAACAAAAATTGCGATTTTTGTTCCTGAAGTTTCTTCTTTGTCGTTGAAAGCAGCATTCCCATGGGTGTGGGAAAATGTTTCCAGGTTTTGTCCGTAATCGCCATTCGCTATCCTCTTCATTCTAGATAGCGATTGAAAACATCTAGTGGGATTGTGGGTGCTACATCAAATCATTTCTCATGAAATTAGGCTAGAAAAGGCTTTGGAGATAATATCAAATGAAACAGGTAATCCATAGGGATAACTTGGAAATAAAAATAAGACAGCTCTCTATGTGCATAATTCGAAGATGTCAGAAAGGGTGTTTTCGCAGATTTGGAGTATATCTGTTGGGCCGCCGAAAGAGTGAGGTGATTGCCACTCCTATTCTTGCCACCAAAACTAAGGTTGAGCCCAGCGGACGAAGGCGTGGTGGCTCGTGTTGTGAGATGCACGTGTGAGTTGTCTTAAAGAAATCCCATATCAAATAATTGATTTGGTGTGAAATAGCTCATATATCCTAATCGTCCCATAATTCATTGGCTTAAGTTTTTCGATGAAGGTAGATCCAAATGGATATGTTAACGAGCTTTGACTTGAATTGTCTTTTGGCGATCTCCTTGGGCGAAAGTATTGGGCTTCTACTACGTGCTCCCAACAAATAGTATCAGAGCCAATAGTTGATTGGTGGCCACTCCCAATGTGTATTCGTGTTTAGTTAATATATTAAAGAAGCAATTTGTGACTAACACGGTTTACGGGCGATAGGCATTGTGGTGTAGCAATGTAGCCTTCATGGTTTGGTTTGGAGAAAGAGATTAAGGATGAAGGTGGGCGTTGATAGAAATTTAAGTTGAGATATCTTGATATAGAAGGACACTTGGATTAAGAGGGGTAGACCCAACACTGTGCTCACATATGAGGAGGAGTTTGTTGAGATGCACGTATAAGTTGTCTTAAAGAAGTCTCGCATTAGAGAATTTATGTAGTGTGGAGTAGTTAATATATTTTAATTGACCCATAATTCATTAGCTTAAGTTTTTTAGTCTATTGACTAAAGCCAACTGTTTGCTCTTGAGCTCGGAAAAACTTCTTGACCTCCGCCAAGATTTTCAGTTACACTTCTTTTGGCACCTTGGCAATGGAGCTAACACCTCCTTTTGGTTTGATCATTGGCACACTAGGGGCCCTCTTTATAAACTCTTCTCTGACAGGGACATTTACCGATCAGGAATCCCAAGAAAGTCCTCTGTGAGAGATTTCCACTCCTCGGCTTGGCATCAATCCTCAGTTTTGGATACACTTCTTTCCTGGCCACTTAGTTTATCCCTAGATGAGGATGGAAAGGACCATCTATCTTGGCAGGGTCATCCCTCAGGAATCTTCTCCTCATCCAGGGCTTGGGAAATGATTAGAAACAAGGGTCAGGTAGTCCCCTGGAGCTCCTTCATCTGGGACTCTTCTATTTCTCCTAGATATGGCTTTCTATTGTGGCTTACCACGCTCAATAGGCTTCCCACACAGGTACTTTTATTGAGCTATCATAGGATTGCTTTGAAGTTCTTGCCTTTTGTCATTGTAGACCGGACTCCATTGACCACTTATTTTTTTTTAACCTCACGGGCTCCCTTGCCCTATTTTGGGCATCCAAATGCGGCCTATCCCAGGCGCAATAGACGGTGGCAAGATAATCTCCGATGGGCCATCCGTTTTACAGGGGGCAACTCTTTTCACCATCGCATCGCTCGGTTTTCCTTGATTGCTCTACATCTTATTTGGTCGGAAATGAATCACATTCTTTTCAGAAACAAGAATCTCTTCTTGTCGGCCATTCGTAACCACCTTATAAAGGTCATAAGAGATAGGGGGCTGTCCTTTAAGCCCATGGAAGACACTCCCCGCAACCGGAGAATCCAAAACAATGGGGCATCCCACCAACAATCTTTGAGTGATCTTCCTTTTTAGATTGTTTGTTGCTCTTGTTCTCCCTTAGCCATTGTTTTGGCTCTCTTTTGCTCCACTTAGATCGCGTTTAGCTATCATAGTCGCACACCTTTTACCCGTTGGAACACCATTGGTGTCCCATTGGGTACGAGGTTTTTGTGTTTGACTATCCCCTTTTGTAAATGGTCGTTAAAAGTTAATATATATCTTACCTTACCAAAAAAAAAATAATATATTGACTGTGACATCCCGAATTTCGCCCATTTTAGGATTTATAAAACTCGTAATTTGTCGTGCTTATAGTAAAATCTAGATTATTTATCATTTTAAATTAGAGATTTCGCTAAAATCGCAATCGATCAATTTTTGCCGTTATTTAGACCTTGAACTTGGCGATCGATTTTTGGGAGTTTCATAAATTGGACCAGTGTCAATATTATTGTAGCCAATGTTGAGATTATCGGGAATAATGGAAAAATGGGAGTTTTTTTGACTATGTGCAATTTGGACTAGTAGACTTCCCTCGTTATAATTTGGTTTCATTAATTTGGCCTTTATCCCTTTTTTGTGTGAGGGCTTATTTTGGACCGGTAGACCATTTTCGATTTTGAATTTGGACCCTCGATTTGCGTTTAATATTTGAATGAGTATATTTTTTTAATTCCTCTCTCTCTCTCTCTCTTTCTCTCTCTCTCTCTCTCTTTTTCCTTTGACCCGTCTTGGCGTTTTCCCCCCCTGCGGGCGTCCTCTCAAGCTCACCCACTCCCACCTACTCTCCCTCTCTCTTCCTTTCTTCTTTTTCTTTTTCTTTCATTTTTCTTTCTTCCTCTCCTTTTTCCTTCTTCTTCCTCCTTGCCCGTATTTATACGGCCCCGGTTTTACGCTCCTTCTTCTTTTGCCCGTGCCGTCTTGCGGCTTACCCTCGCCGGCCCGACCATGGTTGCCCCCGTGCGGTCGCCCACCCGATCTCTTCCTCTCTCTCTCCCTCCTCTCTCCCCGAGACTCCCTCCAGCCTTGCCTGAGCCAGTCCGCATCCGCGGACCCGTGTTCCTGGGTGCCCGACCACTCGCCCGGTCGGCCCGGCGCTCCGCCCGATCGCCCGCCCGTCTGCCGTCGGTGATCGCCATTTCTCTTCCCGAGCGGCCCGGCGATCCTGTTTCCCTGTTTTCTCTCCGCCTCGAAGCCCCCCCTGTTTCGGCCTCTCCGCCCATTCCCGCCACCATTCGGCCGTTGCGCGTACCACCATTCGCGGGCCGCCCCGGCCACCCGGTAGTTCCCTCAATTGCCTCCGCCCCCTGCCCCCTTGAAAATCTAGTAAGGGAGCTTTGTCAAAGCTATAACCATGTTAGCTTGGGGTCGAACTCCAAATTTTGTGGTCGAGATCATCGCCCAGCGTGAGCTTTTAAAACTTAGGACACCGGTGACCTAATTTGCAAAACAAGTTTAGAAATTAGGGCAAATTAGGGGTTAAATTATGGAATAATTAAGGGGAGCTGATTTTGTGGTATTTTTGGTGACTAAGAATGATTATTTGGTCGAGGTTTAGTGGCCCGTATAGTGCTGTGATGTGGCGAAGCATGGGTGTCGGGATTTGGACAAAATGGTGGATTTGGTGGATGAAATTAATAGACCGGGTGGTGGCTATTTTTGTGACTATTCGAACATAAATTAATGGAGGTTTTGTGGCCCGAGAGGCACGGTTCAATGGTTGGACGGATTGGATCGGAATGGCCCAAGTTTGGGTAAGTTCGGGCTTAAAATGTGGATTATAGTGTGCGCCTTATTTGGTTTTATGATGGCTGATTTGAATGATGTCTTTGGGAGTTTAATGGAGCATTTTGAAGATAATTAGTGACCTAGAAATTGCGTTATAGTGGCTGCCCTCGACTGGACTTGATTTGGGCAAGGCGCAATTAAATTGAGGTCTAAACATACAATTACCGGGAATGATCGAGTTGTGTAATTGACTGGCTAATTGAGCCTTGGATGTGGTTAATTTGATGATGCCATATCATGTCTAGCGGACTAAGAATGGATTAGCTTAGCGGGCTTGGGTGAATAAATTTCATATCAAATATGCATAAATTACCTTCTTTTGCCATGACTGTTTGGATGATTTGGTTAATTGGCGTTAAGTGATTCATTGAACTGAATGCTCATTGTGAATGCCCAAGTGTGAAAGTGATAGCCATGAAAAATCTCAAGCATTGGCACGACATGAGCATGTACAAATGTGCCCCTGACATTTGCATTGTGATCACTTAAAATGCCCCCGATCGACACGTGATAAAAATTGGTGCTTGTGAATATCACAATAAATCCTGATATGCGGGGTAGTGAACCCGCCCCGAGGCGTGTTACACGGGACGATGCCCGTTTACGGAAGATGACCAACCTTCTGATCGATCTCGGTGATAGACCTAATCTCGTTTTACGCGGGTCGGACCTGATCGTTTAACGCGGGCCTGGGAGAATTGAGAAATGGCATGAGTGCTTCCATGTAAGTGTGCGATAATGCATCGATGAGACATGAGCATGAGTGCGGGCATGAGCATATGCATGACATGTGTCGTGACGCCGTATCTGCTTATGTGTCGTGATTGTGATTATTCATTAAACGCCTAACCTGCGGGATCTAGTGAAATTTAGATTTAGGCTCGAGAGCCCGATTAATTATGTGTTATTTAGTACTTGCACATTAGCCTAATTTAGGTTTAGGGAATTACTCGCTGAGATTTATTCTCATTGAAACAATTTTTTCATACCCCCAACCCTTGAGGATGCTAGGTGTCTTGAAACGTTTTGGGAGCCCGGCTAGATATAGTGCTTGATTGCCGAGCCATGTACCCGCTTTTGATTTTTGAGAGTGGGCTGTATATGAATATTGTATATATTTCCCGATGTCAAAGTAAGTGTGTAATTATCCGTCTTGGTTGTTGCATGGCTATTCTTGGTTAGGTGTATTTTAATGTACGGGTGGTTTTAATTGCTTCCGCATGTGCTTTAAATCTCTGTGTTGGATGTTGGCGGCGACGCGTCTTGAACAAATCAAACTGAGGATGTGGGCGGAGAAGTGCGGGGCGTGACATTGACTAGCTTGGACTTGGGTTCTCTCTTGGTGCTCTTCCCGGGCAAAGGCATTAGGCTTTTGCTGTGGGCTCTCAACATATATGACAGAGGTGCGTGAGATAGAGCTCCTTTGTGGCCGACGGGGAGCCATAGAAATCTAGTAGAGCTTTGTTGAGTTGAGCTCAACCATGTCGAGGAACTCCAAATTTCGTGGTCGAGATCAAGTTGAGCTAGTGACCACAACGAGCCTCGTTAATGGTAACAAGATAGAGCTTGAGGAGAGCTGTGGCTGGCGGCCATTGATGTATAAAGGGGACAGAGGAGAAAGATGAGTGTGAGACATATTGTATCCAGGTATATCCACCCCTATATAGGATTATTTTATCTGGATAATATCCGGACATATTCGAATTTGAGTTTTCCCAAATGCAAAATACGGTAAACGTTATCTTATCCGGTATTATCTCAGCCTACCAAACGCAACCCTACCTTTTTTCTGTTTGACCATATGCTAGGAATCACCTTATAGATAAAAATAATATTTTCCCCTGTTGTGGGTAGAAAGATCAATAGCATATCTATTATAATAATTAGATAATTGGATAAGTACATCCTAGCAAAACTTCTTCCTATGTACAGTCTTCCTAAGACTCACTATCTAATCATTTTATTGATTGTTCGAGATTTTGGAAAGATCGACTACATTTGACTTGACATAAAAATTATTGAAAATTCAATCAAATGGCATAATAGGGTAGGGCGGCAAGAGGTTTTTTCGATGATACTTCATTTGTCCAAATCTCGTGGTCCAGTTTTGTGATATTGAATCATTCAACTATGGCCATGAAATCTTGAGAGTGTCAGGAAAGTTGTGATTGTTCCTTGTCAAATGATACTTTCAAAAGGATAGAATTGCAAGGTTTTTGATGCTTCAGAACTATGTTAATGGTATATATTTAAGATGAGAAGAGTATTGCGACCCCATTTTCTAGAAGTCTATCACCTTAACACCTTTTTCTTTATTGGGTCCCATGTTCAGAAATTTCGAGTCATAACCTCTGTATTGATGTAAAAATCGTATTCATACATAACGGCAAAGTCATGCACAATCAAAAGGTTTTCAAATTTTTTGAACTATGATGTGATGTGATGTGATGTATCTAGCTTTTCTAGAAGAAAGTGATACGGTTCGGCATTGGGAACGGAAAGCCAAACCGATTATTGCCAATTCCAAAAATTTAAAATACTAAGCCACTCAGAACCTACCGATTTGATCTGATTCCTAAGTTGAACCGGACCAATGCTCACCCTTAGTAATCTTTTCACATGTTATAGCGCATATTCAATTCTTCTAGTGAAAACAAGTACCTTTGGCTTTAGTTGGCTAGTAGAAATCTCAAATCTATCCTCAAATGCAATGACATAGTATTTAAAATGCAAAGACAAGTGTTACGAGCTCAAGATCATATGTCTAACAATGTTGTTCATATGGCTCCAAATGTCGCGAAACATAATCTACTAATCCACCATTCTACATGGAGACACGCCTAAATCTCGACGACAAAACTACCTAAACTCATAGGAATAGTCCAGGTAGGGCAATCATTCATCATTGTTTCAATTCTTAAAAACTATTCTATTACTCATCTGACCTTTAAAATTTCACATTTTTTCCCATGCCAACTAAGTTAACGAAGTAACGATACAAGGAATCTCCGTAACAAATTTTTGATAATATCCAGTTGCGCCTAAGAAACTTCTTATTTCATAAGATCCATAAAAATGCGGCCTCTTGATTAGAAACAAATGTCACAGCTTAAGTCAATTTAGAGAAGATCGCTGCCCTTTGCAACTAACCAGTCGGTTTGAGGTTGTCATCGAAGTTTGACATTTGATTGAGGTGAATCCTAATGTGTTGGTAATTGCAAATATGATTTCTACACATCAATATGAACACTTTGAAACCTATATTGCCAACCAAATCTAATGGCAATTTTGATCCTTTGAGATTGGTTTTCCGTTATTGGTGCTGGTAGTGCAATTTCTCGATTTCAATAATATCCCAAGAAGCTAGAGCCCCGCAAGGTTTCCAACACAACAAAAATCGGGTCAATCGAATGTCGCAAGAGGGATATATCGTCGGTGAAAGTTTGGTCAAACTTTCCTAAGCCCCAATTAATCCCGGTTCTCAAAACTACACTTAGAGATGTCGGAATAAAACAAAAATTTCCGAATCTCTTAGTCAATATAAAAAAGTGATTTTTATTGTCTAAAATCACCAACTCAATGTTGGATTTATAGACCCAAAAGAACCGCCTTGTGCCACGTTAATCTCATATTTGTGGTTCTTCATAATTATCCTATCGATACTAAGCTTGTTGGGATGCTCTAGTCACGATATCTTCAATACCATAAACATTATGCGAATCGGACATTAGGCGTGTAGGATATAGGTCTTGCAAGAGAAATGAAGGCACCCGGAGCAGCTTAACATTCAAATTAAGGAGCATGTGGTCGAGCTTAACTTGTATTGGCACAGGTCAAGTATAGGTTGTATATGATTCATACTCTCAAATGGATTCTTTATTGTCAAAAATTTGAGTCAATGTTTATGCTCTATAACTCCAAAACGTACTTCCTAACCATGCCTATCCCACGAATTTCACAAATTGCCTGCACAACCTTTGAAAAATTGAATTATAACCTTCAAATTATCAAACTTCCCTTACAACTCTCCATATATATATTTGAAAATTAGAAATATTGGAGCTGGGCTTTTGCCAAGAATGCTATCTTGAAATTGGTCGGACCAATTTTCCCGTATCCTTTTCCAGGCCCGATGGGCTTAACCCATATCTATTTGAACTTTTTTTCTGGAAATATTAGTCATTGATTGATCACACAACCACACAATTAACATACAATTAAATGAAAAGTGATAAATTTTAGCCGGAGAAACGACTAGACTTTGGCACACGGCAAGTCCAGATCGAATTACGAGACCCATAAGAGTAATCTGGGACATTTAGTCAAACGTCCCAAACTTTCGTACTTATTCAGAAGAGAATCTTGATGGGTTGGTCGACTTTAAAAATCTACATTCTTGTGTATGTTTCGAGCTCACTTTTTCAAAAGCCGGTCTTTTAACTCTACCTTAATTTTTGCACAACGATATTTAAATGTCGGCTCCAGCTTTTTTATGGCATTGCGTGATTTCTAGGTAATAAATAATTTCTTCTTCCATCTCAAAGATTCATAGTTGATAAATTTTCTGTATTATCTTTTTTTTTTCTTTGCATTTGGCAGATGCAGGAGGAGTTCTTCGGGCTTTTCGGATCGGACCCAAGAACCGACCCGATATCCGAATTGGGGGATCGAATCAGGCCCCTATCCGGACCACCTCCCTCCCTAAGACATCCGAAGCAACACAAACGCCCGCGGTCCTTGTGCTCCCGCCGCCGCGCCTCGCCTCGCCGCCGTCTAGTTCGTGGAAGAAGAAGAAGGAGAAGAAGAAGCTTCATCAACATGCAAGAAACGGCGGTCGAGGAGCCGGGGGAGTTGGCGACGCCAGGGGACGTCCTGGGAAGAGCGTCGGAGGTCAAGCCGGGGCGGGGCGCCTACCTGGCCCCCCACAGCGACCTCGTCTACGCCTCCCTCACCGGCCGCGTCCGCACCGTACCTCCCCCCGCCCGGTTCGCCTGACCAGGTAGGTAGCGTTTCGTCTGTTGCTCTGTGCGAGTTCTCTGGGAGAAGGGAATGCGAGAGGTGGGGTGAGTGGAATGGAAGGAAGCGATGAGACTTGTTAAGGTGTTTTGTCTTTTTTTGTGTTATTGGAGGTGTTGGGGGTGGTGGTTATGGTTAGTTGGGCTCGTGAAAAGGGTTTGTATTGGTTGGATGGCTAATTTGATTTGTGGGGTTGATGTGTGTATGAATTTGAGTTGCAAGAACTTGGGTGAGAATGCGGCATCTTTCGTTAATGTGTTTCGAGATAGCTTTGTGTCCATGGCGACGTGTGGATTGTGGGATTGCACTTAAATGAACTGTTGTGTGAGTAAGCATTGGTTATGAGATAGGGAATTATGCTGGACATTCGGTACTCGGGGCGCTCATTGGTCCATAAAAGGTCATGGCGTTCGCACGGGGGTATGCGATGCTGTGGAGGTTGAGTCATTGTTGTCTGAGGAGTAATGGAGGTTATGCAGTCAGTGACGGTCCGACAATTGGTGAATGTGGATCTTTCCCCGAGGGTTTACGAAGAATTAGTGATATTTGCTGTGGTTTCTGCTGTTGTCGATTCTATCATGGTCACTGCTTTTTCAAAAAAATCTCAACCCCATTTGGTTTCATGACTTATTTTAGAAGATCATAAGAAGACATTGATCACTGTCCCACTAGTGTAAATGAATACTCACGACTATGAACATTACGTGTACCTATCAAGTTTGGCTCCTCTGCTTTTACTTAAGAGGCTTTTATTCAAGTAATTTGCATAGAAATGGTGAATTATATGTGGGACACTTTCCTAGTCATCCTGTTCATGTTTTGTTATTAAAATGCTTTTTAGCAAAATAAGATGGACATTTATTGTATCGGTAAATTGTTTTATCCAGAGGCCGACCGTGGAAGTAATTGGCCACAAAGCCCATGGTGCAGTTCCAGAGCCAGGTTCTGTTGTTATTGCAAGAGTATGTGACTTGCTCATATATTTCCCTGCCATGAGTTGGAAGTTGTTGCCTTAGAAATAGGTTCCTTTTTTATTAGAAATGGGTTCATTTTGCTTTTTCTTGGGCTTTTCAGTACTGACATTAAAAATCAGCTCCTGTTCTAAGGGTTATGCAGCATTGCTACCATAATATCCAAACAATTGTAGATCATCTGTAAAACCAATGTGGTGTTCCGGTTTTGTAACTATGGTTGCAGGTGACTAAAGTGTTGAGTAGGATGGCGTCAGCTGACATACTTTGTGTTGGTCCGAAGTCCGTCAGGGAAAAGTTCACAGGAACAATTCGGTATGGGTTGTTTCTCTTTGTGCAATATAATTAATGTCTATGCATGTAGTATCTATAACCGACTTGAGAAACTTCTGAAAGTTTTATAACTGAGTTATATCTTTGAAGTCGAGAGCTTTTTCGATCTCCGTATCTTTCTTCTTCTTGGGCATGTGTAATCATGCATCATGTTTTGTACTATTTATCATCTGATGCATCGGCCAATGAGAATGTCACAATCTGGTAATTAATTATAATTTGGGAAGTATTGATCCTAGTTTGGCAAGCTGTTGTCTTTGAAAACTAAACGGTTTTGACATATTGGGTGCAATACAAGAAGAAGGATGCTTCAATGAGAAAGGTTCATCCTCGGTTGATGTCTTCTATTGACCACTCATCTTTAGTAGCTTTTGATTAGAATTCATGGTTAGATCATATTCTTCAATGTGGCATGCCCACTTTGGCCAAAAAAAGTGTGGCATGCCCTGCAGCTATCTTTCTTATAAGTTTTGTGTATGTATACTTCTTGGTGTTTGCACAAACTGGAGCTAAAAACTCTGTATCAACAGGCAACAAGATGTTAGAGCGACTGAGATTGACAAAGTTGATATGCACTTATCTTTTCGGCCAGGTGACATTGTCAGAGCTCTTGTTGTATCCTTTTATACTTGAAGCATTGTGGAAGGCAATCTTCATACAATTTTCTGAGTGCTTTTCTTTATTGTGGTACTAGTTGGCAAGTTTCGTAGCGAACATATCTTAATAGACTTGGATCATGCCAGAAACTTTTTGTTTATGTCCCATTTTAATTTGACCTCCTTCTGATAGGGGAGTCAGCAAAGCTTTATAAAAGCATCAAAATTGCCTTGCTGACGGAATCAGTCTGTTCTAAACAGAGCATACTGATTGTGCAGGTTTGAAGCCTTTTGAGCAAGTTGTAAAATGAAACAAACAGAAATTTATGTATTCTTAGGCCACACTGTTCTGCATCACATCAATCGTGAACTCTTGAAATCTCCAATGATCCTCCTATAAAATATTGAAAACTTTGTGTTTACTTCACGAGGTTGAACTTCTTTGTTCTCATGGATTTTAAGTCGTGAGTAATGAAGACATCTCAGCGTATCCCATGAAAGCTCTCCAGGGATTTTTCTCCTCCTTGAAATTTCCTCATCCTTGTTTTTTAGCGACCTGCATACAGATTCTTTTTTGTACTTCTATGTTCTCAATAACATGTAGGTCACATAGGTGTAGGGTGTTTTGATTTAGTATATAAGCAGAACGACCTTTTCTGAGCTCTCAGTCGTTAAATGAAGAGAAAACTGAATATTAAGGATGTATCATGTTATTCCAATAGCACCATTGAAAAACATTCCTGCGGATGAAGACTGTCTATGCTTTGTCTTTGGCACCCACCCGTATCTTCTAAACCCTGGCAACAAAACAAAAATGGAAAAGACCGCCGGCCAAATGGACAGAGGGAGATATGAAAAGGCTTCATTCTTGTGCATTTACAGTTGTGGTACAGATTAGTTTTTAATGTTTCTTAACTCATCAGTAGCTGTCCCTTGGAGATGCACGAGCTTATTATTTGTCAACCGCGAAGAATGAACTTGGTGTTGTATCGGCAGAGAGTACGGCAGGTAAATTGTGTACGACTGTTGCCATCTAATATATAAGGTTTCGGTATTTAGTTTCTTATGTACCATTTAAACATAGACATTCCAATAGGGATTGCCATGGGGCAATGCAGGGCCAGTTAATGCAGTTCTTACCATGTCGCGAGGAAAATCCACATCCTACGGGGACAACTAAATGTGCAGTGTCTCATTTCCCATGGGGTACACCGTTGCCCATTGAATGAACACAATACCTATGATTGTGAGTCTAAGAACTTGCAAAGAAAAAAAAACATCAGAATAAGAGGGAGGGAGGGAGGGAGGGAGGGAGTATCCACTTCAAAGTAAACACTTGAAGTTTTTACTTTGCTTAATGATGGATGAAAACATAAAATGCCTGAAGAAAACTATAAATTCCTTGACATGGCATTGGAGATACAACCTCCGGAGGACAACTGCTTTTAATAAACAAAGCAGATAGTTATATTGCGTTCTATGGCCAGTCTCCTATCAGAAGAATGCTTAACTAGTCAAGATTTTGGCTATTTGAGCCTTACTCGAAGTGTTTGTCTATTCCGAACCTATTGTTAACAATAACGATTCTACTTACATGATGTCTAGACGAAACAGTCACATGTGTTTCTGTTTGGGATTGCAGGTGCAACAATGGTCCCGGGTAAGCTGGACTGAGATGCAGTGTCCATTAACAGGTCAAACCGAGAAAAGAAAGGTCGCAAAGGTCAGCAGCTGACGGATTCTTATGCTAGGTGAACGATAGCGTGTTGTCCTATGTCTTGTTAGGCTTGTAACTTAACTTGAAGGGCAGAAAGATGCTATCTTCGTCTTGCTCGTGGAGACAATGGCTTGTAAGGAGCTATTGGCGCTCTCTGCTAGTCATTCTCTATTGGCGCTCTCTGCTAGTCATTCTCCCACACTCGCCTATCTATCATTATCAGTCTTTTTGTTCATTGCATTGCCCTCATGTTTGTTGCAAGTGTTTCTTGCTTATGGACTTATGTTTAAGTTTCGGAAGTTTCCTTTAGGAATCACTAATTACGATACATGTCATGAAAACACGAATGTACCAGGAATAACATGTCAAAGAGATGTGAACGTTGTGAATGTATTGAAGAACAGGAGTAAATCAAATGAAAATAAGAAAGGGATGCGAAGCGTGGCTACTCGAACACGGATTCAGTTCAGTCATGTCTTGAACTCGATGTCCCTATGATTGTAACTAGATGTCATACTTAAAAGTATTGGCTGCAACACTCTTAGAGAGCTGTAGGAAGAAAATATATCTTTAGCAAGTGAATTAGCAAACTCTTTCTCATTGCAGAGACTATTACATCAGGAAATCTCATGTGAACTGCAAAATCACTTCAATGTAACGGAAGCTAAAGACAGATCGATCTTTGTGTAGGGGACTACAACTTGCTCAGAAACTATGTGTCTTGAGGTTAATAACATGGCCCAATTGGTACCCTCCATCTTTGCAAATTGACAGCTGATGCAATATTGCAGAGACAGTTCGCTGTCGCGTAGGCTTGAGCCAAAGCGATGGCCGCTGCGGCCAAGTAAAACGGACCCGATTCCATACGCATGTCGGTCGACCATTAGGTATTTTTTAAGTTCCCGTGAAATAGAAGAGAAAAAAGGCCAAAGAAGAGAAAACGTGGGGATTTTAGAAGCCTCAGGTTTTGCGGAGGCTCGATTGAGATTAATGAGGAAAAGTAGATGCTTGTCTTGTGATCTATCTTTTCAAAATTACTCGGTTTTGATGGCTGAACTAACTGCAAATTGGATCGTTGACCTTGTAATTAAACCCCTAACAAAAATAAAAATTAAGATAAAACATTGTAATTTTAACTTGAAAGTCTAGGTAACCGCGGCGAGCCGACGTGAACGAACATCATTCAAATATAAAAATGAAAAAAAGTTCTCAAGGGAGAAATCATATTTTACCGCGCATGTCACTGTCAATTAGTCAATTAATGATTCTCATTATTGAGTTAATCGACATTAGAGCACAACACGGCGGCTTGGCTCTACAACTAATTTTGGGGTTTTACAAATTCAATTTAAAAACAGATAAAGTCGCAGTTTCTTCACCTTATAAAAGAAGGTCAAATTCGATGTTGTCAACATCTGATGAGGCATGACCTCGCTGTCCGTGCTAGAATCCCTAATTAAATCGAGGGTTCGTGGTTGTCAGATTCGTATTGTAATTAAATTAGTTGATTAATTACTAAATCAGTTGACAGTGTTGGCTTGAATGACTGCGAGTTCCCTCGAGAAGTCGTGTTGCTTGAGCATGCTTAGGATGACCCTTGGGCTATTGAAAGTTCGCCCAATTTGCATGCTTTTTTTTTTTTATATTGGGAGAAAGGTAGCCAAAATTTGACAAGCGAATGGAGTTGAAAATAACCAAGGTTTTTAATAATTTTAGGGCCATGATTGATTAGGTCCGAGAGATATAGATTAGGACTACATGGTAAGTCCAAATGTGAGTTAATTAAAGGAGACAGGATCTATCTGGGGAGTTTATGTGGCAAACCGCCAAAGTGGTATTTGTTTAATTGTTGCTTAAACGCTCCTTGATGTCGAGCTCATTGTTTTGATTGATAATTTCAAGCTGGTGTGTTGTGGGTTTGTCAAGATTCCTGCATGCTCTGAGAAGAACTGTTCAATTTTAATAAAAATAAGGAAACATGATTACATTGCGAACGGACTGAATTAGCGGTGAACTTTGAAAAGCTTGCTAGATCGATCTTTAGCATGACATATTCGCGATAGTATTGAAACAACTGGACATTAATCTTCTATGAAGTTTAATGAGAGCTTTTAGAGATAAAATTATTGTGCCGACTCCAATGATATCTTAAACCTTTCAATGGATCAAACGTAATACTAAACCCTTGAGTGAAAAATGCCATTGAATCCTCCCGTTCGAAATTGCCGACACGGGACCCGATCATTGCTATCTCATCCTGCGTGTCCTTGTTGGTGATATGACGTGAATAACTTTACTTAGAACGACACCATTTTACTTAAGTTTTTAGTGAGTTCAATCAAGATCTATCGTTTCGTCTCGGTCGCTTACATAGCCGATCCTCATCGATAACTTAAAAAGCACCAGCACTGGACTAGGTGGTGGTGAGAAAGACCAATTGGGGGACCGAATTGATTACAGAAACATGAGTTGCCGCCTGGAAATCCGAGGATCTTTAGTACCGTACCAAAGATTGTCTAGAAAGCGATTTTTTTTAATTTAAATACAATCAAACAGAAAAGCTACTTAAGACAAAAAGGAAATAGGATCCTCATCTGAATATCGACTGTCAACCAATTTCTAGGAAATTCGGGCGATCCTGTCATCTGTACACGTCGATCAAAGAAAAAACATAATCTTGCAGCTTACATATTTCATGAACAGTTTCGTTTGACTAGGAGCATTCTCCAATCGAGAAACAAATTCCATCTCGATACGTATGACCCTGAATTCCAAAAATTCAAATGCAATTTGTACGATGGTGCTATTGAAAAATTGGGGAAAACAGGCTGCGAACTTAGGAACCAAGACAACAAGAGCAAGAATTGTCAACTGTCGGTACGAGCTTTCCTTCTGAAACGTCATCTATCACGTAACCAATGCCCCCAAAATCCTTAAACCGTTCGCAGCGTCGCAAGTTTCAGGACGATTGTGAATTTATATAATTGTTTATTTTCATACTAATATGAAAACCAAAAAGGCTTAAAGTAGAGTTGATTAAACAAGCAAGCAGGTGGTTTTTGTCAACTCCATCGTTGTCTGCATTAGGTTAACAATAACCTCTTCCAATGTCGCTCTATGAATCAATAGTTATTTCTTTTTCTTTTTTCGTATACCATACACAATACTTATACAGACTAAGGATGATAACGGGTGTCCAACCCCATTGTAGAAAGGTGCCATAACTTCAATGAATCTAAATGATGAGTGTATCGGAAGTCCTAAGACTTGTCCCAAAAGTACAATTAAATTTTAAAACTTTTGAAAAGTGCAATTAAATCATAAAATTTATCAAATTGATACAATCAAGTCCATTCATTAACTCCATTCAACTTGGTTAATGGAAAATATTAACGTAGCTTTCTTTTTTCCTATCCTATGTGACTATAGCGTGCTTAAAACGACATCGTTTTACTCCAAATACGATATTAAAACAAATTTTCTTTAAATTCTATTAAAAAAAATAAGCTAACTTTAAAAAATAATACAAACAAAAGAGGAAACGCAGTCGAGGGCACCGTTGCCCCACCATCGCCGAGAAGGGGGATGGCCGGCGACCCCCGCCAACCGTAGGCGAGGACCGCCACTGGCCGGGTTTCTTGATTGTGTAAACCAAATCTCTCTCTCTCTCTCAATTTTGGTTGAAGCTCAAATACTCAATGTCGAGTACAAAAGACTATAAAATGGATGAAACGGAAGTATCTAGAATTCAACTCTAAACCAGTTCTCTCATTGGCCGAATATACTAAAATGTTGAACGAGCAACTTCTTTGTTTTTGTAAACAAATTAGTGTCATACATGCATACATACATATATACATACATATATATATTCATGCTGGACAGAAAGAGAATACTCATGTTCGGTGAGCCCGTGATATGCCAAATGTGCAGATCCTGTTCAGCATTAGTAGATTCTTTTGCATAGGCTCGAGGCGTTGACTTTTTCCATTGCCCCTTTGGCTGGTCAACTGTAACTTACACCTCATCCCTGCATCACAATCAATGCAACTTGGCCTATTGGATTTTTTTTTTATCAAACATTTACGGCTTGAATCACATTTTGCTAATTTTTTTCAATAAATTTATATCAATGCACTTAGGGTTTAATTCAAACTAAAAAAATTTATGATAATGAAGTTCACCTAGAGTTTAGTTCACAAAAAAAGAAAAATAAAAATATATATATTTTTTCTCTCCCCTTGAACCGGAACCGGGCACAGGAATCGGGACCGCATGTTCCATCGGTCTTCCATGTCCTTTCACGTTTTCATTCGTCTCCTTCCCTTCATCACAATCAATGCAACTTGGCCTATTGATTTAATCCCCTTTTTTTTTTGCAGATTAAACAAAAATAATACAGTATTTTTAATTATTTTTTCTCCAGGGCACACGCATGTTCATCGGTCTTCCATGTCCTTAATTTCATGTTTTCATTCGTCTCTTTCCACGTACGACGCAATCCCCTACAGTAACATAACCAAAAGAAAATTAGGGTTTTCGGAGCTAATAATTCTCGTGTTGGTGGTTGAAGGACCACTCGCCAAGCTTTGATTCTTCGATTTTTGGGGGCGTGTTTTCGTCATCCTCGCACGCTTGCTCTCCTGCTTGAAGTCCGGGACTGATTATCTACGTAATTAGTTAGGGTTTTTGGTAAATTGCATAGAAAGCCACGGTTAACTTTAATCCCTCTTGCTTGATGCAATCGGAGTTCCTTTTCCTTGCTGCCTTAGGCGGATACGTCCGGGCCTCCCCTCGAGTGAGATGATGGACGTGTCGTTGAGAAATATCGTAGAAAGAGGAGGACGGCAACGAGCAGTATCACTTATAGGGGAACTTTCTTTAAGCAAATCGATTCCATTATGTGTTTAAAGAGATGCGATTGCCATAGAAAGTATAAACATGTGTGTATATAGTTTCTACATGAAATGGGTACTGGCGAAATTTTTATTTTCCATAGGCAATGGACGTAAAATATATAAAAATCAATACGACAATTGGATGCGATAAATTACATAGTTGTAATACATGTAGAGCTTTTTTGTGTGTTAGAGAGATATAAAAAAAACTTCTGGTGGGTGCAAGAGAAGCTTTAATCCGCAGTCAATCTAATTAGAGATCTTAAAAAATTTAGTTTATTTCTTAAAAAATTTCATTATCATCGACACAATATATACTGCCTCTCTTTATTACAAATAAAACCAAAATATAAACAAAAGAAAAAGAGAGAAAGAAATAGATGTTTCCAAAAACCAACGGCGAGTCGCAACAGAATCGTACCGATTCATGAACAGATCTATGTTCGTTAATCTTGACGTACGGTGATAATCCAGGAAAAGAACAATGATCTTTGCCATTTCCGGAGGATACCACACTGCATTTTAGGGTTTATAATAGTGTCTTTCGCAGCCGTGAACAGTGACTA
Organism: Syzygium grande; assembly: GCA_024733475.1. NCBI lineage: Eukaryota > Viridiplantae > Streptophyta > Magnoliopsida > Myrtales > Myrtaceae > Syzygium > Syzygium grande. The sequence continues at coordinate 26,697,358 of JAMXDD010000007.1, forward strand.
ATCAGAGATTCACTGAATCTTGATAATTACTCAAATGATAAGTAAACCTGCAACTTGGATCAGATAAGGAGCGACGGCAACAATTGTTGTCATTTAAGAAATTCCAAAGTGAAAAACTCTTGCAGTGGATCATGCCGGCATCAACCTCAGAAGTCTGGTCTGAATTTTCTTCTGAGTTTTAATTTTTATTTTTTGGGTCTGTAATATTCTTCTAATTAGGTTAGTGATTAATATAGACTTTGTTGTCAGCATGTTCTTCGGTTTCTCTAATGGGCTTGTTAGGTCAGATTATACAAATCTATAGGCCAAGTAGACCTCATCTTCCATGAATTTCCATTAAAGCATTGCAAGTTGCCAACAATTAACCTCGAAAGAAAGGCATTGAGTGTTTTTTTTTTGGTCGACGACTTTTTGATACTTCTTGATACTCGTTGAAATTTATCGGCACGGCAAGGAAATCCATATTTTACGATAGAATTATGCGTCACTCGTACGTGATCAACTAGATCTTGATTATTGTTTATCGATTTAGAATATTAGCCGACGCTTCGTGTGGATAAATAATGCGCATAAACTTCTACGTGAATCTCTAAAGTAGATTCTTTTCCCTGCATAAACTTGTAAAAATGTCTCGATATTTCTCGACCGTTAATGGATACTTCGTTCCCATTTATAATGATTTGACTTGCATGGTGGGGTATATTCATATCAAACAAGCATTTCATTTCTTGTGGAATAATTAGGAACATCATTAATTTGATCAAATGGTTAATCAAGATCATGTGCGCTCTTTTATTGCTAATTTGGACCATATGCCATCTAAATCATGAAATTAAATTTAAGCTAGTTGATTAGTTCGAAAGATTCCCCAGCTCACACGGCCCAAGCAAACTCCAAAAATGAATCGATTACCTTGATATGATACTTTGGCTATCATGCAATATAATAATGTATGAATCACCAAGGTAATCATAAGTAATCACATGCCCTATTATATTGTAATAATGCAGCTAGTTACTTAACCGGATTTAATTCTTGATTAAAATGTCCGAAAAATTTTGTGGCTGTTGCTTTTTTCTATTTTAGATGAGGAAATTGCCAAATTGATGATGGCATCACCATGTTTGACCAAAATGCTTCCCTACATTAGTAAGCCGGAAGTGGATTAACATAATTATTAGAATATACTCAAAAGGCATCGATTCAACTGGACCACACCCAAAGTCATTGGTAGCTTTCTTACTAACTCCTTACCAAATATCTCTTTCTTTTCAATACTTTGAAATGAAACTGAACTCCATGTTTTTGTATGTATTGAATTATCAATTTATCCCCAGAAAATATTTCTTTTTGCCCTGCAATAATGATTTATTAGGTCACTATTTAGCTCTAATTATGACTCCAAGACCCCGATCGAGTGAATCAATACAACAAGATTCTCTTCACTTCCAACCCTCAACTATTAATTTTTCTTCTTTGGAATAATGACAGACAATATAGAGCAAGAGGGCGTTAAATTAATAAATTTTTTAGGATAAAAAAATTGATGCAGATTTTGTCTCACTCTACCACTCGATCCCCTTCTTCTCCGCTAATATATAAACCCCCGCCACTCATCATCCCTCCTCACCATCTCCTTGTCCACACATTCGCAACAACTTTTGCAAGCTTCACTCCTCATCCATGGCGTCCTCTCTCTCCTGCGCCGCCTCCGACCTTGCCCCGCTCCTCGGGGGCACCGCCAACTCCACGGCAATGGCCACCTTCCTCTGCAGCCGCTTCACCGCCATCTCCAACCAGTTCAGCGACACCGCCTACGCGGTCAACAACACGTACCTGCTCTTCTCGGCCTACCTCGTGTTCGCCATGCAGCTAGGCTTCGCCATGCTCTGCGCCGGCTCCGTCCGTGCCAAGAACACCATGAACATCATGCTCACCAACGTCCTCGACGCTGCGGCCGGCGGCCTCTCCTACTACCTCTTCGGCTTCGCCTTCGCCTTCGGCTCGCCCTCGAATGGCTTCATCGGCCGCCACTTCTTTGGCCTGAAGGAGTTTCCCAATCCAACAGACGACTACAGCTTCTTCCTCTACCAGTGGGCCTTCGCCATCGCCGCCGCCGGCATCACGAGCGGCTCGATAGCTGAGCGCACTCAGTTCGTCGCCTACCTTATCTACTCCTCCTTTTTGACCGGCTTCGTCTACCCGATCGTCTCTCACTGGTTCTGGTCTGGCGACGGGTGGGCAAGCGCGACCCGGTCCAATAACGACTTCCTGTTCGGGTCGGGCGCCATCGACTTTGCCGGGTCAGGAGTCGTCCACATGGTTGGCGGCATTGCGGGTCTCTGGGGGGCCCTCATCGAGGGCCCGCGTATTGGCCGCTTCGACCGGGCTGGGCGGTCCGTGGTTTTGCGTGGCCACAGCTCGTCGCTTGTGGTCCTCGGGTCGTTCCTCTTGTGGTTCGGGTGGTACGGATTCAACCCCGGCTCGTTTCTCACTATACTGAAGTCGTACGGAGATAGCGGGAACTATTACGGCCAGTGGAGCGCTGTCGGGAGGACAGCTGTCACGACCACACTGGCCGGGTGCACCGCCGCCCTAACCACCTTGTTCAGCAAGCGGTTGTTGGTGGGCCACTGGAACGTCACCGACGTGTGTAATGGCCTGCTGGGCGGGTTCGCCGCGATCACCTCGGGCTGCTCCGTGGTCGAGCCGTGGGCGGCGATCGTGTGCGGGTTCGTGGCCGCGTGGGTCCTCATCGGGTGCAACATGCTCGCGGACAAGTGCAAGTACGATGACCCGCTCGAGGCGGCACAGCTCCACGGCGGGTGCGGAGCATGGGGGCTGCTCTTCACGGGGCTCTTCGCAAAGGGGATCTACGTGGACGAGGTCTACGGCGGGCAGGGCAGGCCGCACGGGCTCTTCATGGGGGGCGGCGGGCGTCTGCTGGCGGCCCAGATCATACAGATCCTGGTGATATGCGGGTGGGTCTCGGTGACGATGGGACCACTCTTCTATGGGCTGCACAAGCTCAAGCTGCTGAGGATTTCCAGCGAGGACGAGATGCAAGGGATGGACTTGACCAGGCACGGCGGGTTTGCGTATGCATACCACGATGAGGACGATCTGTCCATGAAGCCCGCCGGGTTCATGATGAGGAAGGTGGAGCCCACCAACGCGAGCCCGACTTCTTACGAGAATTCACCAGCCGTCTGATGTGATCTCCTTCTTGATCATGAGTCCCCATGGTTTGTTCATCTAGGGCCTTAGGGCAAGAACAAGTTCTTGCAGCAACTCTTTTCTTCTTCTTCTTGGGGTTTCTTTTTCTCTCTTGAAAGGCACAAAAAGATATGGAAAAAAGAGACAGAAGAGGATGCATACCGTCCATGTCTATATTGGTGTGCGGTGGTTATGATACTTGAAATTGGCAATAAGAGCTGGTGTGTTTTTCTCTTTAGTGATGGATCTATTGGGGAAAGAAAGGGTTTGACTTTTCTCCCCCTTTTTTTTTTGTTTACTTCTATTTTTAAACTCTTTTGGATCAGCTTTCTGAAGATGTTAATGTCAAAAGAAAGTTATTTGCTATGTGATGAGACGATTTTGTTGCTTGTTGTGTGGTTAATCTGAAGCCTTCTCTGCTCATACACGAATGATTCTGCTGTTCTACACATTGGCGAACCATATAAGAAAGGTCCTTCTGAGATTAGTTGCGGACATGATAAGAGTGATGCTGTAATCTGTATCGGCCATTCAATCAGATTTTCTGCTCAAGTGGCATGAGAACGTGCTTGGTCAGCGATAGCTCATGAAAGCATTATTTAACACTACTGAACTGATAAGATCGGACGTCGAACTTGCCCATTTTTAAATGGTTAGGTTATGATGCCGCCACCCATCAGCATTAACGTTGCTGCTCGTATGGCAGCGAGCATTCGTGGTGTTCTTGAATTAACGTTGCTGCTCGGATGGTGACGGGCACTCGTGGTCTTTTTGCATCGCGGGGGAATCGACACAGCGCCGCAACTGCCGCCGATGTCTCGGATGCCATTAATTGGGGCGTCGGTTCTCAGGAGGTATCGCCCTCAAACGAATTAGTGACGGCAAAAATGACCACTCGACCTCCCTCGTGGCGTACCTATATGAGCTTTACCCGCGAAATTTTGTGTGCCACGGGGGAGAGAAAGATGAACAGAGAGAAAATGACATAAATGATCCTCGAAATTTTACCCAACGTGTAATGTAGTTTCTGAATTTTTAATTTGTTTAATGTAATTCTTGAACCGTAACTCAATGTGCAATATCGTCACTGAACTTTTAATTTGTTCCATGTGGTCCTTGAATTTTTTGTACATGTTCAAACTAATCCCTAAACTATATGAAGATATTTAATGTTGTCCTTGAACTTAAATTAATTGAAAGATAATATTAGATATTTTCATATAATTTAGGGACTAGTTTGAACATTTATAAAAAAATCAGGACCACATTGAACAAATTAAAAGTTTAGAGATAATATTGCCCATTGGTCTAAAGTTCAAGAATCTCATTACATATTGAGCCAAAGTTCAACGATCATTTGTATCGTTATCTAATTTGTTAATGATAGGGGATCATCTCTAAAGGGATTAAAGGCCCATCTACTAATCATTGCTCAAATGGTTGGAGGCTAAATTTGAGAGTGTTTTTGATGGATGAATGTTAAATTTGAGTTGTAGGCATGGATTTGCGCTTTAGAGATGTACCTCCTCTTTGGTGTGCTCCATAGAGTGTTGAGTCATATTTTCTGCATATCCTAAAGTGAATTCCTTGAACATGGGGCATTCATTTGTTGCGTTCGTCTTCTTTTAAATCTCCGGCCCGTTAGGATATCGGTTGGTATCGAACCTAGGCCACGGCTAGTCGGCATCGTCGCGGATCCAATGCCCGTGTGCCCTGTGGTCCGTGCACACAACCATCGCAATGTCGAATTCGATGATATGAGAAGACTAGTCCAACAAAACTCTAACAGCAGGAGGAGCAAATCTCAATTTAAGGCGTGATGGGCTTCGTCGTGACCCTGTAGAGGAAGAAGAAGAACAAGATTGACCCCTTTCATTATGAATATCTCGATGCATCCGAAGAGGAGGCTCTTTCGTGTCATTGGTCATCTCGGACCGAACCGTGATTCCTGCGATTTCGGTACCAAACTCGGCTCTTCGGACTTCGAGATCAGCACTATTCACAAACCAAAGAATTCATTAAATGGGTCGACACCATTGAACGGGTTTTCGATTATAAAAATGTGGCGGAGACTTAAAAATGAAGTACTGTGGCGTTCAAACCTAAAAAAAAGGGAAAATGTACCAAAAAAAATCATAGACCTTGTGTCAATTCAATTCTAATTCATTTTCTTATTTACTTATTGAGTCTATCCAGTTAATTTAAGTTGGAAAATCGCTAACGTGAATCTTAAATTGGTCCAACAAGGCCAAAGCTAACGTTGACATTCTTTTAAATTTTTTAATAATGTTTTTTGGTTGTTTCCTCTCTTTTTTTTTTTTTACCTTTTCTTCTATTTTCCTTCCATTCTTTCCTTTTCCTTTCACTGTGGTCGCTGGCCACTGGGCGAGGCTGTGGCCCTTGCCCGGATCTGGGAGACGCCATCACGGCCGCGGCCGTGGCCGCCTTGCCCAGATCTGGGCGAGGCCAGCTTCGCCATGGCCTCACCGACTGCGGGCGGTTGAAGAGGACAGCCAATAGGGACACACCGCGGACGTAAATAGGCAAGCTCCGGACAAATCCATCGTTGTTCGGGACCCAGTCAGTGATGAGATCTCTCTTTGGCCATGGTCCTTTGTACTGTCCCTTTGCTTGAAAACGAACACAAAGCATATGAATAACGAACACGAACTGAAGAATTTTGTGTAGTAAGCAAAGCGATGTGGAAGCACCTCCACCAGCGGATATGAAGAAGCCCTGACAGAGCGCAGGAAAGTAGGGCTTGGACGATGATAGAGGCGAAGGAGATGGGGAACGGAGGGAAGGAAGTCGCGGAGGAGTATAGTTTCTGCTTCCAGATTAAACCCAAACCCCAAGTGTTTACTAGTAGATTGCTTGAAAATAGTAACCTTCAAATGCAATAAAAAACCAAGTTCTGAATTCTGAGCATCTATCTTGTGTCATCGTCAAAGCTGGAAGGAATAACATATCGTAGAAGTACAATGATGCATAAGACGATCAATAGCTTGAAGCATGAGCACTTAAATCACTACGCTCAATCTTATTTTGAAACTAGAGACATCGCCCATCCATATCAAGGACTTTATAATTATCGAAAAGTGAAAGACCGCTCAATGCAAAGTGAGAACCTTTTTTACCAATTCTATCAATTAACGACAATCGCGATATGTTTTGAATATGTTTTGAATAGTCGTTGTTGATTAACATCAATTACTCTGCTTGACTGCTGCAATATTAAATAAGTTCATAGAAGTCCATAGATTCTTTATAAGACTCCCTAAACATCAATGGTACTAAAGAAATAGGCAAAAGGAGAAAAGGGCTTCATGAGTTGGATATTCTTATCAAAGACTTAGGCTGCTTCTTGGAAGAGGTCTTCATCAGCAAATTTGCTTTGACAAGTAAGCCCGAAGCACAAACACCATCGACCATTCCAAATAATTTTTTTTTGAAATGATGATGATATTATGGAGAATATCTACAAGAAAAAGTCCAAATTTAGAGGTTGAATTTCCTACGGATGTAACCGAGGAAATTACCATGAATGCCAAAAAAAATTGTTGTTAAGTCTCTCTTGGAATCTTAGTCAATATACATTTCTCGTTTTAATCTTATAACAACTCCTTTTCATCGATTGTGCTTCTTCCTCCAATAACTATATGGAGAAATGCAAAGATCAGTACCTAGACCTCATAAAAATTGGACCCGAAAAGAGGAGGGTTGAAGTTGGCATCCGTCTGCTGTCACTGGATAGTTTTCAGAGCAAAGCACTGCAACTTTACACAGCAATAAACGATAATAAGCACAATCTCAAACAAACCTTTCTCTAGCTAGATAGTTTTCACAAACTTAGATTCCAAGCAAGACACAACCTACAATGCTTATTGGTGCCAATCTTATTTTGAGACCAAAACTATGCTTAAGGGAGAACTCAATAATGTTGATTACAAAAGGTCTAAACACTCAAAACTAAGACCTTCCTCTGTTCTTCATTAGAGAAAACTCCAAAATTAAATGAGAGCGAGATTCAATGTTGATTACATTAAAGGTTGAGAACTGGATTTATCACGATAGACTAAACAAGAAATAAAGAGATTTGACAATTAGGGAGGACCACACAAGTTTGATTAGTTTGAACAAAAATTAAGACCATTTGAAGAAGCTCTTCATACTACTTTGTTCTTCATTAGGGAAACTCTTCAGACCTAGCAGCGGACCACTTCCAATGAGAGTTGCAAATTACAGCAGATACTTTGGCCTGCAGAGGAAGAGAAGAGTCATGAGTTATTCACCTTGAGAAATGATCCGGTGAGATCCAAGCATGGTGCCACAAGTCATACCAAAGAGAAATAATCTCCATTACCCACTCTATATCTAATATGGCATTCAAAGTTTTCCGGACTCTTAATAACTTCTTCCAAGCATAATAAGCAGCATCCGGCTTACAGTCAAGATGCTCCCCATACAACAAGTCAAAACATAGAGACCTACATCTCAACAACATACTTCACAGACACTTCAAAATACAAGCAAGATTTCCCAAATCCAGTCTTCGAATGCCAAGCCTCCAAACTGCTTAGGAAGACAGACAGTGTCCCATGTAACTTTTGCTCCCTCTTTGGCATCGGAATTTCCCATCCAAAGGAAAGCACTATAGTTTCGCTCAACCATTTCAGTTACTTTCTTGGGCAGCAAAAAGAGTTGACACTAATAGTCAACCAGACTATAAATAACAGATTAATAAGCTGAAGGTCATCGGCCTATGAGCGGCTTTTAACTGTCCAAGCTTTAAATCTTGTTGTAATTTGATGATTTATGAGATTGTCTAAAAGTCTTTCAGACCATCCAAAATAACTAGAAGAAAGAACCAAACAAGAACATAGGGTTGGGGTTGGCTGATTGATCATGCTGTTTGATTAGATTGCTGCATATTAGACAAATGCATTTTTTAAAAGCTTAAGCTGTTAGGAAATACGCCAAACAATGTATATATATACGTATAACTTAACACTCCCCTTGCGTAGAACTGCAGCCTTACACACGCACGACAGAATGTGGACATAATCACGTCAATGGGATAACTAGGTAAATGATAACAAGCAACATGACAGACCATAAATTTTGAACCATTGGCATGTGTTTTGATACAATGCTAGAAATGAACAAGTAGAATGCGGATAATTTGCTGGAATCTCAACAAAACAAGTAGAATGCGGACAATTTGCTAATCCTTCAGAAGAGATTCTTTTGGGATTCTGATTGTACCCCATGATCATTACCCGCCTCTTAAACAGCCAGTCAAAAGTAAAAGCAGAAACAAATCTACTCACCCTTTAAACTTTGCCAACCAGCAACTCCATGGCTATGCATCTTTGATTCCATGAAGCAGAATACGAATACTTATCAAAATGAACAATGGGCAAAGATTTCATTGAGTGCTATCCAGGACGCAAAACGCCTTCATTTGTGTCTGCACTCAAAGCGACTAAACCATTCCGTAGTCTTGGATGGTGAGTAAAATGCTGGAATGGAAGGGTTGAGGTGCAATAAATCTGTTTCCCCCCATAGATCTCGATGTTGTATCTGTAAATGCAGACAGAAAGTTAATACCGAGTTCCTTCCACTTCTGGTGAATGCTGCAAAAGTAATTTTGCATATCAGAATCAAAGATATAAGGGAAATTAGTCAGGTACATTCCACAACTTAGTAAATGTGTCCAAATGGAGTTTCCAGACTAAAACAGGAAAGAGGATTTGGAGTACCTATCCGCCATTAACATGACATGAACTTTGCTCTATCCATTCTGAAGTTCTGAGCTACCCGTTTTCGAAGTGATGCAACTTTCAAACATTTTTCAAACTCGTCTTTGCTATTTATTCATATCATATAAATCATGTCCAGACTTTCGATTCATCTAGCAGATCGAACATCCGGGGAAAAACAAGACATTTATTGAACAGGGAAAGAGAACACAGGCATACCTCTATCCCTGCCAGTAATTCGAGAACCAACAAAAAATCATGGAAAAAGCTTTCACCAAAGTGGAGATGTTAACAAGAAAGCCAGCAACTCCAGGGCTATGCATCTTTGATTCCATGAAGCAGAATACGAATACTTATCAAAATGAACAATGGGCAAAGATTTCATTGAGTGCTATCCAGGAGGCAAAACGCCTTCATTTGTGTCTGCACTCAAAGCGACTAAACCATTCCGTAGTCTTGGATGGTGAGTAAAATTCTGGAATGGAAGGGTTGAGGTGCAATAAATCTGTTTCCCCCATAGATCTCGATGTTGTATCTGTAAATGCAGACAGAAAGTCAATACTGAGTTGCTTCCACTTCTGGTGAATGCCACAAAAATAATTTTCATATATCAGATTAAGAGATATTAGCGAACTTAGTCGGGTACATTCCGCAACTTAGTAAATGTGTTCAAATGGTGCGTCCAGAATAAAACAGGAAAGAGGATTCAAAGCACCTTAACTGCCATTAACATGACATGAACTTGCTCTATCCATATGAAGTTCTGACTTCTGAGCTACCCTTTTTCAATGAGACCCAACTTTCAAACATTTTCAAACTTTGTCTTTGCTATTTATTCATCACATAAATCATGTCCAGACTTTAGATTCATCTAGCCGATCGAACATCACGGGGAAAAACAGGACACTTATTGAACAGGGAAAGAGAACACGTACATACCTCTATCCCCGCGAGTAATTCGAGAACCAACTGATCACGGAAAAGCTTCCACGAAAGTCCGAGATCTTAACAAGAAAGCTAGGCTGCAGTGGCATGTACCCTTCTTCTTCGTCTCTACAATGAGGAGCAATCTCACGTCCAGAGGTCAACCCCTTCAGCATCTCCTCCTCCTAAGACTTAAATACCGGTGAGGCGGCGATGGCGAAGGAAAGGGTACCGACCAAACTTCACCAATGGGAATTCCAGTGTAATCTGCAAGGCAAGCAGGATTGAGAGAGAATCTTGGGTAATGAGCGATGACAAAAGGAATTGGTGGATGAGGGAGCGCAGAAAAACTGGTGGAATGCAAAAAAAAATAAAACAAATTAGCCCGTCGATAACATGACAATTTTTCGACAATTTATGCCGGACCGATGAGATCACGGGGAGAAGAAAGCATTTCAATGGAGAGGGGGGAACCGGTACCAAATCTGAGGAGAGAATTTGACAGCGAGTTGAAATCAAATACCTGGTTTTTACCCCAAGCCATCGAAATCTTCTTCGCGAGATGGAGAGGAGGAGAGCCGAAAGAAGAAGCGGAGAGAGGCGGTGATTGGGATGGTGATGGTTACGCCCAAGAGCAGCTGCTTCTTTCTTCAAGCTTACTACTCTACTAAAATCTTCTAAAATAATAATTAAAATACGGAACCCCCTTTTCCAAAAAAAAAAAAAAAACAAAAGCTCAGATAATATTAAAACCCCCCCTATCTCTTCCCCCCATATAATATATAGCATTGGAGTCTGAATCCTCCTTTTAAGTAATTAACACCCCGAATGGGTCCCGTTCAATGACCTGCGGGATTTCGCGGATGAGGGGCCAATAGCGGCCGGTCCCTTTCTTGCATCGCTCCTCCAGAATCCCGCATCCAGAGATCCAGAGATCTTCTAGGGAGGGAGGGAGGCCATCCTGGGGCAACTCCCTCAGCTTCGGGCAATTAACGATCCATAAATGTCGGAGAGAGGGAGGGAGACTGCTGGACAGTCTTTCCACATTCCCCATACGTTCAATATAGAGACGGAGCAGAGTGGAAGGGAGTGGAAGCAGAAGATCCTCCTCCTCTCCTACTCCTCCAGTGCTGCCGTCGATACACAGTTTTTGAAGGGAGGTGAGGGGGGTAAGCCACTCCCTCACCGGCTGCTTCATATTCCCACATTCCCATACCGTAAGTTCCTGTAGCTGGGGCGGCAATCCTCCGTTGGGGAAGCGCGTAATACTCTCACACCCGCAAATTTCAAGTTCACGGAGACATGAAAGTTGATGCAACTGATTAGGTAACGATTTTATCTTCGGACACTTATCAAGAGAAAATCTCGAGATGCTGAGAGGAAGAGGAGGGAAGCACTCCAGCTCCAGTGCAGGACAGTCGACCAATTCCAAGGAAGTGAGATGGGACAGTGTGTGCAGGCACGGAGGTAAACTTCTCAAATTCTTGCAATCCCTAATTTGAATCTCTCGAAGCGACTGAAGATGGTCTACATTTATCTCCGAGAGCGACTCCACTCCATTGCAGAATCTAATTTCAAGAGTCTCGAGGGTCGCAGGTAAAAATCTACCTTCATTGAATAGAGAGGCTGGCAGAGAATCGCATCCGCCAATTGTTAACTCTTGCAAACAAGACATCGTGTCCATGCGATTACTGCTATTGCTGTTGTTGCCACTGCTTGGTTCATCCGGATGGATACTTAATCCTCTGGGTAAAGATTGCAACATATTGCAGTCGCTGACATTTAATGATATCACCGATGTTGGTATACCTGTTTCGGGGAAAGACACAAGTTTTGGACAGTTATTGACCGTCAAGTTTATAAGAGAGGAGAGGGTATGCATTTTGCATGGGAGCTTCTCTAAATTGACGCAATTTGTCAATTCAATAGTCTCGAGGTTGATGGGTAGCTCTATATCTCCTTCTCCAGCCACAAAATATATGAATTCTGAACAATTTCGGACGACTAACCTCTTCAGGCAAGCGAGATTCCCAATTACATCTATGTCTTGCCACAAGTACAATAGCTTTTCACAATTTCCCATCTCCAACTCCTCCAGTTTGATCAAGGAGCTTGTAAACCCATGACTTAAGCAAGTTAATTCAGCAACATTTTCAATGGCAAGAGCGGTTAGAGATGTCAAGTTTACCAAACTCTTCAGCACCCCCTCATTACAACCTCCAAACTTTAATTCATTGAGAGATGGAAGGCTCGTGACAGAGGGCGAGGCATCCATACGAGGACAAGATTTGATTTCAAGCGTTATGAGGGAGCTTAGTTGACTAGGCAATCTTCCGATCAACATAGGGCAATTCTGAATGACGAGATGCTCAAGACGAGGGAACAAAACTCCTACTTCTTCAGTGCCAACCCAATGAGACCAATCCTCCCATAATGGCATGTCCTTGAATTCCAAAGTTATTAAGGACATAAAAGGACTTCTAGTTCCATAAAATTCAGATCCAACCTTGCATATTGCATTTAGACCTTCGATGTACAGTTCTTTCAGCGAAGATAGTTGCCCGAGTGATGGTAATGTTTTGGCCCTACGACACCCATGTAAACGTAAATGCACTATGTTAACATGTGGGGGACTTCCTAACCATGATGGGAATTCTAGGCCACCATAAAAAAATATTTTGAGAATTTCAAGGTTTTGGTGAGGGCGAAGTAAGTCAAGGACCTTTGCTTCAAGCTCTTCATCTCGGAAATTGTCAAAATCTTGACACCATTGCATGGTTAACCAGCATATTCCCTTCTTCGTGTATAAATTGGCATCCGTGGCATCTCTGGCTTCTCGAACCATATGCAAATTAGAGATGCATAATTCCCCTCTAAGGTTCTCCAGATTTTTTAACTCCTTCAATCTCGAGCCATTTTTCCGTCCCCACTACAAACTTCGACAACATCTCAAGACCCACCAAATTACCTATATTCAGTGGCATCCCTCTTAGGCTCCGAGTGTCGGTAATATCGAGATATCTCAGATTGATCAATTTCTCCATATCTTCGGGTAATTTGATAAGCTGTCCACAGCCCCGCAACATCAAAACCTCTAGGTTGTACAATGCAACAATTGACTTTGGAAGCACTTTGATATTAGTATATGACAGATTAAGGTGCCTTAGGTGCCTCAGTTTGCCAATGCAATCCGGTACCTCTCTGATGCGGTAGTGACTTAATGAAAGCACTCTCAAGTACTTCAATTCTTGCAACAAGTCACGTATCACTTTCTGGGACAAATAGGAATAAGGGTAAGATTGCTTCCATAATGATATGAAGCTCCTAAGTCCTTTCATTCGATGATATATCTTGAATCTTTCTGGCACAATGCAACTGTTGGATATGAATGAGGCGTGACGAGCTAAAGATGCATTATTTTGATCATGCTCAAACTCAAGCTCCCCTGAGCTAAAATGGGTTGCACCCGCCACTAGCTTTGCCAGGTTATTCACGAGATCATGCATCAAGAATCTTAGCTCACTGCTACTCGACTTTTGAAATAACGATCTAGATACTAGCTCGCCGAAATAATGCAAACCTGTATTCCAACGGTGCTTTCCTTCTTTTCCCTCAACCAAGCCCTCTGCAATCCACCAGCGAATCAACTCGTCCCGTTCGATTTCATAGTCTTGGGGAAATATAGCACAGTAAGCGAAACATCTCCTCAAATAGGAAGGGAGATGGAGGTAGCTAAGTTTTAAAGCTGGAAGGATGTTAATTCTTTCTTCTGGTAGATCCCAAATCTTGCTGTTCAATACAGCTTCCCATTCACGAGGACTGACTTTAGTGCGTAGCAGCCCGGCCAATGCCTTCACGGCTAATGGCAAACCTTTGCATTTTTCTACTATTTTCCGGCCTAATACTTCAAGATCGGTACGACCATCGAAATTTCGGACTCCAAGAGCATGAAATGCAAACAAAGTCATACAAGCATCTGGTGATAGCAACTTTGAGAGTTATCGGTCGAGCACGGGCCATTAAAGCAATGTTGAGGTGACGAGTCGTGATAATTATCTTGCTTCCCTTCTCTCCAGATTGAAAAGGCTTCAAAAGGGTTGTCCAGTTGTCATAATTCTCGTTCCAAATATCGTCTAATACGACAAAAAACTTCTTCCCCAAAAGGTTTTTCTTGAGCTCATCTTGAAGCCAATTCAAGGTTTTACCTTCACAGGACAAATGGCGGTTGGTCATCTCCAGGATACTCTTTGTAATAGAAAGCACGTCGAAATTATCGGAAACACAGGCCCATGCTTTCTCATCACAGGTGAGACTAGCATCATGGTAGACTCGCTGAGCTAGAGCCGTCTTCCCAATCCCTCCCATCCCTACGATGGCAATCACTTCTGGATCCACACATGTTCTATTGTCCTCTATTCGAGTCAGCCATTCGAGGATCTGCCTTTTTTCATCCTCCCTACTAACGAAACAAGACTCGGTCCCATCCGTAGTGGGTGGCCGCCTATCCAATTGGCTGTATGCAGATCGTTGCCCGTTATTCTCTCTCAGGCTCAGATCATCTTTAAGAGTTATGATCTCCTGTAATCTTCGATCCATCTCTTCGATCTTGGATCTCATTTTGCAGTTTAACATAAATGCACATGGGCTAAATCTGAAGCAATAACTCGGAAGAAGAGATTGCACCTTGCCACAACCGGGTTCCGCCTTGGACTCGCTCTTCGCGGATTTTGTGGCGAACTCATCAAGCAAGTCGTCAATGTTGTAGGCCAAGTTCCTGAGATCTTCGAGCCACGACTTCACCTCTGGATCGCCGTTCAGTTGCCTGTCCTCTGCATCATCCAGCACGTGGTCAATCCTGATCAGCCTCTTCTCCCATTTCTTCAGCAGCTTATCGATACCCTCGCGCCGCGCAAAGTTGAGAAGCTCGCGAGAGGCCAACCTATCAAACAGCACTTGAAGAAAGGCGCCAAGAAAGAGCTCTGCGATGGGCATGGCTTGGTTCGGGAGCAGCAAAGGATTAAACGAGAGTGCGCGGATGGTTCGAAACAAAGTGTACTGAGCGGAGAGGAAACACAAGTTCTAATTTCCAGGACAACAGCATCAAATGATGGTGTGAACCAAAGACTTTTCAAGCACTGAAGTGCTCTTTCTTTCTCGGAAGAAGCTGTCGTCGCATTTCATCTCGTCTCATTTGAATTTGAATTTCATTTACTTTTCCTTAATTTCTCGGAAGCAAGTGGGTTGGACGTGGGACCAACAAGTCTTGGCATCATTGAAGCCACCAAAGGCTCAGAAAGTAACCCCGAAACTTCTGCTCTATTATTGCTCAATCAGTTCTCTCTCACCACTCACGTCACACAAATTCTCAAAATGCACCCATCCACCTCCATCATGAATCACATAGATCATATGGCATCATGGTTTGATTGATGCAGCCTTATGAACCCCATCCTGTTATCAAATAAAGGAGCAGTTATCACATAATTTTAGTTTATGTAAACTGAATACCACCTTAATCATTGACCATATGGGTCTCAACATTATTCAACGTAACATGAGAGCTCAATGCATTGAAAGCTCCAAAAATTATGTAGTAGATTGCCCAACAAGTGTCCATAAACACTCGATAAAACACTCACCAGAAAGAAAAAAATTGTTACTTTTCTTCATTACTATGGTTGCTACCTAAATTTGCTCTCTAAAAGATTCATTATGCATAAAATTCGGGAAAAATTGAGTGACCCTAGATCGAATTAAATTGCAGACCTTCAAGCTTCATTTTCTTTTTACCTTTTTCCCAAGCAAAAGTGATTATATTCATAATGAAGCTTCCTCATTTTATAGGTAGAATTTGATATAGAGCTATTCATACCCTATTATTATACTTGCACGCTACAACATTTATACTTGCAGGATGACTAAATTTTGGATTATATGGGTAAGTATATTTTACCAACGGTTAAAACCATTTTTGTTACCGAATTAATAGGTTACTTTTTTTTAGAATAGTTGTTGCTAGGGCTAATTCAAAAAAAAAAAAAAAAATAATTTTTTATTCGAAGTGTAATTTTGGTCCGAATTTTTTTTTGTCTCAATTAAAAAATAATAAATTTTATTCGAGTCCTCAAATCCGGCCCAGCGATGTGAAATTTTCAAATTGTACAGATCAGATTTGAAATTTAAGTAAAAGTTGGTAATTTTTTATAAGACGAAAAAAAAATTTGAGCCAGAATAGACGTTCAAGGTAAATTCTGTAGCTTTTTCTTTTTTTTTTTGGAATTAGGCTGCTGTTGTTGCTATTCGCAAAATAATTTATGCAGATTTGGGACTCGATATATAAATCATACTTGGTTGTGCACCCAAGTCTCCATTGCAGCGGGTCCTCCATCTTCCATCGGAAGCGGATCTCTCCGTATCCCTCCTTAATATTGTCGTTCACATGTGGGAAGCCTAAACGATGGCTAGGACCACGCGGTCGAGTTGGGTCCCCTCGGCCATCACTGCGCGTGCGCGGAGTCGTACCGCCCTCTGCAGCGCTGCGAGGTTGACACGACGCGAAGCTTTAATAATGGTTACGTGACCCGCCAAGGGCCAGAAAAGCAACTTGACTCCTCCGTCCGTGGTTAAACTACTGACATCGCTTTTTTCTTTTTCTTTTTTTTGGGTTTCAGGGCCACGCCTGTCCTGATGTAACTGCATGGAAGCAAATCCCGCCATCCCTTCTTTGAGAGTGTTCATCTCAGGCCAAGCGGTCAAAAAGTTCGAATGGATGCAACGGAGGTACGAACAGCTCGATATCATCGATAAGAAGCGACTGAAGGAGCCTGAGGAGTCGCCGGTGAGCCCAAAAAACGAAGTAGAAAACAACCGCCGGTCGAGGATTTGAGGACCAGCGACGGACGGGAATTAGGCGACGTGTGACGGCGACGTGCAGCGGCCGTGGACGATGCCGAGGGAGCTTTCCTCCTCTGCGTTTTAGAGTGAGAGAGAGGGGTGGACGCCATTGAAACTCTGGTCAAGCTTTAATCCCTAGGCTAGTAGTTCGAAAGCTCGCCGGTGAGAAATAATATGTTTAAGGACATAATGAAAGCCCTTCTATTGTCATCAAGAAACCCTTCGTGAGTGGGTTGATGGATATTTGAATCGTCAAAAAAAAAATCTTAATAGTCGATTAAGAACGTCTCCAAGTTTGTTTTGATACGACGATTTCATGTTAAAATTACGATAAAATATACGTCGTCATGACCGCGGTATGACGTACAAAAATATGTTTCTTCTTTGTTTTTTTTTTAGGAGTTTCATTAGTTATCGTAGCCCGAGCGAGAACGATTCCCGATCGTCAAAGTAATATGCCAACCCTAAACTCTCTAAATGTTTTTTAATCTTCACTAATCCCATCAATCAGTGACCTTAGCCCACCCCTATATACCAATAAATCACGTACCAATTTCTTTACCTTTTAATGAAGTTTGGTGGTCTTTACTCGCTCATCTCCAACACATTTATTAACCACCCATCCATTTAGCTCGGTACAAAATGAAGGCGCCCAAGTAGAGCAAATCCTTTTATTTTGTGAGCAGCTGCTGAACTAGAGCTCAGACGGAGCAACATATTTTTCCTAACTGCTTAGCACTTGCATCATTCTCAAAGTCTTAGGCATAGCTTTTAATGCCTGCAAGTAAGTTCCCAGGAAACTTCTTCAAATGCAATGACTGTAGCTCTAAAGGCCAAAAAGCAGATCATGCGGTGTCGTCTCTAAACAAAAAGGATGGAAAACTACCAACATAATAATTACAGAAAAATGACGATCAGACACTGCTGATTGAGGACAGGGGAAACCGAAGGGAAGAAAATTAGTTCAAAGGACTACAAAGGAGATGAAATTGCCAAACTGGAGAAAGGGATTGAACAAAAGAACAGTCGACACAGCAAGAACAACTGCATGAGCAAACACAAATTAAAAACTTACTTTTTGGCTAGATTTGCTGCGTTTTTCTTATTCAAAGGAAAGGAGAGATTGTAGGCAAATCTGTTATAGGCAAATCTGTATTTTGATTGTTTTCATATTTTTTGGGTTTGCTAGTTTAAACTTTGTTATAAAGATCCTTACAGTATATTTTGCGGAATAATGGCAAAGAAATCTCTCAAAAAAAGAAGAAGAGAGTTTTTGCCCAAGGACGTAGGCACATCGCCAAACCTCGTAACTCTTGTGTCATTCTTTGTGACTACTTTACCAAAATCCAACATGGTATCGGAGCCCTCAGATCGACAATTCCTGTGAGCACTGAATAGAATTTCTTTGCTCGTCTTCTATCGTCTCTGCAATTTTTTTTTCTTTTGTTTGCTCTGCGGTATGGGTGATAAGGAGAAAAATGTTGTGGTGACGGGGTCATCGAAGACCGTTGTGCAGGAGGCACACAGTCAGCGACTCACGTCCTTGTTACTGAATGGGAGGAACTTTCTGCCGTGGTCCCGAGCCGTCACCATTGCACTTGGTGGACGATCTCGGTTGGGCCATATCACTGGTCGGACAAAAATTCCTCAAGAGTCAGATCCTTCTTTTGAGGAATGGCAAGCCAATGATCACTGTGTGATGTCTTGGATATTCAATTCCATGGAACCGGAGATCTACGAGATATTTGCATATTCAGAGTCTGCAAAAGCGTTATGGGATTCGATATACGAGATGTATGGTCAATCTAGAAATGCATCCCGATCTTTGAGTTGCAGCAAGGACTTTGTTCTAAGCAAAGCGAACACAATCTTTCACCGAACACACAGGGAAAAATGAAGAAGCAATGGGATGAGCTTAAACTATAGACCCGCGACCCATAATGTGATGGATTATGTCAAGCGAGAAGAACAAGATAAAATCTTTCAATATTAGCAAGTATTAGACCCGAGTTTGAGGATACCAAACGTCAAATTCTTATGAGTCCTGAATTGCCTACTTTTAATGAAGTTTGTGCCACAATTCAAAGTGAGGAAACAAGGAGACGGGTCATGCCTTTGGCCCCAATTACATCTCTGAACTCGGTGAACAATCCGCCCAAAGGCGATCAACATGAAGCAAAGAGACCCTACTTTCCGGTTTGCCAAAGGAAAGTTCAAGAAACCATTCGGTTTCATTGTGACCATTGCAATCGTGATGGCCATTCCAAAGAGAGGTCTTTGGGTCCTTCATCTGCATTTTGCGTCTTTCCAAAGACAAGTGTGCGAAGCCAAGGTGGCAGTCCAAGAAAATCCAAATGATTTTCAATCCAAGTTAGAGGTTTTGTCTCAACAAGTTCAAAGAATTACTTGGATACATGGCAATGGAACAAAACGCCCCCAAGACCTTTGGCGGAAATTTGGCTATGACATCTGGTAATGTTCATGCTTACTCGCTACATCCACAACTCAATTTATTGTTGATTCTGGAGCTCTGCAGACCACATGTGTAGTTCTCAAAACTTGCTATCCAATATTACTTTGTGTCATATCCACCTATTACTATTGCTAATGGTGGATGAGTTCCAATTAGGGGCGTTGGACAAATTAAATTTTTCTCACATAATTAAAGCCTTATTGGTACCCGAATTATCTTCAAATTTATTATCAATTAGCAAATGCACTAACCAAAGGAATTGCAATGCTATTTTTACTCCTCAAAAGGTTTTCTTCCAAGATCGAACAACGAGGAGGATGATTGGTGAAGGGCGATTACAAAATGGGCTGTATATGGTGAACTTCAAAAGCAAAGTTTTGATGGCTCAAAGGAAGATTGTTGACACATCCCGACTGTGGCATTGGCGTTTTGGGTCATCCCTCCGACCGGTGTTACATGCTCTTGATATGACTTTAAGTTATGATTCCAATTGCTATGATCCTTGTCATTATGCTAAGCAAAGATAGGTTACCTTTTCCACATAGCACACATAAATCGTAATGTTTATTTTATTTAGTTCACTCAGATGTTTGGGGGCTTCCCTATTGATTCTAAGGAGGAATTCAAGTATTTTGTTACGTTTATTGATGATAAATCTCGGGCTACATGGCTCTATTTGCTTAAATCCAAAAGTGAAGTTCTAAGCGTGTTTCAAGATTTTTGCAATATGGTGAAAAATCAATTTAACACTACAATAAAGATTCTTCGTACAGACAATGGAACTGAATATACCAATCAGGCTTTTCAAGTGTTCTTGCGTGACATGGGAATCATTCATCAGACCTCTTGCGTGGGAACTTCACAAAGAAATGGAATTGCGAGAAAGGAAAAATAGGCATCTACTTGAAGTTACCCGAGCATTATTATTCTCGTGAAATTTACCTAAGACATATTGGGCGATCAAGGTCCTTACCGGTTGTTACTTAATCAACTGTTTGCCTAGTAAGGTGTTGGATTATAAGGTTCCAATTGAAAGTCTCAGATAGCCGAAAATTTGGTATCTCTCACCGAGAATTTTCGGATGTGTGTGTTATGTGCATTCTCAATCTGGTGACAAGCTGGATCCGCGTGCTCGAAAGTGTGTTTTCTTGGGATACTCGAATGTCAAGAAGGGATATAAATGCTATGAACCAAGTACTAGACGCGTTTATATTTCTCGTGATGTTGTCTTTGATGAGACTAACATGTTTTTTTGCTAAGAATCAAATTCAGGGGGAGCAAGATGACTATTCTGAATTTTTGCTCCCTGTCCTACCTATCGAGCCTTCAATGTTCGACCAAGAGGAAATTCCAACAGCGATTGTTCAAGGGAATCAGCCCATGAATATAGAAGATGTCAACACTTGCTCCCATGAATATAGAAGATGTCAACACTTTGGTCCTGTTCAAGTTGCGGTTGATTTACAAGTTGGAACTAACGATGCAACAAAGGGAGTTCCAAAGATACAAAGACCTATTATCTCAGCTCAATCCGCAAATCATCGCGCATTCCAAGGCCTTCAACGCGGCTTCGTGACTTTTCAACATATTATACTACTCAAATCCCATTCAAGATTTTATTGGGTATGATAGAATTTCTCATAAGTATTTAAGTTTCTTGTCTCGCTATTGAAAATCAACATGAGCCCAATAGCTTCTTGGAAGCTTGTAAAAAAAGCAGTGTGTGGGTGAATGCCATGAAAGATGAGCTTATGGCATTAGACCGTAACAATACTTGGGAACTTGTTAAATTGCCAAATGGGAAGAAGACAGTTGGATGTCGGTGGATTTACAAGATCAAATATAAGATGATGGGTCGGTTGAAAGGTACAAAGCTCGACTTGTCGCAAAAAGGTATACTCAAACCTATGGGATAGACTACAAGGAAACATTTGCTCCTGTAGTAAAAATGAATCTTTTCGTGTCCTTCTATCTTTGGCGCTTAAGCACTGGCTGGCCGTTGTTTCGAGATGGATGTAAAGAATGCATTCCTCCAAGGAGACACGGAGGAAGAGGTCTTTATGGATGTCCCTCCCGGACATTTCTTAGAGAATGATAAGGGAATGGTTTGCAAATTAAAGAAAGCAATATATGGCCTCAAACAATGCGCCTAGAGCATGGTATGGCAAATTGAGTTCGCACTCACTAGATTTGGTTTCAAAAGGAGCGCAAACTGACTCTTCAATGTTTACTAAAGCGGTTGGTGAAGGTATTGTTGTCATTCTCATTTATGTTGATGATCTTATCATTCTTGGCAAAGAATCATAGGTATTGCGAGCTTAAGCAAATGTTGAGCAAGGAATTTGACATTAAAGACCTTGGAAAATTGAGGTATTTTTTGGGCATAGAGGTAGCAAGTTCTTTAAAGGTCTATTCCTAACTCAAAGGAAATATGTCTTAGATCTTAAGGAGACAGTAAGTTGGGCGTTAAACCCCTAGCACTCCTATGGATTACAACAAAGAAGATTGTGTCCAATGAAACACCATTAGAGGATATTGGGCAATTTCAACGTATGGTAGGGAGATTGATTTACCTAACCATTACTAGGCCTCTTTGCTTATTCCTCGCTATGTCAGCCAATTTATGCAAAAACCTACACAAGGGTATATGGAGTTGATAAACCAGCTTCTTCGATATCCGAAAGCTTCCTCGGGAAGAGGAATATTATTGAAGAATAATGGTAATACTGATTGTGGGTTTTTGATCTTGCTGATTGATTGGCAATCCTATGGATAGAAAATCTACCACAGGTTTTTTGTATCTTTGTTGGTGGAAATATTTTTGTTGGTGGAAATATTGTTACCCGAAAAGTAAGAAGCAAACAGTTTGTGGCTAGATCTAGTCACGTGTTTGTTTTATCGAGCCATGGTCTGCTTTGCCACTAGTGAAATCGTTCTGGCTACGTTTATTACTTCAAGAATTGGGCCGTGATGCCATGTCTAAACCTATAAAGCTATTCTCCGATAATCAAAGCGGCAACACATATTGCTTCAAATCCAGTCTTCCATGAGAGGACCAAACACATAGAGGTCGATTGTCACTTTGTAAGGGAAAAGGTTCAAGACAAGACAATAAAACGCCATATATTCGTAGTAAGGATCAACTTGCGGATGTCTTCACCAAAGCTTTATCCAAGGGAGTATTTCAAGATATGGTGAACAAGTTGACCTCAGACGATGTCTTCGCTCCAACTTGAGGGGGAGTATTGGCGAGATTTGCGAGATTTGCGTTTTTTCTTATTCAAAGGAAAGGAGAGATTGTAGGCAAATCTGTTATAGGCAAATCTGTATTTTGATTGTTTTCATATTTTTGGGTTTGCTAGTTTCCTTTGTTATAGCATCCCTTGTGTATATTTGCAGAATAATGGCAGCAGATCTCTCTAAAAAAAAAGAAGAAGAGAGTTTTTGCCCGAGGACGTAGGCACATCGCCGAACCTCGTAACTCTTGTGTCCTTCTTTGTGACTACTTTACCAAAATCCAACACTACTACTGCCCTTTCAGCAGCCAGGTGACGGGGCATTCGCCTCAAAGTTCTGTCAATGTCCCTACTCTCCTTATAATACTCTCGTGCCATTGCTCAATCTTTTTGTATCCAAAACTACATTAAAGGGAAAACAGTAGCGCTTGTACCAGGGGAAAAGAAACGAATAAGCCCTCTAAGTGCATGCAATGAACCACACAAAATGTACTTTCTCCATAAAATACTGAAAATATTAACAGGATATCCCTCCCTTGGATCAAGAATCATGCTCCCATCAGTTTTTCCACTCTCCTCGAAGTAATGCTGCACCAATATCGCGAGTTGGCACAGAACCACTTCCAAAGCGTCAGTAGAGATAAGAAAAAGTTGAATGTATTAGTCACCTAGCTCGGAGTAAACAATTTAACCGATATGAAGTGCTGCACCATATAGCAATTACTTCATTCGCAAATTTAATATGGAAAATAACTCACCTTCGGTTTTGGTTAAATTATATAAACGACTCTTGCATGCACCCTATAAGAGGCTCAACCAGAAATTGCAATAAAAAGATACTCGTGTGATCCATATGTTTAAGTCAAAAGTGAGATTTTCCAATTCTTAAACGATCCTTGCATTACATCTCTAAAAGGAGAAAAGTACCAAAAAAGTTCGGTCCTAAACTTTTTAAATGTGTCAATTCATTCATAAATATTTTCACGTTTTACCATTTAAGTCCATTCGGTCAATTTAGGCAAAAAATTACCAATGTGGATGTCGGTCATCTGACGTGGCAAAGCCAACGCTCACGTGCATAACTTTTTTTCAATTTTTTAAAAATGTTATGAATTTTATCTTTTTCTTTTCTTTTTCCTTTTCTTCTATTTTCCTTCTTTTCCTTTTTTTTTCCTTTCATTGTGGCGGACTCGCCAACCACTAGGCGAGGCCACGAGTGAAGGCAGCCTTGCCCACGTTTGGCAAGGCTTCGCCCAGACCATCATGGCCGCTGGTGAGGCCGCCTTGCCCAGGTCTGGAAGTAGGAACTATGCTCCTCCGTGACTTCCTTCCCTCCGACCCCTATTGCCTTTGCCTTCATCGTCATTTGAGCCCTACTTTCCCGTGCTCTGTCAGGGCTTCTTCATCTCTGCTGGTAGAGGCGCTTCCACATCGCTTTGCTTCTACACAGAATTCTCAGATTCGCGTTCGTTAATCATATGCTTTGTGTTCATTTTCGAGTGAAGGGATCATACAAAGGACTGCAGCCAAAGAGACATCTCATTGCCGACTAGGTCTCGAACAACGATGAATTCATTCAGAGCTTGCCTATTTACGTCCACGGTGTGTCCCTGTTGGCTATCCTTTTCAATCACTCACAGTTGGTGAGGCCATGGTGAGGCTGGCCTTGCTCAGATCTAGGCAAGGCGGCCTCACCCACGGTTGCAATGGCTTTGCCCACATTTGGGCGAGGGTTGCGGAGCTCGCTGACCCAGTGAAAGGAAAAAAAAAAACCAAAAAAATTATTTAAAAAAATGGTCATGTCAATGCCAATTGTACCATGTAAAATCGTTGGCATCCACGTCGGCGATTTCCTTCCTAAATTGACTAGATTGACTCAATTTGGCAAAATGTGAAAAAGTTTAGGCTAAATTGACATAATTGAAAATTTTACGACTAAATTGACACAAATACAATATGTTTAGGATTTTTTTTGATAGTTTTTCCCTTAAAAAAGCATCCCACTATTGAATTTATAGCACTAAAATTGATTCTATGGGATGCCATGGTCCTTATGTCGTTCCTTAGCTATTTGACCTCATCCGATTTATAATTAGAGCCATAAAACAAAGGGAAAATCAAATTAAGAGCGATGATCACACAAAACGCCAGATTATAGGCTTGAGGCTCCTTCCTCGGGATTTTGCGGGCTTGAGGCTCGTTCCTCGGGATTTTGCTTCCGCTATACTTTTCTAGCTCAATTAAAGTTAAATTTTGGCTGTTCGATGCTGGGCTTTAGCGGTGGAGGAAAGAATTGAGACTTAAGACACTAGTGGTGGTGATTGGCCAAGTAAAGTAGATACAATATACAAAAAATCATCCATCTCTATGTATGTATATATGCACTTTTTATGGATCACCATTTGTTTATATACTCGATTTTTCATAAGTCCAATATTCCCGTCTTGATTGAGGCCACCGGCGAGTCTTTTCTTTTAATATCTAGTTTTGGCCAATGATGACTTAAAGCAGTCTGCTAAGAAAGTCTTCAGCTTCCAAAGAAATTGACTGGTGCTTAGTCAATAACTAAGGTTAGGTTACGGAGTTCCGTAGTCCATACCCATCTCTTCTTTCTTCCTCGCGATTTCGGTCTTTGTTTAAAGTTCTAAATCATTGGATTGCTAGCGCTAAATCTCAGCCATCGATAATCAAATATTCCAGCAAAAAGTTGCTGGTTTTCCTTTCTCCGTTGATTGCTCTGCGACACTCTCCTCTACCGTCATTATTTTTTGCGCACAAATCTGTTTTACTCCTCCATGGCACAACCATTCTTCCTCCGTCTCTTGTTTTTCTTCAGCATAATGCTGTTCTTTTTCATCATTCTCTGTTTGTCTGTCCGTCTTTTTGTTTGTTGGTTTTCTCCCGTCGTTTTCTCGCTCTTTCTTACTAGGAACTAGGAAGAAACTGCCGTTGCATTTTCATCAGATGATGGTGTGAACCAAAGACTTTTCAAGCACTTAAGTGCTCGTTCTTTCTCGGAAGGAGCTGCCGTCGCATTTCATCAGATGATGGTGTGAACCAAAGACTTTTCAAGCACTTAAGTGCTTGTTCTTTCTCTGAAGGAGCTGCCATTGCATTTCATCTCGTCTCATTTAAATTTGAATTTCATTTCTTTTGCCTCTAATTCCTCAGAAGCAAGTTGGTTGGACGGGGGACCAACAAGTCTTGGCATCATTGAAGCCACCAAAGGCTCTATCAGAAGGTAAAGAAGTGCGCCCCGTCTCCAACCCAACCCCGAAACTTTTCTGCTCTATTATTATTGTTCAATCAGTCAGTTCTTTCTCACCACTCACATCACACGAATTCCCAACTGCACCCATCTGCCATCATCATGTATCACATAGATCATATGGCATCGTGGGTTTTTTGGATGCAGCCTCATGAACCCCATCCTGTTATCAAATAAAGGAGCAGTTATTACATACTTTTAGTTTTACGTAGAACGAATATCATCGTAACCATTGATTATATGAGTCCCAACATTATTCCACGTAACAGAAGAGCTCAATGCATCGAAAGCTCCAAAAAATATGTAGTTGATTGCTCAACGAGTGTCTAGAAACACTTGATAAAAAAAATCATTTTTAAAATAATGGCCATAAACGAAAATTTTGTACTTTTCTTTGTCACTGTAGTTGCTACGGAGATTTGCCCTCTGAAAGATACATTATGCATAAAATTAGGGGGGAAAAATAGAGCAGCCCTAGATCGAATTAAATTGCAGACCTTCAAGATTCATTTTTTTTTTACCTTTTAGCAAAGCAACAATGACTATATTCATGTTGAAGCTTCCTCGTTTTATTTGGTCCACGGGATCAAATGAAATATGCTTTTTGTTTCAATAAATTTAATTAACCTACAAGGTTTTAAGGGACGGTTCCAGAAGTGAGTTAGCACGAGGATGCGGTTCAGGGGGTGGTTCAAGAAACGGGAGCCAGTCAAGAACAAGATTTATTGCGCGAAGCAGCGGAAGAACTCTTCACCTTTCCCAATTGCAAAGCATGGAAAGAAGGATCAAACATTTTATAGTTTGTATATTATTGTTGTTCTTCCAATGCTTCGCGCATGGGCCCAACCCTACGACATAACACCAATACCCTATCCTACCGGAGAGAAGCTCTAAGCACCACCAAACATGAAAGTCCAAAGACTTTTGCATTGGTCGTCTAGGTTCTATCCGTGCATCACCTGGGAACTCGCTATTGAAATTCCGACAACTTGTTCACTTCCTTCTATTATAATGTAGATCTGCTAGGGCGATCAGAGGGATTGCGGCATGCGGTGGAAGCAAGCTCTGAAAAGATATGTGCCAATATGAGATGTGAGGAATTTTGCGAATTGTTGTTAAATTATGTTTTGTCGGGTGGATTTGCGATGGTTAAATTCATAATGAACATGTTTCGTGGTTTAATATTTAGTGGGAGCCAACCTGCAAATGCATAGTGACCCAAGTTTCAGTTTGTAAGCCTGAACAATTTGAAGCCTCGGGTAAGACTGCCCGACTATTGCATTGCAAGATTCAACCGTCAAATTTCAACAGTAAAGAAAATGTCGGAGAGAATCAGATGCGCTCTAGGCAATTGATCCTACATGTTAGCTAATGAGGCTGTTTGTGGGGATGAAAGAAGCCCATTAGAAGTTAGAACTGTCTACGTTAGCATTGGCTTCGGTGGTGCCACATCGGATTGCTTTGGTCTCCATATCAACGATTTTCAAGGCAGGTTGGTTGGGATGGACTCAATTGGCAAAAATGTGAAAAAAGTTTATGACTAAATTAACACAATTTGCAAATTGAAAGGTTTAGGACTGAATTGGCACAAATTCAATAGGTTTTAACTTTTTTGTTCTTTTCGTTGAAAAAAAGCATTCCACTATTAAAGTTATAGCATTGAAATTGATTCTATGTGATGCTATAGTCCTTATGTCATTCCTGTCAGCTATTTGACCTCATCCGGTTTATAATTAGGACATGGAAACAAAGGAAAAATCGAATTAAGATTGATGATCACACAAAACGCCAGATTATAGGCTCGAGGATCCTTAACCGGAGCTTCCTTGTGCTATACTTTTCTAACTCAATTAAAGTTGAATTTGGCAATTAGATGCAGGGCTTTTCAGGATCTTCCTTTGTTATACTATAATGAAAGCGATTTAATTATGTTCATCGAGACATTTCGGAGCAAGATTTGAACGAATTAGCCGAGGCAAGTCAAACGAAATCCAAATTTGCGCTTGGGCCCGTTGGGTTCGAATTCAGATTTCAAATTACAAATTAGAGTATTTCAGGCCCAAGTCCAGAAAACCTTCTCAATCTCGCGGGCCTAATTCACAAGAGTTCTCGGCCGGTAAAACAAAATCTACCAACGATTTACACGATCTTTGAGGTTATAGTGGCAAACTCATGCAGCAATGGCAATCGCCACTAAAGCCAAATACGCATGAGATGTTTCAAATGTCCTAGTGTAGAAGCATGACCAGCAAAATCCAGAAAAACGAAAAGATATTACTTCATTTACTCGATAACAATACAAGAAGAGCGAATGTCGAAGATCAGCATTGAATGAAGAGTTTCAACCCTAATATATCTGGAAGCTTTTTAACAGTTGAGGCCGTTTAAATGTGAATGGCAAAAACTTTCTTAAACCGATTCCAGTGGCCGGTGAGGTAGGTCCGAGCTTAAGCCTTCCTTGGAAAAATTGTCCGAAAAGTCTTAAATCTATTTTATCGAGGCCCCTATTCAGTCGTACACCTTTCAATTGTGCCAATTTAATCATAAATCTTTTGACGATTTGCTAATGTAATTCTTCCAATTAATTTTGGTCGGAAATTACTGATGTGGACGTTAGCCTCCTAAGTGGTGTGGTGAGCGTTGAAAAGGAAAATTTTGCAATTTTTTTCGATTTTTTTTTTCATTTCCTTTTCTTTTGTTTTCCTTTCCTTTTCTATTTCTTTTCTTTCCTTTCATTTTTGCCTGCCGGCCATAGGCGTGGACCACCCTCGCCTGGGTGACTGTCACCCACACTAGATCTAGTGAAAAAATTATAAAAAAATCAGAGAATTTTTTAAAATTGCAAAAATTGTTTAGATTAGCGCTTAATGCCACGTAAGACAGCTAATATTCACGTCAATGATTTCTGGTCAAAATTAGCCTGAAGGACTATATTGGCAAAATGTATAAAGGTTTGGAACTAAATTGGCACAATTGAAAAGTTTATAACTAAATTTGCAAATCGTCAAAATGTTTAGGACTGAATTGACTGCCGTATAATAGATTTAGGACTTCTTGGACAATTCCTTTATTTTTAATTACAACAATGCTCGCACAAGTTAGCCATGAAACTCACATCATCGCCAAAACCATTAAATCTCCTCTATTTCTAGTGATGAACACATTTTAGTGCCAGGCGCAACTTTCTTTGCCAAAATATGTTGCGACGTGGGTCTAGCAACGAAGCTTCGCGATGAGGGGTCTTGTCGCTAAAAGCTCCAGTTACATAATACATATCAAGTTCTGGCGACGGATTTGCTTGGCCGACAGAGGCCCTTTTTCTAGTGAATCTAATGTTGGAGTATGTGTATAGATGTACCGCCAGATAGAAATCCATTAGTGTAGGCTTTATCTTCCGACAGATGAATATCACATTTTTATGTTCAAAGCGTGCATAAGATGTCCTAGGAGCTTGCTGTCCGTATGTACTTGTGCAGTGAAGGAGGATTTTTTTATCTCATTTGGATGATAAACTTGTATTTGTGGTTGATGGGGTCTTCGTTCTGTTGAAGTAGCTACTGGCGCTTTTTGTTAGGTCTCCTGCGAGCGTTGCTGTCAACCTAATCTCATATCGGACAACAGCGTGCATAGATGAAAGTTGCTCTCTTTGAGGTAAAGTAAGTGAGTATTTCGAGCTAAATCTTCACTGCATCATGTTGACATCTTCTCAGCTTGCCATCCATGCTTTGAGAGTGTAAAATACCACCCCTCGTTCTATCGGTAGAGAGAGAATGAAGTTTGATCCCTTCTTCCTCTCCTTCGCACAGTACTTCTTGTTGTTGTCTGGCCCCCATTTCTTGAACTCTCTAAATACAGGGTGTCAAGAGATACTTGTTCATGGAGAAATTACAAGGTCCCCGTTGAGATGCAGTCCTTTTCTAAATAATGTGCATGCTCTTTAAGGTGAAGTGCACTTTCCTCTTGATAAATTGCTCACTTTTTTACAATGAAGTGCATGCTTCTCATAATAATATACTCACTCGTTCACAGGAAAAAATTATAAAAAAAATCCTAAACCTATCCTAAACCTTTTAATTTGTCTATGTCAGTGCCATGTCGGACAACCGCATCCACGTCAGTAATTTTTAGCCAAAATTAGCCGGATGGACTAAATTGTTAAAATGTTTAGAACTAAAATAGTCAAATTTAATGGTTTAGGACTATATTGATACAATTACAATATGTTTGTGATTTTTTTGGTAATTTTCCCTCCTTCATGTCAAGTGCACATTCCTTTGAGGCCAAGTGCATCCTTCTTAGGGTCGAGTGAACACTCGTTATGGTCAAGAGTGAGCTCCTTCTGGCATCTAGATGAGAAATGTGCTTCTTTCGATGAGGGGCATGCCCCTTAGGCAGGTCGATGTTAACGGGGCTCCCATGGTATTCCTAATGTTCTATCAAGTTATCAACACTATTGTGAAATCGTCTAGAAAGCCCATGTTCACTTTCTATTGTTGTAGGAACTGGTTAATTAATCCAATCAAGCCCACGACGATCATTTGCAAAATAGGGACGAGATTTTTCCATTGTTTTAACCGTGGGTCAAATTCTAATATAAGTTCCCAACTAAAATCCCCAACTCAGTTTTAGCAGAAAAGAAAGTCCCCAGTCAGAACGTTTGACCCTTTTTTGCCTCGGGTCAAAATTGAAGCAGTGGCCATCCATCTCGCTCGCAACCTCAAAAAAGGACTTGGAGCTCCCAAACATCATCAATTAAAGTGATTGCAAGATAGCCATTGATGCTCTGCTCAGCCCTCGATCTGCGCTTTGATCTAACTCCAGGAAAGGCCAGGATTGAGTGTAACCTGATCCTCCCGTTTCTCCAACAAATAATGTCTTCTTGTAAGACTCTTCAAATGATCAATGAATGATATTACTTTCTAGCAAAATAATAAAAAGTATAGCTAGATTGATTTATTAAATCGGAACACAGCATTTGTCAAACTTTTCTTCCGGCATATAACCCATTTGTTTAAAGATCCATTTGCAGTCTAATTTATCACTTGGTGTATCAATCTAATTGACTATTCTTAAAATCATCTAGCTTAGTCATCTCTACAGATGCAAAGCGTTGGCAAACATCAGTGGTAATAGTCCGACAAATCGACTCGTTGTTCATGCTATCGATTGATTTGATACTCTATTCCCTCATGGACTTTCAGTTCAATCAAGTGCTATTTTATCCAACATCAGTTTATTAAGATGACCAAACACAACCATAGAAGTTAAGTAGCTTTTTTTTTTTTTGGTCTGTAAGTTAAGTAGCTTACATAGTGAGTTTGGAAAGGTGACTTGATAATGAGAACATAATTAAAATGCCACCGTTTTTTCAAAATTCCAATATCAAATGTTATATCTTTGAAGTCTTTATCATTTCTTAAAATTGTTATCCTTAACAGGGTAAGATCGAAGTAATTCACAATGGGGATCTACATCTCTCATTTTGTTCTTGACTTTTTTTTTGGAAAATTTATCCAAAAAATCCTAAACCTAATACATTTTTGCCAATTCAGTCCTAAACCTTTCAATTTTGTCAATTGAGTCCATAATGCCAATTTTAGCCGGAAATTGCTGACGTGAACACTAACCATTTTACATGACACAATCAGCGTTGAAGCACACAATTTTTGTGAAAAAATTTGAATTATATTTTTTTTTCTTTTTCTTTTTCCTTTTCTTCTCTTTTTCTTCTTTTCCTGTTTTTTTTCTTTCATTGTCGCCAGTGAGCCCGCCAGCCCTCGCCAACGCTAGTGAGAGTTACGACCCTCTCCTGAATATGGGTGAGGTCATTGTGGCCGCGAGTGAAGGTGGCCTTGCCCACAGTTGACGAGGCTTCACCCAAACCATCGTGGCCACGAGCGAGGCCTCCTTGCCTAGGTTTGGAAGTGGGAACTATACTCCTCCGTGAATTCCTTCCCTCCAACCCCCATCGCCCACGCCTTCATCATCATGCAAGCCCTACTTTCTCGTGCTCCATGAAGACTTCTTCATCTCCGCTGGTAGAGGCACTTCCACATTGCTTTGCTTCTACATAGAATTCTTAGATTTGCGTTCGTTATTCATATGCTTTGCGTTCATTTTTGAGTGAAGGGACCGCCCAAAGGATCGCAGCTAAAGAGAGATCTCATCGCTGATTTGGTCTTGAACAACGACGAATTCATTTGGAGCTTGCCTATTTACGTCCATGGTGTGTCCTTTTTTTGGCTGTCCTCTTCAATCATCCGCAGCCGGCAAGGCCATGGTGAGGCTGGCCTTGCCCAGATCTAGGCAAGGTGGCCTCACCCATGGCCACGATGGCTTTGCCCACATATGGGTGAGTCCGAGTGAGTGTCGCGAAGCTCGCCGGCCATAGTGAAAGGAAAAAGAAAGAAGAGGAAAAAGAAAAGAAAAAAGATTAAAAAAATTACTAAAAACTTAAAAAAAAAATGTCCGTGTCATCATCTGTCGTGTTATCATATAAGACCGCCGTGAATCACTTCAATGCTTTCCAAATTAAAAATGACCGGATGTATTCAATTGGCAAAATGTGAAAATGTTCATAACTAGATTGACATAATTAAAAATTTTAAAATTGAATTGGCATAAACACAATAAGTTTAAGATTTTTTTTTTGTTCTTTCCCCCTTAAAAATGCATTTCACTATTGAATTTATAGCACTGAAATTGATTCTATGTGATGCTATAGTCCTTATGTCATCCATCTCCGCTATTTGACCTCATCCGGTTTATAATTAGGGCAGGAAAGCAAAGGGAAAATCGAATGACGAGCCATGGTCACACAAAACGCCGGATTATAGGCTCGAGGCTGCTTTCCTGGAGCTTGCTTGCGCTATACTTTTCTAGCTCAATTAAAGTTGAATTTTGGCTATTAGATGCTGGGCTTTTCAGGATCTTCCTCCGTTATACTATAATGAAAGCGATTTAATTATGTTCATCGAGACATTTCGGTGCAAGATTTGAACGAATTTGCCCGGGCTAGTCAAACAATAGCTCATTTTCCTATGAAATCGAAATTTGCGTTTGGGCTCGTTGAGTTCAAATTCAGATTTCAAATTATAAATTAGACTATTTCAGGCCCAAGTCCTCAAGACCTCAATCTCAATCTCTCGGGCCTAATTTACAAGAGTTCTCGGTCGCTAATACAAAATTTACCAACGATTTACACGGTCTTTGAAGTTGTAGCGGCAAACTCAGGCAGCAATGGCAGTCGCCACTAAAGCCAAAATATGCACGAGACATTTAGATGTCCTGATGTAGTAGCGCTTTCAGTCGCTACTAAATCGTGTTTTACAATAACAATTGCATGATCAGCAAATTCCAGAAAAAAAACGAAAGATATTACTTCATTTACTCCATAGCGTTACAAGTAGAGCAAATATGTCGAAGATCAGCATTGAATGAAGAGTTTTAACCCTAAAATATCTTAAAGTTACTGATGAAATTCACATCGTCGCCTAAACCATTCAATCTCTACTATTTCTAGTGATGGACATTTGGTACCGGGGGCAAACTTTCGGGAAAATTATCAAAAAAAGTCATAAACCTATTGTATCGTGCCAATTCAGTCATAAACCTTTCAATTTAGCCAATTTAGACCTAAATTTTTGACAATTTGCCAATTCACTCCTAAACCTTTCAATTTAGCCAAATTAGGAATAAATCTTTTGACGATTTGCTAATTAAGTCTAAACCTTTCAATTGTGTCAATTTAGTCTAAATCTTTTGATGATTTGCCAATTTAAACCTTCCGATCAATTTTGATCGGAAATTAGTGACGTGTGGTTTAGCAATGTCAATCGTCCTACTTGGCACCGCCAATGCTAACATGGATAACATTTTAAATTTGTTTATGAATTTATTATTATTATTATTAATTTTTCTTTTATTTTTCCTTCTTTTCTTTTTTCTTTCCTTTTTTTTTTTTTTTTTTTTCTAACCTTGGGCCAACAACCCTCGCTTGGTTTGGCTGAGGGCCGCGACCCTTGCCCCTTGGCCAGCGAGGGTTGTGATATCCTCACCTGGATCAGGGCGACCTCGCCAGCCTAGGGTTAGGAAAAAAAAAAAAAAAAAAAAAATAAATAAAAAAATTAAGAAAAATTAAAATTTATTCATTGTTAGCGCCCGATCGTCGAATATGTAAAAAGTAGCCGTTGTTGACTAAATGGTTGCATCAGCAATTTTCAGCAAAAATTAATCGGGATGACTAAATTGGTAAATTATCTAAAACTGAATTAGCACAATTGAAATGTTTATAACCAAATTGACAGAAATTCAATAGATTTAGGACTTTTTTGTTAATTTCTCTCGTAATTTTCTTTGCCAAAATATGTTGGTATGCGGGTTTGGATTGCCAAGGTCACAGAGACCGTCTCCTTAGGATTTGCCATCGTATATATACAAGCTAGAGAAGGATTCTTTGCAATGCCAATGTTGAATAACTTGCCACTAGGTCGAGTCATGCATGCCCTGACATGTATTACTCTCATCGAAACCGTCGCCTGGCATTCACGACGGCTTTCCTCCGTCGCTGTGGCCGTTCTTCTCGTTCTTTCGTTCCCCTCTAAATCAGACGCGCTCCTTGAAAACGTGATAACCTCCCAGTTTGTCACGACATAACGTGCGGACAAAAACAGCCGGAACTAGGGCAGGGGGCTTCGACTCTCTTTATTTATCACGTTGTCGGATGATATACACGAGACATATGACGCCGTGCAACGGGACGACGGTACGTCGCCAACGTGGCGCTGCGTAGGGCCCCATGCTTCGACACACGTGGCTTTGCTCTCCAACACTTGAGGACGAAGCACTTGAGGACCCCTCCCCCGCCATCGACACCTGTGCTTCGGGACCCCGTCATCGACACCGTGTGCGGGCTTTTGTCTCTCCGTCGCCGCCGCAGGCGTCTCTCTTTCCACCTGTCAACTCGAGTCTCGAGCCACCTCTCTCTCTCTCTATACGCTACGAGCATCAGGCACCCACCTACTTATTAGATAAAAGGAAAACGTCATTATTCCTTTTGCGAAATTTACTCGTAAAGTGATTGAATGTAGGAATATATCATCGAAGTTGGATTGTTATTATTGGATGTGCCCAACTTGAATTCGATTCACGAGTGAGACGTGTTCATGAATCGACGAGGTCTTGTATCGCCGTGCATTAGTAAATTTCATTAGTGAGGCGTCTTCTAGGAAGTGAATTTAAGTTCTGATGAAGTTTCCGGTCGATATCGTACGTACTTAAAATGATGATAGGCTAAGTAGAATGTTAAATAAAAGATGACGGCATGCCTCTCGATTAATTTGCTCCCGCGGCTGACATAAGTGCCTCCGATTATTTCATGCTCATGATCATTGCAAAGAGTTATTATCTAAATGGAATCTTGTCTACGAGCAAGACTAGAGGTACCAAATTTGATCTACGAAATAGTAACCAAATAACATGTTGATATAAACCCAACAAATGAAAAGCACATCACCTCGTATACCCTCGCTAACTCGTCTCGTAAATTTTTTTGCAAATGAGCCAATTAATTTAAACAACCACTTACAGAATGTCACGTTAATTTCAGTGTTCCTAGCTCGTAGACAAATAATAAAGATTTTATTTGGTACATTGACAGTATGAAAAAAATAGAGTTTTGAGCACGAACACGTGTATAGTTTTTAATATCGAGAATCAATCCATTTCATCAATAAATGAGTTTTCATTTTCCGGCTGTCTGCACAAGACTGAATTTCCTATATACATCTATCTTATAAAAGGTCTGTGTCATTTCTTCCGTATAGTCACTGAACCAAGAATCAAAGTCTCCCTCCCATCACTTCGGGTCCCCAAAGGCCACTTCCCTCCTTTTCATCATCTCAAACCCTACAGGAAGAGATACGTAAACATGGACAAACTAGATCAAGCACAAATATCAGCTGGGAAGAAGAAAGAAGCTGTCAAAGCCAAGAAGCCTTCCATGGGCCGCTCGAGGAAGGGCTGCATGAGGGGCAAGGGCGGCCCCGAGAACGCGCTCTGCACCTACCGGGGCGTCCGGCAGCAGACGTGGGGCAAGTGGGTGGCCGAGATCCACGAGCCAAACCGCGGGGCGAAGCTCTGGCTCAGCACCTTCAACACCTCCCTCGAGGCGGCCCTTGCCTATGACGAGGCCACGAGGAAGCTCTACGGGCCCTCTGCAAGGCTCAACTTGCCCGCGACAACGATTGCCATCACGGCACCACCAATCGACAGCAACGGCAACAGTAGCAACTTCTTGGCAGCTGGTTCCAGCAACAGTTGTATAAGTGAGCAAGTGGTGAAGAGCGAAGCGGTTGATGCTAGTAGTCACGACCCATTTGTCATGGGGGATGAGACTCCTAGTCGCACGATGGGAGATGCTAATTACAATTACGTGGATTGGTCATGGGAGAACTTGGTGGTGCCTGACATGGTGAATGAAGATCAAGGCGATTACGAGTGCTGGCCAGAGTTCTCATTTGGGAGTGATTACCTTGAGATGAGTGATCTAGGGTTTGTTGGTCATGAGGAGCTGTGGTTGCCGGATGGTGGTCAAGAGAACACAGATTGGGAGAGCTTGCGAGTTCCATGGAATTTGTATGCTTGATGTGGTTCAACATCTCCTCTTGTTTTGGTACGAGAGGAGGAAGAAGAAGCAGAGCTAAGAATTTTGGTTCTTTAGGAACGTTTCTCTTTCTTTCTTTCTTTTTTTTTCCTTTATAAAAAGAGAACCCTTTGTAAGTTGTATAAATTAGTCGGGTTTACATTTCTTTTTTTGTCTTTTATGTTCTTTTTTTCGTCCCTTCGATGGGGTGATATAGGGACTAGAAAACTAATTGTAGAAGTGGTCTGTTTTGTGTTTTCTTTAGGCGGAAAATAATCATAGAAAGGTCCTTTGAGGCTCCATTTGCCTTTTTTTGGGCTCTTTCTACGGTTTTTAGGCTTTCAGCCTTTTTTCACGTGGTTTTGTAAGGGCCTGGCCGCAACCCATTCTAAGTTCTGACGGTGGGATTTTCTCTACTCCTTTCTAGTATATATATTTTGTGTTTGTGCTGCTTCATAGGTAAATAGTCTTTCAATGGATGTTCGTGAGATATGGCAGGACTCCTCTTCTTTGGTGATCTGGTCTTTATTCATCGTATTGCACAAGTGAAAGTTCAAAGATATGCATGCACGAAGGCTCAACATGCATGTATCACATTTAACCAATCTAAAGTCATGGAAAATCGCTTCAGAATAATGTTCTTTTTGGTGTTAAGAGTACAGTAAGGTACTCAAAGGAGGGTCGCATTAACATCAACATTCTCATTGATCCTCTCTTTTCCTCATTGTTCGTGTAATTTTCGTATGTGAGTGCACGTGATCATCTTGCTACTGCAACGACATATTTAACGATTAGGGGTTTTCTCCTGATACGAAGAAGGGAGGTGCAATGTGGATAGACATGACCTCGACCCGTCCACCCTTTCAATCAGTACCTTGGTTACAAGCCCACGATGATGAACTCGATCGATGGACAAAAGAAGGTCCGCGTCGTCGATCTAATAAGGCACTCGTGGATGAATTAGATTGACTGTGGAGGAAGAAGATGGAGAGGATATTACAAAGACAAAGTATCATACAAATCCTGGGTTTTACAAAGCACTCATTTAGACTTCTTCAATCTCATCCAACGCGTAGTTGTTGGTCGATACGTTGGCGTAGTTGACCTTCTGGAATCTGACCACCACCGGGTACCTCGTCTTTGGGTCCTGTCCGTCATGCGTAAACAACAAAAAAACATCCGCAATCAGACGTTTTTGCCAAGATATCTCTGTGTTTCGAAGCGCAGAGAGAGAGCGAGAGACAGACCTGATCAACTGCGACCACAGATCCCACATCCTTGAACCAGTAAGACTCTCTCCTCAAGATCTTCACCTACAAAAGAAAACGAAAGGAATTATGATCGACCCATCTGACTATTTGCCACAGTAATTTGGTGTAAACCCACTGCAAGAACTGAAATTTTACTGAAGATGCAAACTTTGTAGATTTTGTTGGGTACCCATCGACACCATACTTTGTCTCTACGAATGACGACATCGAATTTCGATTAGGCTTATCATCGGTTCTTAGCCTGATAATCATCGCAATATTCTACTTTTTGCTAACTTGACAATATGTAAAAATCCCCACGAATGCATGCGAAATCGCATCGTGTTATAATACAGACAACGATATCATATTTCTCGACAGAGCAATAATTCGCGCGTCATATTTTAGCAAAGTGAAATGCTAACTCCAGAAACTAGCAAGGGTGGTCAATCAGTATAAATTAAGAAAAACATAAAAGAGGAAAATTCCGGACCACAGAGAGTAATCAACATTTTCCTTCAAATATTGCTAGCTACAACACTCACTTCAACAGATTGGAATCTACATATAAATAGCTATTACTAGGTAAGACGGCTGATTGATGAAAAATCATCCAAGATAAGCTTCAGAAGTATGCTAATACCACATGATTCATCCCAGTCTATTCAACTTGAATGACAAGAGCTTTGAAGCAAATCGACTACCTTGGTGCCCCTCTTGGGCCCAATCGGAGGGGGCTTGGGCTCGCCCGAGGCCGGAGCCTGCGTGGTGGTGGCCGCCGGCGGCACCGCCTCCCCTCCGCGGCCCGCACCACGAGCCTCCTCGCGGACCGGCTGTTGCCGTCCCTAGGGAAATAGGCAATGCTCCTGGTGGTGGAAGAGCTCGTGTTGGAGCCAATGCTTGGGCTAAGCACAAAAGCTGCCATGTTCAGCGTAGCCATGAGAGGTCTTCTTCTTCTTTTGTGCCGATCTCTTTGCCTAAGGAGCCCTGGTTAAGTGCAAGATGGCAATTGAGGAGAGCAAAAAGCGAGAGGATCTTTTTCTTCTTCTTCCTCGGGTGGGGAAATTATCCGACTCGTCTGAGAATTAGAGCGGGTTGATCTTTGCCGCCAATGGGCCGTTGCCACGTCGGCACAATATCCATAACGTGTGGATAGAGAGGAGGGGTTTGATCCAGGTAGCGTTCTTGCGGGGGAATTTCGGGGCTGCATTGGTGGACCATCAGAAGTTGAATCGAAAAGTATAGTACTGTGTTCTGTTCCTGGGCCAATTGAAATTGGTCCAGATGGGCCTAATCCCATGTAAAGAAAATTACAGATTACATGACCTAATTTTATCAATGATGTCAAATATTAATAGGCTGATCACCTCGCTAGATTACATTCCGATGTACCAGCCAATTTTTATCGGAAATTGTTGACGTGGGGGTGTGTCACGTAAGACGGCCGGTAATGACTGGACCACCACTTCAACGATTCCTAACGAAAATTGACCGAAATAGCTGTATTGAAATTTCAGGCAAAGGTTTAGGACTGAATTGACAAAATTGAAAAGTCGATGACTAATTAGAATCTATAAGTATTGTGATTCCAAAGATTAAATCACAAATAGAAATTGGAAATTAAGAAAGAGTGGCGAGTAAATCGAGACAGATACTAAACAAATAGTCTCGAAATTTGCAAGGAACAAATGGGCAGGCCGAGAAAAGAAACGAAAAGGATTGAAGTTTTTGGGAATCAATGAATGGGACTGGCCGAAGTTGGATGCGAACCTTCTCTTTATTCACTGATTCTAATGTGATGTCGCTTGAATTTACATGGCCCTTCAATACATGATTGAACTAAAGAACGTACGCCACCTCGAGAGGCCATGTTCTTGGCAGTTAATCTTAACCCAACACGAGAAATCACATCCTTAATTGTGCTATGTGTATTAAGAATGCGAAGGATCTCAGGGATGAGATAATTTTGCGCCTAAAAACTCTCTCTTGCTCTTTATATCCGACCTGATTTAAGCATCGGAGGGTTTTCTCGTTGGTACAAAAACCATGTCCGGCTAGGGTATGGTAAGTCTGCGTCCAACCGATGAACGTGAATAGGAGAGTAAGGCTACATTGGGTTGGGCCTTTGGGGAAAGCTTTTGGAGAAATGCAGGAGGGTTTTTAGGTTGAAGTGTATTTTCAAAATGCATATAGTGTTGGAAAAATGTAATTTTAAAGTGTATTTGGAAAAATAAACTTCGGTTTTAATGCTCTTTGGAACAAACTAAACTTGAAAAGGACTTTTGATAAAAAAAAATTTAATATAAAAAAACTCAAAACCTTCACCGGATGCCCACGGCCTTCGCTTGAGGCC
The DNA here is from genome assembly GCA_024733475.1 of Syzygium grande. Classification (NCBI taxonomy): domain Eukaryota; kingdom Viridiplantae; phylum Streptophyta; class Magnoliopsida; order Myrtales; family Myrtaceae; genus Syzygium; species Syzygium grande. The sequence goes on from JAMXDD010000007.1 coordinate 26,737,376, forward strand.
GCATGACCTCAGGCGAGGCTCACCGGCAATGTCAAGCGAGGTAAGGGCAATTTCCAAAATTTTTAAAATTTTAGCGAGGGAAAAATTGGAAGAAAAAGTGTATTAGCAATCCGAAAATGTTCAAAGCCCAAGCTCATACAGACCTAACTTGGGATAAGAGACATTAGAGGTTTTTAGAAATGTAATTGCATCTCTGAAAAGCTCTTCAAAAAATTTGTCAAATTTTACTTGCATTTGCCCATAGTCATTCAAAGCCCCAAAGCTTTTTGGCAAAGCGTTGCCATATTAATTAGGCATTTGGGGAAAGTCTTTAAGGAAATGCAAGGGATTTTAGCTTAGTGGATTTAAAAATGCATTGGAAGCAACTTTAACTTAAATGGTGTTTAGAAGAATCACTCTTGTAAAGTTCCTACGCTTCTGCCTTAGGCTAAGGGACGCAATACAGTTTCAGAACTCTCCAAAAAAATTTGCCTAACTCCTTAGCATTTGGCCAAGTACCTTCAGAGATTTAAAGGTCCTTGGGAAAGCCATTCTTAAGCGCAGCCTAAATCTTCTAAGAGAAGTTTCCCCATTCTAAACACGAACACTTTGTACAATGAACTTTAAGACAGGTTTTCCACATTCTAAATACACAAACTTTACACATTGAAAACTCTCTCTCTCTCTCTCTCTCTCTCTCTCTCCACTTAAGTATCCCACCTAAGTTGGTCTGTGCCTTGGACCCCTTGCTCAGCAAATGAAGCGTCACATAGACATTTTTCCTGCCCCCTGATGTTGTATCTATTCTCCTTTTTATTTGACTTGATTCAATGACCACTAAAATTTAAGTACCTCAAAATACTTGGTTTTGGACTTAAAATCCATCATTTTCACCTGTTTCCTTTTTGCCAATACTCTTATCACAAGCTTCTGGCTTTCTTTCTTTTTATTTATGCCTAATTCAAGCTCATCTTCATGTGTAATGAGATCCGGTAATGATAATTCTTCTAGCGTTAGTTGGGTAAGTTTCATTCATTGTGACCAACTCTCCTGGAGTCGTCGTGGCCTGCACTGCCTTTTGCAAAAAGCAGTAGAGGGTCGCGCTATCCTCAGTCACACTCACCGGGCCGTCACCGCCCTCCGCGATGATAGCAAATATAGGGACGACACCGTCTCCTAGTGTCTTAGAGGCTTGCATTGCCCTTTGCCGCGGTCGTTGAGGGATGACAACCCTTTGCTGTTGCAGGTGGAGGGTCGACAACTTCCGCCAGGAGGCAGAGGGTCGCGACTCTCTTAATCCCCCCAACTTTTCTTTTTTACGTCAATTAGGACTGATGCGGCACTAGGTTGGACGCCATGCGAAAGTCAATGTCCATCAAATCGGCGTTTGCCCGATTCATTCAGGTGCATTGGTTGATTGAAATCAAAACTCAATGATTGAATTGGCGAACACCGCCTTCGATGAGTTGCTGCTGAGATTACATGAATTTGAATACGAGCATACGGTATGTATTGGACACTCTTTTTCCCTCAATTAACCATCAATGTCTTCCAAATCGAATGTGCACTCTTTAGACAAATTCCAAACTTGTGAGGTCGATAATATAAGAGAATCAGTTTAAAATTCAAATTTCAAATTATCCTCCATAATTTCAGCCCTTTCATTGTTATAGATAGCTGTCAATTAGTTGAGATTTTCTTCATATTTTTAGTTGTTGACATCCTTGTACATGTACTATAAATATCACTGATATATAACAATGAAAATTATCCTGAAAAATATTCTCTTAATCTTTTCCTTTTATGGTATTAGAGCGTATTTGCTTTTAAGAGCTTCTCTCATCTACTCCTAACCATAGCGGCCACAAACTCTACTTTTGAAACAATGGTTGCCACAAACTCTGTTTTTGAACCAATTCTTCCCGAAATTTATGCAGCCACTTCAACCAGGTTTATTGCCATCTTTGCTGGTGCGCAGCTTCCCATCAAGCTGATTTCCACCAACTATGCTTCTTGGCAGGCTCAATTCATGTCCTTGCTAGTCAGATACGACCTTAAAGGATTCATCGACGGAACGCGTCCTTGCCCACCGGAAGAGATCATCCGCGGCAATCAATTTCTTCTCCTTTTAGATATTTCCACGAGTTTTGAGCCCCCAGCATAAATTGCTACATTTTTTAGGTGGAGTGATCATTCTTCTTTTCTTTTCTTCTCATCAGAAAAATTAAAAAAAAAAACAAAAGAAAGAAAAAAACGATGGAGCAGAGCATCATTGTACTTATTCTGGCTGCCCGGAGAACAACTATTTAACCAATGGAATTTTCAGTAATATATTCCATTTGGTACTGGTGGGCCGGTAATTTAATAGCCTGAAAACTTTGGTTGCAGTCATATTGCAATAGGGCGTGGACCGACTTCTCTCCTTTGTCCCAAGATGAGGGAGATCGATATGTTTGCAGTACATTGTCCAGCTATTTCATGTTCCAATTCGTTGTGAAAGTAGTTGACATCATTTAAATCTCACTAACCCTAGGTACACTCTATAGTCTATTTTTTTTCAATTATATATCATATGTTGCGTAGTTTTGTAGAATAAGAAATTACCTCAAAGCCTCTATTAAGTCTTGTAGAAATTATCATAAATGTGGGTAATCATTAATTGTTATGATATTTTACTTTGCAAAAGAAAAAAAAGGTTGTTATAAAGCAAATGAAATATATGGGACAATATATGATAGCCCAAATGCAGTTTGCGATCAAACTATATAAGGCTGAGCACATGTCAGTTTAGTAATAACGTGGTTGGATTGGTAGTGCAAGATGGTATTCTGATAGTCGCGTGGGATGAACGGACCTGTTAGAACATATTATGTAAATAGCCTATGATCTCCTCTCTGCTCCTTATTCCATGCACATTACGATTTATCATTCCAAACGCATTGGTCTGCCTGGTTTGTACAATTCGGAACCTCTTTTGTCGAAGTTAATATGAACTCCACCATGAAAAGTTAAGCCAATTGAATATGTCCAACTAGCGTTTGCAACCTCATTTCATGAACAGTATGCTCCTCATGAAACTTCTTCGAACATTCAACAAGTCTCTTCTTTCCCTTGTCAAAGCATTTCTGTTTACTCACATTGTTCATTTCATTGAAACAAGTTAGATTGGTAGATGCATCAAATTGACCTTTTTTCTTCAAAAAATACCTCAGATGATCAAGATGGGTATTTTAGAGAGAGAGGAAGAAGAAGTAAAGAGAGACCCATATTCATAAATGAGAGAGCAAATTGGTAGATGGAGAGAAGTGAAGGTTGAGTAGTGGCAGTAGATTAAATTCAGGCCTACCCAATTTAAGGGAGTCACATGGCCAACTTTCATCTTTGTGGCCTTTTAATCTGCTTCCTTTGTTCAATCAATGAGCATCCCCCGCTCAAGCCAAAGCAGAAAATGACTACACGTGCTCTTGCCAAGCTTCAAAGTCATAAGCATTTAAAGCCACATTTTCACCCCCTTACTAAGTTACCATGGATCCCATGTTGATAGCCGAGGTACTTGTCAAGCTTATTTAATAAAAAAAATCAAACTTCTAAATATGCGATGACAAAATTATATGTGAAAATCCAATATTTGGTTGCTCGATTGTCTAACGAGCGCAAGTGGTGCTGTTTAATGGAATTCAACTATTAGATACTACATTATTCATAATAGTTCCAACCGCTTTTTTACTCATTATATACATAAAAGTAGTCGGTCAAAGTGATTAATTTGAATCAAGCTCGAGATTGGAACGTTTGAATTGACGCGAGGGCTTCAAATGTTAAAAGTTTCCCCCGAAAAAGTGTAGGTAAGTGTAGTATTAATTTGAATCAAGCTCCAACTTATTTTTAGGTTTAGGCACTCTAACAAACATCTGCACTCAAACATGCACTTGGGACCCCGACCCCAGTATGTCTATGTACAATATATAGATAATATCACACTAGGAAAAAATACATCATGCGAATCGAAAAGTGCTAATAAAATGAAAGTCTTTTCTCAAATAGAAAGACAAAAATTAAAATATAGAATTAGGTTCAAAGACGTAAAAAAATGTCCATACCTCACACAAACATTTTCACAAACACTCACATAAAAGACACCACTGGGCTACTTGAAGGCCTGTAGAATACCCTTGAAAGTCCCACTTAAGTACCGGTATTTAACATTTAGAGTTGTTTGCACGCGGTTGGTGTCGCCTCCGATTCCTGAGCTGAAAATTCCCTTAAAGCCCCAATCAATCGTGCCAACCCTGAGGGAGTTGAGGAGTGCATCTCTGCTCCGAGCATTCAAAGATTGGCTTGAACCGATCAACTGCATCAAATCTGCTTGATCAATTGTTGAGTAGTCAAGAAATCGAGTTCCTCCAAAGGAGATCTGCATGTCTTCTGCGAAACTCCAGCATTGATCTCGTTGAACAATTTATCATTTGCTGACTTTAGTGAATTATGTGGGTACTAGATCATGCCAAATTTATCCGGGACATGAGAATGTTAAGTTTGAGATGCGGGATCAGAATAGGATAAAGAAGGACGAGAAATCTGCAGATTTATGATGGCCATTCCCATATTTGGAAAAGAAATTGTTGTAGAAAATGATAGCACGACCCATCTCATGCTGTGTTTGGTGTATTTTCGATATGAATGGACTAAAGTCGACTACTTTACCCTAATCATTCTCAAAATTTGGAAACTTGAGTCGCGTCACTGGATTTCGATGTCGACCGCTGGCAAGATTTCATGAGACTTGCCTCCCAACCGCGATTTTCCGCGGCAGATAATCATGCAGACTTGTTGGCCAAGCACGTTCCTTTGAGCAAGTTTGAGTAGTTCGAGTACCACCGGAACTTGATAAACATCTGTGGTGGTTGAGCAGCCCGTGAAGGCGTGAGAGAGGAGCAGTATAGAGCATCCAACAGCGATTTTGTCTCTGCTCAAATGTTAAGCTGAAGTGGAGAATTGTTATTTTATATCTTGAGCTTGAGCATTTTTTGATTAGGACAACATGTTGTCCTAGGCACACATTCGGCAAGACTCAGTGGCGCCAAACATCGTTTTTAAGCATGTTTCGAGGTTAATATCGTCGTATTACGCCCTTTAGCCCTTAAAAGTGTTTTGGTATTCTCTCCATGAGGTTTTTGGTAAGAAAAACATTGTGTAGATTGTGCAAAACACTGAATAAGCTTTAGATGTAATCAAAAGCTGAGTCATTTCCTAAGTTTTTTTTTTTTTATCTTATCTTTAACTCTCCTTACTCTCCGACTTTTGCTCTATCTCTTGCGCATCCTGTACCTATGATACTAATGTCTCAACCCACCCAATTCCTTTACCCCGCATGTCTTACATTAAAAACATATAAATGACCTGAGAAGATTTTACATTATTAGGTCATTTATTTCATAAAAATGGTGGACACTATATAAATAAATGAAGTCATCCATCACCCGCCAACTCAAAATCTTATATCACAACCCCATTATTGGTCAAAATTACTGTGTAAACTTGCTTCAAAGAGGATTTATTTCCTCTTTCAACTTGGGGAAGACCATTGACAACTTGTTCATGATAGTGAACAATGATGCCACTGCAATAATGTAGAACAGTGGCATCCCAGTAATAATTTAAGTCTCCCTAGACGTCTGGCTAAAATGTGGTAGTTGCCCTAAATTGTAGTCCAAGTTATTATGAGGTGGTTTAGCCAAAAAAAAAAAAAAAAGATTGTTTTGGAGGAAGTTGAGGTTATACTCAGACTCCTCCATTTAGTTTGCAAAAAAATAAAATGATTTTGAGAATATTTTCTTAAAAATGATCACTTGGATTACTTATAAAAATGAATGAATGAAAAATATATTTGTTGTCCACAAAAATATTTATATATAAATTGTTATTGATAATAAAAATATTTTTCGTTGACCCACTATATCAAATGATACAGGCGATCATTTTTAGGAAAATATTTTTTAAATTATTTATTTTTCACGAAACAAAATAGTGCTTGATTACATATCTATTCAATCCTCACCTCTAGTTCAAAGTATATCAGTTGCATTATGGGTTCGTTGTCACAGTTCATAGATACGTTTTACTATCACCGACGCCAACATGTAACTTGCAAAGAGTAGGTACAGTGATGATAACCACATCAATATAACCATAAATGAGCTTTGGAAACTTCAGTTTGGCCCCACAAAGTTTACGTCGTGGTCATTTTGCTCCCCAAAAGTGTTATGTCATGTCAATTTACTCCTACGCTGATCACAGTGTGTGTGCCAGTTTGCTCTCAATCCTTAATGTCAGTGCACGTTTAGCGGGAATATAGGGAGTGTAGTCAGTGCTCTTCAACCACGTAACCTGTGAATTGTTCAGACAAATGTAGTATAACTGTTGAGAAAATATATTTTTTTGGCTGTGATTGTCTCCCCTTAAGTGCCATATAGTGCTTCGGGATTGATCAAATGTCAAGCCAAAAAAACACATAGAGAATAAGGGCACTTGATAATTATTCTGTTTATCTATTTTTCTATTGCTTGAAATATGTTTGGAACAGAAATCCGTTTTGTAATGCAGTTTCATTTTTCTATTTTTCAAATAAATTTTTAGCCTAGAAATAAATTTGGAACATAAATGAGAAGTATAAATTTTCTACTTTTCTATTTTTGGAATAGAAATATAAATAAAAACTATTCTCATTGCTCATTCTCGTAGCCTGCGTCCGCCACCACCACTTGTCGATGTACAAATTCTACATCGACACTTTCAATTGAATTCATTAAGGATGTTCAATTCAATTTATCTCACGAAGGAGTGCAACACAATGAATGAAAAAGAGCATGGCAGGGAGATATTTAAGAAGGGCTATCAAACAAATTTCTATTTCGAAACAAAATTTTTTTGTCATTATTAAATGCTACTCCCTACTCAGAAACTCATCTAGGGTATTTTTCTGGATAGAAATTATTTTGGCGAATATAATGGTTATCATTTGCACCCTAAGAATCTAGAGCAAATTGACACATAAAGATAGTGTGAAGGGCAAAGTGAAAGAGAATACGAGGGATCAAAATGATATAAGAATTTGCAAACTTGTGAAAGCAAAGAAATATTTTTCAACATTTTCCTCTAGAAGAATGGCAAGATGCTAAGTAGCAAAAATAAAAAAATAAAAAAGGTGCTAAATAGTAAATGAAAAGAAGGATCAAATAAACACAACTAGCACACAACACATCGTACAATGCGATAGAATCGTGCTAAATAGTAAATACCCTCTTCAATTCGAAGCCCTACCAGCACCCAATAATAGCCGCGGTGCATGTGGACCTTTTCCATATGTACTAGGGCGTTAGCAGATATCGCCATTCAATGTATGAACCCAAATGATTGATCTTTATATAAACCATTTGCTCTTCACTTTTCATATATATGCGTTGCATGGAGCTAGTCTCGCTCTAGAGAAAGATTTACATCCTCTAAGGTTTAAGAGAGTATATACTGTAGTGCTTGGGTTATTCCCCAATGGAGGGCACATTTTTCTGTCGGATCTCTTGCTCGATGATTCTGAGTCTAGCAGTGCTGATTGGCATTGCGTCTCCAGGAGTCGACGCGGCACGCGCTTTCTTCGTTTTCGGGGACTCTTTGGTCGACAGTGGCAACAACAATTACCTCGCCACCATAGCCAGGGCTGACGCACCGCCTTATGGCATCGACTATCCGACTCATCGGCCCACCGGCCGCTTCTCCAATGGGCTAAACATTCCCGACATTATCAGTTAGGACTCGAGAAAGGAAAATTTGTGTGTATATATGTGATGATTTCGGCATTTTTGTTTTTCGAAACTGATATGGTCTTTTTGTTGATTGTCAGGTGAGTCGATTGGCTCGGAACCCACGTTGCCATATTTGGATCCTGAGCTCAATGGAGAAAGGTTGCTCATCGGCGCCAACTTTGCTTCCGCCGGAATTGGAATTTTGAATGATACTGGAATTCAGTTCGTGAGTGTAGTCTCAAACTGAACTGCATTTTGTTTTGCTAGCTTGCACAGCTCTTGCTCTTCAAAGAAACTAGAGAAAAATCAATGTGTCAGATTAGGGTTACGTTTGCAACCGCGTTTAATTCGTAGAAAGCAGAAACAACTAACATAGACGGAAGGGTATTCCACATTATGTCATGAAACGGAAAATTTGTTGATTATTGTAAATGCTCATACATTTCTAGCTCTTGAAGTCAAATGAAAGTTTCGCGCTTGAATCGTACATTATGGGGACAAGAACATCATAAATCACGTAACTTAAGAGCTAAGATATATGTTTTTAACCTTGGCGATGTACATTCAAAATTGGGGATAAATTTCTAGAGCTGGTGTTGATATTTGCTTCATTGATCTCCAATGTTACGTGTCTCCGGGTTTTCTTTTTGCAGTTTAACATCATCCGAATCGCCCAGCAACTGCAATTCTTCCAACAGTACCAGGAAAGGGTTGCCTCACTCATCGGAGAAGACCAGGCACAGCGGCTCGTGAGCAACGCTCTCGTGCTGATTACCCTCGGCGGCAACGACTTTGTCAACAACTATTACTTGGTGCCTTTCTCCGCCCGGTCCCGCCAGTTCTCCCTCCCTGACTACGTTGTCTATCTCATCTCCGAGTACCGCAAGATCTTGGCCGTAAGCCATTTGAACTTTTCCTGTTGGTCAAGCGACAAAAGAGAAATATAAATGTACATATGTACATTTTTGAGATTTTCATTGGCTGTTAAAAATTTTGAGGGTTTTTGTAACGAAAAGCGTGACATGAATTTAAAGGCTAGTAAAACCAATGTGAAACATCAATGTCATTTTCCATGTTTTAGTTCTGATCTATGCACATGGCACGTACACTTTTGATGCTATTTTCATGACATAAAGTAAACTATGCATGCGTGTTTGCGTCGTGAACGAGGGATGTTTTCAGCGGGTTTGGTCGATGAGATTGAATAGCATTTTTGCTGTATGTGAACATTGGCCTTTTCATGCTGTCATGGGGGTGGGTACTCCTCTTTAAGGCCTACGGGACAAGTTCTGAATGATAACACAAATTTATAATTTTGCCTCTCTCTCTCTCTCTCTCTCTCTCTCTCTCTCTCTCTCTCTCTCTCCCCTTCTCCCTCTCGCATTCAATAGGCATAATGCATGAGACGTATTGTATATCTACTAATAATAATAAGAATGCAACAATATGAAAGTTTCTCATCTAATTTTCAAAATTCTGTGCAGTAGAGTAGACAGTACAGCAATCTCTCATCAAGACCTTTAGATGAATTTTTCGCTATGGCATTACAATTATTACATCAAGATTCCAATTTTTCATTTCAGAGGTTGTACGAACTAGGAGCACGGAGGGTCATTGTGACCGGCACCGGGCCACTGGGCTGCGTCCCGGCCGAGCGGGCTCAGAGAAGCAGGAACGGCGAGTGCGCGGAGGAGCTGCAGCGGGCGGCCCGCTTGTTCAACCCCCAGCTCATCCAAATTATCAACGATCTCAACAGAGAGATCGGCTCCGATGTGTTCGTCGCCGCCAACGCGCTAGAGATGAGCGTCAACTTCATCACCGACCCTCAAGCATATGGTAACGTGTTAAAAAAAAAAATCAAGAAACGAAATATAGTTGCACTTGAAATAGCAGATGCAGCAACCCTCGCATAGCACTTGCAAGTGAAGGTGATATTACGAGTGAGAATATACAAAATAAATAAAATCTAAATACATTTTTATATTATCCTAAGCAATTAAATAGTTATTGGGACCACTTGGTCTTTAGGGTGCTAATGTTATGGGAGCCCATGTCTAGCATTTTTTATAAATGAGAAAGTTATATGCTTTTTTTCTGTTTATTTTTTTTCTTTTAATATCGAGAAATTTATTGGGCACTAAAGTAAATGTGGCCTCTCTGAAACTCAGGGTCCATTTGCCCATCCCTGCTAGTAAATGCGAGAATGAATGACTTAGGTCAGTCACATTCTGCCTAGTAAATAACGGGGCATCACATCTTCTTCTCACCCTCTAGAGACAACCTATAGCGTGGAACGAAACTTAAATCGCGAAGACAATGACTCAGAAGTTGAGTGAGACCCAACCGGATTCAATCAAATGATATGAAGCCCGGCCTTAGTATGATGATCTCTGGTTTGAACTCAACTGATCTGAGAGAGAGAGACTAGTCTCTTGCATTTCTATTGGCACGTCACCAGTCTTGATTAGCACTCGAAAGCCTAGACTTTCCCGAATTAACATCATTTCCGGCATGTCCAAACCTCTAACGGATTGAACTTTCTTCCGGGTCGTACTTGTTCTGACCATGCTTTTGGTATACGTGACCCCGATCGGCGCAGGTTTCGTGACATCGAAGGTGGCGTGCTGCGGGCAAGGGCGCTACAACGGATTGGGGCTGTGCACGGTGGCCTCCAACCTGTGCCCCAACCGGGACGTCTACGCGTTCTGGGACCCGTTCCATCCGTCAGAGAGGGCCAACAGGATCATCGTCCAGCAGATCCTGACCGCCGACACCAGATACATGTACCCGATGAACCTCAGCACCATCATGGCCTTGGACTCCAGGACTTAAAGTCTCGTCATGCCTAAGTTTTTTCATCTTTCGCCTATCTGTTCTTCTTCGATTTCCAAATGAAGACATTGTGTTCGTCCGTCGTATCTTTGCTTGCCGGATTGCTGGCTCTCTTTGTTCAGGAGGGGGTTTAGCAAAGTGAATTCTCCCCTCTGGTACGGTGGTGTAATGTGGCTGGAGTATATTACATGTTGTGCTTGATGGTGAAACAGAGATTTATTCTATTTGGTAATAATCTCAATTTGTTTTCTTCTAGATGACCATCTTTTTGTCTGATGAGTGCTTGTCTAACATCTTTGAGTGGCGGCATATTTGAATTGAGCTCCGTTTGTTTCGCCAAAAATCAATAATTTTGAAAATTGTTTCATCTTCCATAAAAATATTTAAATATAAATTATTGTTGATGATGAAAATATTTTTCATTGGATAATTATTTCAAACGATCATTTTTATAAAAATATTTTTCTAGTCATTCTTCTCGAAATACACAGACATTGTCAGGATTGGAGGTACATGAACAAAAGATGGTAGCGACTATTTACAACTATTTAAAAGGTTGTTTGTGTACCTATAGGAATTTAAAGGAGTGGGGCATCTCCAAAAGGTCCCAAATATTGGGATCTTTTTGTAATTAAACCATGAAATCCGATGTTTGCATATAGAAGATTGAAACAGAAAGTACAAAAAACTATAAACGTTTAGAATCTCATGTGGTATATAACTCGTACTTTTACATATAATTCAAGAAATATCTGATTTTCAGTAAAGTTTTCGTCCACGTACGTGTTCTCAACTCAGGATTAAGTAATTTTTCCTTTTGAATAAAACAATATTATGCGCATATTAAAATACCTATCATGTTAAAAATTTACGATAAAATTACTTCAATTTTAATCACACCGATTTTCTTTACTTGCACAATGGTTGTTATGTTACTTATCAGTTATGTACCACAAAAGTTGAGTATGCGATAATGTGATATCAAAATTTTCCAAATAAATGGAAACAAAATGAATTACTAGATACTGGAAATTATTTCATGAAACGTTTTGTTTGAATGATCATAAATAACATGTGAGTTTTTCTCAGCTTAAGCCAAAACTTGAAAAGCACATTAAAATGATCAAGATTCAACGTTTCTTAACCAATCAGGAGAGGAATTGGGAATAGAAATAAGGTAAAATATAGTCGAATTGCCCCTGAGCTTTGGCGAAAATACTCAGTCACCCCTTCCATTTTAGAAATTTGCTCTGAACCCCCTATCAAATTTGAAAGTTTCAAATGGGAAACAGTCTTTGCCCTCCACCCACTATTAGAGAGGGCTGAACCCGTACCCCCGTTGCCGAGGGTATTGCCGCCTCTACGAATAAAGAAAGAGGGTAGGGTGGCCATTCGCCACGGCGGAGGGTCGTTAGTCGACAGACCCTCGGGCTAGAGTGAAAGAAGGGTCACCTTGACATTGCAGTGTAAAGTTGTGTGGAGGATAGCGCATCCACCCGCCTTCGTAGCGGGCAGTCGAGTGGATCCTCGACCTGTCGGATGAAAGTCGCACGACCCCTTCGCCTTAGTGCATGAGGGTGTTCACGGCAATGGAGGATCGGGGGACTCTCTTCTTGAGAAAGTGGAGAGGGTCACACGACCCTCTGTATTCTTGAGGGTTAATTCCAAAAAAAAGCACAAACTTTAGGTGGAGAGAGACGATTAATTACCGAACTTTTTTTTATAAAAAGCACAACTTTAGGTCGAGGGACAATTTTGGCCCGAACTTTTTTATCCCATAAAAAGCATCAACTTTAGGTCGAGGGACACCGCCCGAACTTTTTTTTTTTCTAGTAAAAAGTATCAACTTTCATTTAAATCCCAAATTTGGCCCCCATTGATTTTCTGTATGAAGTTACCCTTGTTTAAGAAAAAAAGTTATGGTGGTGAGCCTGGCGAATCTCTTCCATGGTGTTTGTCGACAGAGCGGTGGTCTACAGCTTCAGATTACGACAAAATCGATGAAGTTTGGCTAGAAAGATTTAATCTGGGAGATATTTTTGACCTGCCGGTGAAGTGAAGGAGACGAACAGTTTCACCGTTATTCTTCAAGCGGTGGTTTAGAAAATAAGGCAATGAATAATGCTTTAAATTCAGTCAGCAAAGTCACGTGGATTTATTGCTAAGGTGGAATAGTCAAGTTGTAAAATCAATGATTTGAAGTCAATAACGGCCAGATTTGGGATTTAAGTGAAAGTTGGTGCTTTTTTACAAGACAAAAAAAAGTTTGGGCCAGAATTGTCCCTCGACCTAAAGTTGATGCTTTTTTACGAGACAAAAAAAAGTTCGGGCCATAATTGTCCCTCGACCTAAAGTTGATGCTTTTTTATGGAACAAAAAAAAGTTCGGGCCAGAATTGTCCCTCGACCTAAAATTGGTGCTTTTTTTTGGAATTAACCCGTATTCTTGAGCATAGGGTTGGGAACCCTTTGATGTTTTGGCAAAGGGTTGCCCAACCCTCTTCCGTTGTCATAGAGCGCGACAATGCACTTTGCGAGAGTGCGCATTGGATTGCCAGTTGCCATATTAAATTATATTCGAGCTAATGTTAATTCCTTAAATAAATCCCAACTTTAAGTCCAATCTCAATTCTGTCATGAACTTTTTCTTATCTAAAAAAAATCACAAACTTACACTTTAGTCCCAAATATACCTTGCGTTCAAGAATTGCCACTAGCTTCTTCAAAAGTACTAACATCAGGGTCAATCAGAAAGTTATTAATTTTGTGTCTTCACCAATACCCTCACTCCTCGTATGGAAGTGGAACAAGATTAGTCTCCCGATATTGATAATTTGAAGAAATCAGAAGCCATTTTCAAATGTCAGACAGATTTGAAATTAGAGTGAAATTTTGTAATTTTTTTTTAGATAAAGAAAAGCTCGAGACAAAACTGGGATTAAATCTAAAGCCGTGAAGTTTTTTTTTAGGGAACTAAGCCTGCCGTATTATAGAGTACCACTTGGCATCCAAACAGGATGGATTTAGGGGAAGCAGCTCCAGCATCATTGGCCCTGAATGGCCTGAGTGGGGGCCTCGAGCTGATGCTTTTCACCGTCTTTGAAGATTTGTCCTTCTTCCATAATAAGTTGAAGATTTCATCCTAGTTGACTGCCGTTCTCCATCCCAAGAACAATAATAATACAAGGCGCAGTAATCAGTCCGCACATCATACACATCCGCCGGACGAGGTTGTCATGGCGGCGTTGCTTCTGTTCTGCGTCCGCAGAGTACCGCGATTTTCTGACTCTGACGCGTGAAAGTTCCCATTGCGTCGGTGGGGTTCCACAAGCCAGCAAAAGACGGGGGGGAGTTACTGATGTGGTTGCGCAGTTGCGCTCTCAATCAAAGCCGCTGTAGTTCCGGTTGGGGCAGGAATCTGACGATCCTGAACCGCCCCCGTCCGTACTTCTTTTGCCCTTAATTGAAGCGCCTGGAAAGGGCGTCTCCGGTACTGTTGGTCGACGGTAAAACAGAAGCAACGTGTGATCGAATTATTTAGGCTAAAAATGATAATTATTCTATTTTAAAAGTTAATTTTTAGCCAAAAATTAATTTTTCTATTTCTGTCCTTAAACGAGTTTCTTAGCAAAAAAACATGTTTAATAACGATACAAAATTTCTGTCCTCAAAATAAAAATTTATTTCATGATGGCATAAAAATTTTCCCTCTCGGATAGTCGGCGAGTGGAGGGTGGACAGGCGGATGGCGGTGGTGGACAACAGTGGCGAGCAGTGGTGGCGAACGGCAGGGGTGGTGAATGGCGGGGAGGCGGCGGTGGGCGGCGATGCGATTGGTGCGGAGGATTGAGAGACCCGAGGCCGCGTCAGCGATAGGACGAGGGCAACGGTGGGAGGAGGGCGGCCGGCATCGAGAGCAAGGGGCTGTGGACCGTGGAGCGGCGGAGATGGTGGCCAAAGTGGATGATGAGCGACTACCGGCAATGGAGAAGGCGAATGGCGAGGGGTGGCGTACCGGCGGCGGAGACAAAGGGCTGCTGGACAACGGGCGGTGGCCCACGGCAATAGGAGGAAGGGCGGGAGACGGTGGCCCATGGTGACGGAAGACGACGAATGGCAAGAGGCGGCGGTGGGTGGGTGACTGGTTAGTAGCAAGGGCAAGCGATGAAAAGAATTTTACCTTCTCATTTCTGTTCTAGAAATAGAAAAATAAAAAATTTTAACTTCTAATTTATGTTCCAAACTTATTTCTGAAACAAAAATTTGTTCCAGAAATAGAAAATGAAATTGCGTTACTAAACGGATTACGGTTATAAACCTATTTTTGGAATAGAAATAGAGAAACAAAATGATTATCATTCACAACCTTAATGTCATTACATGCAAAGAGAAAGAGAGAGAGGGGGGCTCAATCGTCACTCTTTGTTTATTCTTGCATGAAATGGGATCATTGGGAAGTAGTTGCGCAACCTAAGCAAGTCGGTTAAAGGTTTCATCTAAGTCCTCATCCGGATCTCGGGATTACTAGGATTTAAAACTTCTAAAAGGTATTCTTTCATACGGGGGAAGATGGGAATTAAGGATGTGAGGTGTACAGATATCAGTATGTTAAAATAAGAAGTGCATTTGTTGAGCCCACCCCATTAGAGGATAGGCCGCGAAGGTCCCCAGAAAAGTGAAAGCTCCATTTTTTTGGTGAGATTAACTCTTAACTAGAACACCAAAAATTCAAGGGAAGCCCCTCATTTAAGAGAGTTATAAGTTTTCCCCACTTTCAGAAAGACCAGAAGGTGCTGAGGCTACACATGCATGGCATTTTAAGGTATATGATACAAGACGTATGTATTTATACGGTTTTGGGATAGAAAGGGTGTTTATTGATGTGTATAAATTTATACGTGCGACGTTATAGATTGGCGAGTTCTGCGGTATTTCATAGGATCTCATGTGAATTCTTCAATTTCACGTAAGATTTGTTTTACCAATAGGTTCTAACTCATCACTTACCCCAATTCGGTTGGACAACAAGCAAGACGGCAGTGAAAAGGGAGCGTGTGGGTTTGAACTCTCGATATTTTCACCAATACCATGTTAGATCTAACCGTTTAACCATGTCAAAAAAATAGTTGATTAAAAGACCAAAAACTAGAGTATATAGTTTGCTAGTCATTTGAAAAAAAAAATTGAATATGTCATATCGAGATCTGATCCTATAATCACATTCTAGGGTTCTTGCAAAATTAGTTGGGGTGACCTAATTGCAAACCTCTCAGATTTAGATTCACTTGCGACGTATAACCAATTTACGAGACATGCATGGTGTTTGATAAGCATCTTAGCAACCGAAACTTTGTGCTCGTGCCTCTTAATTTACGAAAAGAACAGACACGGCCATAGATATATTTCAACATGAATTGTGAAACAATACTTTTTCACAAACCTACCTAATAAGGAAATGAAATCGCGAGGTCCCCCTAAGGAAAAAAAACACTGGACACAGCTCACGTCCGTGATACTCCATTTACGCACATCACATGCCACCTACTCTCTCTCTCTCTCTCTCTCTTTCGGCTCTCCTCCTCCGTGTCTTCCCTTCTTGCTCTGAAACTATTAATAGCTAGGGGACCTTATTGAGAAAGCAAGTTTAAATCATCAATGTCAAGTCGGGTTCATTTGGCTTTTGCTGTTCAATTGAATTTGTGTACCTTAATCTAGCAAAGCACCAAGGGAAAAAGATTGATAGAGTCGAGTCTACATCGAGGCGGTCGTTGGAGGACTCGGATGAACTCTTTGAGAAAAAAGATTTAGATTTGATTGTAGCAGCCAAAAGATTTAGAACTCGATTGCGTGCCATAAATGAGATTCAGAACTTCCGGTGCGCTCGTTTTTCCATCCGCTCCCTTCACAGTCATCATCAATTTTGTGGTCCGATTTTTACTGCTACAAATGTTAGCTTTTGCACAAGGAAAGTCATCGGGACATAAAAGTAGTCGAATTTTAACTTTCGAATTTGAGATTTCATGTGCACTAACAAGTTTTAGGATCGGTTTGGCACTATGCTTTGACAAGCTATTATAATCAAAGGTCTCGAGCTCGAATTCTCCTTCCACTCGTTTATGAGTTTCCCTTCCTTCTTGTATACCGTGGATTCGGATTGTTGTTCGATCCACCCACCAAGCTTGCACATGAAAGGATTTTGTGGCGCTATTGATAATCTTATTTTCGACAATTAACCTAATGCACTCAACTTTCAACAGAGTAATCATATAATTCCATCTTGTGCAAAATTAGGAGTTGAGAATTGAATGGTGTTCATGGTCATTGGTGACTGAACCAACTGCTTTTGATCTGGCAAAGACCCAATTCAAAACTACGAACCACTACCTCTCTTTGTGCATAAAGCTCTTCCCCTATTATTGTGTTCACGTATCAAAGCAAGTGAAATCACACCATAAAAAGAGAGCTGGCCATTTCGAGCTTCTCACACCCCACTTCAATGGCCAGCTCCTCATTCCAAACTTCATGGCCCGCTCTTCTCGCTCTTGCTCTTGTCATGTCATTGGGGATAACCCTCGCGCCGCGAGCGGAGGCGGCGCGGGCCTTCTTCGTGTTCGGGGATTCGCTTGTCGACAATGGCAACAACAACTACCTCGCAACGACCGCCCGGGCTGACTCCCCGCCCTACGGGGTCGACTACCCCCCAACCCACCGGCCCACGGGCCGGTTCTCCAACGGGTTCAACATCCCCGATTTCATCAGTTGGGTTCCTACCAAACTTACCATTTCTTCATGAGAACTGCCTTGTCCAATGTTTGAGCCTCAGTATTTATTCTCTTTTCTCATTTGGACAGGCCAGGAGATTGGGTCAGAGTCCACGTTGCCATACCTGAGCCCTGAGCTCGGAGGGCAAAGGCTGCTTGTTGGTGCAAACTTCGCTTCAGCAGGAATTGGAGTTCTCAACGACACTGGAGTTCAATTTGTGAGCTGTCCCCCCTTCTTTTGCAGTTCAAATTACATTAGAACAAGCGATCGAATACTGTTCGCTAATGGATGCAACATAAATCTTTTGCAGATCAATGTAATAAGGATGTATCAGCAGTTTGAGTACTTTCGGCAGTACCAGCAAAGGGTGGCTGCATTGATCGGACCCGAACGCACCAAAAAGCTCGTGAACCAAGCCCTCGTGCTCATCACCGTCGGAGGCAATGATTTCGTAAATAATTACTTCTTGGTGCCATACTCCGCAAGATCTCGCCAGTACTCCCTCCCTAATTACGTCCGCTACGTCATTTCCGAGTATAAAAAACTCCTCATGGTAATTAGTTAAAAGATTACTTTAGGGTCCTTATGCTGTGCAGGAAAAAAGAAGACATTCCCATGGCGGGTCTATGTGTCATTGGTTTCTTTGTGATCCCGTTTCGTTCTTGCAGAGGTTGTACGATCTCGGGGCACGGAGGGTCTTGGTGACGGGCACCGGGCCACTGGGGTGCGTACCGGCGGAGCTGGCGATGCGGAGCCGGAACGGGCAGTGCGCTGCCGAACTGCAGCAGGCGGCGTCGCTGTACAACCCTCAGCTCGCCCAGATGCTCAAGGATCTCAACAAGAAGTACAAATCGCAGGTGTTCATCGGCGCCAACACCCAGCAGATGCACAATGACTTCATCTCCAACCCTCAGTCATTCGGTACGTATACATATGATTGAAAAAAGGGGGGCTGCGCCAAAAATGGCCCCTATGCTCTTTTCCAATGTTCGATTTGGTCCTCGCACGTTAAATCTTTATCAATTTGGTCCTTGAACGTTGCAGGATTCATCACATCGAAGGTGGCATGCTGCGGGCAGGGGCCGTACAACGGGATCGGGCTTTGCACGGTGGCGTCGACCCTGTGCACCAACAGGGACCAATACGCGTTCTGGGACCCGTTCCACCCGTCGCAGAAGGCCAACCGTCTGATCGTCCAGCAGATCATGACCGGCTCCACCGAGTACATGGACCCCATGAACCTCTCCACCATCATGGCCATGGACTCTAGGCTCTAAATCATGATAATGTCTTTCGTTTTCTCTCTAATGGCTATGTACCATCTACTTAAATCTTTGTGAAGGACTTAGTTAATAATGGTAATTAATGCATTTTATGAGACATGTTATCATGGTCATTCTTCGTTAACCGCGTTTGATAAAATTGAGAACCTCGGATCTTTGGTATTTCGCTTAAGAGTTAAACATCACTAAAGAGAGGGAGCCAAGCTTTGACAGGGCATCTGCGGCCTATCTATTTACATTGCAATGACGGTAAGCTCCATGGGTGCATTATGTATTTTAACGTATCAGTATCCGCACGCTTTGCCCTTTTAAGTTCCTCTTATATCTTTTTCTTCTCTAGGGAGAGGAAATACCCTCTAGTCATTTTACATCTCAATGATTCCCGAGATTCAAATGAGAATCGAGATGAAGCCTTTTAACAACTTGCTAAGGTCAAAATAATGTCCTTCAATTTCTCTCTATGGCTATGTATCTTCTACTAAAATCTATGTGAAGGATTTAGTCAATGATGGTAATTGATCCATTTTTATGAGACATGTTATCATGGTCATCCTTCCTGAGCCGTGTCCGATGAAATTGTGAATCGGTAACCTAGACGAGGCCGTTCTGGCAATTTCGAGTGATCGAGTTATCCATTTGGTATGGTGGTGATGGTTAAAGGAGGACTCGTAAGTAAAACAATATTTGACACGCCTTACTCAAGTTTCGATCTACAACGTTATCTAATTTTCTCCGATCTTCATCCGATCCGACACTACTTAGGAATTATTTGAACAGGGAAAATTATCTAAAAAGTCCTAAACCTATTGCACTTTTATCAATTCAGTTTTAAACCTTTCAAGTTTACCAATTGAGTTCTAAACCTTTTCATTTCTTGACAATTGAGTCCATCTAGCCAATCCTAAACGCCCAAAGTTGATGTGGACGTCGGCTGGTGTCGGCCGTCCGGCCAACGCTGACGTGGTAATTTTTTAAATATTTTTTTCAAAATTTTAAAATTTTTAAAGATTTTCTTTTTCTTTTGGCCTTCTTTCCTTTGGCCAATTACTGGTCGCCAGTCGCTTGATCGACTAGAGGGAAGAAGTTAAAAAAAATTAAAAAAACAATTAAAAAATTGCCATATCAGTGTTGGCCGGACGGTCGGTGGCCACGTCAGCGCCGGTCGGCCAAAATTGGTCGGACGGACTCAATTAGTAAGAAGTGAAAAGGTTTAGGATTGAATTGGCAAAAATACAATATGTTTATGACTTTTTGGATAATTTTCCCTATTTGTACATGTATAATGCTAGTGATTGAAGTAATTCTCTTAAAGCACATCAAATTATTTTCTGACCCCATAGATCATGCATGGATGGTAAGTTCCATGACCATAATCAGTTCTTTTGCCCATTAGCAATGCTTCGTCTTCAAATAAGATGTGTTTAAGATTTGAGGGAGCAGCCATTAAACACCAGTTAATTGTCATTAGTCCCCAATTGGGTGACTTCACGGATAGCATACACATCTTACTTTACGATTTCCACATGTTGATGTTCAAAAATTTGTATTTAATATTCCAAGTTACTCTTTCTCAAAGTTTCCATAGTAAGGTCTCATGTACACAAGTAGGTGGATCTCAAGTATGCCTCGAGTAAGTCATTGTCATTATTAAGTAACTAGTTCGCGAAAGAAATAGCATCTGAAACAATAATTGTGAATCCAAGACTGGATAACAATACTGATAGTACGATACTAATTGCGGATTCGGAGACTAGATAACAATATTAATATTTGGGATATCACTTTTGATTGCTTTGTAGTCTTCTACTTTATCAGATATGTCTTTTTCCAGCATGCTAAATTCAACTTTTTAAGGTTGAGTAATGAGTTGATATTGGCTATCAGATTTTATTTTAGCTAATTTTAAATGCAACTTAAGTAGCTTTTTCCTTTCTCTTGGGGTATAAAATCTGAGCCGAAGATGTCAAAAGAGGGAAGAAAACAATTGCAACAAATATTTTTAAAAATTGCAAAAAAAATTGTTCACGTCAGCGTCGGCTATGCCACGTAAGACAGCCGTCCACATCATCGATTTCCGATCAAAATTGCTCGGATGGACTACATTTGCAAATTACCAAAAGATTTAAGATTAAATTGGCTAATTTGAAATGTTTATGACCGAATTGGCACAAGTGCAACAGGTTTATGGCTTTTTTTTTTTTTATAATTTCCCTCATTTTCGTGGACAATGAAAAAATTTATCATGAAAACATTTTCCGTCAACTAATTACTTCAAGAGATATGGGTGACCATTTTTAGGAAAATATTTTCCAAATCATTCATTTTTTGCGAAACAAATGGAACGTTAATACATGTTTGTGTAAAAGGTGTTTTTAATAAAAATCGATAAGTGTTGGAATATCTAATAAAATTCATATGTAGATTATATCTATTCCTATATAAAAGATGATGAGTTATTCATCCCTAATAATCTCGACAGAAATGAGCAATGACAAATTAAGGAGTTTAGGGCTCTATTTGTTTCGCAGAAAATGAAAGTTTTGGAAATATTTTTCTCAAATTAATCACTTATATCGCTTATAAAATGGCTGAATGAAAAATATTTTCATCATCTATGAAAATATTCAAACGTAATTTGTTGTCAATAATGATTTTCAATAGCTAATTATTTGAAGGGATACAATCAATCAACTTAGAAAAATACTTTCCAAGTCATTCATTTTTCACTAATTAAACATAGCCTAAATTTGAAAGAAGGATCGACTTTTTCCTTAATTCCATTAAAAAAGGCAAAAGTATAAGTTGTATAAGGTTAGCTAATCAAGCTTTTGACGGGGTTCTTCATCTTCCTAACGTTGCTTCTTATTAGCTTATACATTATTCTCGAGTATTGCATATAAATGATTTAGTACCCAAATTTTCTAACCTAATCAATTTTTATCTCTCTCTACTTCTATTGCTGAATGAATTAACAAACTGTATACTCAAAATGATATCTGATTATTTCTTAATGCTGTTTAGTGTAAACTTTTGGGTTAATTATAAACTAGTGTTCAGGCTCGGGCTGCGTGTGCGCGCAAATAATTATGTAAGTAAGTGCATGAAATGGAAAGTTATTATACTAAAAATGTACTTTCTCATTTACAATATTTTTTAATTTTCACGCAATTAAATATCAGATAACTTCTAAAAGCTACTTTGTTAATTGGTACGATTCTAATCATATAAACTATATTCCAACAACATATATAGCTTTAGGGTTTGCAATGTTTTTCCCAATTTGACAATGATGAACTATGTAAAATTTTGAGGGAAAATCCAATGCTTCAATTTTTTTAATTTGATGAGAAGTTAGGTCAATTCGACTATTTTCTAGCCATAAAAACTCAATGAAATTCTTCCAAGAACTTGCTAACGTAATGATTTCCATACTTTAGATTAAAGAAGAACAAAAAAAACTTAACCTATTGTTCAAAAATTTGTATTTACTATTCTAAGTATAACTTTCTCAAAGTTTCGATAGCAAGGTCTCATGTACACAAGTAGGTGGATCTCAAATATGCCTTTAGTGCGTCACTTTCATTATTAAAGTAACTAGTTTGCAAAAGAAATAGCATCCGAAACAATAATTGTGAATTGAGACTGGATAACGATACTAATAGTATAATAATAATTGTGGATTCGAAGACCAGATTACGGTATTAATAGTTGGGATATCACTTTCGGTTGCTTTGCAGTCTTATGCTTTTTCAAATGTCTTTTTTTGGCGTATTAAATTCAACCTTTTTTTAGGTTGAGTAATGAGTCGATATTGGCTATCAGATTTTGTTTTAGCTAATTTTAAATGCGAGTTAAGTAGCTTTTTCCCTTCTCTTGTGCTATATAATCCCCGCTGAAGATGTCAAAAGAAGTAAGAAAAACAAGAGTCCAAGCTCCTTCCTACGGGCTTCCGTTCTTGTGTGTGAGCGATCAGGTGTTTCGGGTTAGTTTTGTAACTTATTCTTCGAAAATACTTCTTTTAAGCCAACTTTAGAAGCTATATGTATGCATGCATGCAACTCATTTCATTTTCATCATCCAACACATCCTAAAGAGTGACTGCACAATGATCTTCAAGATGAAATCCTACAAAAAAAATGAGTCATTAATTAACCTAATCGTTACAAAAGTATCATCAAATTAGAGCTTGACATAAAAAACAAATTACCGTCCGACCTATTATAGGCAAGATGACTACATGAATGCTTGATCCTCATGTTAATGTAACTTCGATTGTGCGACGTGGCACTAGGGGATGTCGCTGTCGAAGCAAGTCGCCGGTGCAGCTAGCCCTGACCCAAGGGGCACTGGAATCGGGAAGGCCGAAATGCGGGAGTGGACCGGGGTCAGCTCGACTGCTGCACTGGCGAAGAAGAAATTGTCCGTGCTGATCGTGGACGACGACTCGACGATCCGCACGATCCATACCATCCTGGCAAATAGTGTGGGCGTGGAAGTGGAATCCAAACAGGCTGAAAATGGGAAAGTGGCGGTGGATCTGTTCCGCGCTGGAGAATCCTTTGATCTCGTTCTCATGGACTGGGAGATGCCCGTCATGAATGGCATTGAGGTAACTACGTGCTGCTGCTAAGATGCACAAACAAACTTTTTCACATGTCTGTAGTTTTCGCCGATCATTTGATATCCATTCCATACCATAACAACGGCATTTTCATCTTCGCCGCAGGCAACGAAGGAGCTGCGGAACATGGGAGTCAGCAGCATGATCGTGGGAGTGACGTCGCACTCCATGGATACCGAGAAGGGCACTTTCATGGCGGCTGGTCTGGATGATTGCTATGGAAAGCCACTGTCGATCAAGATCCTCAAGAACATCCTCCAGAAGATGAAGATAGACGACTGAGTTCTTGAATGTGGGAAGAAGCAAAACCTTCTTTTCATGTCGTGTGGGTGTTGGTGCTTTATGTATGAGGCCGGTCGATCAATCTAAATAATAAACTAAATGCTTTCCTTTTAATCCATAATCTTATAAGGAAGGTGTGGTGATGCATTTACTTGTTCCAGTTCACAAATCTACCAAGGAGATCTGATAACAAGTGAGGATAGTGAGAACAAACCCTCGATCATTAACATAAAAATACTTTGTATTAAATCTACCCTAGATATACACCTAGGAGATGTGCTAGCTCTATGATAGTTCTGATGAGTTCATGGGACTAGGAGAATGTTATCTCTAATTCAATCGTCATATTGCAAAACATTCGATTTGTTCCCGGACTTTTATTATTATGTAATTGGTTTTTTTAAAGTGAATACATTTTTTTTCTCAAACTGGTCATTCTACCAAACATGTGGATGAAAATGCTGACGTGACAAGCCACCCAAGTGACCCTCAACAAGCTGAAGTAGTAGAAAAAAACAAGCAAAAAAAACAAAGAGACTAGGAGCAGAGATGGGCGGCGAAGGCTAGTGAACGGTGGCGCCACCCATACGCCGGCAGGGGTCGCTAGTCCACTCCATCACCAGCGAGAGTCCAACGACCCTCACCAGCGTCTGGACCAGTCGTAACAAGTCGTCCTCGCCACAAGCACGCGCATACACACCAGGGAGAGAGAGGCTCGGTGAGGGATGCGGTGATCGAAGTGACAAGAAGCTCGGTGAGGGACTCTGATGCCCTCCCCTTATTTCCATGTTTCTTTTTGACAAAACCCTTCTCCCTCTGCTTCGCCTTTTTCTTTCTTTTTATTCAGATTTTCATTTTCTAAAATCGGGGGAAACCTTTTTAGATGATTTTAATTAGGGGTGTGCAACCAGATCAGATTTACTTGGGAATCAGACCGAACCATCCGAAAATAGATCCGAAACCAGTTCCTATTTGAGTCGATTTCGTTTTTTTGGAACCAGTTTGGTTTCCGGTTCCAAGTGATTGTTGGAGTTAGCGAATATTTCGGGGACTCCTGTTTCTCATATCAGGAATGCCCACGTGAGTTTAGGAAAATCGAAGTATGAACTGATGACATGTGACTCTTGTATTCGTATGAGAGATCATTGAAACGAGTGACTGTGGTTGAAAACCTAAATATCATAGTGGAATCCCTTTGTAGGACATAGTCTTAATTTGGGGTGAACCTGAATAAACTTACATGTCAATTTTTTTATTATTTATTATCTGTATGATTGTTCTGATTCTGTTTAGATATAACTCATCAGTGACGACTTACTTGGGAACCAGACCGATTAGTCTGGTATCGGTACCGATTTTTAGCTTGTGTTGAAAAAAAACCCTTGCTCACTAAACTTGGTCATCTCACCTCTCTCTCTCTCTCTCTCTCTCTCTCTCTCTCTCTCTCTCTCTCTCTCAGCAGCAAGACAGCAACTAATATCGTCGCCAGTTGGAACCATCAAGGTCTTGGCGTTCAACGATGTGGATCTCCTGAGAACGCCGGCTATCATGAAAGTCTTGGCGTTCGCCTCCATCTCCTGGGTCTTCTTCTACTTGGGCAAACACTGGTCCGAGTCCGACGATTATGGCCAGCACATCTTCTTCTCCTTACCTCCTCCTCCCCCACCTCCGTTGGCGATCACGAGGTTCAGGATCGTGGACGAAAATGGGATGATGACCGACAACTTCGAGGTAGGGGAGCTTGATCCGGAGTTTGTGGACGAGGGGACGAATAATGCGATTGAGATTGAGATTGAGATTGAAGGGACCGAAGGTGAGAAGAATGGGATGAACGTTCGGGTTCAGAAGTATGAGTTTTTTGCCCGGAGAGTATGAGCGAGTACATGCCTTGTTTGGACAATGTGGAGGGCATCCAAAGGTTGAATTCGACGGAGAGAGGCGAGAGGTTTGAGCGGGCATTACCCGGAGACAGATAAGGGGTTGAGTTGCTTGGTTCCGCCTCCGGAAGGGTACCAGCCTCCAATTTCTATAATGGAAAAAATGAAATCAGACAATGGAACAAAAGAAAAACAGGTTCTTAGGAAAGGTTCGGAACCGGACCGAAAAAAATAGAGTATTTTCTAAAATAGGTATTAGGGCAAAAATAATGGATTTCAAATTTCAAAAATTAAGAACCGGTTATAATAAAATAAGTTTAATTGGAATTCACTCACCTTGAAATCGATTACCCTTAATTTTAACGCGTAAGTCGTCACGTGAAAAAGTGAAACGTTTTCATTTACCGATAATCCAATGGCCACGTCAGCATATCCGTACATATGTCCAACTAAAGTGGAAAAAAAATTCAAAATTTAGGTACTCCATCTCACTCAAAAAACTCTAATAAAGAGCCAGATTTAAATTAAATCTCTCCGTTCTTAACTTGCTCGGACACCATAACGACCACCGGCGACGGTGTCTCTCTCGTGGCGACGACGATCTTAGCTTTCGCTAAGCCCCGCCGCCCTCCGTCCTCATTTCTCTCACTTCGAACTTTCGCTTTATCCAAAAGCCCAAACGACTCCCCCCGCCCCTCCCCTCCTCCCTCAAATGCTCACCGCGCTCTCCGCTCCCCGCTCCCGCCTCTTCCTCCCCACTCCTCCGCCGCCGCGCCAGCCCCCCGCCGCCTCCGCCGTCGCCTCCCCCGGGCCGCAGAAGAAGGCCCGGGGGAGGGGGAGGCGGAGGAAGCAGCCGCCGCCGGAGCAGCAGCAGCTCGCCCCCGGCGGCGGCGGCGGCGATGGCGGCGGCTCCGGCCCCGCCTCTCCCGCCTATGTCATGGCCTCGGCCTCCGCCGCCGAGAAGGCCCTCCGCCTCGCCTTCATGGAGGAGCTGACGACCGCGCCCGGGACGGGGACGCCGCCGGCGTGTCCGGAGTGATCTACGACATGGTCGCCGCGGGGTTGAGCCCCGGGCCCCGGTCGTTCCACGGACTCGTTGTCTCGCACGTGCTCAACGGTGACGCGGAGGGCGCGGTAATGCACAATTGGAGCTCAAAATGCTAGGACGTTAATCTTAGACCCATTTTGGTTCGGCAGATAGAAAGATCGTCCCCTTGCTGCCCCCTAATGTGTAGCAAGAACTGAGTCTCGAAGCTGTTTAATCGCAGAAATTGGTCTTGCTTTTGGTGCTAGAGTTGGTCTGTTGTGTGTGACAATGGCGCGTTGTTGGTTTGAATGCAGATGCACTCGCTGAGGAGGGAGCTCAGTGCGGGGCTTAGACCGGTGCATGAGACGTTTATTTCGTTGATTAGGTTGTTTGGTTCCAAAGGATACTCGAGCAGAGGAATGGAGATTCTTGCGGCGATGGAGAAATTGAACTACGATATACGCCAGGCGTGGATAGTTCTTGTTGGTACTTATTCAAGTTTTTGTTTTGTGCATCGGGTTGCGTGTGCTTATGTGTATGAGTGCTGTATTCTTTTGCGCGAGTGTAATGATTTCTGTTTTTTTAACTTTCGGACAGAGGAGCTCATCAGGAACAAGCATCTGGAGGATGCTAATGATGTTTTCCTGAAGGGAGCGAAAGGCGGTTTGAGAGCTACAGATGAGCTCTATGATCTTCTAATTCAAGAAGACTGTAAAGTTGGGGACCATTCTAACGCTTTGGAAATTTGTTACGAAATGGAGGCAGCAGGAAGAATGGCCACAACTTTCCATTTCAATTGTCTTCTTAGCGTTCAGGTTTGCCCTGATTCTTTATGAGTCTAATTCTGCAATCTGACACATTAATGATTTAAACAACAGGTTTTATGTGCATAGGATTTGTCTGTTGTATGTTTCTAATCATGTCTTGGTTTTTGGAATAGTTTCTAGGGCTTAATAAGCTTGGTGAATCAATAATTTCTAGGGCTTAATAGCTTTGGAAAAGCACACTTTACGTGAATGTATGCCTATGTGCTTCTAAGAGCTTGTTTGGTATGGCTGTGGTTCATTTGTAGCTACAATGTGAAGTGCTGCTAGTTTTGCATTTGGTGATAGATGTTGCAAAGCTGTAACACCTCAAAGCTGGGTGAGACAGCTCGCAAAAAACTATTGTAAGCTGTTGTAGCTTTAGAGGTGCCGCTGCTGTTGAGGTGTTTGCCAAACACCTTTAAATAGCTCAATTGCTGCAACATTCATTTTTGTAGCTGAAGCTGCCACAAGAAAGCCGTGTCAAACAACCTTAAAGCCTAATTGTGATGTGCACCAGATCATGAAATCTCTTTCTTATTGTAGAATAGTACGTTATGACAAGCTTGTATGTTGAGCTTATTATTAGAATCTTGTATGATATTTTTTTTATTCCTTTTTTTGAAGACTTCGCTATACTGATAGCATCTCTATCTGTTGATTAGGCTACTTGCGGGATACCAGAAATAGCTTTTGCCACGTTCGAGAACATGGAATATGGAGAAGGTCTCATTCTGTTCTCCCCTGATTGTTTCTGTGTTTGTTTGACAATTCTCTCCATAAGTTTTGTAAGTTATTGAATAGTCTCCTGATTGGCCAGTATCAGAGAGACCTAGGTGTACCTCGCATTTCTTTTTCTACTGCTTGTGAATTATAACATCTTAATGTGTACTACTGTTGAACCCCAAGCTATAGATGATTTTATTGTCTTACTCCATAAGTATTCTAAAAGACAGATTGATTTTTGGATGTTAAACATGGTGCATAAAATCTTCTAAGATATAGAAAATCATTATGATATTTTGGTCTAATCAATTCTTGTTATAATTTTATTCCGGATGTTAGCAAGTAGGCATGAAATACTACATACGCATGCACGCTTGTGCAAATATACCCAAATCATATTTATTTAAGTAGTCGATGTATAGATGGTTTAGCAATATGAATTTCAACTAAGCCAAAAAGAAATTGCAGTTCCAAGTCAAATGGCATATACAATAATTTTGGTGTTTTTTATGTTTCAGAATAAATTATTGCTTTTAACTTTTTGATAATTATTAGATTCAGTTCGAAATTCAATGGTAGTCATTTGTTAGCTTTCCCCTTCCCTTCACCTCATTAATGAACATGGAGGTGCATTTTGAATTTTATGAAGTTAATCAGATTTCTAATTTTTGTCATGTCCCAAGATATGTGTTAACAATATACTTTTGTCATTTATTTTGTTGTGTGTACTCCCATGTGTATTCACCTAGTCATCAAACATGTGGACTACGAAAACTTGCTGAAGTAGATATTCTTAGCTGCTCTCGGTCTTCATTGTCAAAATTTCGTTGACCTACCTAGTTTAAGTCGTGTATGTGCTTAATTAAATGTCGGTCTTGGGACAACGATGTGTGACCGTCAGAATTTATTGTGATAATGTATTTTCTGTTCATAGACGTTTGGATAGCAATAATTCTTGGTTTTGCTTCTCTTTTTTCTAAAATTACTTGGATGGAAAGGAAATGGAATAGAAATTTTTCTTTAGACGGTTGAAGTGAAGTCTTTGGACTGCAACTTAATATGTTTCTTTCAACTTTCTTGGTTAACAGATTTTATGAAACCTGATACTGAGAGCTATAATTGGGTCATCCAAGCATATACTAGAGCTGAATCCTATGACAGGTAGAGTTCCGGTGAGCTTTGAAGATGTGGCTTTTCATTATGATGACAATAGCTTTTTGAAAGCTGATATTTATGCTCCATGTGTGTTTGATCTGAAAAAGAGCAGTTTGAAGAGCAGTTGGAAGTTGCTATAGGTTCACCCAACTCTTTTCTTCATATAAGTCATATCTTAACTAAATCTCACCTTCATGAATAGTTTCCATCTTGCCATAGTTGCTAGTTTAACTCGTGAATTCCCATCATGGTTTCTCCTCCCATAGGGCTTCACTTTCATGAATCTTTACCATGATTTTTTCTCTGGCCTCTGAATCCTTACCACAAGTACTTATCCCATTGTTCGTCCTAAAGTTATTGTAGGTTTATTTGGTGAGGTAAAATCACAACCGTGGTAATACCCCTGTCAAAAATTTGACAAATGCGTTTATGGATCTTACTTAAATTTACTTGTTGTTCTATTACTATTAAGAGATACTATGAGAAGTACTTATCTGGTGTGCACCTTGACAAGAAAATTAAGGGATGAATTGTGAACTATATTTCTGTTTCCTTTTCATTTGTCCTTTTTCTTTAGTGATACACTATCAAGGCTTTTGTATTTTGATCAGTTTGCTGCAAACTGCAAAGCCTGGAAGAGGCTTTTTCGGTAAAAAAGAAGTTCCTTTTGTACGGCGTGTGTTTAGTCCAAGTATTTGACTATTGGTCAGCGCAAATTTTTGCCAAGATGTTCACAAGTTTAGTCATTGATCTGCCCTCCTATTTTTTCCGTTTTGTCGAAAGTTGCATCATACGCGACCAGTATTGAGCATGGGTTGTTCTGGTGAAATGCAACATGTCCAGTATTTTGCACTGTAAAGTGTGAATGGAGGTCATGTTGCTGAGTTCTATTCACTGCACTTCTTTTATTGTGGAATGTGGTGAATGCTTCAACTATTTCTTAT
The DNA here is from genome assembly GCA_024733475.1 of Syzygium grande. Classification (NCBI taxonomy): domain Eukaryota; kingdom Viridiplantae; phylum Streptophyta; class Magnoliopsida; order Myrtales; family Myrtaceae; genus Syzygium; species Syzygium grande. Next base: position 26,767,465 of record JAMXDD010000007.1, read on the forward strand.
CTCAACATCCGGATGTTGGTGATCATCTGCTATATTTCGGTCCTTAGATAATTATATTGTGCAGACATGCTTCTTTCATCAGATTGGTTTCCTTGTTATTTGTAGAGTACAGGATGTTGCTGAATTACTTGGCATGATGGTTGAAGACCACAAGAGGTTGCAGCCGAATGTGAGAACTCATGCGTAAGGACACCTATAGTGATCTTCTTTGATACAAGTCATCTGAATAGCATAACTTTTTGTTATGCTACCAAAACATGCTGTACTGGAGCATTGCAGTCATATAAATACGGGGTTTGACATATGATGCTAACTGCCAACTTTGTTGTTCTTTACATGCTTAATCATATAAGACTATCTTGACATTTTAGATGAAGTTATGGACTGGTTGTTTGTGTGACTGTATAATCCTTACATCTGTTTTTTCTTTTTTTCTTATAATTTATGGAAGGCATACCTAGTCTTACAGTGGAACTGTTTGATAATCTTTGTTATTATTTTTTCTCTGATATCTGGACCTCTATGTTAAAGTCTGTGATCTCACATTGGTTGTTGGCATCACATGCATTTAGTCTCTCTCCACTTACCAACTTAAGCTTTTGAGTTTTACTTGCAACTTTAATACAATTTCAGTCCAATTTGCATGTGTAGGGCTCTTATACGCATATATTCTCCGTCCGCCTAGAATTTTAAAATTTTTTACTGGAAATTTTAACACTTCAAATATGATCTTTACTACAAATACATCAAGCAATGTAGTATGATTATGTCGGAAGTGAGGAAGCTCAAAGTGGTCACTCTAATATATCTGTCTTACCTTTGATATGCTTCAATGCATAGGTTGTTGGTGGAATGCTTTACCAAATACTGTGTAGTGCGGGAGGCAATTCGGCATTTCCGTGCTCTGAAAAACTTTGAAGGAGGCACAAAAGTTTTGCATAATGAAGGGAATTTTGGAGATCCTTTGTCCTTATACCTCCGAGCTTTATGTCGAGAAGGTTAATTATTTAGCAGGATTAATGTATTGTGTTTTGTTTACTAACTTTTAGATGAAAATTCTCTTAGAATCTTTATGAATAATAAGTTTCTGAATTTCTGCCACTTCAGTCTGCATTGTAAGTTATGTTTCTTTCTTTAGATCATTTTTTGATCTTCTTCTCATGCTCTATAGCTTTTACCTGTGATGAGTATCGCCTGTGATCATTCAAAATGAGGGACAGCATAGAGGTTATTCTTTTGCTTTTGGAGCAGAAGTCTTTTGTTGGTTCTTACTATAAATGGTTGTTATATACTGACATTAGGATGGGAGTATATGGGTTTGATTGGTTTTTTAATCATGTGGGATGTGTGAATCTCTCGACCAATTGCATTAGTTCTGTCTAAATGCAAAATCAATTATTTAGGAGAACTCTGCATTCAAGAGGTTATACGTAAAGCCATTCTTTTGTTGTGTGCTGGCCTTGGATGAGTGTCTATATTAGGAAAGAAACTTTAAACTCAGCTAGTTCTTGAAATTAGGAGGATCCTTGAAGTTGACTGTACCAGATACTGTGGGTGTTGGGTCCGATAAAAGGAATGGATTAGTTGAGCCATCCAAACTTATGTGATCATGATACCTGTTGTACTTCCAGATCAGCAGGAAGATATGATATTATACTTTTTTTGTACTTGTTTCTCAAACTGAGGCTTGAGTATTGACCGTTGTTGTCCGATTTTAGATTGAAATAATGACCGCGAGGTACTGTGTTTCATTTGTAACCTTGTCCATGTAAAATTGTAGGCAGTGTTTCCAATTTAATGAACTGTGAATGCATGTAAATTGCGAGGGCTTTGAGGTTGTAATTTTTAGCTGCGTTTACCTGTATTTGCCGCTTTTCTTTTTGGTTTTGCCATAGTTTGCAGACTTGCTTGATATGGAACCATCTTATAATTGCCCAAAAATATTGGCATCGGAATCTTAAGTATAATTAGATCACGTTCTATTGTGATCTACTCAGTCTTTCCTTTATTTGCTACATTCTAAATTCAGGAAGAGTCGTTGAATTGCTGGAAGCATTGGAGGCAATGGCCAAAGATAACCAACCGATTCCACCTCGAGCTATGATCTTAAGCAGAAAATACCGAACCCTTGTTAGCTCTTGGATTGAACCTCTACAAGAAGAAGCTGAACTTGGATACCAGATTGATTACATTGCTAGGTGTGTTTCTCAACTCATATATTAGAAAAGCCGCATTATGTCAATTGTGCTATTTTTTCCCTTTGATAATTCATTAAAATTTTAGTTTGGTCGCCATAAGTTTGTTATTTGGCAAACTGCCAGTGTAGTCAAAAGCGAAAAAGTGCACTTAAGGCGTTAAGGCCTTAAAACGCCTGAGGTGTAAAGTGCAGAGATAGTGCACGTCTGGGAGCTGGGTGCAATAACTCAAGTTGGTAACTAACATATACAAGTTTCACAGTATAAATTGTGTGAGAAAATTACAATACGAATAGAATGATTATGATTATTCTTAGAACATAACATACAAATTGAAGCAGGGAGAGAGAAGAACACAAAAAAAGAAAATTTAAGTTGGAACCAACAAAAATTCCACAGAGAGAGAGAGAGAGAGAGAGAGAGAGAGAGTCGAATAACTTTTTTTTTTGAAAAAAAAAACAGTGACTTGGTATCCTGCAACTCTAGTCCTTTATCTGATGATGGCATTTTTAATGAGAGAGGAAATTGACAAGACTTTTATCAGCGAAGGTCTGAACAGTGTTTAAGACTAAGTAATACCTGTTGCGGGGATCCAGTTTGTCTAACCTTGTAAAAATGGCTGAAAGAGTTTTTGTTGAAAAGAAACCATTCTGGCATTTCTAAAGCCTAAGGTTTTAACAACTAAAACTATTGTACCCGCACTTGATACGTTAAGCATAGAAGGTGTGTTCCTGATTGAAAACGTGTCACCTTGACATCCAAGAGGCAAAACTCCATTACCACACCTTGCTTCAGCACCTATGGATACACCTCAAACGCCTTTGACTACACTGCAAATAGGAGCAAAAAGTAAGGCATTCATATCGTATGCTTTGATTTAATTTTTACTATGTTATCATAACCATGGGGCTCTTTAATAGTATGCTACATAAAACAAAAGAAGGATGTTGGGCTAGTGGTGCGATGATAATAATTTTTCAAATTACCTTGTGATTTAACCTTTGCTGAAAAATGTCTTAATGCTTAAGTAATTCTTCCCCATTAAATCAGGTATGTGGCTGAGGGTGGGCTTACTGGTGAACGCAAGCGCTGGGTTCCACGAAGAGGAAAGACCCCTTTGGATCCCGATGTGGCTGGATTCATATATTCCAACCCTATGGAAACCTCCTTCAAACGAAGATGTCTGGAGGATTGGAGAATGCACCATAGGAAGCTTTTGAAAACCTTGCAGTATGAAGGACTCACAGCTCTAGGCAATGCTTCTGAATATGATTATATTAGAGTGGAGGAGAGACTAAGAAAGATTATAAAGGGTCCTGATCAAAATGTTTTGAAACCTAAGGCTGCCAGTAAGATGACAGTATCTGAATTAAAGGAAGAATTAGAGGCTCAAGATCTGCCAACAGATGGAACCAGAAATGTTCTTTATCAGCGTGTGCAGAAAGCAAGGAGGATAAACCGTTCACGTGGACGCCCCCTTTGGGTTCCTCCTGTGGAGGAGGAAGAGGAGGAGGTTGACAATTTACTAGTTTTCTTGTTGTCTGTATTGGTTTTATAAATTGCTTACACGTGTGGGCATGACTGTCTTGTCTTCAGTACAGTTCCCATTTTTGCTGGATAGTTGAATTTACCTTGGTGTTGTTGGCTTCTATTTCTGTCTTAGGTTGATGAAGAGCTGGATGAACTTATTTCTAGGATCAAGCTAGAGGAAGGAAATACAGAGTTCTGGAAACGCCGATTTCTTGGAGAAGGAATGGATAGGAGTCAGGGAAAAACCACAGAGGTGGAGCAAGTAGAAGTTTCAGATTTACTGGATGATGTTGATGCTGCAGAAGATGCTGTAAAGGATGTTGAAGATGAAGAAGGTGATGAGGAGGAGGAAGTTGAACAAACCGAAGCCGAGAGTCCAGATGGAGAGAGGGTAAAGGACAAGGAAGCTGAAGCGAAAAAGCCGCTTCAAATGATTGGTGTCCAGTTACTTAAAGATTCTGATCAAACAACTACCTCAACAAAAAAATCGCGAAGAAGGGCTTCTCGAGCATCTGTGGAGGTAGATATTGTCTGATCTGTGCTCATTGTTGTCTCTTTACTTCATTTTCTGGTCCAAAGAATTTAGACATCGTGTAAGTGATGACAATAATAACTTTATGTAGTCCTTGAAAAGGTAAAAATAATAAGGGAACTTTTGCTCGACTTGTGCATTAATTAACTTGGTCAAAGTCTGTATTCAAATTAGGGACATAGGTAGGTCAAACTCTGCATTTGAATTTGTCAAACTCTGTTATTGGCTTTTGCCTGCTCTCTTTTCCTGATTATTGCGGTTGGATCTTACGATCTAATGGGCCTTGTTTATGCTTTTTGTTCAATACCTAAGGTGAGTTCTTGAAATGATTACACTCTAGCTACAATTCTTATTCGAAATAAAATTATGCTGATGTGGTTGTACTTGGTATCTTTTTGCGTAATCCTGTTTTGCATGGCGAGAACCATTAAACTCAATCTATTGGTTGTACTGTTATTCATGCAGGACGACAAGGATGATGATTGGTTTCCTGAGGACATAGTTGAGGCATTTAAGGAACTGCGGGAAAGGAAAGTTTTTGATGTGTCAGATATGTATACAATAGCTGATGCTTGGGGTTGGACATGGGAGAGGGAGTTGAAGAACAGGCCACCTCAGAGGTGGTCTCAGGAATGGGAAGTGGAGTTGGCAATGAGAATAATGCAAAAGGCATGTTCACTGTCTCTTGTACTTGGCTCTTCTGTTCTTTCAATAGTAAAAGCTTTCCTTTATGCCAGATTATGCTTCTCTGTCCTGATTTTTCTTGTTAATTTCCTAGCATCATTTGAAAGGTTTTAGTTAGCTAGCTAAACTGCTTCCCCTTTCCTCTTAATTTAGGGGCTACTTTAATCTACTTCCCTTGAGCCATCTATTTGTAGAGCAGTTACTGAAAAAATTTGAGTAGCTTATAGAACATTACTTTGATTGAAAGTGCTTTTAAGTATGATCACCTTTAATTACTTGGCCTTTGAATGCTAAAGTTGAGCAGTTCCGATGCACTTTATAAACTAGTTTTTTATTAATAATCAATGCATCTAAGTTCCCTCAATGATATAATAGCTTGGAAAATTTGACAAATGTGCAATTAGATCATTTTATTGTAAGTTAAAATATGCTGTGAGTAGTAGTGTCATCAATGGTTTTCTGTTCTTGAAAGAATTTGAATGAAGGTTGCTGGTAGGTCAATAATATCAAGAATATCTTAGGCCCTATACAAAAGCTATTGGCAGTTGCATTGAAACTCATTACAGGATGGGGTAAGGAACTTAGCATGTGCTGCTGTTGGCTGAACCTTCTCAAGATGTTGAGACTTGCTAATTTGGAAAACAAATTTTAGTTGACATCTGGATTCTTCTGGCGACAACCTCTCTCTCTCTCTCTCTCTCTCTCTCTAGAAAGGGACACTACAAAACCAACATCATAGACTTGTCAGTTAGCTAATATGTGTTGTAAACATGAGTTGGGTTCATCCATTAACCAGTATAAGTTATTTGGAAGTGTTGAAGAATTTAATGACTTCAGATTTTCATGTCAAATAGTAAGAAAATTATTGCAAAAACCAATAGTAAGGAAAATTCTGGAAACTCTCATAACTCTTCTCTCCCAAGAATTTGATTGGTAAATTGAAATATTTTTCAGGTATTAGAATTGGGTGGGCAACCCACTATTGGGGATTGTGCCATGATACTTCGTGCAGCTATGAGGGCTCCTCTGCCATCGGCTTTCTTGAAGATCCTACAAACTACACATAGTCTTGGTTTTGTGTTTGGGAGGTATTGGATTCTCATTACCTTGTTGTATCACGATATAAAAGTTTCATTTTCATCTGTATTGGTTCTTGGCCTGCCATGATCTGAAAGCTTTATCCATTATGCTGCTGCATACTCTGCCCCTTCTCGTCACTTTTGAGAAAGGGTCTCCAATTCAATATGATCAGCTTTTTGTAAGTCTAATGTGAAAGCATTTTTGTGTATCATTCTGATGTGGTGCCATTGCTTGTCTTGATGTAGAGCATGGTATATTTTATTCATGAAGTACCAATGCATTCAAAATCATAAATCTCTTGAAAGTATATTGAAATGGATGTCTTAAATCAATCATGTTTGGGTTTCGTGGCCTTTTTTGGAATTTTAGCTACTTGACATGTGGGATACTGGCTCAATACTTTTCAGATTTTAGGTTCGAGATTAACTAGGATTAAAAGAATAGTTGATTTTTCTCTGCATATTTACCATCCATGGTATTCAGGGGAGCAGAAAGTGTACATGTTTGTATTTTTGTCAGGAAAACACGTGAGCATGTTAAACACTACCACGTTCCGTGCTTCTTTTAGTAGGAAATAATTCGAAATATGCTTTTCTTCTGTGAACTTGCATGATGAAATCCTGCTGAGTGTGTGGAACTATCATGGATGCTTAGAAACTTGAAGTAGTAGAAGAGTCTATAATTTCACCTTACAAAAAATGGTTTCCCTCTCCTTTTGCAGTCCTCTATATGATGAAATCATCTCACTGTGTCTTGATCTTGGAGAATTGGATGCTGCGGTAGCCATAGTTGCAGACATGGAGACTGCTGGAATAGCCGTGCCTGATCACACCTTGGACAGGGTCATTTCTGCACAGCAAGGTGTCGATAGTGTCACCGATGATGTACCAGAATAACTGTCCTTGTCTGTTCATCTCCTTGCAGCATTGCATTCGAGGGTTATTGGAAATTTGTATCAGGGTACCCACGAGTGCTCCAGATACTTGAATGTCAGGCTTGAGATTATCGACAAAGCTGATTGCCCGGATGAAGCTGATTTTTGTCACAATGAAGATGATTACAAGCGAGGTTCCAAGGTATGTTTACATTCAATCCAAGGACTTTGCCGGAAAGAAAGGGACCTCGAAATACTGATGAGACTCATTAGAGAGATGAAATCTGATTGTACATACCCTAGTCTAGTAGTTTTTTTTTTTGTTGATCGGATAGTCTAGTAGTTGAATGGGGTCATTTTGGTAGTAGATATGTTCATGTATTATTTATTGGATTCAGAGTTGTTTCTTGTACAGCCCGTAAACGAGCGGAATTGTCTCATTTTCTGTGCTCATCTCAAATGTCATCGAGGAGAACTTTTCCGATAGTAGACGAAAATGCAATAGAGGCCTCTTGTGCTCGTTTGTCATTGTAGAGATAGTTTTTCAGGAGACACACTGACTCGCAAATTTGTTCGGCGGTTTGATGATTTCAGCAAATCGTGGTTTTACCTGGTATTAACAAAAGAACTATCTTACATTCTCACCCCCCATCTTCTCTTTGAATGTCGAATGACAAACATGTTTACCGCTTGAAGCATCCCTCGGCGCTACCGTGCCTTGTTTAAATTGGAACTCGCTAGAATTCTGAAGTGACGTTCCGGTTTAGAGTGACCGAATGGTCCGGAGGCCGTGGGGCCGGGGGAAGGAAATAACCTTTCGAAAGGACATCATAATCTCTGCTTCATGTCGAAGCAATTGCATTGGCATTTATTAGTGCTCTATGAGTTCAAATGATTCGATTGACTTGCCTTTGAAGCAAAGAGCAGAAGAGATTTGTCTTGCCTTGCATCTCAAATTTCCACTAATTTCACATGCTTTCATTGTTAAATAGCACAATCCGACTTATTATATTCTTTCATTTTAGATTTTATTTAAAAAAAACACTTTTTGAAATGATTTATGCTGTACAGTTTTTCTTGCCATAGAGGATCTGACTAATTACAAAATGTGCAAAGCAGTGTAAATATAATCTCTGTCAATGGTTATAAATAGATGGTAGCAAAAAAATGGGTATAAGCAATATCAATAAGATGCATGCTGTGCATGATGCTAATGCTCAAAAATTAATTTTTTTAGCTATAGAAATGGACATGCACCATGGAAACACTATGTTCTTTTTGTATAAAATCAATAATCTGATATGATCTTTTGGTCCATGTGACATGAACTGTCAATAAAGCGTATCAATTTGTATGATTGACAATATGAATCATTCGCGAATTTATTGTTTGAATACTAGCCCGTGCATATCACATGAAATCCTTACTAGAGTTAAACTAATATATATAAATCAAATATGGGAAAATGAAAAGATGTTGACTATATCCCTTGATTCATATTGAAAAGGCAAAAAAAATTAATTGGTTTCTTAGGGTGACCACCCTTTTTTCCTAAAACAAATTGTATGTACTTCCATAGTTTGTCCTTTGTTTAGCCCCAAACACATGGTTTTTCAAATATATATATACATACTGACATATAGATTAATGCCTTATTTTTTCTAATTTAAGAAATTACTTTCCAAATTGCAAAATTCTTAAGGAAAAACAAAAGGTAGAAAAATTGATCATCAAGTGCACCCAAAAAAAGAAAAAAAAGAAAATCATAATAAAGTTTTACAAACCGTTGGATTTTCTTCCTGATCCCAGGCACCAACCTCGCTAAACGCTCTGTCCGTTTCAGACAGCGGAGCCGAGTCAGCTCAGTTCCTCGCTCCGACTCGCCGGCGAGTCGCGATCCCACTCCCCCCCTCTGCTCTCACCAGTCCATAATCTTCACGTCGTCGTCGTCGTCGGCGTCGTCTTCAACCTCCGGTTTCCATCGCATTCGCATTGCGACCGGCGAGAAAATCTCGCCCGGCTGTGAGCTGGATTCGGCGCTCCAATGGCGGTCCCCGTGGAAGAAGCCATCGCTGCTCTCTCCACATTCTCTCTCGAGGTGAACTTTCTTGTACCCTTTTAGCTTCCCCTGCGAAATTCGTATCTGGGTGTCGCTGTTGTAGTCGTCGCCTCGCGGAATGCGATCGGAGTTCGGGATTTTTGTTTCGCAGGACGAGCAGCCGGAGATTCAGGGACCGGCCATCTGGGTGTCCGCCGAGCCCGGCGCCACCAACAGCCCCATCGGTACGTGAGAGACTCGGACCCGCTAGGACTTTGAGATTTGGATGCGTGATGCGTGCGTGCGTGCGTCGAATTCGTTCGCGCGTTTTTTTTTTTTTTTTGGGTTTTTGCTTGATGAAATCGTTGGGAGTGTCTGTTGTGGACTGGCAAGTGATGCGGTGGCTTCCTCTCTCGCAGAATACAGCGATGTTTCGGCGTACCGGTTATCTCTGTCCGAAGACACGAAAGCTCTCAATCAGCTGGTGCGTGGACCTTTCATGTTTTCTTTTTCCCTTTTCCCGGTTTCGTCGTCTATTTGCGTTAGCTCTTTCGAGTGCACTGTAAAGTTTGCAGATTTATCTACGACAGAAGAAGTTTGCCGGGTCGATTTGTCCGGTCACGCTGATTCTTTCGGACAAATTTTGTTTCTCGACATTCGGAAAAACTAGTAATGTCGTTAGCTGTGCACTTTCTAATTGTGGAAATTGGAACCGTTTGCAGAACGCTCTTATTCAGGAGGGGAAAGAGATGGCTTCGGTGCTCTACACGTATCGCAGCTGTGTGAAGGCACTTCCTCAGGTTGGTTTTTCCTTTCCATTTTGAAATCTGCGGGACATCTTTGCTGTTTTAGACAGTAGTAGTACTCAATTGTGTTCTTAGTAGCATCATATGAGTAATTGTGTTGACATAAAGTAATATGGAGACACATGTTCGTGGTTCTCATATGGTGCTGCCAGAAAATCCACATTTGGACTGGGAAGCGGGGAAATTCTTGTTCTATCAAACTGGCTTTTCTAGATTTCTTATCAAATATTTTGGGTTATATTATGAGGTTATTTTTGTAGATTGGAGGGAAACGTAGACTTCTTGCAAAGAGCTGAGTTTGATGTCTAAAGATCTACAACGTCCTTAGGGTTATTGTAGTGTTGAGCAATATTGATATTTCCCTTTGTAGAAAGTTAAAATTTGCACAAGCTCCATCTCAAGATAATTGCTTTTCTCTCCAAACGCCTAGGCCTTGTATTGGTTGTTGATGCTTGTGGGAGCAATGGCTTTTTGATGAAGTATTGCATGTGTGTTGAGAGAGGGCTTTGTTTTTTTTTTTTCCTCAAGCATAATGCTCAACTTAGTTTACTGTTAATCTACTCCAACCTCCCGCAACCCCCCTCCCCCCCAAAAAAAAAAAAAAACAGGAAGAAAGAAGCTTGCAAAAAACCTAGATATCACGGAAATGAACTTTGGGGACTTGTAATTGACATAAATACATTTTCTAACTACTGGATGATACTTTAAACAAGTCCCACATTTGTACTGTCTTTTGCAATTGAAGATAATAGTTAGCTTATGCTCTAGACAGAACTTGTTAAAGACAGTCAATGTTGTAATAACATGCAGCTTCCTGAGTCTATGAAGCATAGTCAAGCTGACTTGTATATGGAGACATACCAAGTTCTTGACCTGGAGATGAGTCGACTCCGTGAAATTCAACGGTGGCAATCATCAGCTTCGTCTAAAGTATGACAATTTCTGCCTCACTTGTGGTTGGCTTCACTTGCATATTCCACAGTGTATAACTCTTAAGTTTTAATGCAGCTAGCAGCTGATATGCAGCGTTTTTCCAGGCCAGAGCGACGCATTAATGGCCCCACCATAACTCATCTCTGGTTTTATTTGAATTCCCTCTTTCTTTTACATCTATTCATCCTTTCCTGTCATCTTTTTGAAGTTGTTTGTTCCAATGTTCAGCAGACATCCTCTTCCATAAATGTTGAATATACTGTAAATTGTAGTTCACTTACATATGGAGACCTACTGTTGATATTTTTTGGCAGTTATATGCAGTGGACTGTAACACTTTTCCCGTTGCTTACAATAGGTCTATGTTGAAGTTACTTGATATCTTGGTACAACTTGATCATCTAAAAAATGCAAAAGCAAGCATACCGAATGATTTTTCTTGGTATAAGAGGTAAGGCAACTGATTGTTACTTGATGTTGGTGCTATGTTTAATTAAATTATGTTTGACATTTGGCTTAGCTCTCTCTCTCTCTCTCTCTCATGCTTGTCTGCTTAACTTTTGGATACTTATTAGGCTTATCTCTGTTCATTCTTATTAGCCAAGTTGCGTTTTTCTTGAGGATTCTATTGATAATTGAATTTTTTATGGACCCGTGTTTTCCTGGTTGGACAAAACGTCCTCTTGCCTCCTTGTGATTGGTGGGTTAATGCAAATCACTGCATGCATAGTTAATTAGTACCTAAACAAACAGTATCTTCATCAGACCACCATCATATCAACTACTTGGCCTTTGAGCTCTGTAATCAACTTCCTCACCATCGATAGAGCCCACGCTATCCGAATCTAGGCAGATCTGGATATTGAACACGCTGATTAGCTGCTATGAGATTGATGGATGGTGAGAGAGAGAGAGAGAGAGAGAGAGAGAGAGAGAGAGAGAGAGAGAGAGAGAGAGAGAGAGAGAGAGAGAGAGAGAGAGAGAGAGAGAGAGAGAGAGAGAGAGCTGACGGAGGAGAAAAGAGGTGACGGTGATGGTGGGAGAGTTGTTGGTGCGCTGAGTAGGTGGGAGGCCTTGCAGAAGGGAATGGTAGTGGGGGGCTGCTGATGGCATTGAGGTTAGAGGAAAGACATGGAGATGGAGAGGAGAGAGAGGGGGGCTGACAGATTGTATAAAGTAATTTGGTGTGTGTTTTTTAAGTTAAAGTTAAATGTGCGTGACAGTAAACTGACCAATAAAAAGTTGGGTCAGAGGAATTTTCCTCCAACCTAGCTCATTATTGGTATTGTTGACAGTTTTTGGTTTGTATAAGGTCCCTTAATGCACATGCACATTTCTAGGACAATTTTTTTGAGGCGATTGTTATAGACATACCAATTTTATTTTTCATTTTTCATTTTTTTAGAAGATCATTACAAGAATATGCTATGTAAACGGCAAAAGTGCACATGAAGTCCTAAACCTTGTGTATGTAATGTAATTATGTTCTAAATCTTTGAGTTAGTTCAATTAAGTTCCATAATTTTTCAAAAAGTGCAATCAAGTCCTTGGTTTAGTGTTGTGGTGCAATTTTCCCAGCCAAAAATATTAAATATCTAACCTCCGTCAATTACTTTAGTAGATTACATTCCTTGCTGTTATACGGAGAACTCCAGCCTCTGAAACTTTAAATTGGCAATGATTAACTTTAGTATCTGCCATCCCTAGAGTAAGCATACTAGAGATGGTTAGGCCATGAAATATAGAATTGGTCAAAAGTGGAAGTGGGTGAATGGTTTAACAGTTCACTAGTAAAATATAAATTTTCATACCTTTCATAACATTCTTATAATATATATGCCTTTGCAATCTAGTATAACTTAGTTTAAGAGGTAATAGTAATGGTTGAAGTGGCTTAAAGTAGTGTTTGTTGTTTTGTGCTTCTAGCAAACTAAGTAGATTCAATGCAAAACCAATTGATGGTTAATTCGGCGATGATGTTTGTTTGCTAGAAACATCAATTTTAGAAATGATGCTTTTGTGCATTTTGATCTTATGGCAAGGCTACGAGCATGATTGACATGAAAGTTAAAAATTGGAAGTTTTACTGAAGTCTTTGTAGTTTGAATTTTGACCTCTCATTTTTCTACCGAGTGTCATTTCATAAAAATACTGGACTAGAGAATACCCGTGAATATATGCATCTTTTGACATCTTTGACATGCAAATTACATTCCAGAGATATCTCTTCTTGTTTGCTTTAGAATTTAGATGAATATCTTCCTCTTGGCTATTCTCAAATTTTCAGGACTTTCACACAAGTCAGCATTCAATGGCAAGATGTTGACACAATGAGGGAGGAGTTGGATGATTTGCAGGTACACAATAGTTTGCTCCAAAGCAGGAAATGCTGGCATTACACTGATTAAAAGTCTTGGATGTCAACTTTGTTGCTCCTCATGCATGTTTGCTTCTCCTAACCGGGACTTCGTGCAATGCATTTGTCACAGATTTTCTTAAGCACAAGATGGGCCATCTTATTGAACTTGCACGTCGAGATGTTTCGGGTGAATAAGTATCCTGTCCGTATGACAACTGAATGCACTTATTCTGTATGAAAGAAAATTAATGTGATTTATAAGAACGTATGCATTCTCATATATGTATTCTGTCCTTACATCGTTATGCTGCTGATTGATTGCCGGCAACACCAAAATGTGATTTGCCTCATCAGCTTACTTTTAAATGGTAGTACTATGCATATCTGATTATTTTTGAGGTCCTTAACTCTGACAAGTGTGGAAGATATTCTACAAGTTCTTATTGTTTTTGCTGTTGAGTCATTGGAATTGGATTTTGCTCTTCTTTTTCCTGAGCGGCATATTCTTCTACGAGTTCTGCCTGTCTTAGTCGTGCTGGCAACATCATCCGAGAAGGACAGTGAATCACTGTACAAAAGGGTTAAGATTAACAGACTGATCAATATATTTAAGGTACATTCTCATAATGTTTTTTTACTTTGCAATGAATAGTAAAATTTCAGGACAAAGCAGAACCATGCGATCATCAATAAAATGTTTATTCACTAGAATAGGAGTGGTAAATGTGCATTAGTTATAAATTTTTCATCTAAGATTGTTGATAGTTATTCTAAATTAGTTCTTCCAGTGTGGTGGAAATGATTAATTTTATCATTTTTGTCTTGGCAGAATGATCCGGTAATTCCTGCATTTCCGGACCTTCATCTTTCTCCGGCTGCAATACTGAAAGAATTGTCAAGTTACTTCCAAAAGTTTTCTTCTCAAACTCGTCTTCTCACTCTTCCAGCGCCACATGAGCTCCCTCCGAGGGAAGCACAAGAATATCCTGTCTACCTATTTTAAAGTTGCAATATACTTTTTTGAGTGTTACCATCTTGTTCTCATAGTACTAGTGAACTGATAAGATAACTTGGTCGCATAGAAATCAAAGAGCATTAGTCAGTGAATGCTGCCTTTACACTATCTAATAGGGATTACTACATTAGTCACTCTACTTATATTCTGTTATCTTTAGGTACAGGGGAGATGCTTTATTGGTTTGAATTCAGTTCAGTTAACTCTTATAGGTTTAAGTACTGGGTCTGAGAAAATGAAAATATATGAACCCTCATTTTACATGCAAAAAATTCATGTAGAATCTAAGCTTTCAATTTTTCAGTTACCTGGAAGATTTTCTTTATCCAATTTGTTCATAGAAGTCATACTTCCAGTTCCGGGGCAATATCTATACATACACGACTGCGGAATGAGATGGTGATTTGCAAATGGGGCTTGATAAAACTTTGAATGTATCTTCCCCGTACTCTTTTTTGATTAAAATGCTAAGATCTTTACATCCTTTCTGCTGAGGCTTTTCAATGACTTTGCCTTTTGTTTCTTTTAGATGTACAAAGTCAGCTTGCCCATCATGAGGTAGATCAATATCTAACTTACTCGTTAAGAACTATATAAAAAAGGGTTTAAAGCTACTATAAATGGGTAGCTGAGTGTTAGAAAGTCCAACCTAAAAGCTTAAGCTATTAGGTGGAGGGCGACCACATGAATATAAAGAGCATTTAGGACCCGTTGTCAATTGATGTGGGATAATTCTTCAACACCCCCACTCACGTGCAAGCTGGATTACAAGTAGCACGTGAAATTTTGACATCACATATTCACATGGAATTTTTGCCACGCACATTTGCGAAAGGGATAACATTGGCTCTGATATCATGTTAGAAAGTCTAACCTAAAAGCTTAAGCTATTAGGTGGAGGGAGACCACATGAATATAAAGAGCATTTAGGACCCGTTGTCAATCGATGTGGGATAATTCTTCAACACTGAGCACAATAAGAGATATCATTTTACATAGGAATACATCATGATGCATCTATTATTGCACGGTTGATAGTAAAATCTTTTGCACTTTCTGATTCGGAATTTTAAGTTTTCAGGATTCGTGAAAGACTATTCTGCTTTGAGTGCTTTTCACATAATCACCGAACTTCTGTTTATTTCATTGGTTGCGGTTAGTCTTTTTTGTCATCTTCCAATCATCACTCCATACCCATTGGAAAAACCTGACTAAAAGCTGCAATGGCACCGAGAGAGGAGTCTCCTCCCCTAGAATAAAGTGCCTTGTCATGTCTCCCCTTGTGATTTTGAGTCTTCTTGACAAAGTATTGCATGAGATATATTGGTTATACAAGTATCCTACCTGAACTTAGGCCATTTCTATTTGTGCAGAATATGACCTAGGTATAGACTGAGGCGATAGACCTTACTAGAGCAATGCATCTTAGATTTAACCTTTGGACAGATAAATGTTGTATGTACTGGTAAGCATCATTTTCACCATAGGGTCAAAGATAAAACTACCAACTGGCAGAATCGTCCTATAATCTCGACTCTCAAGACTTATATTGTTATCATAATTGTGTTCTGACTCCACAAAGTCTGGTGTCATCAATAAATTACAGCATGTCAATTTTATAATAGGAGAGTTGGCCACCCAATTTCACTTATATCTGCATTGTGGCAGCACTAGTGTTGCCAGAGCTTGGGCAATAATAAAACAATGTCATGCACTGTTCAGAAATTTTCTTTCTTCTTTCAAGGAAAAAATTGTTAGAAAATAATATCATCCTGCCAACTTGCTGTGATAACTCCTTGACATGGGCCACTTATCAGCGCCAGTATCTGATTGTTAATCACATTGGAGCCATTCGTGCTGAGCATGATGATTTCTCAATTCGTTTTGCTTCATCTGTGAATCAGGTATTCTTCTTCATACATATGCAGATGGATAGTTTCTCTACATGCTTAAGGTGCAAATTTTGATTTAAATTCTGCTTGTCTATGTTTTGCTAGCTTTTGTTGTTGAAGTCAACGGAAAGCGCCGATGCTGAATGGTGCAAAGAGGTAAAGGGGAATGTGTATGATATGGTAGTGGAAGGATTTCAGCTCTTAAGCAGATGGACTACACGTATATGGGAACAATGTGCATGGAAATTTTCTCGGCCCTGCAAGGATGCGGTTTCACTAGAAGCAAATGAACCTTTAGGATCATGTTCTGACTATGAAAAGGTACTATATCTAGTGTTTTGAGCATTATCATTATTATGGAGTTCCTGTTAGTCTGCATTTTGTTTTATTTGCTCCCTTCTGTGCGGAGATAGCTGCTAATATTGGTCAGTGGGTAGGAGACTATTGGCTTCACTCGCGGCTGAATGTATAAAGCCTTGTCCAGTTAACTTTTCTTCTATTTGATCACTAAAATTAAAATTTCATTAAGGAGGGCCACAAGACTATCAACCCATGAACAAACTGAAGCGTTCAGAAAAAAAAAATCATGAAGATGAGAGATTCATCAATGTTAATTAAACCCTGTGTGCCAAATCTACCTAGCGATATACTAAAAAAATGTGCATTATGTCTCAAGCCAACTATTTTATTAAGTCAACAAATTGTCAAACTCCTTTTCCAGCTGGATAACAGTATCAAATCGGATTCTCATCATCAAGGTGAAGTTACCCTTCCGTTCTAGTGGCACTTTCCTGTTTCAGTCACATAGTAGGAAAATGACCTGTTGTTGAGTTGATGCTAGTTTTGTAAAGAACCAAACCAAGTTGATCCAGCTGCTGGGTGTGTTCAAACTTGATAGTGTTAATTTTTCTTCGAGGCTCTTCTAAAGTTGAGAACAGCCTAGTCTTGGACCTTGACCTGTTTAGCTTTAACTTTTGGTCACTGTTAACTTTGCAGCTGAGAGTGATGATAAACTGTAAACATATTGCTTCATGATAGTGCATATCTGGAATTACATTGCAGGTAGTTCGGTATAATTATAGTGCAGAGGAAAGAAAAGCTCTGGTTGAACTTGTTAGCTACATAAAGAGCACTGCTGCGATGATGCAAAGATGTGATATATTGGTAGCTGATGCTTTATGGGAAACCATACATGCTGAGGTACAAGATTTCGTGCAGAACACTCTAGCCACCATGTTGCGAACAACATTTCGAAAGAAGAAGGACCTATCAAGGTGAACATTTGAGGAGTTCTTGGTTGGTACTTTTGGGAAAATTTTGCTCCTCAGGCTTGTTAAGTGCATGAACATAAGGAAATTTCAAGTTTTTTTACTTTTGAATAAGAGATGCTTCTATTTGCTTGTGATTTCCTTTTCTCCCCGTAATTTGCCAAGCTAATCAAGGCTAGCTTTTCCATGTCTATATGGGAAGGGAGGTTGATTTGTATTAGACAATTTTATAGTTTCTCTGAGAAATATCGTATGGTCAATTGATAAACAGGAAAATATGGAAGTTTCAAAGGATTGGTTGGCTGAGTGTGCAATATAGTATCGATGTCTTAATTTTTATTTCATACCCCGACTAGAAAGCATATCAACTATGAACAAAATATATATTGAATGCATAATATGTGTAGAGCTTTGAAACAAACATAGAGGTTACTGTGGTCATGGAAATTGGACAAGTTGTCAAAAGCTCAGCTATCAGTATTTCCGTAACTTTTTGATGTCATCCTTTATGACATCACTATGTTGTCGTATGTATTCCTAGATGGCTTGTGAAATTGTTATTTTGCTCGATTATATAAGGTTCTTATTTATGCTTTGCTGAAATATCCTTATGTTCTCATCCTTTATTTTGTCTAATTTTTATTTGATAGGATTCTCTCAGACATGAGAACTCTTTCAGCAGACTGGATGGCAAACACAAGCAAGTCCGAGCCAGACTTACAATCGCTACAGCCTGGAGGTGAAGAAAGCAAAGAGAACTTTTTCTGTCCAAGGCCAGTGGCACCAACGGCTTCTCAGGTTTTTCTAAAGCTTTAATCTTTCTCCATTTGTATTATTAATTTGGTGGTTATTCCTTTGTCCCATTTTTTCAGCTTTTGCAGTTATATATATTGATTTATTTGAGTTACTATATGCTCTTTCTTTATGTTTCAGCATGTCATGTATACTTTCTGCTTTGTATTCTTTATATTTGCACATGTGTGTATCTGCATGCATGCGTTTATGTCTGTATCTATCTTATGCTGCCATGTGCGAAGACACTTTGCGCTGAACCTTACAATGTTCTGTAAAGCTCATTTGTAGCTTAGGGTTACAGGTATGAATCCACTTGAGAAACGTGCACTGGGTTGTGTAGTGTGCGTTAAAGCACTGTTAAATGGTATTAGATGGGTCATTAATCAATTTGCTGCTTGTATATGCAGTTGGTAGAGGACGAGTTTTCTAATTTCCCAATGTCACGTTTTTCAGGTCCATTGCCTGCAATTCTTAATCTATGAGGTTGTTTCTGGTGGTAATCTTAGGAAGCCTGGGGGACTCTTTGGTAACAGTGGTTCTGAGATCCCTGTCAATGACATGAAACAGTTGGAGACATTTTTTTACAAGCTTAGCTTTTTCCTGCATATATTGGACTATACAGGTACCATTTCATCTTGTAGGCTTTGTGCTTGATTTTTGTTCGTGGTTGTCAACATTTTAATAATCTGATGGTAAAAGAACTAATCAATGATCTGGCTGGCAATTCTACCAGTTTAATTGCGGCTTCAATCGCATTGTATCAGAGCTTATTCATTTCATCCAGATAGATGTGCTCAAGATCTGTTGTCTCCTATGTTCAGCATGTCTTTTTAATGTATTTTACTTATCCTATAATCCCTCGCAATTTATTGTTTAAAGCTATGGACCGTCACTTTGGGAAAAGTAATGCCTTAAGAGGTGTTCAATGCAGACTGGAAGACTGTCTCACTAACTTCAACTTTACCTCTATAAAGTTGCTAAGAAGCGCATGCTGTCATGGGTAATGGGCAGATCAATTCTGTTTTTCAATTTTGAAATGAACACAATTCACTGTTGATATATATATATATCCAGAGAGAGAGAGAGAGAGAGAGAGAGAGATCTATGTATGGTTTTTTAGACAATAAATACTGCACAATCATTTAAATAATTTAAATAAGTTGAAATAATCACGTAAAGAATCTAAATTTGTCTATACATTGTTTATATAAACAACAAAAAGTTGTATACTGTTTTCTGAAACTTTAGCCTTGAGAAAAAAGTCTCTTTTGTTTAGTACAATTAAATAGTTTCCTCCATAATCTTGAAAGATATGTTGTATGCTAATTTGATCATGTAGCTTTAACTTTTCTAAAATGTAGATGCTAAATATTAACAAATGTGAAATATAATATGGAAAATATTCTTTTAACTTGTTAAAATGATAAAATGTCATCCAGATACCAAATAAGATAATTAAATTGTTTTAGTTATTAAGTTGTTCGGACTAAAGCCTTGATGATATATCTATTTACTCATGTTGCTGTTCAATATATTCCATTATTGACCAAAGGTTAGAAAAAATAGGAGGTGAAAAGACGAATTATATTTGCCTAAAATGGAATACACAATTGGTTCCAAAGTGAGCCGCAAACATATGTTTCGGTTTTCTTGTTTTAGTACTATTTTTAGACAAACAGTTCAATTGCTGCTTCAATTGGACTGTATTAGAGCTCATGCATTTCATCTACAATTTGATGTGCTCAAGATCTTTTTGTCTTTTCTCCTTTCCTCTTTAGTGCATCTTACTTTGCTATAATCCCACGCATTCTAATATGTCTAACTATACGGCATTTGTCACTTTGTGAAAATAGTGTATGTTAGAAAGTCCAACATACAAGCTTAAGCTTCTAGATGAAGGCGTGGTTTAATATTTATGTTAGAAAGTTTAAGCTAATAGGTAGAGTAGACCACATGAATATAAAGAGCAGTTAAGATCTGATGTCAATTGATGTAGTATGATACTTCAACAACTCAATTATTCTAATACTCCCCTCATGCTGAGTCTAGTCTTTTTGCCTAGTACTAAATGTGGACACAGGACCTATTGTCAATCGATGTGGGATAATACTTAAATAATTTAATTATTTTAACATTTCCCCTCACGCGTAGTCTGTTTTTTTTGCCCAGTACTAAGCATAGATATATTTCATTGGAGAGGCAAATTTGGCTTAGACAGATTTGAACTCAGGACCTTCTGCTTTGATGTGAGATTTTAGTGGGATCACTGCCAACTGTTTTAAAAACTTAAGCTGTTAGGTGAAGGAAGACCACATGAATATGAAGAGCATTTAGAACCCATTATCAAGTGATGTAGGAAAATACTTCAACACCCCTCTCATGTGCAGACCGGATTATGAGTGGCCTGTGGAATTTTGACCACGGCATGTGGAATTTGACTAATGGGGGGTGGAGACAGGTTCACGAAAGGGATAGACTGGCTTTGATATCATGTTAGAAAGTCCAATCCAAAAGCTTAAGCTGTTAAATGAAGGTGTGGTTTAATATTTAATGATTCTATCAGTGTATAAGAGGAGTTTAATGCAGACTAGAAGACTGTCTCACTAACTTCAACTTTACCTTCCCTAAAATTATATCACTGATCTCAACAACCAGCATCCCACGGTTTCACTAGCAGATGAAATGGATCGGTATTGTGAATGGAGAAGCTGCCTTAGTGGTAGAGCTATACACTTTATTTCTTTGGTCGAAGTAGAAGTATATACTTACTAGGTGAGAAACTAATGCTTCTATAGGATAGAGAATGCCTCTTGGTCCGGAGTATTTATCTCATGCAAATGTAAGAACCATATTGTTTTCCTCTTTCTTTCTAATATCATTTTTATTATAATGGTTGTTGCTGTTGTTTGGATAACCACATCAATCGCATGGTCAATGTGTAATCCAAATTTTGACCCTTAACTGGCTTTCTAATTCAACAATAAGATTTCTAATTGCACTTCCTGTGTGGGCAAGCCATAACCCCTGATTATTGCCTCCATCAAAGGTAGTTGGTTAGAAGAAGACAGAAGGAAATGAATGTCCTTTGTTGATCGTTCCTTTTTCCCCTCTGTTAACCGTTTCATTTTTTGGATTCCCTAGCTCTATTGATGTCATTTGTGTGATTTCATTCACTTATGGACATGTCAGTATTTCTTTGGACAAATCAACTTTATTTAACAGTTATCAGCAATAATTGTCTACTTGTATTGCTGTAAACAATTCACAGGAAGCATTTGGACAAATTTAACTTATTATTGTTGTGCTGCAGCGACATTGGTGACTCTGAGTGATCTTGGTTTTCTCTGGTTTAGAGAGTTTTACTTGGAGTCTTCTCGTGTTATTCAGGTAAAGTGACAACTTGTGGACACTGGAACATATTTCTCGTGCATTCTCATACTAGAATATCATCCTTGTGCATCTCTGATAGGGAGCCGACGGTGATATCTGAGATCAGGGGATTGTTTTTGGGTCATGAGTTGTGAGAACTTGCCTTTTCTTTTCTTGGTTGGATGTTTATGCTCTCAGAGTTGGTCAAGAAGGTTGCACTACATGCCTTATAATGAAGACAGTCCCTGCAAATAGCAACTATTTATTGATCAAGAAAAACTTTGTTGCAATCATGGTTTATATGAACTCTGTGTCAGAAGATCAACTTTACAATTTTGAAACAAATATTGTAATATTCTGACTTCAAATACAAGATTTGATGCCTGCAGAGTCCTGTATTTATCTCCGGAAGATACAGAGAAATGGCTCCCTAAATATCTTGAAACGAGACGTTTCTAGTACTATTGTCACATGAGCAGTTGACCTAGTGTATTAGTTGTAATTTATCTGTTGGGAACCAGAGGCCAGACTTTTTACATCATTTTTGTCAGTTTGCTTTGGAGAAGAAATTGGTCCATCATCTCTTCACATCTATTCCTGGATTCTACCTGTAATTAACTGGATTCTTGAACATGGGAATTATGAGTGCAGTCAAATATGGACATGAGTCTTTTATTGACTTTTTTTTGGTTTTGTGAGGTGGATGTACTTATGGAACTCTTCAGAAAAAAAATTGAAAACTTGAATTTGTTAAAATAGATGTTTTTTTCTTGGTCTGTCCTACTCTAACTCTCCCCTCTCTCTCTCTCAGACTTTTACTCTGCTTTCTTGTTAGATAGATGGTTAACATAATTTGAATTCTCACGAGTCTTACCTTGGATCTCCATCAGTCTTTACCTATAACTCCTTTGACAAATGCATACAAAGTGGAAGTTTGCATGTAGGCCCTTACGTATAATACAAAGATCTTTCTAGTTCTGGCTTGAGAGTTTGACAGCAGCAGAAGTTTTCCAGACATTGTTGGATTTGGAATGGAATGAACTTTTTATCGATTTTATTGTATGATGGTACTTTTGTCGCTTCATTGGAAACTTTTTGTTAACTGGAAATTGGGATGAATAGACTAGCAATGGATAAGGTGCAATGTTGTAGAAGGATCCATCAAGCCAACTTCACTCACCGAGCAAAGGCTTAATTATTGTTGCTTGGTTCTCAAATAAAACCCAATCTAGGTAACTTTTAATTATATGTCAAGCTAGAGAGTACTTGTAATCAGACTGAACACCGAATGGCTGAAACTGTCAAGAGAATCTTCTATCTCAATTGGAATGATTAATCAAAGGACTGCCTAAGTTATAAAGGAAACTGAGCAAGTTTGTTAGTTATTCCTGAGCTTTAGATATCTAGTGATACTTATTGTTACTGAAAAAAAAAACATTACTTAAATAGGTACCTACTTGCTGGACAAAAAAAAAATAGGTACCTACTTTCTTAGTTGGTAAAGAACTAGGATTAAATTTCATCTTGAATGTGATTAACGTATAAGAAAGGAAAGGTCCCTTGCAATTCAGCAGCCTCTTTAATGAAAAGACAAACAGAGGAAATTGAAACAGAATATAATTTTCACATGCTAGTATTCTTTTGATGGATGATTGGTAGATCAACTGTGAGGTTCCTGTCTAACGTGCAACTTTTGCTGACACAATATGTGCTATTTTAGAATGAATTGATATCAGTTTATTTACATCTTGTTTCTAATATAATTACTTTAAAGCTAGGACTGTGTTAAAGTGGCTGCCTAAAGTATCGACACAGTTTGCCTAGGGGACCACTGTTCGAACTATAGTGGACAAGATTTGTAAATATGTCATTGATTCAATAATATACCTGGAGTCATGATAAACACATGCGTAGGTGCAAAGAAATACTTGCGTAGAGAGACATTTATATGCATGGATTTTCAGTAGCTTTAATAAAAAAAAAAGTACAGATGAGCTGCAATTGCTCGGCCAAAGCAATCCGAATAATTCCAGTGGAAAGTGGGCATGTCCCTGCTTCAAATTACAGCGGTTGTTCCACATATGTTGGACCAGATTTTTCAGATTGTTTTGCATTGCTCTTTACATTGGTAGGGTACTTTGGTCAGAGCAAACTATCTAATGATATTACTTCAAGAACTATTTACCCATAGTTGTTATAGTGGAAGAAAATTGGCTAAGTAAATGGAAAGACTAATTCTGTCTTTCCTCATTTCTATATGGTAACAAAATAGGCATCAAATTAATGTACATCACCATAAGTAATGCTATTTTGAAATGCTTCATGGAAAACAAAGCACGCAGTACATTGCAAAGATAGGTCTTCTCCATGAAGACGTTTTTATGTTCCGACTTTAACCATCCCTTGTTTCTCATTCTGCTATTCTCTGCACCAATTCCTTATGTCTTTTTGCTTTTGCAGTTTCCTATTGAATGCTCTCTTCCCTGGATGCTGGTGGATCACGTATTAGAGTCTCACAATTCTGGACTTCTTGAAAGTGTCCTGATGCCTTTGGACATCTATAATGATTCAGCTCAGCAGGCATTGGTTGTCTTGAAACAACGGTTCCTCTATGATGAAATTGAAGCGGAGGTGTGTGGACTTCTTGATCTCGAACTGTGAAGCTGTGGCATTCGTTCACTAATTTATGCTTGAGTGTTTGGATTGTCTTCCATAGCAGCATTATAGGATTTATGTAAGCTTTGAATCTGTCAAGCAGCTTCAAATACCAAGGTTTTTCACGTTTTTGTTTTCATATTGTGACAATCAAATGGTTACCAATCAGTATGTCATACCATAGAGAGACAATTTAAGATTACTGGTATTTTAGGGTTTGAAAAAAGTTTAGAAAGGAAGTGAGAATTTGTCTTGATTTGGTAGAACTGAAATCGGTTCAGCTATGTCCTTAGCTAATTCAACTTTCCATATTGCCTGTTTGTCTTGACCCTTATGCAGCTTAGACTGACATAATAGAATAAGCACAGAAATTAAAAATCTTTCTTGCAGCCACATGACCTATCAAAACTGCACCTTAGAATCACATTGCTTTAGGAGGGTAGATATAGTTTGTAATCTTTTTGTAAGCTGATACATGTGCTGAAGAAAATTCTTGTGTTCTTGGAACATGCAATCTCTTTCATGTCTTATGAACTGCTTTCCCCAATGTAAGAATTGAGCTACTATTGCTTGGAGTACTTCCCATACTTGAATTTGAAAGCTTATACTGTTCTGTAGGAGCTTTAATACAACCGATAATTGCTTAAAGAACATTCCATCAGTGTTATTATGCAATTTGCACTTCCTTGATGGAAGTGATTACTTTAAAAGTTTGCCACTATTGCTGGCAAATGTTATCATGGCCGCACCTTGCAGTGCTTTTATTAGTATCAAAAGAAAAAAAAAACCTTGTAAAATAGACGGCCGTACCTTTAGCATTACGTACAGACAATGGTTAGGTACAATATGCATTGCACCAATAGAACAAGAGAGTCATGATCACAATTAGCAGAGAATAAAGGACAGCTTAAAGAAAGTACTACATAATGGAATGTGAAGCAAAAGTTTCCTATTATAGCCTTCCTTTATGCATGACTAACCAAGATTATGCATGGATTGAGAGGACTGAAAAATGTGCATGATACAAGGAACTGCTAAACCTAAAAAATCTAGAAATTACTGAGGGTAATATACTGCAAAAGGCGGATGTCAAGATAGGTATTATAACAGTTGAAGCAATTCTCTGTCTTTAATAACTGCTGGTAAACGTTCTTTCTTGCCGTCTTATATGAACGGTCAAGTTGAATGAGAGTTTTCTCATCTCTTTATTGCTCAGTCTATCCTCTGTTGTGCCATTTCCTAGTTGCTGATTCATACATTTGTCAAGAATTTAAGAACAAGTATATGTTTGATGAAACTTTTTGTTATTGAGAATGCCCTCATTTCGGAAGCCATTGTCCATAACTAGTTCGGGCCCATCAGGCAACATAAGCCTTGGGTCACCAAGGTTGCAACTATATTGTCATATGTAAAATTGATGACACTGATCGCTTATTTGCTTCATCTGGCTATGTTTTGCTTTTGCTCAATTTCTCCTTTTACAGGTGGACCATTGTTTTGATATATTCGTGTCAAAGCTTTGTGAGAGTATTTTCACATATTACAAGAGTTGGGCAGCAAGGTAAGCAATGTGGTCTCTATCTTGATTACTCAAATACAAATTCTTTACTATTCTTCACTGAAGTCAAATCTTGTAGCGAGCTACTTGATCCATCATTTCTGTTTGCCTTGGATAATGGAGAAAAATTTTCCGTCCAGCCTATGAGGTTTACAACATTACTAAAGATGACAAGAGTAAAGGTCAGTCTCATTCGAATGTCATTATCATGTGCTCTGCATCTTTTTTCCTTCTTGTTGTGGAAATGACTTGTGCTGCCAGTCATTCAAAAGAGCCAGTTACTAGATTTGTCCTGGATTTATATGAGGTTCTTATGCCAAGTACCGAACTACCAATTCTCCTACTAAATCTATACCTTAACTGGTGCTTCCAGTTCAGTAAACGAGCAAGCTCCATCATTGCATTATCCTGTGCACTTTCTATGTAAAGGTCATTAGAAAATGGCCAGGACACGGCATATTCTTTTCTTGGTCTCGGTTCTACAATATTGGATGAATTAGACATGCTGAGATTATATGAAATGAAAATAGACGGAAAATGGACCTCCATTATGCTGCGAGTTAGAAATCTCTACCTCGAGCACTGTTTGACCTCCACGAGAATGGTCTTCTTATCCTTTCATTTGCATCACCCAGGTAACAAAACCTTGGATATTTTTAATGTGATTCGCATGATGTGTATGTGGTCTGTCCTACAAGTTCAAAAATTAATATATCCTGTGTGAGGTGAATAATTCCTCTTGATATATTGAAAAATCAAAAAACACCCCATTCACGCACTTAAATATAGGTGTACTTATTTTGTCATGTCCATATGTTTCTTTCCTCTTTTTGGTCTCTCAAAATAACAATTATTTACTTTTTGAAATTCTTCCTGCCTCTCTCTCTCCCTCTCTGCCCCCACGTATAGTTGCTTGGAAGGACTGTTGACTTGAGAAGTCTGATTACGGAAAGGCTGAACAAAGTTTTCAGAGAGAATCTCGAGTTTTTGTTTGATCGTTTTGAGTCCCAAGATTTATGTGCAATAGTGGTAAAGTTCTTTTCTTGCTCTTGTCAATCGAGTTTCCAAATTAGGGAGATCCTCAGAGTTTTCATCATTACCTCCATTATTTTCTCTTATTTCAGGAGTTGGATAAGTTGCTGGACGTCTTGAAGCATGCACATGAATTGCTATCAAAGGATATCTCGATAGACTCATTTGATCTAATGATGAACGAGATGCTAGAGAACATATCACTTGTTTCATATTCAAGTCGACTTGCCTCTCAGGTTGAATCTCTTCCTTCATTGTTAATATTTTTTGATTGTCGAACAAGTGTGCCCTAGGATGCTATTAACTCTGACGTGCGGTAACTCCTATTATTCTTGCCAATTGAAATTGTTTAATATTCTTTTTCTGCTTTGCCATATCCAACGTAGTATTTGCTAATTAAACTTAAGCATGTTCAGTTGTTGTTGTAAATTAACATTGCAAATCTATTTTCGGTCTATCACATTAAAATGTTTACTTTGAATAATAGTGAGTGTGTTGTAATCCTTATTATGGCCAAAGTTATAATTGCTATTACCCCGTGTAATAGCTATGTTGCCTGACGTAATATACTACTATTTTGGTATACAGTTATACTTAATCATAACTGTGGAATTTTAGATGGAGAGAAATTCTTATTCTCATTCTCACATTCTGCTACTTTACAGTGTTATATATATAGGCTAATACATAGAAATCCTAACAAACAAAATAGGAGACAAAGCCTATATAGGAGAACAGTTGCAATCCCACGATATGTGGGATTTTACCATAATCAAAAAACTTCCTAAATAGGAAAACCCTACTCCTAACAATCAGCCAGGTTTCCTACGTATATACAGCCGGATAATCTGGCTATTTACAGCTCAACAATAACTGAATTATTTATTTGTAAATAAGAATAATAGTATTATATATATTGTTAAAGTATTGTCCCAAGTTGCTTGACAATGGTTCCTAAAGAGATGTGGTCTCCCTCCACCTATGAGTTTATGCTTTTGGATTGGAGTTTCTAGCATGGCATTGGAGCCAGTGTTATCCTTTTTGCAAATGTGCGTGGTCAAAATTCCACATGATTGTGTATAGTCAAAATTCCACGTGCCGCTCATAATCCGGCTTGCACGTGAGAGGGGTATTGAAGTATTGTGTCATATCGCTTAACAACAGGTCCTATTCATGTGATCTCCCTCCATCTATCAACTTAAGTTTTTGGATTGAATTTTCTAACATATATTAATCAATTAATCATCATATTGATCATAATATTGTAGTTATTGTAGTTGTTAAATGCTTTTTCTACTTTGCCATCTCCAACGTAGTATTTGCTAATTAAACTTAAGCATGTTTGGTTGTCATTGTAAATATGACATTGCAAGTCTATTTTCGGTCTATCACATTAAGATGTTTGCTTTGAACAACAGTGAGTGTGTTGTAATCCTTATTATGGCCAAAGTTATTGTGAGAGGAAAAATTACTTTCTATTATTCAGTAAAGATCAGTATATACATTAGTAATCAGAAACCAATTAGTAATTAGAAACAAAATAAGCCCCAAGGGTCCTAAAGACCGCTTTACCTTTATACTACTAACACTCCCCCTCAAGCTAGAACATAGATATTAATCATTCCCAGCTTGTTCCAAATATATTCTATCCTCCCACTAACCAGAGGTTTAGTAAAGATGTCTACCAGTTGTTCATTGGTTCGAATGTGACTATGAAGGATCACTTTACTTTGCAACTTCTCTCGAATAAAATGACGGTCAACCTCAATGTGTTTTATTCTTTCATGAAACATAGGGTTGGAAGCAATATGCACTGCAGCTTTATTATCCCACCATAAAGCCATAGACATTGAAGCTTTCAAGTCTAACTTAGTTAATAACTGCTGATTCCACATTAATTCATATGTCACTTGTGTCATGGCTCTATATTCTGACTCAACACTAGAGCGGGCGACAACACACTGTTTTTTAGTCTTCCATGACACCAGATTTCCTCCAACCAAGGTATGATAGCCAATGGTTGATCTCCCATCATCTAGAGACCCTGTCCAATCAGCATCAGATTATCCTTCAACTCTGTTTGACCATGGTTTTGGTGAACAATTCCTTTCCCTGGAGCCTTTCTTGAGTACCTCAAAATTCGAATGACTGCATCCCAATGAGATGTACTTCAAGAAACTGGCTTACCACACTAACTGGAAAGACAATATATGGTCGAGTAATTGTGAGATAATTCAACTTACCTACCAGCCTTGTATATCTCTCAGGATTATCAAGAATATTTCTTCCCTCATTAACCGGTTTAACCCTTTGTTCCATGGATGAATCAAGAGTCTTGATCCCAATATACCTGTCTTGGTGAGCAAATCCAGGACATATTTTTGCTGTGACAAATGACAAAATAATTCCTTTCGGTGACTGTGCCACGTCAATTCCTAGGAAATACTTCAACTTTCCTAAGTCCTTAGTTTGAAAGTGTTGCTGAAGATATATCTTTAGTTCAACTATACCAACCCAGTCATCTCCCGTGATAATGATATCATCAACATGCACAATCAAGAATAGCTTGCCTTCCCCTGACTGTTTATAAAAGAAAGAGTGATCATCTCCACTTCCAAATAGTCTGAAGAAAGTGCAGCCTTAGAAAATCTTCCAAATCACGCCCATGGGGATTGCTTCAAACCGCACAAAGACTTTTTCAATTTACAAACAAATCCCCTAGACTCCTCTTGAGCAATAAACCCCGGAGGTTGCTCCATGTAAACTTCCTCATGAAGAATGCCATGCAAAAAAGCATTCTTGACATCAAGCTGATACGAGTGCTAGTTATATGTGGCAGCAAGAGATCAAAATATGAACAAAAGTATGTCAATAGGAGAAAAAGTGTCTGGATAGTCAACTCCATACACCTGAGCATACCCTTTTACAACAAGTCAACCCCATACCCTGTACACCAGATTGTGATTGGGATTGACTTTCACTGCATACACCCATCGACAACCGATAGGAGGTTTGACTAACTTGTAGGGCCTTTAATTCATCTTCCATTGCTGTTGTCCAACCAGAGCTTTGCAATGCCTCAGCTATAGACTTGGGGACATGATATTGTTCAACAATAGATAAAATATAGCGAAAGGAAGGTAAACACAAAAAGAATATGAGATGAAGGTTGCAATCGAATGTTGGGTATAAGCACATGTACCTTTGCGATGAGCAATAGGTACATCAAGATCATATACAAGAGGAGGGCAAGCTATCGGTGGATCTGGAGTGGAAGATGACATTGTAGTGACAGGAGGAAGGGGGGAGCAGTAGCTACTCGAGGACGTTGAGTATAAAAATGGAGAGGAGGTGGTTCCCACTGGTGAAACAGCTGGGCAGTTGACTGAATGGTGGTCACGTGGAAGTCTTCATCCAACTTAGACAGTTTTCGGAACATTATGATATGGAGTGGATTCAAAGAATGGAATATCGGCATGTATGAAGTATTTTCTCAATAATGGAGAATAGCAACGATATCCCTTCTGAGTATGGGAATAACCCAGAAACACACACTTGATGGCCTTGGGATCAAGTTTTGATACTCCAGATCGATGATCACAAATAAAATAGACAACAAAAAATACGGGGTGGTAAGACTAATGGTAATTCTTTGGGAAACAAAGTAGAAAATGGAATACCACCTCGCAAAACAGAGAAAGGCATGCGATTAATGAAATAGCATGCAGTTAGGACAGCACCAGACCAAAAGGTTTTGAGGACCTTCATCTCAAACAACATTCACCTAGTAACTTCCAACAAATGTCTATTCTTCCTTTCAGCGACACCATTTCATTTTGTTGTGGCGTACCATGATAGGAAGATTCATGGATCATACTATGTTGAGTCATAAAGTTAGAAAAGGGTGCAGAAAAGTACTCCTTAGCGTTATTAGAACGCAAACTTTAACACATCGAACTGAGTATGAATTTCAGAAATAAGCACAAAATACAAAAAACAATTATGAATGACTTTTCATTAGATATAACTAAGTGACTCTGGAATAGTCATCAACAAAAGCAACAAGGTATCTAAAACCCAAATTGGAAACCACATGACAAGGATCCCAAATATCTTAATGAACTAACAAAAAAGGGGATGCCACTCATTTAATGACTCTAGGCAGGTAACTAACTCGATGTAACGTCCAAGTTGACATAAATCACACTCTAAACTAGAATGGGACCAAAAACTAGATTCTAACTTCTGAAGACTGTGTGGAGAAAAATGACCAAGATGACAATGGATCCGGTATGGGGATGCAATACTAGAACATGCAATGGAAGGAGTGTCTTCAAGCACATATAGCCCCCTGCCTCACATCCTCTACCATTTGTCTTCTTCGTAGCCAGATCCTGGAAAATACAAGAATCAGGGTAGATTGTTACTGAATATTGAAAGTTTTTGGTTAATTTACTAATAGACATGAGGTTAAATGGAAATTGTGGAAGATAAATAATGAAGGAGTTGGATGAACTGTGCCAACCCCCTGTACATGTGTAGATGAACCGTTGGTTAGGGTAACTGTGGATGAAGATGGAGTAAGAGAGGAAAATATACTCGAAAGATCTAACATGTGATCGAAAGCCCCTAAATCAATGATCCAAGAATGAGAAGCAACTAAAAGGCATGCAATAGTATTACCTATTTGTACCAAAGTAGCAGTGGAAAAAGTAGGCTGTGAAATCTGAACCTGGTTGTACCGAGCAAATTCCTCATCAGACATAACCACTACCTTGCCTTCAAAAGAGTTAGTATTGGATGCAGTATTTGCAAACTATTGTTGCTGCCCTGGTTTTCCATTTAACTTGTAACAAAATTTCTGAATATGATCAGGTTTGCCACAGTAATGACAAGTCCGTGTGGCCCCTGAGCTATTAGTAGACATGTGGGATTGTCCATAAAGATGTTGTTGGACTTGGCCCCTCCCTGTTCTAGTGCCTCGGCCTTCCCCTTGTCTACCTCGTCCATTATATCCTCCACGGTTTCCTCCATCACTTATACCACTACCAGTTCGAGACGGGGACACAAGAGCTGAACTATTTACCAGAGGTATGGTGTCTTGAGAAGACTCACGAGATACCCGAAGAACCCAAGCAAATGTATCTGTGAGTGATGCAATAGTCTTTCCTCCAAGAACATGAGACCTAATGTTTTCATAGTCTGGACCGAGACCTCCTAGGAATCCCATTATAGCCAATTGTTCTCTCTGAAAGTGCATTTTCTGGACATAGGCTGAAATAGCGAGAGTAACATTCAACTCCTCATACATCCTCTTAGAATCTTCAAAGTATTGCGTAATAGAACGCGCCTTCCTTTCGGATCGATAAAACTCATGTGATAGCTCATATATCTGTGACAGGTCATTTTGCCCAAGAATAAAATGCATTCAAATATTTCCACGGTTCTTCAACTGTGTCAATTTAAATTACTAGATCAACTATATTACTCTCCACATAATTTAGCATTTGACCATGAATACGTGCATCGGCAACATCCCAAGTTGCATTGTCTCTGGGTTTAGGCTCAATTGAGTGTGTGCTAATTCCTGGCTGTCAAAGTTGACTCCACAATTTCCATCCATTGATGAAAATTAGCACTACCCTCAAGCTTCTTATCGGTAATTCGATTGGATGAAGAGGAAATCACCTCAGTCATCACAATATTCTTCTTCTTGGGATCACCCACAGTGTTATCCTTCGCAGGATCAACCTTTCTCCAATAATAATTAGAAAACTCTCGCAAAAAATATCCTTCGAGCAGCTCAACCTCAACAGTTCAATAATCCAACACAATTGAAAAATATATCACCACATAAAAGAGTCTCCATGACCTGAACAGCCATTGACATGACAACCCGTTGCTTGAGATGGTACCGTAGCCCACCTCGTTCACAGTAATCAGCAAATATCAATACTTGAAGGCATCCTCGAAAGGTAGAAGCAAGGCTGTCGCATCACTTCAATCGTGGCTAGTTTGGATCAGACTGTGCAAGATCCAGCGACTGCCTATCTAGTGACTGACGACTCTAGCAACCGGCGAATTGCGTCAGCGATGGGAGTCATGTGAGGCAACGCACAAGGAAGTGCAAGAGAGAGACACACGCTAGTGGAGGCAAACGGTGGTGGTGACTGCTAACTGTTCTGGCGAGTGGCCGACAGCGGTGAGTGGCTGCTCTATCGACTAGGTTTAAGAACCTTGCTTTAATTCCATGTGAGAGAAAATATTATTTTCTATTGTTCAGTAAAGATCAATATAGATCAATATATACATTAGTAACCAGAAACAAAATAAGCCCAAAGGGTTCTAAAGACCACTCTACCCTTCATACTTCTAATAGTTATAATTCCTATTTGTGAAAAGTTGGCTTTCTCTCTCTTCTATTTTGTTAGTCAAAAGAAGATACAAAAAAGGTATATATAGGCTTAACCTTAAGCCTAGCACAATTACAAAAACATTCCCCAACTTGTTAACACTATTAATAAATAATAAACCCAACACTATTGTAGGCAAATCTCTAATAGTTATTGATGAGATGCTCCTCTTTTCTCCCTCTGATTCCACTGGTAATATAATCTTTGTGCGATGCAATATTTGTGGTTGATGATTATACTTAATTATTTATTTATAAATAATAGAAATATTATTATATATTCAAATAATTATATTGATCATAATATTGTAGTTATTGTAGTTGTTAGATACTTAATTGGATTGCATATGTTCATATAAAATAGGGTATAGTCATATATATAATAGAGAACCACCCTGTAATGATGGAAGCTGCGGGTTCGAGCCTTGTCAGTCTTGACGAAATCAAATCCAAGATTATAAATATGAAGAATCCCATTCGGTTTTGATAATTTTATTTTAATAGTAAAACTACACAGTAATTTAACACTATTGTTCTGGTAATATAATTAGTTATGTTATACATAATTATATATTATACATAATATAGTATGTAACCACCAGCAGGGGTGCCCTGGTGGTAAACGCGCCCACATGCATCCGAGTTGAGGGATTCAATTCTAAGCAATGATAAAAATTCTCCTCGGAGCCAGCCTTAACGGATGCTGGTGGTGTTCTCCCAGCTTGTTGATGTGGCTGTGGTGAGAGTCTTGTCCACACGAAGAGTAGCTATTGCTCAATCCTAACATTCTGCCGCAATTATGAGACTCTTATGGTCATGCCCAGAGGAAACGCTAGTTGCTTCTCTCCACCCTTTTCCTTATCAAAAGAATTTAAACATAAATGTTACGTAGTTGATCTACTAGAGATGAGAGAGCTAGGCATATGGCATATTTTATCCCTATTCACAATGTCAAACCAAACGAAGTTACTATTCTGCTACCTAACCCAAAGAGTGCAATAACCATTAGAGCTATATAACATCATAATCAAAATAATTGTTACATTACAACCTTAATCATCACTGCAACCAAATATGCATTTCCTCTATCTGTTGCAGGTCGACGACTCCTTTTTCCCCTTCTTCAAACTCCGATTTGTACTTTTCATAGAGAACTCTCTGATGCAATAGAAGAAGATCCATTTTGCATCATACCTGAGGTATCCAATCGTTTGGGCCAAAGAAGCAATGTCACTTGATCTCTAGAAAATACATTCAACTTTGATAAATAATATGTAATTTCTGAAACAGTTATAGTAGATAAGATCTCATCTGTCCGTTGGTTCAAGGCATATGAATGCTTTATCTCTAGAAAATACGTTCTACTTTGATAATTAAATTGTAATTTCTGAAACAGTTATAGTACATTAGATCTCATCCGTCCATTGGTTCAAGGCATATCACTGCTTTGCATCATCCTGTGAAAAGATTAAACTCGAATAATTATCTGGTCAAGTTCCATAACACAAATCTTTGGAAGGGTATGCTATATTTATAAAGCCCGAAGCCAAGATTGATATATGAGAAAGTTATCAGTTGCTAGTTACAATTCTTGCCCATAACTTCGTCTATTAGAAGATCTTGAATTTTCAGGTACTAGTTAAGCATAATTTGCTGACATTTGTTGAGGATAGGGTAGAATAATGGAATCTCCCAGAGTAAGGTGAGTCATGTCTTAGTTTGTATCTGATAACACATCATTATCGAAGATCTTGGAATAGCCTCTTAAAACACATTAATGAACACCAAAAGATAACCAGGATGGCAGCATTTCTAAAGAAGATTCTGAAGTTTAACATGAGGAACATGTCTATTAGATGAGCTTTTCACTGCTTGTTCTTTTATCTGCAAGTTAATGATCTGTCATGATTTCTCTGTCATATTATCTGCTAGTTATGATCAAATAAGGTGCGTAAGTACCTGTGATTTTTTAAAGTTGGTCCGGTATTACAGTTTGACATACACGTAAGTTTGTCTATATGAATGCATACACACACACCTTATAGTGCGCCAACATCCAATCAATAACGCAATGTATGATCCGATTTTGCTGCAAATTTGTCATTGATGTCCTTAGCAAATGTTCACTTCAATTTTTTTCCCATTTCCAGATTTGGTCAGAGATGCAAAATGATTTCTTGCCCAACTTCATTCTTTGTAATACTACTCAACGATTCATCCGTTCTTCAAAGGTGGCTTCAGTTCCTGTTCAAAAACCTTCTGTTCCCTATGCGAAGCCCAATTTCTACTGTGGTACTCAAGTAAGTTAGTTGGTTGATTTTACTTTAAACTTAGAAAATTAGAATCTGCTATTTTAAAGTTACTTCTTTTTTTAACTTAACACCAAATTTTTGGCATGCTGTTGTATAAATTAAAGTATTACTTTTTGGTGGGAAATTTAATTGTGGCTTAGTGGAAGGACTTTAAGCCCATACAAGCAGTCGCTTAACTTTGTTCGTTGCTCTTCGTAATCACTCCTTCTTATTGTCATCATAGGATTTGAATTCTGCACATCAGAGTTTTGCGCGACTTCACAGTGGGTTCTTTGGTATGCCGCATATGTTTTCGATGGTTAAACTTCTAGGTTCAAGGTCATTGCCTTGGCTCATCAGAGCACTGCTGGACCATATCTCAAATAAGGTACTTTTAGAATCTCATACTTACTTACTTCTCTTTTGTTTTAACATCCGCAACAATCTGTTCTTTCCTAATTGGAGTCCGCATGGTCTACATTGTCAATACATTATATTTCTGCTCTTTATATTAATTTGGAATTTTTCACATTCTGATTTGTGTATTGTAATACTTCAAACGGAATAGATGTTATCAATTAAGTATGGTCAACTAAGGGAGTGTTTATTTGGGGGGGGCGGGGGGGATTTGTTGGGGTGGCTGTAGCTTTTTTACTATGGTATTTTGGGTCCACCATCACTTTTAGTTTTGCTTATTTTTTGCTTTTAAGTAAACCATGAGTAAACCATTAAGAAATGAAATAAGATCAAATTAATCAAAATCCCAAAAATTGACAAAATTTCTAAAGTACTGTATAAATACTTTGTTATTAAATCCAAATGCTCCTCTGGAGAAGGCTCTATTACCTTCTAGACCTCCAAAGCAAATGAATATTAAATGAGTAAAGGAAGAAAGAAAGTACAAAATAGGGAATGCTGCCTGAAGATTAACCATCCTATGCTTGAGGGAAAATGGCTTGACTTCTAGGAAAATATAGAGATAGATTCTACAAGTATATTCTTGAATTGTGTAAACAAACCTTCCGTTTCAACCAATAGTACCAAATTGATTTAGAATTTGGTAAATCAGATTGTAGGAGAACCATAAACCTTTTATGGTGTTGTAAAGTCCCATCATAATAATTAATGAAATCTTACATGAGAAGAGAGTTGAATTCTCATGTCTTTTGTGGATGCATTATGCTTTATGAAAATCCATATTGAGATAATCAGTGGTAACACATGGCAATATTATCTTTAACTAATTTCTTTGATTTGGAATAAATAGAATTTTAGTGGAACTTTGTGGAATGTTAGAAAAATTAAATATTAAACCACGCCTTCATCTAACAGCTTAAGCTTTTAGAACATTTGGTAGTGATTCCACCAAAATCTCACATTGTATTAGAGCTGAAGGTCCTGAGTTCAAATCTTTCGAGGCCTCATTTGCCTCCCTAATTAAATATGTTCACGCTTAGTACTAGGCAAACAGACCAAATTTAGCATGAGGGGGAGTATTAAAATAATTAAATATTAAACCACGCATTTATCTAACAGCTTAAGCTTTTAGAACCGTTGGCAATAGTCTCACCAAAATCTCACACTATACATTTGTTTTCCTTTGGCAAAGACCACATAGTTCTGCTATATGCTATATGCCTGAAATTTTTGAGTTCAAAATTCGACAAATCTTTGGGAATCTGAGAGTCAAGAAACTAATTAGCTTATTAAAAAGAATAAGTACAGATGTTCAGAGCTTTGGCATCAGAAAAACGACATTTCAATTTGTTCTCCTTATAGGTTTTGTTAGGTAGACCATCTTAGATGGTTGTGTGGAGTGGTATTTTCTTAGTACCTCAAGTATAAATTTTTTTCTTCTTTTTGAAGGAGAAAAGGTGAAACATGTGCAAGATCCACAAGACTCCCAAGAAGTAACTTGTTCTAACAATTCTTGAATGACTTCACCCAGCATTTGTGAAATAATTCTGAGCAAAATAATTTCTTCTTAGCTATCAAGAAGTCCTAATTATTTTCTTCACAGAGAATATTCCTTGACAACCAGATGATGTTCCGTCTTGACTGGCCTTGACTCGGGATTGAGGAAATAATTCTGAGCAAAATCATTTCTCCTTAGCTATGAAGAAGTCCAAATTTTTTACTTTGCATCGATGCCTTTTTTTTGTGCTAAATTTGGAAATCTTTTGAATAATCTCCGAGAATGTAAAATCTTTATCCTGGGTTTGTCTAATCTCCAATTTCTTTCATGTTCAGATTACTACCATAGAACCTATGATAGCAGGATTACAAGAAGCATTGCCCAAATCAATTGGATTGCTTCCTTTTGATGGTGGCGTGACAGGTAATTGATAACATTAGCAATTTTTTTCAAGTGATTTTTGTCACAAATTTTCTTACTCAATATATAAACAGATTGTTTCTCTGGTAACGTTATTCTAAATCCACCTTTTTCTCATTGACTTCTTATATAGGTTGTATGAGGCTTATCAAAGAGCAACTTAACTGGGGGAAGAAATCAGAGCTTAAAGCAGAGGTGCTTCGTGGGATCAAAGAGATAGGAAGCACTT
Source organism: Syzygium grande (assembly GCA_024733475.1). Taxonomy (NCBI): domain Eukaryota; kingdom Viridiplantae; phylum Streptophyta; class Magnoliopsida; order Myrtales; family Myrtaceae; genus Syzygium; species Syzygium grande. The sequence goes on from JAMXDD010000007.1 coordinate 26,805,347, forward strand.
TATATTGGATTGGGCTTCTTGATATAGCATTGGTCAGTGCTCTAACCTTTTTTTGTCTGAAATTTGAATGTCATCCCGCTGAAAGTTTTATGTACTTATGCATGCATATGCTAAATGCTTGTAAGACTTGCTCTGTTGTTCCTCTAGTTTTCTGAATCTTATAATGTTCTATGACAACAGTTCTATGGGAATTGCCTCATTCATTTTATATCCTTATGCTTACTACATCACATCTATAACAGAGGGAATTAGACACCACACACTTCATGCAGACTGCACCTTGGCTGGGTATGATTCCAGGTGCAGATGGGCAGATAATGCAAGCTCAAGATGGTGGAGTCAGCCCTATAGTTAACCTTTTCAAATCAGCAACCACTGCCATTGTTTCTAACCCAGTTTGCGCAAGTCCAATGTCCTTTCACACCATGGCAAAACAGGCTGAAGCTGCTGGTAATTAATTGTCTATCTGCCATTCCTATTATTGAGCCATATTCTCTCTGCTTAGTCCTACCGTTGCAGTCCTGCTTGTGTTTTGAAAAGTTTTGTGTAAGTTGTTGGATGTAGAGAGATTGTATAAAGAAAAGAAGCATTTTGCACATAGCAGAGTTGCCTTCCTGCTTCAAATGTTGACTCACACGTTTCTGGCTTACCCCCAGATGCAGAATCGATTCAAGAAAATTTCATAAACTAGATTGGAAGATGGTAAATTGGGAACAAGAGAGCTGGGTGATGCAATAGGAGATTGGCAGTTGCACATATGAAAATATAGCCTGCCCCTTAGTTTAGTATGACAGTGCATACACTCCCTTAGCTTGATTTAGAGATAATTTCCATGAAAATTTAACAAATGTCTCATTGTTTTGCCAGTTTTTATATTAAAAACTTTACTGCATGATCGATTTGAAGACCTATTGATTCTGGCTATTGATTCTACCTACCCACCCGTGTCGGTTCCGGGTACAAGTACCCTTCTCTAAATCAAACTTCTCCTTGCTATAATGTTTCAGTTGCTCAAATCTTTGAGGGAGCTCCCTTGTAATTTTTATTTCCTCTTACAAATACGAAATTCCTCTGTTAAGGTACTAATTTAACGTAAAAAATCTCATTGCACAGGTCACTTGGAGTTAGTTTACATAAAAAAGACTTTTCTTTCTTTGCTATACTTCATTATACTTTTACCTCTTAATGCAATCGACTAAAATTTTGCATCAACAGTCAATATGGAGGAAAACAGGACAATAACTTCCCTTGATGATGTCTGTAGTTTCTGTTTAATTGGCATTGCAGATGCATGACTGACTTCTTGTTTTAATTGCAGATTTACTGTACAAGGCTAACATAAATATGGGAAGTATCTTGGAGTATGCCCTTGCTTTTACAAGTGCTGCACTAGATAAATATTGCAGTAAATGGAGTGCTGCACCCAAAACAGGCTTTATTGACATTACAACCTCAAAGGACTTCTACCGCATCTACAGTGGCCTCCAAATTGTAAGTTGATGTCAACATAGTCTTTTCCAACTAAAAGTCAAAAATATCTTGATCTTAATGGGTTGTAGAAGCCTATCCAATTTCATACATCAGGGTTCTGTGGGAGATTTGTTTGGCTATAGATACATCGTCAATCCAATGTTTCCTTCTTTTGGGATGGATTCTACTTTTTGGTTATTTTGATAGTGAAGCATTCAGTAATTTTTCCTTGTGGATGTTGGCCACCTTGAATGGATAGGTCAATATTGGAAACGGTTTACCTCTTTTGATTTGCTGTAATATGTTCCTACATCAAGGCAAATGCTGTTCCTGCTATGTTGGTGGCCAGGTCTCTATGGAATTAGTACTCTGAAAGTATAGTCAAAACACTCGCTCGTGTGGAGACCTATTGATATATTAAATAACCGCCTTCATGCTGAATGTTCTCTTAATTCTTCAAATATAGGGGTATGTGGAGGAGTCTGTTCAAATGCAATCACCAAGCTATGAAGTATTGGGGGATTCAGTTGCCTGGGGTGGTTGTACCATCATGTACTTGCTTGGGCAGCAGCTTCACTTCGAGCTATTTGATTTTTCATATCAGGTCCTCAATGTTGCCGAGGTAGAGGGAGTGTCCCCTACGCATGCGCACAAGAATCCTCCTTCCCTGCAGGTAAAACATGGGGCAAATTTCGTCATAAAATCTTCCCCGACCAGAATACAGTTCAAGAGACTCTTCCGACCTGAAAATTCAAGGGTTTCATGTATTATGTGGCAAATAAGGCCATATAACGACTCATGTAAAGCAAGCAGTTTATATTTTGAATTTCTTCTCACATTAGGCGATAGCAATTGGTTGTCTTCCTTTTTCTTTCATAAAGCAGCTGAACAGTGTTTGGACCAGATGCTAGCGCTGCGTTGGAATGCACTTGATGTGCTGTATTGATCAATCTAATAAACTTGGCTTGCATTTTTCTGTTTCATATTTTAATGTGCTTGTATTCATCTTTAAACAGGGTTGGGAGGCGCTCTTGGAAGCTCTGAAGAAAGCTAGGAGGTTAAACAATCATGTGTTCTCCATGTTGAAAGCGCGGTGTCCACTCGAAGACAAAACAGCTTGTGCCATTAAGCAAAGCGGTGCACCCCTTCATCGAATCAAGTTTGAGAACACCGTGTCCGCATTCGAAACACTGCCACAGAAAGGTGCCTGAACAACGCTGTTTCTTTAACTTTTCTTCTTGCAAGATCACCCTATCATGAGCGTGCCTAATGGAGAGGTATTCAGCATCGATGTTTCTGACTGTATGTAGTTCTTCTCTTGTAGAGAGAGATTGAGAAAGAGAAGAGAGTTTTAAGACTCCCATTTGGGTTGGTAATGGGAATGAATTGCTTTACTCCCAAGTAAAAAGCTTATAATCCTAAAAGATAATCTCAAGAGTTGTCCTAGAGGAACATATACCCGTCACAACTTGGCTATATCATATCTTTCAGTACCTCAAAACACGTCCATCATCGTGTCTTATGATAACATTTGTCTTGTTGCGTAGATTACATGTCTCTCTCTCTCTCTCTCTCCCTCTCTCTCTCTCTCTCTTCCAAGCTCAACGATATCCCGGACATGTTCTTGATTCATTTGACTTTATTGAGATTCTATGGTTGCTTCCGACTCATTTTCGAATACATTAAACTAGAAAAGACCGTGGTCATGTTATATAGTTAGATGGCGTGCTTATCCTCTGACTTCCCATTTTGAGAACAATCAGTTCGGCCGACAAGTAAACCACATAAACAAACTACGATGAACTGGCGGATTAGACAGTGAGTTTACCCCCTTGACTGACTGTATCTGAATTGAATACAACATTAGCTTTCTCTACTTGACATCTCAAACTATATATTATCTTTTCTGTGGATATTTGATGGAGTGACAAGAACTAAACCACTTCGAAATCATGTAATCTGATTAACGACTTTGAAAACTCAAACGATCTTTTTCTAATCGAACATAGCAAGGCTTTGCAATAGAATTTCTTGAAGTAACCTTAGGAGTGAAAAAAAAACATTGCTTATTAGTGGCCTATCCCGATTTTGTGAGGTAGGCTTACGGATGTGTTCCTTATTTTAACATGTCAGTGCCTGCACGTCTCACGCTTTCAATTCCCCTTGTAATCTTCCTCAGGGAGAGGGAATATTCTTTGGAAATTTTATATCCCGATGATTCCAAGGTTCAGACGAAGATTGAGATAAAATCTTTTAAGGACATAGAATTATAATGTGACGGGACAATTTCTAGATGAATATTTATCTAAATGAGACATTATTTAAAGTACCTATCAAGAACCTACTCATTTTTCACCATTGTTCAACGCGCAACACATGGAGGCATAGGCACACCATAAATTGTCTTGGAATTGGACACCCTCAACCTCTTAAGACATGAAAACATGTGGTTGGCTTGTAGCCTTTGTGGATCACATGTGATTGCATAACCAGGAATCATGAACTTCATTCCACAAAGTCAAATCCACACAATCAAGTTGTCGCACAGCAAAATTTCGACCCGAAAAAAGAGAAACCAACTGAGATTATAGAAAAAAAAAAATAGGACCATGAAGGAAAAGAAAAGCAAATGATTCCTACCAACAATACCAATAATTTAACACAAGGAGCTGAATCCACCTTGGGGAGTTGTATCCCATGACATGCGTGGGTCCATGGAAGCAATGTGGATGGCTCTTCCGACTCGTGGGTCTCCACTCATCCAACTCTTATTTTCAAGGCATGAATCATTCCTAGATCCTTTGGGTCGGTTTGAGTGCAATTCATAGTCATCTTTTGACTTGTTCTCTCACTTCCTTGGCCAGACTTTCTAGTACATTCTGTTTCCTTTTTCTTTGGTCCAAATGATTCAGGAGAACGACCTTATGATCAAAACGAAGATGGATACAACGTTTTCAATTTGAAACAAGACTTTTACACGCACACCTCAAATCTGACAAATAAAAAAAATACTATACGCGGGCATTTAAAGTTACCCCGAATTCACTCGTTAGAGTAGTTTACGAATTAAAATTTTGTTCATTTTGTGTGCATATATATTGGTACATGCGGTTTCTTCCATCTGACAAAGGATGATAGTAGTCTGAGTTGCTATGATTAAACATTTCTCATGAAGAACCCAAAAGAGAAGTGTAGAGCAATTTGAGACTCAAATGCCACCAACGATCCCAAACTGAGGAATGTGTAATTATTTTTCCTAACGTTGGAGAGTTCCTTAAGAGAATAAACTACATCGAGGCCCCTTTTGTAGTGATAGTCGCTGTCCTAATACACTAAAGGACAGCTCCGGAGTTATCTGGTTTTTTTTTTCCTAATCTATATTGCTTCTAATTTGGTCTACATGCACATAGATTATCATGACAATACAGATGGATGTAAAAGACAAGCAACATGTGAATGCGCGCTGGCAAATAATAAAGTAAGAGGAGGAATTTTATGGGAAATGGACTTCCTTGATATGTAAAAGAGGTCGTCATCCGTGACCTTTCCTGAGTGGGTGATATTGTGACGCGGACACCCGGTTGCAGATGGCTTTGTGGAGCATTTGGATAAACACATATCTAGCAGACATTTCCTGAACAACAATTCCGTGTAGTGCGCTAGAAAACAGTTACAACTTTTGATCCGTGACGAGTTTTGGAACCATTGATACCAAACTAGAAAGCTCGCTTCGAGCACTACACTTCGGCCAAACCGGATACCTCATTTGCAAAGGGCTTTGGGACCTCAAAATTCATCGTTTGAGGCGTGTTTCTGGACACTTTTCTATTTTTATGTCATTTTTTCACATTATCTTGTACTTTTGTTTATTTTTTTTGAACTCTTTACCGCTCAGGCTTATTTTCAAGTTCCAATGTCACCTAAGGTTAGCAAATTTTTTTTATTTATCTTTTCAATGCATCGGACATCCTTTTGTATATTTTATAGAATACAAAAAAAGGAGATTTCTTTCTATGGTTGTTCCTGTGACCGTGTGCACCTGAATGCTTGTTTGTGAATCTTAATTGTGGCAACGAACATGTTACCTGCTCTTAACGGTCAAAGCAAACCGTTTCATTCTAAATTATTGTTGAATCCATGTTTCTCTATCCCTTAGTTGCATTATATTGCCACAAAAATAATTATCTTCCACACTAGATGCGTACGATTCTTCCTCTCACTTATTTCTTTTGGCAGGAATTTTTTTATTGGCCAAATACCCTAGAAAAACCTTAAACTTTTCGCTTTCTACATAAACTTTTGAGATTTGTATAAAAACTCTAGATTTACCACTCCTAATTTTTGTTTGTTTTTCCAAGCTTTTTATTTTCTACAACTTTCTTCAACCGCTCTACCAGGAAACCAAAGGCAATATTGTAGATATACTTAGACTTAAAAAGGAATTTAAGTAAAAATAGAATTTATTCATTGGACAGGACGGACTTGAGGAAGATTATGACCGAGCTTGAATAATTTCCAAAGGCTGGTTCTACAACAAGAATGGTTTAAAAGCAGAAAATCAGTAGGCATAATTTGTTTAGATCAGGCAAGTTGTGCAATGCAACCGCAAGCAATGGCGGATATATTGTTAAAATCTTATTTCGTGTATAAATAAACAGTGGTAATAATTTCCGCAAACAGGCCTAGGACAAAAATACATATTCTCGTTTTTGTCGACTTCCAGTCATTTCATAAATGAATGTAGGTTTCTACTTATGTATAAAACCGTAATGTGATTGTCATTATGTTGTGGTGTAATAAAACCGTAATATATATTGCATTGTTTGGTTTAACCGTTTAAGTAATGTAATACCTATTATAATATGTAATATGTGCTAACAGAATTTAAAAAATATCCTAAAATCAGAGTTAGAGAATATTATAATTATCACTTTAATAGTCAATCAAAATGTAAATATTTATTTATTTATTTATTGTTACAATTGAAAATTAATTAAGTACATGTGATTATGTTTAAAATAAGTATTACATTTTAGTAATTATGAATTTAATAGCCAATCATGAGTGTAATAACTCATACACATTAATTATCAAGATATCACAACTTAATCTATAAATTTCTATCGATCATCTAATAATTGGTTTATGATTAGATTTAACCATATAATATGTGATCATATAAAAGTAAATCTTCTTTATTCCATAATTAACAGTACGATCGAAATAATAATTATATCACAATTTGAGCATCAAATCATATATTCTTAAGTTATGAAAATTTAAATAACCAGACCTAATGGGGAGCAACTAATATCATGCTACATTATGTTATGAATGGCTTTGATCATAATAAATAATCATTTACTACCAAGATAACCTAAATACTATTAAATTATTTATTTATTTATTATATGACATTCCATTTTTTAATCATAGAATATATTATTAGAGTCAAGATAAGTACAGTTGATGTTATCGTTATAAATACTACAAATGAATTTAGGTATAATTAATATATTTTAATTATTATAAATGATCCAACATTGATATATTGAGTGAGAAAAAAAAAAGACAGATATTTTGGGAATAGTCTAACTGTAAAGGCTAATGACACAGGAGTCGATGTAATAGTTATTACCGCTTTGCCATAATGGTTACGACAATGGCTGTAATGGAAATTACATTGAAATAACTATCACAGCAAGCAAAAACTACAATAATTAAGCTAGTAATGTAATAGCCATTACTGCAACTAAACATGTCGTAAGTGTAAGTTAAATATTTATTACTACATTCGTTTTCATAAAAGTTGCAATAAGCTGTCAAACCTAAAAGAGTATGACAAGTAGAGAGAGCTTGCCGCACCTTTTTTATAATATAAAAAAAAAAGTACCGTGAAAATCTATACTCAACAAGCTCTTGATCATGCCAAAGTCACAACTTAAAAGCAGTGTGGCCCCGACGCTATTCAACTGCATAATTGCTATCCATATGACGAAACCCAATTCCATCTTCAGAAACCCACTTGGGAGATTGGTTAAGATAAGCTCCAATAGGTACAATCAACTTTGAATATACCCACCACCTTTGCTTCAAAAGTATTCTTTATTTTAATGTGTTAATTTCCGCTTTACATCTCCAAATTTTTTTTATATTTTCATATTTTTCAAAAAGAGGGAATACTCTTTTTTTGCCTTACATTCTAGAAATCTGAATGAGGTTGAAGATGAAGCAATTTAAAGACTTACTCAGATTGGAACTGCAAAATTGTTATCCATCTAACAGAACCCAACTTTGTCTTCAGAAACCCACTCGACAGATTGATTAAGACAAGCTCCAACAGGTACGGTCAAACTTTGAACGTACCCACCACCCCCGCTTGAGCGTTGACCCACTCCTGTCGAAGTCTACCCTGCCAAGTACATTGGCATTAACTGTCGGCAAAGTCCAAGTCTACCTTGGATCTCAATGAAACTGATTGTCATCATACATATGACTAGAATTTGTTACTTCAAGGGGGATTACTTTAGAGATTGGACACCGGTGTACGTTTTCAGAACTTGCTAAAAGATGCTTTAAAAAATGCAAATTTCTTTTTTCTTCTTTTTAAAGTAAGTTATTTTCATAATATGTATTACTTTCTCAATCAATATATGAACTTGATAAGCCTTTTCTAAATCTCTTATTTTCTATCCGGAATTTTGATGCGGTGAAAATTTGATTCGTGAGATTATTAAGTATTTCAAAGTATGAAACTTGTTATTTAAGAGTAAATTTCACGTCATTAAATTGAGATGAATATTGATGGGATTAATATCACGAAAAATCTTAAACCGGTACACTTGTGACAAATTTACTATAAATTAATTTTTTGATAACCAAAAACTCCAAACTAATATACATGTGATAAATTTACTTTTCATTAGTTTTCATTAAATTTTATCGTCAAATTTATAAATTAAATGACAAGTAACAGTTAACTAACGTACCAATTTAGGATTTTACCTCTCCATTTATCACATGTTTATCAATTTATGATTTTTTATGGTATTAATTCAATTTAACAAAGCATAATTTATTATAAAAATACTAATTTATGATTTTTATGGTTAAAAATTAATTTTAGATAAATAGGAGTTTTTCGTGGTATTAAATAAGCTGTAGCACGAAAATAGGACTGACAAACTGACCACTGATGTACTCGCTTTCTTATTAACCTGTTTCGGGGCACTGCATAGAAATGAAACGTGGTGTGTCTCTGACTCTCTTCCAGTATTATCAAAGCATTGTACTGTGCATTGTCCTGAAAGATGGAGTGAGGATTGAGAAAGTATGCTTTGTCGGCCATAACTATCTCTCTCTCCTCTCTCTCTCTCTACCTTGTAAAGGTTTACCATCCTTCGTGTTCATCTATAGCTCATAGAAAAACTTCACTTTTTGAGCACTTGGGTTTCTGTGTTTCTGCTTTCTTGATGATAATAGTCACAAAAAGGGTTTTTGCATCTTTATTGCACTTTGAAGTTGAAGGGAAGATCACTGGCGAATAGTAAACCCGTTTACTTGCATTCGTAACGTGACTCTTCTCGATTAAAGATTTTCCTTTTGGTCAAATATTCTGCTGATAACCAGAATAGAAAGATTCTCCTTTCCATGGTTTTTGGTTTCTCTCGTGGAGTAAAAAGGAGGTACGTGAGGCCCTTCTTCTTCTTCTTCTTCTTCTTCCTCCTCATATTTTTCGCCCAAAATCCTGTCCTTTGATGGGAACTTTGTTTATTTGCATTCTTGCCGCGTCTGCATTTCGTGTTGGGGTACAAGTTTCTTCGACATTCGACACTTGGCTTATGTGAAACTGAATCATATTCAAGAACAGAAGCTTGAGAGGAAGAGTTCTATTTGACCCTGTTTTAAATGCAACATATAGAGGGGACTTTTTCATGGTTGAGTGATTGTGCTGGTTTGGAATATGGAGAGATTGAAATGGGTGTTTTTGGCCATTAACTGTGTTGTGGCTGCTTTTCTGGATCAGTCTCTGGGGCTTGATGAGGAGGGTCAATACCTTTTAGAAATAAAACAGAGCTTCATTGATCAATTCAATCATCTCACCAGCTGGAATGTTAATGACCCGACTCCTTGTGGATGGAATGGTGTGAATTGTACGTATAGTTACTACGATCAAGTCGTGTACTCTCTCAACTTGAGCTCGATGAATCTCTCCGGATCTTTATCTCCTAGTATTGGCAAACTGGTTCGCTTGACCTATCTTGATCTCTCTTTCAATAAGTTGTCCGGAAATATACCGGGAGAAATAGGCAACTGTTCGGGTCTCGAGGTCATCAAATTGAACAATAATCAGTTTGAAGGCGAAATACCAGCGGAATTGTGCAGGCTGGGGTGTCTGACATCCTTGAACATCTGCAACAACAAGATTTCCGGGCCTTTTCCTGATGGGCTCGGAAACCTTTCCTCGCTATCCGAACTGGTTGCATACTCGAACAACATCACAGGATCGCTGCCACGTACTCTTGGGAATCTGAAGAGCCTGACGACTTTCCGTGCCGGACAGAATTTAATTTCTGGAAGTTTGCCTTCAGAATTGGGCGGATGCAACAGTTTACAGCTTCTCGGTCTTGCGCAGAACAAGTTAACGGGAAACATTCCAATGGAACTCGGAATGCTCCAGAGCTTGACTGACTTGATTCTTTGGGACAATCAGCTTTCTGGGGTGGTGCCTAAAGAGCTCGGAAACTGTACAAGTTTAGAGACTCTTGCTCTTTACAAGAACAATCTTGTGGGCGGAATACCGGGAGAGCTTGGCAACCTGATGTTTCTGAAGAAGCTGTATGTATACTGGAACCAGTTAAACGGAACGATACCAAGAGAAATTGGCAACCTTTCTTTAGCTACAGAAATAGATTTCTCAGAGAATTTCCTGACGGGGGAGATACCGATTGAGTTTGGGCGTATTACAGGGTTGAAATTGCTTTACCTTTTCCAGAATCAGTTAACAGGTGACATCCCCAACGAGCTTGCTGACTTGAAGAATCTAACAAAGCTCGATCTGTCCATCAACAATCTTACTGGTCCCATCCCTTTGGGGTTTCAGTATCTGACAGAGCTTTACAGGTTGCAACTCTTCAACAACTCGCTGAGCGGCATCATTCCTCCGGGGCTCGGTGTTTATAGCAAACTCTGGGTGGTTGACTTATCGGAGAACTTGCTGACGGGGAAGATTCCGCGGTATCTGTGCATGAATTCCAATCTGATTTTGCTGAACTTGGGGTCGAACATGCTCACAGGTAATATTCCTAGGGGGATCTCGAATTGCAAGTCCCTTGTGCAGCTTCAGCTCGTCAGAAATAACTTCCAAGGCACTCTTCCACCAGATTTATGCAACCTGGTAAACCTTTCTACTATCGAATTGGATCAGAATAAGTTCAGTGGTCCCATACCTCCACAAATTGGTGAATGCAGAACACTGCAAAGGCTTCACCTTTCCAATAATTATTTTGTGTCTGAGTTGCCGAGAGAGATTGGTAATCTCTCTCAACTGGTGACTTTCAACGTCTCGTCAAACTCGCTTACCGGGCAGATTCCGCCCGAGATCTTCATGTGCCGGAGGCTTCAACGGCTTGATCTGAGCCATAACGATTTCATGGGTGCTTTGCCGAGTGAGGTCGGAAACCTTTCCCAATTGGAGCTTCTCATGCTTTCCGATAACAGGCTCTCGGGCACCATACCTGTTGTGATTGGGAACCTGAACCGATTGACCGAGCTAGAGATGGGGGGGAATTTGTTCTCCGGGGCTATACCGGCTGAGCTTGGAGCGCTCTCGAGCTTGCAGATTGCCCTGAATCTGAGTTACAACAACCTGTCTGGGGAAATCCCACCTGAGCTTGGGAATCTTGTTCTCCTAGAGTACCTCCTGCTCAACAATAACCGCTTGACCGGTTCGATCCCCAGCTCCTTTCGGAGTCTCTCAAGCTTACTAGGCTGCAACTTCTCGTACAATGTCTTATCCGGACCTTTGCCTTCTTTGTTGCTGCTCGACAACATGCCTATGAGTAGCTTTCTCGGGAACGAAGGGCTGTGCGGCGGACCCCTCGGAAATTGCAATGCCTCTCTGTCTTCGCCTTCTTTATGCCCAGAAACAAACAGCCAAAGTTCAAAATTAGCTAAAGTTGTCACCATAGTAGCAGCTGCGATTGGTGGGATTTCTTTCATTTTAATCCTAGTTGTCCTGTTTTTTATGAAAAGGCCAGTTGAGACTGTTGCACCTTTGCAAGAAAAACCAGTTTCTTCGCCAGTCTCCGACATTTACTTCTCCCCAAAGGAAGGTTTCACTTTCCAAGACTTGGTCATGGCAACCGATAACTTCAGCGATAGCTTCGTCATTGGGAGGGGAGCTTGTGGGACGGTGTATAGAGCGGTGTTGCCAACCGGCAAAACCATCGCTGTCAAGAAGTTAGCGTCCAATAGAGAGGGAAACAACATGGACAACAGCTTCCATGCGGAAATACTGACTCTTGGGAAGATCAGGCACCGGAATATCGTGAAGCTATATGGCTTCTGTTATCATCAGGGCTCGAATCTCCTCCTTTACGAGTACATGGCAAGGGGGAGCTTGGGGGAATCGCTGCACGGGTCAGCCTGCAATCTCGATTGGCCAAGGCGTTTCTTTATTGCTCTGGGAGCCGCAGAGGGGCTTGCGTACCTGCACCATGACTGCGTGCCTCGGATTTTCCACCGGGACATTAAATCAAACAACATCCTGTTAGACGATAAGTTCGAAGCCCATGTAGGAGATTTTGGATTGGCAAAGGTTATCGACATGCCGCAATCCAAATCTATGTCTGCAGTGGCGGGCTCTTATGGCTACATCGCCCCTGGTGAGTATCAATAGGAACACCCCCCCCCTTCAAAGAAATCTAATTTCAAATCAACGAGCCTTCAAATTACACGCAATAATTTGGTTATGAATCAGCAATCTGCCTTCAAGTTATATTCTAAAACACCATCCATTTGACAGATCTAGGACTCTCATAATGTTCTTGACCTTGAAATGGCAGAGTATGCATATACCATGAAAGTTTCCGAGAAGTGCGACATCTATAGCTATGGAGTCGTCTTGATGGAGCTGCTGACAGGAAGGACACCGGTGCAACCCCTGGACCAAGGTGGCGACCTCGTGACTTGGGTGCGAAATTACATCCTAGAACACTCGTTATCTCCTGGAGTGCTTGATGTGAGAGTGGACTTACAGGATGAGAGCACCGTATCTCACATGATCATGGTCTTGAAAATCGCTCTGCGTTGCACGAGCATGTCTCCGTCAGATCGCCCGACGATGCGGGAAGTCGTCGCGAAGCTCATTGAGTCTGGTGAGAGGGAAGGGAAGTTTAACTGTTATCCTAGCGATGACACTGATTAGAGAAAGGAATCTTGAAGACTCTACATTATGACATTGAATGACTCAGGTTATGTAGGATGATCTTTTGGTGTTTAATTCATCCTTGTTTTATCTCATTAGAGATAGAAATTACTGCTTGTACATTCCTGAACACTGAATTTCATAGTTCTCTGTTTCTTACGTATACCATTTTCTTTCATTGATCTTCTCATCTTTCTTTTTCTTTTTTTTTCTTTTTGCATGGTAAACAGCATTTACTTACTTGATTATCAAACAGCAGTTGACATACTACAAAGGATTGAAATGAGGAGGCACTTGACTTGGTGACTTGTGGCTTGAAAATCAATTTGATCATGGGAGTTTACCCCTAATTATCAACTTTAAAATATAAAAAGAGCAGAGGCGGAATGAGGACCGAAATGATTTTCTAACTCATCATTTATGAATCATTTTTCGGTGATAAGCAAATCCAAATTTTTACACAAGTCCCACCAGCAAATTCTTTTGAATCTCCAAAGATGCTCAATAATTTCCCTAAAGTCAAAAGGCAATAGTTATGCAAATACAAAGTAGGTAGCAAACATTAGGCGACATTTTCGTTGACATCGTCCATGTCTGAAGAATAAAAGTTGATTTGCAGAAGCGTGAACAATAGTTGACTTGCGATGATCTCAAGAATAAAAGGAGCCTAATTTCGGCGCAAATGCCCTCTTGATCAACAGAAGCATGCTTGACATTGATTAATGGATACTGCAAGGTCACAAGTGTCTTAATGAGCGTCCCAAAGTCTAGTTTTTCCCGGAAAAGCACTAAATCCGTTTTTTTTAAAACGTCGGAATTCTTCTAGTTGTAGTGAATCTATTCCCGTGACATGATAGCTTATGATCGCTGGTCGCTTTTACTTTTCGCTCAATTGCCTTGGTGAAAGGTCATCAGCAGCTTGGAATGCGTTGGCATTTTCGGGATGCATCAAACATGAGAATTGTCATCTTTGATATTGTGACGTTCGACATCTTACTCAATGTCGCGTGCATTGTGTCAAAATCCGAAGCTGCTTTGAGAAATTATCGTTTTCTTTAGATACAATAGTTTCACAACCGGATGTATGAATGGACGGTGCGGAGCAAATAAGGACGTGTCACCAAAGTGAAGCTCGTGAGTTGCTGAATAAGTTGGAAGAGAAGGAACTGCTGTTCGAATGATAATACCTAGCTACAATAACAAGTTGTCCTGCTTCTAAGTTTCTATCCAATTCAGTCCATATATCGAACTTGGGAAAGTTCTCCCTAGTTGAACCGAACCAGATCGACAATTTCAATTCGACCTGAGTTCAATTCAAACCGGTTCAAACTGTTCCATGCTCATTTAAGTGTGTCAACAGCAAAATAAAGTCTGCTCATTAGGCTATTCAACTCGATTATTTCGATCTCTTTGCTCCCTGAATGACTGAATTTCAAATTAATCACCGCCATCATCCACTCGTAAAGCTCCTAAATAAGTACATTAAGAATGATCACCAGGCAGGAGTGTGGCCATCTTGGAATTCAGAAATGTACTTTCTACCTCCTCGATCTATACTCGATATATATTATATCAATTCTCTCCACACATTTTCCGCAAAAAACAAACAATACCATAATAAAAGAAAATATAAGTGTCAACATTCTTGAGTTCTCACTAGCACTGGACCTGGACGATGAGCTTAAGCTGAGCAAACCGGAACCAGACATCTTGAGATGAACCCCAGCATCTTCTTCTGAATCAATGTGAGAGGAAAACGTGTCAAAGCATTCATCAAAGCGACAGTCTTCGTAAATAGATCAACCGTATCAACAAGGGAGAGAGAGAGAGACAGAGACACTGACCCTCTTGGTGGTGCGAAGGAGGTCAGGGGAAATTTTGTAGAGATCTTCATCGACGGGCTTCGGGGGTCGTCTTCGTCGGGCCATTTGAGGATAGGCGACCGAACCGGCGTCGTCTCCTTGCAGTTTATCAACAATCTTGTTCTTGATGTTGCCAGTCCGTGACACGTAGCGCTGTTCCTTTGGCCGTTCTGGGACGTCACCGTCGCACGTTCTAGATTGCTTTTCTGGCTCCTTGACATGCGCAAGTCGCTTTTCCCTCACTCTTGTCTGCTAGAGAGACGGATCCCGTTACAACAGTTTTCACGTTAACAAAATGAAAATTAACACGGGCACACCATTTTTAAGTTCGCTGATCCCTTCGTAACATGACCTATGCTTGGATGTTTCAACAAAACCGAAGGCGAACCGACCTTTCGAGGAGGGACACCAAGAGGAGCAGCACGAGGATGATGACGACGATGTTGATGTCTCTCTTCAGACAAGCCAGCACCGATGTGTGGCTGCGGTCGACCGCATTCGCCGGAAGAAGAAGAAGAGCAGTGAGAGCGGACCAAGCCAGCTTGCCTGGCGCACTCGAAGTACTGGGTGATGGGAAGCTGGTTTGCGTAATCCCAGTTCCCAAACGCCGGAATCTGCCCACTCCTCTTGTGATAATTCTCCTGAGTTGTTGCACCGAACACAACCAAAAACAAGCTTCAGACCCAAAAGAAAATAAAAAAGAACAGAACTCGGTGACAAAAGAGACAGATCACAGGAGTCAAACGATGCAAACTTACTTCCATACCACACACCCCAGCACAAGAAGCCAAGAACAAAGAGACAGAGAGAGAGGGAGTGGAAGATAGAGTGAGAACTGAGAACAGAGAGAAAAAGACGAGCTGATCCTTCCGTCTCTTGTCTCTTTTTCTTTAGGATTTTGGGGGATCTTTCACTAGATGGTGAAAAGGGTTGAGAGCAAAAAAGGTTAAAAGGAGGGAGTTGTCTCGGGATTGCCCAGAAACTCCAAAGGCTCCAAACTCAAATCTGGCTATGCGTTTTGACAGCAGAGGATTTTAGAGAGCAAAATCAGTAAATCCTGACGTTGAAGCTCAGGTCTCCATTTAAAGGCAACACAGCAGAAATGCACAGAGGTGAGGAGAAAGGACTGGAGAGAGAGAGAGAGAGAGAAGAAACTGTTGAAAAGGGTGATAGTTTTTCAACTTTCTGTCAGATTGTCCATGCCTCATAAAGAAATACCATCTACCTTTGAAACTATTCACCACCCTCTTTATAATATTTAATCTACAATACCATCTACCTTCTAGCTTGTGCGGAAAAGGTTTTCTTGAGCACTATTTGTCTTTGCTCTTTTTCTTTTTTTTTTTTTGACATTCATGTATCTATATTTATATATTTAAGTTTAAAGTGAATTTTGTCTCACTTTTTGCAACTTTTCTAAATTATCCCGAGATAATCAATAAAAGACATACCTATGCATCCGAGGCAAAAGTGAATTTCGTATCACTTTCAGTGACCTTTCCAAATTATCTTTATATTAATAAATAAGAAGATATAATTAACATTTCTGAGAACTTCTCCTTTTAATCCACTTGTTTATATATCCGCTCATTTCTTTTTTATACACAACCACCAAACTTTGCCATAGCGTCCCAACGCACTAGTTATTAATTTAAGGAAGAAAACATAAATTCTCATATTTTTTACTCTCACGCTTCTGATCATTTTGGGTCTACCTCAAGCGATTTTCATTTCTAACTTTTGGTTTTTGTAAGTTATGCTATACTTGTGCTTCAACTTTCATTTAACCCGAAACACTTGAAAAATGTTAAATATCAAACTATTGACACGTAGCGTTGTACATAACTTTCTTTAATTCTTCAAATTGGACATAATATTTTTTTTGTTATCAAATTTTTAAGAGAAAAACCTAAGTAATAGTCCAATGCTTCTCACCCTTGTTTTATTAACCCGAGTTCACTTGGCATGTACTGCAGAGGAGGAGGAGAAGGATTTGAATTTGATGGCCTCAGTTAAGAAAAAGGAAAGCAAAGTGGAGTTTAGGTGACAGTGCACAGTGCTAAAGAAAAAGAAAAGAAAGGGGAAGGAGGTTCTGAATTTGATTGTAGTGGATGGTGACTTTGCTTGATTTTTCCTACTGATGATTTGGACATTTGCGTGTTTCCCACTTAAAGACCCACTCATGATGAAAAGGAACTTGTTAAGAAGAATTGACGTTGTTGACATATATATTGATTAATTGCACTATATTTATATTGAGCATTCGAAGATGGTTCATTTTTCTAATATTCATTTTCGATTATTCTGCATGATATTAGTTTTAAGAATAAGATTTAGTATTGCTAGAATGACCCTTCAAGAAAAAAGGAGGTATTTGCTAGAGTGCAATATTGGAGGGGAAAAAGTTTCCTTATTGATGTTACATACTATTGCTGTGTACACATGCTAATGAAAAAGAAAATTAAAAAAGGACTTATACAAGAAACCGCATCGATGTAATTTTTCTTTTGCAAAAGGCACTTGTAAGATCAAGGTGCGTCACCATGTTAAGCATCAGTTGTGCGTACACATGTTATGATTTCTTTTTCTTTTTTCATTTTTGGTCATGACACATGTTTTGATTTCAAGAGCATTATTTATATAAAACAATTGCATTATTGGTATCTCTATAAAAATCCAGAAAAATACCGGTCCATAAAATGTTTGTGCACTTTAGAGGGGTTTTCTTTTGAATCAATAATAGGATAAGAATGGGCTATCAATATTGTCGATCTCCTAAACTTTACTCAATGAGTTCTACACAAGTAGTCTGAATGTTTGGTTTGGGCCATATAATCACCGCTATTTTCGAGTAATCCTGTTACCGCCGCACCCTCAAAGGTGAGTTGGTGTAAACCCCTACACCTATACTTCAACGAGGGGCTCGCTCATAATACGTTTCGCAAGTTTTGGCAATTATCATATATGACACATGCTCGAGAACCCAAAGTCAAACATTTTGCACGCTTGGGGATGAGGTGCCAAATGTATAAATAGAAATTACTATTAACCAACAGTTATAATAGCTCAATGTTCCGTACAAGCTTGTCTTTTATAAGGCCGAAGGATCGAGCGATGCCGTGGGCAAAACTCTGACCTTACTTTACTCTTGGGCAACTTTGCCTCGTGTGAAGAGAGTTTAGGACTACGAACCGCCAACCTCGGATCCTAAGGTCTTTATCGATGCGAAACAGTTACAAATCAAATCGAAAACAAATATCGGGCTCTCATGTTACTGCCCAAAAGACGGTCAACCATGATCGGGTCAATATAGCAGATTAACATTACCTCATCTAAGTTTTGAATGCCCCGACAATTAGGCGTATTAATGATGCTTGTAGATTTTGTAAGACCCCCTTCATCAATATTCATCGTTCTTTATGGTCTACGTGTATAATGAGTAGTAGTATACGTCTCTTATAATATGTTTTCTGGGTCAAAGAAGACGGACCTGACCGTATTCATTCACACATGCCTCGTTTGCAATCGTTCATGATGAAGAACTCATGCGGGGGAAGTCAAACGTGTGCCACGGTCTAGTTAACTCGATCACGTTTGACCTAATCGACGCCACCAAACACAATCCGATACCCACAATTAATAGTCAAATAAAACTTCTTTTTACATAATTATATTGGCTTTTATATAACCTCTCAAGCTGAAATTGTCAATTCCAAAACTGCCAGTACTCTCCCTACTTTAACCATTATACTAGGACGGATCCACCGTCCTAAAAACGGTGTGCCCTAGCGCAAATCGGACTACCTCTTGCATAGAACAACGTACCTCACACGTTCAACGATTTTCGACGAAGAATCAAGGCTTTTGTTTTTTTCGTGATCCAATGGCTTTCGGGCATTTATAGAAGTGTGCGGCACGCTACATACTTGATGGTCAACTCGATTGCTACTTTCGCATGCATGACTTTTGAGTGCCCATAATTGAAAAACGAGTGCTTTTTTTGATGGGGCGATTCGATTTATATAATATATGTGGATAATACTTCTTAAGTGCAAGACAAGTACTCTTTAATGGTATATGCCTCTCTGTTTACATTGTAAAATAAGCAAAAGCTAATTTATAATATTATTCAAATTTTAAAAAAAGTATACGTGAATCTATGTATAAAGAGTTAATTTTGTGAAAGTTTCAATAGTTTTTAGATTAAAAAGAAAACAAAGGGGGTTTACGGTGGACTACTAAAAGTTGGCGGTAATAATTGAGATAATTTTACTATATGCTTCCGTCAAAATTAATACATGGCTTTACATCTACCACGAAATCTTAAAAAAAAAAAAAAAAAGAAGCGAGAGAGATTTGTCACGAGGCATTAAGGACAACTGGAGTCTCGAAATCCACAGTCAAACCTTCTTTGTCGGTTCCAATCTTGTGAAGGAGACTTATTATAGTCAATTATTTGCGAGTAAATTATTGAATTAAATTTTTTTGTTTAAAAAGGTCCTGCATCCACCACGTTGTAATAATATTAAATAATTTTCGATGAAGCGATTGTTCCAAATTAAAAATTGGTGAGCTTAGACTCGAACACTTTGATAATCGCATATTAATATTATCAAGAAGAAATCACTTGGCACAAAATAAAGCAAAAGAAAAGTACAAAAGCGCATCTGTAACGTCGCATAAAGTTTGAATAAATCAAGAGTCCTTGTATATATTTATTTAATACCATAAACTAATGAAAAATTTTCCGAACGACTCTACGCGTCAAAATCGAATGTCATAAGAGGTTTTAGATACTCAACACCAAGTAAAGGTCAAAAAATACAAAAAAACAAAGGGACAGAGAGAAAGAACCGATCTGGTTTTCTACACTTAAACAAATATTTGAGTTTTTGTCTAGCAAGAAAAAATAATATAAGTTTTTTTCTGAATTTGTACAGATAAAGCATTTCTATTTTATTTTTCCTTACTTTTTGACTTCTAGCTCCAGGGGTTGGTTTTGGTTTTAAGTGTGTGGGACCAAAGGAAGTGGGAAAAACAGGGTGTGAACTCTGACTTGTATCGATTAATCAAGTGAAAAAATAGAGTGTAAACTTTGACTCTAATGACCTCTTTTCTAGTGAGTCACGATCTAACGAGTCAAAAAGTCAACATTGCCACCAACAATGGCACGTCATGGTGACAACTCCGTCCTTATTGCACGTAAATAATTCAAATAAAAAAGGAACATTTTTCTTTTAAAAGGGTAGAAGGTAAAAAATCAGTTTGACTTGAGCTCTCTTAGCAAGATTGTCAATAATTTCATTGAAAAAGCAGAACATCTCGCATAATTTTTCACCACCATCTCATAATTCGTGGGCATCTTCATCCATCAAATGATTACACATAATGACCCGGCCGTCGCCTCAGCTAATAATCATTAGAAAGCTTAAGAGGGATTTCAATGAAAAAAATTAGTGTTAAGTAATCTTGAGCAGCTAGCTTAAAGAATGAGGTTTTTCATACTTATAAATTGATCACTAGCCCTTCCCACAATAAATGTGAACAACCTCAATAATCGTCTCATCGTGTTTAGTTTAGTCTTTTTGCTTAGAACAAATGTGGACACATTTAATTGGAGAGGCAAATAGGATACGGAAAGGTTTGAATTCCGGACCTCATACTCTGATACTATGTGAGATTTTGTGAAACCACTACCAATTATTTTAAAAGTTTAAGCTGTTAAATGAAGGTATTGTTTAATATTTAATTAATTTAACATGATTGATAAAATTAAAATATTTAGAGGATGAATTAGAGATTTTAATTTAGCTCGCGAATCAAGATTAATGGTAATTTGATCTTTTGCGATATTTGAGAGGGACTAGCGATAATATTTACTCGAAAAGCATTTAAGATTACTCTAATAATATCTTTTTGGTTTTTACTACAGGAGTCATTAACCTTCGTTTGCTTACATCCTAATTTCACGTAAATAATTCAAATTAAAAAAGAACAATTTTCTTTTGGAGGGGCAGAAGGTAGACAAATCACTTTGACTTAAGCCCTCTTAGCAAGATCGTCAACAATTTCTTTGAAAAAGCAGAACTTCTCGCATATGTATTTTTTGACCGCCGTCTCATAATTGGTGCGCAACTTCATTAGTCAAATGACTACACGTGATGACTCGACCGCCGCCTCAGCTAATAATCATTCGAGAGTGATAGAATGTCCATTATTTCTAGCATGGTATCAGAGTCAATCTTATCTTTTTTACGAATGTGGGGAAAAGTGCCAAAAAAAGTTCTAAACCTTTTGCATTAGTGCCAATTTAGTCCTAAACCTTTTTTTGGTGCCAATTCAGTCCTAAACCTTTTGCATTAGTGTCAATTTAGTCCTAAACCTTTTTTTGGTGCCAAATTAGTCCTAAACCTTTTAAATTGGTGCCAATTTAGTCCTAAACCTTTTAAATTGATGCCAATTCAGTCCTAAATCTTTTGTTTTTGTGTCAATTTAATCCTTCCGGTCAATTTTGATCGGAATTTGCTGACGTGGACGCTTGTCGGCCCCAATTTTCCAATTTTTTGCGTGGACAACTTAAATAATAATTTAATAAATTTTGAATTTTTCCGTTTTTTTCACTTTTTTCTTTGTTTTTTTTTTTCTCTCCCTCTAACTTTCTCTCGAGCTCGCCAGCGGGCTCGAGGGCGATGCCGCCGCCGGGCGATGCCGCCGGGTGAGCCCCGCCCGACCAAAGGGCCTCACCGGAGCCGGCGGAAGAGACCTGCCTTAGGAAGAAAAGGAAAAAAAGGCAAAAAAAAGGGAAAAAAAAAAAAAGGAAAAAAACAGAAAAATTCAAAATTTATTAAAATTATTTTGTTGTCCACGCTACCGCCCATCGTCGACGCCGGACCGACGCCAGCCAATTTCAAGAAGCGTCCACGTCAGCAAATTCCGGTCAAAATTGACCGAAAGCACTAAATTGGCACAAAAACAAAAGGTTTAGGACTGAATTGGCACCAATTTAAAAGGTTTAGGACTAAATTGGCACCAATTTAAAAGGTTTAGGACTAAATTGGCACCAAAAAAAAGGTTTAGGACTAAATTGGCACCAAAGCAAAAGGTTTAGGACTAAATTGACACCAAAAAAAGGTTTAGGACTAAATTGGCACTAATGCAAAAGGTTTAGGACTTTTTTTGCACTTTTCCCCACGAATGTGTGTCCATCCCCTATTAATTGATTTCCACGCGCGCTTGTAATCCAGCTTATACATGAGAGGAGACGTTAAAGTATTGTCCCACATCGATTTGACAACGGATCTTGTATAGTTTTTATATTCATATGGTCTTCGTTAAAGAGATTCGAATGAGTAGGATTGGATTGATAAAATTGAATTATTTATGAGGGTAATCTATCAAAGGGATGAATTAGAGACTTTAATTTAGCTCGCAAATTGAGATTGATAGTAATCCGATCTTTTGCGATATTTGAGAGGGAATAGCGATAATGTTCATTTGAAAAGCATTTAAGATTACTCTAAACATTTCTTGTTTTTAGTAAATGGGTCATTAACCTTCATTTGCTTACAATATTTAAGTTGAAAGTAATTTTTGTTTGATCAAGATACTCCTACTGAATTTTAAGGCTGTTGCTTTTTATAAATCGACATAAATCGATTCGCTTAAGTTCGGGTGCTTTTCATGTTGATGGTGATAATTTTGTATATAACAGAGTTTAGAATGGTCATCCTTAAAAAAAATTAAATCTTGTAATTTTTTGTCGTTTTCACTTCATTTAGTTTCCAAGATCATTATATCCATATATTAGTCCATGATGAAACACTTGGAGAATCACCGACTTGCCACGAAAGTCAGAAATCGTTTTGCTCAGCAAAACCCTAATCCCCATGCCGTTGGCTCTTCAAAACCGAAATCCGTAAGCCGCACTCCGCGGTGAAGATCAAGGATCACGGAGCTGAAGTCGTCTCTTACTTTCCTGCCGATCGCTTTGTTCTTCATACCCTAATACCCATATCGTTTTGTTCTTCAAAATCGAAATTTGTACCCTCCATCAGCCACACCCCGAAGTAAATATCTGATCGTTTTGTTTTTAAAATTTTACCTTCCTGTTCGAATTCGTGAAGTTTGTGAGGAAACCAGGGTGCCGTGGACCTAGGACTGGCCTCGATGGACTCGAGCATAGGCGCCAAGGTCCCAGGCCTGACCTCAATGGACATAGTTCCAAGTGCAAGGGACCGGGTCCTGGGGCACCGAGTTCGAGGCCTAGCCTTGATGGACCTGGGTGTGGGCACTGGTACGAGATTCCCAGGCCTAGCCTCGATTGACCTAGGCTCAAGCATCGGGGTTCTAATCTCGAGCATTGGGGTCTCATATTTGAGTCCTACTGAGGTCTAAATGCTAGTGACTTGGGTTCGACCTCTATAGACTAGGGCTAGGGCGCTACGGAGTAGGGCACAGGCACCAAGTTCTCGGCTCAGTTTCAGTGGATCCAAGACCAGTGCCTATGCTCGTGCCCAAGAGTCGGGGACACAGGCTTGAGACCCGATGCCCATGCTGGGTTCCTTGGCTACTCAAACGATGAAAAATATTTTTCAATTCATTTTCAGGTATCACTCAAATACCGACAAATATTGTCATTTTTCTAGAAAATGGCTTCCCAGAAATATTTTTTGGAAATGTCACATTTTTCACAAAAAAATGGAGCCTAAGTATCGAAAATGAACATCGGTGTTTATGAGTTATGAATAAAAAAAAAAAAAGCGATCGTCTAAACCTAGAGTTGTGTAATATCCAATTAAACTGTCCATAAGCCAAATCTTCAAAAGGAGAACACACATGGTAATTATTTAGGGGTAGGCTTCAACTGAAGTTTCATAATGTAACTATTTGAATGCTTTCTTCGGAGGCTCGACCTTGAGAACTCGATCAAATCCTCAACTCTCGTCTTAGGTTATCATTTTTTCCAATTGTTTATTCCATGTAGATTCAATATGTTAAGTTCTAATGTTCAATCACGATTTTTTGTGGACAATTAGTCGAAGGTAGTCCACAAATTGCAATCGGAGATTTAGGGATTAAATTGGACCAAGCAAAGTAAGAGAATAATTGAATAACGGCAATAGTACATGAACATCTTATTTCTTTCCGTCGTTTCTATTCAACGTACAATCAAACAGATTGAAGAAATTATAAGTTTCTTTGTCTTTATTTTCACCAATTCCCTTGATTTTCCTTTCTGTAAATTCCTATATTTTGTTACTATAAAGGAAGGAGAGGAAAGGAAATTAGGGGAGAAAATTGCAAAACCCCCGCTTCCTTTTTTTTTTTTATTATTTCTTGTCGAAAAAAAGTGTAGTCATTGCTCAAAATGATATATGAGAAGCACATAAACTTTATAGCAAAACAAATCAAAGTAGAGTGAAGCTCGTGATACTACAAAACAAGGCCAAATACAGAAAATAAGGAGAATCAATAGAACACTGGTAGAGTTAAGCATACACTTATTCCATAAAAGCAGATTTGTCAAGTAAAGTATTCAGCGGCCGATCAGCAAATCTCGTATCATTATCAGTGATGAGCATACGTCGGAAATTCCTTCTCCAATAACTATAGCATTGCTAGTTGGCGGTGCGCACCCAAGTTTGGCTTCCTTTAATACCATCGCCATATGGAGATAGCCAAAACAAGTTAAACAAACACCGATATAATATTTTGGAAGAGCAAATCTTCGTGATTTAGTGAGGCACCAGAGCTTCTGCAATCACTATTGAAGTGGGAGGCAGAGGAATTGTACTCTGACAGAGCAAAAACGTTGGGGAATCCCGAAAACATGTTTATTGAACTCCCCAATCTAGAAAGAGAAAGGATATCTCTTAGATCTTGAACTAGATCGACGAAGTTACTCTAAACTTACTCCAACTTGTACCAATAACCTCAAAATAAATTCGCTAGACTTTCATCCATATGAATTATCAAAAGTCCGAAGCGGCAGTGTCCATCACCACGCTCTTGACCTACGTAGATCCATTTACTGACACGTTCGATTATTAGTAGCTGTCATGGACGAAATCGAACGAAAGGTATTTTTAAGTCATCGATATAAATTCGGGTACGACGAGACGGAAAAAATTAAGTATTGATATTTCACAAGATAAAGTTTAGAATATTTAGTGGGGTTATCCCACTTTAATCTTTCCCTCTTTCCCTCCAACAATCGATTCGCATCCTCCCACATTTCCCAAACGTATCTTCCTTACCTCGGGAAGGCCCTGCTTCAACGAGCTCCTTCTTCAATGCGGTCGCTCCCATGAAAGCTTCCTCTGCTTGCTGGCACGAGAGGGAAGACGAAGCGCACCGATGTTTCAGCTTCTCTGTTCTATATAAACCCTCTATCATGGCCGACCCGATTCGTCTCGCGAGAGGAGCAAACCGGTCCTCAAGTGTCTGGACGTTCTCCGGTATGTCTGCTGATGCGCTCGTGCATGTGAATTTTCGAAACTACTCTCGCACGGGTTTTGTGCTTTCCTTTCGTAGTTTCTTTCTTGCATGGCTGTGTATCATGAATGGGATGAGGCTATTCTTTTAAGCCCAGTTCTTGGTCTGTGGTTGTAAGGTGATGAACGCTCAGCTGCCAGTGCCATTCTCTTCAAGCTTTTTAAGAGAAATTGTGGGCATGTTTTTTCTTGACTGCAGTTTTCAGTTCCGGGTTGCAGTAACTATCATGGCGTACGTTCCTCCGCATAAGCAACATTCGAAGGAGAGCAGTGGCCCGTCCCCTGTTCCGGCATCGCTTCCGCCACAGTTCAAGAAAGGCCTTAACTTTAGGTCGCCTAAAACAAATGCTCAGCAGAGTGAGAAGATCGTTAATGCAAACGGGCTAATATATAGATGGTTGCCCGTTGGTTCCGATACTGATGGAGATCATCTTCCTTCCGGTGTCTTCCTCAAGCCAGTCTCGGTCGAGGCCCTCGAAAGGAGAACAGGGGAGAAACAGCTAGCATAGGCAAAAGTTGTATGGTTAATGGTAAGTGATCGTTCCATTAAAATGTGATCCTACGTGCTCTATATATCTTGAGATGTGGATCCATGTTGAGTTCAATGGCATTCTTGGCTTCTCAGAAGAAGATGAAACTTTGCAGGACCATAGGAAGAAACCTTGGGAACGTATAGCCGAAACCGTGATGCAAGATTTAGTTTCTTCATTCGAAGTTGTGATGAGAGAGATAAGGGTCCGAGCTTGGGACTGATAAAACCAGCACTGATTGCTAGATTTGGGAAAATTCTTTTAGGTGGGTAAGCTGCTTGGATTAATTTCGGTGAATAATTAGCTACTTCTACTTTATGTAACATTTGACTCTGTTTCATCAATTGAGGTCCACGTGAGCCTAAACGTGGTTAGGACAGAGTTCAACATTTCGCAATGCTTAGCATACACGAAGGAAATTAATTGAGGGCTTTGCTTGTTTAGAATTTAATTTCAGCAAAAAGCACGTTTTTGATTTCTCGTCATAAGTCAAAATATGGCATTTGTTGCAAAACTTAGATTAAGCAAAAGGCAGAAAGCAAAGTCTATCCAGACGTGCC
Source organism: Syzygium grande (assembly GCA_024733475.1). Taxonomy (NCBI): domain Eukaryota; kingdom Viridiplantae; phylum Streptophyta; class Magnoliopsida; order Myrtales; family Myrtaceae; genus Syzygium; species Syzygium grande. Next base: position 26,831,690 of record JAMXDD010000007.1, read on the forward strand.
CTTAGTAATGAAATTTAAATTTTTGAAAGTCTCAATATTCTGTTGCGTGATCGTGAATATTTCCTAAACTTCAGAACACCTTATCCATTGTATCTGTTTAAAATCATGCTCCCCATTGCGAATATCTTGCAAGCTAGGGTTTGTTGCTAATAAAGCATAATTATTTTGCATAGTTTTAAGGTTGAACTCCTTAGAGTGATTATTTTGAGTGTACTTGATGATATTTGGATGGCAGGATATACGCATAAGCTTGACATTATTTTTGGGTTCAAGAGTCCTTCATTTCCAGTGGAAGCTTGCGGAGATATAGTTCCAAAGACCACATTGAAACGGCAGGGAAGCGTATCTTACACAAACCTTCCCGCCTTTTATATGGAAAATGTGACTCGTAGAATTTCCGCAGAGATTGGCCTTAGTTTTGAAGACAAGAAGGATATATACCATGTCAAGGTATTAAGTCTCTAGTTTCTGCATTTTCACTTACTATTGACTTTCATATGCAATAACATGATTTTGACAGGTCAGTTGCTTCCATCTTTCTGTGGTGCAGTTATCTGATAAGTCCAGGCCAGATGCGACCATCACCCGCAAATGTATGTAGTGTTTCTAGGGCAGATCAAAGACTTGAACTTTATAAGGCAAATTCCTGCTTCTGACCACAAAATAAGAGCTTACACTAAATATTACCCTAATTGTTTCATGCTAAAGGCATTATGTTGTTTTAGTAAAAAAAAATCATGCATTACGCTAATCGTATGGAGTTATATATATACTGTTCCTTTTTCTAAATGATCTGGTTTTTGTTGTTTATATAGGGACTGACAACTGCAAATTTTGGTTGTAGGTCGAATTAAATCCAGTGCGACACATGGTAGTTGATATATCATGCCTTAATAAGGATCTGGACATGAGGTTGATGTTGTTGCGCACCAAGAGAATCTTGACGGCTATAAGCGTAAGTAAATGAAGCTAAGATCCATGTGAGATTTCACTTACTAGGGCCTGTTTTTTTAGCTTAAGCAAAAATTGATAGTGTTTTTATACTTTCCTGCCAAAATTAAAAATAGGGTTAATACCACGAAAAACCCTAAACTGATACACTTGTGACAGATTTACCCCAAACTATTTTTTTGACCATAAAAAATCATAAACTGGTACACTTGTGACAGATTTACCCCAAACTATTTTTTTTATCATAAAAAACCTCAAACTGGTACATCTGTAATAAATTTACCCCGAACTATTTTTTTTATCACCAAAAACCCCAAACTGGTACACTTGTGACAATTTTACCTCGAACTAATATTTTAATATTATTTTTTATTTTTTTTCAAATTTTTTTAGTTTTTCTTATCTTTTCTTTTTCCTTTCCTTTTCTTTTTTTTTTATTTTATTTTTAACCTCTGGTCGGTGAGGTCAACCCTACCAGCCGACGACGAGCTCGACCTTGCTGGCAACTGGCGAGGTCGACCTTGCCCACCCTTGGCGAGGTTCAACCTTGCCAGTTGCCGGCGAGGGATTGTCCTTGCCATCGCTAGCGAGGCTTGGCCTTACCGTAACTGGCGAGGTCAGCCTTACCCAAAAGCGGTGAGGTCGAACCTTGCCAGCGATGGCAAGAACGACCCCTCACCAGGGGTGGGGGTGGGGCGACCTTGCCGGGTTGTCGGCGGGTCGGCCTCTCGTTCCCGCCTCGGGTCGGTCGTCGAACCCACGACCCGCCCGGTTGAAGACGAAGGAAAAAAAAAAAGAAAAGGAAAGGAAAAAAAAAGAAAAGAAAAACTAAAAAATTCGAAAAAATAAAAAATAATATTAAAATATTAGTTCGGGGTAAAATTGTCACAGGTGTATCAGTTTGGGGTTTTTGTAGTCAAAAAAATAATTCGGGGTAAATCTGTCACACATGTACCAGTTTGGAATTTTTTATGGTCAAAAAAATAGTTTTGGATAAATCTATCACAAGTGTACCAGTTTATGATTTTTTGTGATATTAACTCTTAAAAATATTATTCAGATTTTGTAAAATTATGATAAACTTTATGTAAAACAAGTCGACATTTAAATTTTGTGATTGGATTAGAAAATAGTTCAAGCATGTGGGTAGCAAAATTTTGATTAAGTAGAAAGTAAAACGTAAAAGTCAATCTAGACAGACAGTATCTGTTATTGAAGTAATTGCTTCTTTGTCTCAAGTCCTACCTATTGAACACTGGATACAATTTAGCTTGGATAATGTGCAAGAAATGACTGTTGGCCATGTTATACGTTATGTAACATGGCCAATTGCTTTACCTGGAGACTTTTCTATTGCCAGTTCATATCACAGCATAAGAAAGCAAGTAAAAGTGGCCTATACTAAGAGGAATCTGTATGTAAAAGATAAAATACTCGAGCAATTTTTTACCTTCCCTGGGCGATTAAATTCTTTGCCACGTTGATAGCATAAAAATTACTGCTTTTATTTTATTTCAAATTGTTCGTGTGTCGCATGAAAACGAAAAGAACAGCATTAGGGATTTGATTACTTCTGCAGTTTTAGATTCTAGTGTTAAGGGGGGTTTAAGATGGCCTCTGGGGAAGGCATCTTGTGGAGATAGATACAACGTCGTGGGAGTATGGCATACAATCTCTTCGACTTATAAGAATTCAAACATGAGGCTTAAGGCGAGACAAGCTGATCGGTTTGATTTTGGGATGTCCCAAGGGGTAGTTACCGAAGAAATCTCCCCGAACTTGAGGGGAATGACTTCTGGATTGCACGTAAGTTCTTTTGACCCCTGTTAAGATAACTGTAGTCTTTTTGCGTGTACTTTGCTTGTGAATGCCCATGTGCTCCGGCTGAATACTAGAATCGACAATTGAAGCATCTTGTAACTTAGCTAATTTGTGAAAGCCTTCCAATGAAAAAATGCATAGAATTTCCGGTAGTTAAAGAAACCTGATAAAGTGCATGTCATGTTTTAAGTTTGAATCTTCTATTTTCACTAGAATTTCCTTATCAAGACATATTTATCTTTTGATAGAAAAGAGGTTACTCGTTCTTTCTGTTATTTTACTGTTAAGTATTCGGATTTTCATTTTGTTGACACTACTACTACTATTACAATTTTCAGGGACAATTTGGGAATTGATTCAATCTCTGATATGCTTAAAGATGCAGTAAAGATGATGTGGGAGCACTTCTTATCTTGTGGAAATACTGTCATTTGAATCAGCCTCTCTCTATCTACGAGAGAGAGAGAGAGAGAGCGAAAGTGAGAGAGAGTAAATGAAACTCACGGTGATTGTGTTTATTTGTCTTGTGAGAAAGTACGAATTCCTGGGCTCAAACGATTGGGCGTCATTCTCTTTTTTCGCCTTATGGGAATGAGTTTGTTATATCGCTCTCGCTTTATGTATCTCTAGCAATTTGCTTGAAAATGAGATCTTTTTTTATTATAGAGATTTGAAGAACTATTTGTCTAATTATGTGAATCTCGGTTAAATCTATGTGGATGCTTAGTAGACATTTCACTAGCTCTGATACTTAAATCGTGATGTTTATAGTGACATGTGACATATACTGATCAAGAGAACACTAGTACTGTCTTGTGTATTGTGAAAAACTCGTGTATTGAATCAGCGACCAGTGGTGAAGTTTTTAGTTTTTCCCCGATACATCAGTGTAAACTTAATCATGAACATTTGGTGTTTCAATGCCTTGAAAACTCGGAAAATTTTAGTAGGTCAGTTCCTAATCAAGGAAATATGGTAATACCCGCAGCGCCAGGTCCCATGTCGAACAATCAGACCACACATGTGACATGACTTTAGCCAAATTAAGTAGTGGATAAATGTGGATTAAAGACCAACCTGTATCTTCCATTGCTTATGAAGAAGACATGCAAAAGATCTCTCCGGTTCCATTTCCTGGACATATAGTACATTATGTCTTCTCAATTCATAATCTAGCTGGATGCCCTGGTATTGCTGGAGGCATGGAGAATATTAGGATATTAGGGAGTTAGGTTGAGAACTGGTTGTTGAGTTTCTGTAGTTCGGAATGTTGTACACCCTGTTAATAGCTCATACAGGAACTGTGGACATTCCTGCTGGCGAAGCACTTCAGATGCTTCTAATTCTTTCCGTGCCTAATATGTGCTTAATATGCTGTAAGCGGCAGTTTCAAATCGGCATGGTCGAGGGTTGTGGGACATTGACATATGCTGTCGGCAATCTCCAAGGAAAGGTATGGTCCAGATCCTATGATGCTCCTCGAATAATTTTAATACAAAAATGATTGGTTTCCTTTGCTGAGCATGCTTACTCCTGGGTGCCTGTAGCTCGCCACTCGCCCTCTCGCTCTCGCTTCTAAGTTAAACCCACACCACCTCCTCTCCCCCCCTCCTCTGTGTCTATTACTTCCGTCGTTCACCAATTCTTTTGTTTTAACGTCACTAGCTCATGGAGTGTAAGCTGGTTAAAGAGAGAATGCAGAGTGTGAGTTCAGCAAATGTAGAGTGTTAAGGGAATCAATCAATCACCGAAATTTAAGAAATCAGCAACAATCAAGCAATCAACAACATTCTGGTTCCACCAAAGAAGGAAAATTGGAAGAATCAAGCAAAGAAGGAAACCCACAACACAATCTCCACCAAAGAAAGAAACAAATTGACAGAATCAAATCCCCACAAATCAAGCATCAACAAATCACTACATCAATTCCCAATTAGTGAATTACGATTCCTTTCAAAACCCCCTTAAGTGTAGACATTGGTCTTCTTGTGAAAGTCTATAAATAAAGCCTTTGTAATTGTACAAAGACACGATAGAAAAATACAAAACACAGAAAGATTATTTACACATTTCTTCCTCTGTTCTTCTGTTCAATTCTTCCTCACTATTCTTAGTTTCAAACATGGCATCAAAGCATACCAGCGAAAGCCCTTGATCCAACACTAACTCAACTCCTATATCCTCAGAAATAATCACTAACGCTGCCCTTTCCACGTCTTGCAGCTCCAAATTCAACACTCAATCTTCACTCCCTACCCACCATAGGGGAAAAACTCACTGGGCAAAATTACCCAATCTAGAAAGCCCAAATTACCCCATATCTTCTTGCAGCCAATCTCCTCTTTGTTCTTGATGGCTTAGAACCAGCTCCTCTGCAACACATCCCATATGCATCCAACAACGGCACACCGGTGCCCAATCCTGAATACAAGGCATGGCGAATTCGTGACTCAATTGTGATTGGGTGGATTCTCAATTCATCCACCTCCCCTGCCGTCGCTCAATTGACAAACCACACCTCTACAACAACCATATGGAGATACCTCTCCGACTCTTATGCCGCACAATCAAAAGCACGCGCATCGGCTGTGCAACTTCAATTTCAATCCATTAAAAAGGAAGCCACACAATAATAGAATTTCTTCACTAGGCAGCCACCGTTGCAGATCAATTAGCCACCATTGGAGAACCCCCATCAGCAAACGAGTACCACACACACATCTTCCGTGGTCTTGGACCAGAATTTTCCGGTTTAGACACAACGATCTCCGTCGTCTCTCAATCAGGAGCACTCTCACATGATGCCTTTCATGGTTTGCTGCTTCAACATGAAAGGAAGACTAGAAATCAACAAAATGACCTCCAATACCCTTCCACCTACTACTTTTGTATCTCACCGGTCAAGATTCAAGTCTCAACAATCTAAAAGAGGCACTCAAAATTTCAGCCCATCAAATGCAAGCCCATCTAGCACTAATCCAATTTGCCGACACCAACAAGGGCACCCAACTACCGGTCATTTGGTGGAGGTGGCAAGCAACAAAATTCAGGTCCATTTTTTAGATATGCCAACGACAAGGCCACTGAGCGAACAATTGCAAGCAGCGGTTTAATCCCCAATTTATTAAAATGGCACCACCTTAGGCACATTATTCGGCCCCAACTAGAATTGCTCAACCCATAGCTTATTATGCCTCACCTACTACTCCACCTTCTATGATGGATATTCAGTCTTGGTATCCAAATTTTGGAGCCACCCACCACAACATCGACATCATTTCCGACCTCTCCCAGGTCACTCCATACACTGGGAATCAACAATTGACCGTGGGTGATAGAGTTTCTCTTCCCATCACTCACACAGGTACATTCGTGCCTACAACAGGTCCACAATTTTGTCTCTTAGATGTCTTAGTTGTCCTCATATTACAAAAAATCTGCTGTCAGTTTCTAAATTTTCATGCGATAATAATTGTGTCTTCTTATTTTACCCCACCTCATTTGTTGCTCTGTGTGTTCATACTAGTCAAGTATTCTTCTGAGGTCATCTTGAGAATGATCTATATCATGTCTCCACCACTTATAAGTCTCCATCAACTTTCCTTAGTTCCTTCAACTTATGGCATCAACGCCTGGGTCATGCGTCATCTTATCAAATAACTCGTCTGCTTCAATCCACACAAACACAATTTTCCAAATCATCTCCCTCCCATTGTACAGCCTGTGCTCTTAGCAAGAGTAAATGCCAACTCCACCCCCGATCCCCTTCTAGACCTAAATTCCCCTTGAAATTGTTCACTTTGATGTTTGAGAACCATCCCCTGTCGCTTCTTTTTAGGATATAAATATTAGTTGATGACTATTCTCAGTTCACTTGGTATTATCCTTTCACCACTCGTGATCAATTTGTAGACATTTTTAAGGCTTTTCACAAATTTGCAAAAACTCAATTGCAACGTACACTTAAGACAATTCAATGCGATGGTGCACTAGAATTTCAGCTCTATATTAAAGTGCGAAACCATCTCCTCCAATATGGTATTCATCAACAAGTATCTTGTCCATATGCTTCATTCCAAAATGGCACCACTGAACGCAAACACTGCCACATTATCAAGACAAGCCTAGCTCTTATGTCCCATGCTTTCGTTCCTTACCAGTTATGGGAATATGCTTTTGAAATAGCGGTACATCTTATCAACAGGACACCGACTCCTCTTCTCAACAATCTCACACCTTGGCAGACACTATTCCAAATGCCACCAGAGATTTCACACCTCAAAGTTTTTGGGGGCACACTTTTTCCATACTTGCGGCCAATTGCCACTCACAAACTTGCCTCAAGATCACATCACTGCATCTTTCTTGGCTATCCTTTGGGGTATAAAGGCTATCACAGTTACTGCCCACAAACAGGCAAGATCTACATTGCGGCTGATGCAGTTTTCAACGAACACACCTTTCCATTTGGCGATACACCATCTCCACCGCCATGCTCTGCCGCTCCACCTACAAGTGTGGTACTACGTCTACCACCGATGAATGACTCTAAATAGCACTCCACATCTGCAGCAGTAGATCTTGGCCCTGGGTCCTCACCATCCATCTCACCGACGTCATCTACAACTCCTTCCACAACTCCGGAGCCTAACACTTCCAACTCCTCTACTTCGACATTCCAGCCTCGACACGTCCATGGTCATTCGGTTGAGAGATGGCATGATTCACCGACAAGTCCTCACAAGGAATCAAAGTTTTGCTTTGATTGCCGGTATACAGATTCTCGTCGAGCTTACTTGTTTTATGTAGGCTTCCCGAGATCCAAATTGGCATGCAGCTATGGTGGCAGAATATGATGCCTTAATCAACAATGGAACTTGGGAACTTGTACTAGCACCTTCTCATGTACGCACCATCGGCTGCAAATGGATTTACAAAATCAAACTCAGGTCCGATGGCTCCATTGAAAGGTATCACCAACAACTGGGAATTGACTATACGGAAACATTCAGCCCGTTGCTAAGCCGTTCACAATTCGCATAATACTTGGGGTAGCTTACTCTCGAGGCTGGCCTATTTGCCAACTAGATGTCCAATGCTTTCCTTCATGGCCAATTATCTGAAGAAGTCTACATGATGTAACCATGAGGATTTGTTGATCCCTATCGACTGACTCATGTCTGCCATCTTCGATGCTCTCTCTATGGCTTAAAGTAGGCGCCACACGCGTGGTACCAACGGCTCTGTTCATATCTCCTTTAAATCAGGTTATGTGTATCTATTGTGGACTCTTCTCTCTTCATTATGCATACTCCACATTACAGCATTTTTCTACTTGTCTATGTGGACAATATCATCCTCATAGGGTCACCTCAGGCTCCTCTACAATCCTTACTCAACTCACTCCAAGGTGAATTTGCCATCAAGACCTTAGACCCCTTCATTATTTTTTGGGAATGGAAGTTCAGCACACCTACACCGGCCTTCTATTCAATCAAACCAAGTTCATACAAGAGATCCTGCAGCGGTCCAAAATGACCGAAGCCAAAGCTACTCCTACTCCTTACACCACCGATGAACCGTTATCTGCTTACTCCGGTGATCCTATGCCCGATCATGCACTTTATCGTAGCATTGTGAAAGCTCTTCTATACCTCACACTCACACGCCCAGATATAGCTTATTCCATGAACATCACCTGTCAGTTCCTTCATGCTCCCACCACCATGCATTGGCAAGTTGTGAAACGGATCCTACGTTATCTTGCTGACACTCTATAGCACGGACTAAATTTTAGCTGCTCTTCCTCCACTGTTCTCCATGCATTTTTCAACGCAAGCTAGGCCGGTGATCGTGACGATCGACATTCCATTGGTGGCTTTTGCATCTTCCTTGGTTCCAACCTTATTTCCTAGAGTTCGTGCAAACAACGAATAGTTGCTCGCTCTAGCACCAAAGCAGAATACAAAAGCCTAGCAAATACCATAGTCGAGCTCATTTGGATAGAGTTTCTACTTCGCGACCTTCGGGCACTACCTTCACACCCACCTGCACTCTAGTGTGACAATCTCTCGGCTATCTATCTCAGTACGAACCCGGTTTCCATGCCCTCACAAAGGATGTGGAGATTTATTTTCACTTCATCTAGGAACACTTGGCATGTTGTCAACTCTCGGTTCATTATATATCAACTATCGATCAACTAGCCGACATTTTCACCAAAGGACTCTCATCAGCTAGATTTCAAATGCTTCAAACCAAGCTGACTATCCATTCTGCCCAGTTAGCTTGCGGGGGGATATTAAGGGAATCAATCAATCACCGAAATTCAAGAAATCAGCAACAATCAAGCAATCAACAACATTCTGGTTCCACCAAAGACGGTAACACTAAAGAAGGAAAATTGGAAGAATCAAACAAAGAAGGAAACCCACAACACAATCTCCACCAAAAAAAGAAACAAATTGACATAATCAAATCCCCACAAATCAAGCATCAACAAATCATTACATCAATTCCCAATCAGTGAATTACGTTGCCTTTTAAAACCCCCTTAAGTGTAGACATTGGTCTTCTTATGAAAGTCTATAAATAGAGCATCTATAATTGTACAAAGACACGATAGAAAAATACAAATTAGAGAAAGATTATTTACACATTCCTTCTACTGTTCTTTTGTTCAATTCTTCCTCACTATTCTTAGTTTCAAACATAGAAGTTCAAAGATACTATTAAAATATGTCCCGAATTTGACTCCGTAAACAAAACCAGACTCAGGATTAATTAAATATGTGGATGCTTAAATAGAGGCCATGGAAATCAATTTTTTTCTGGTGTCAAAGTCCAGGTTGAACAAGATTTTCAGCCAAAACAGGGGAAAAAGATATATACTTCATTAGCTTTCCTAGCATGTGTTGAAGTTTTGCCCAAAAGTGAAAAGTCCAGCATGAAATTGATTTGGACAATGATTCGGTTGACTCTTGGGTGCATATAAATATAAATAATCTCTACTTTTGGGAGTCTCTGCATAGAGTTGTTGAAGTGCCATTCCATCGAGTGCTTGACAATGGGTTTGGCATGTCTTTCTTCGTGAATTACATCCAAGATGTTCAAGCCAAAATCTTGTGGTAAGATTTGTTAATTCTTTTGTGAGATTGAGAGATTATTTCATGAAGAATTATGAGGCTCAACAGTGTGTGAATATATTGGGTGTAATTAGGGTTGGAAAATATTAAGAGTGTTTGAGTGACTCGAGTGTGATTGTAACTTACATTGTATTGCTTTATCTATAGTGAAATTCTTTGTTGCTCTCCCATGATCAAACCATGTAAACTTTGTGTCCGATTTATTTCTTGTTCTGTCTATTTTATTATTAGATCGCTTGCTTCCGCAACAATTGGTATTAGAGTTAGGCTTGGCTAAGCTGAAGCGAATGGATGGAGACAAAAAAAGGAAAAGTGAAAATCAACAGATTTGATGGGAAGAATTTCAATTTATGGAGGATGCCGATTGGAGATTATCTGTATCAGAAGAATCTAAATTTGCCCCTATCTAGGGGGAAGCTTGACTTGATGAAGCTAGATAATGGAAATTGCTGGATAGACAAGCATTGGGAGTTATCCGGCTGACGTTGGCTCATAACATTGTGTTTAATATCATAAAAAAGAAGGCCACTATAGGTTTGATGAAAGACATGTTGGATATGTATAAGGAGCCATTTGCAATCAATAAGGTTTGCTTGATGCAAGGTCTGTTTAACTTGAAAATGAGCAAAGGCGTTAATTGCTGATCATATCAATGAATTTAATATGATTGTTAGTCATTTGAGTTCAGTTTAAATTGATTTTGAAGATGAGGTCCATGCTTTGATTCTATTATCTAGAAATTGTGCTGTGAATTGTTATAAGTAATTACTCTTAATCAACAAGATGCATTGTTCCTTGAAGCATGGCAATGTCTTTCTTGCAAGTAGAGTGACAGTTCGCTTCAATGATTATTAAATCTTGAAAAGTGGACTACCTCATTCCATGATAATTGGAATACTACTATTACCATTGTTAGTAATTTCTCTTGGTTAACAAATGAGGAGAATCTGATGAACCTATATCTACTGCTTTAATATGTGAAAGTAGAGAAATAACTAGTACACGTGTTAGGAGGAGTAGTATAAACTTGAATGGATGTAGTCGGTCTAAGACTCTAGTGGTGCTATTAGTTGGAGCTATGGCAAGATGGGGCATTTCAAAATGGATTATCTTATGTCAAAGAGCAATAAAGGTAAGGGAATTACTGCAATAGCTAATAGCAATTCGAATGTTGTTGATTATGACTTATCTATCACTGAGGATTCGTCTGTTAATTGATGGATTATAAAATCCGGTTGTTCGTCTTACTGGTTTTTTACTTATCAGTACGAATAGTAATATAGTGCAGTTGGTAAACAATGTTGAGTGCCATGTTGTGGGTGTTGGTGATATCAGAATCAGAATCCATGATGGTATCGTGAGGACATTGATTGGAGTGATGCACACTCCAGAGTTGAAGAAGAACCTAATTTTCTTGAGTACTCTAGATTTAGCTAGATGTTGGTATACTTTAGAAAGTAGAGTCTTGAAGGTTGTTCGAGCTGCCTTGATGATAATGAGAGGAATCAAGTATAATGGCCTGTATGAGCTTCAAGGTGAGATAATGACGGAATTTGCCACGGAGACATTGGAGACATCTATTCGAGAGTCTGAATTATGACATATATATTTGGAGCACATTAGCGAGAGAAGTTTGAAAGTTCTAAGTGAAACAAATCTATTATGTGGTTTTGTTGTTGACAAACTGAATATATGCAAATGCTGCAACTTAGATGAAAGGCAAAAGTACAGGTTAGTTAGGGGTGATCGGTTCCGAGATGGAATGATTCCCACCTTGGAACCAAGAACCACTTACAATGGGCCAGTTTCACAACTTAGGAATTGAAACCACCCATTGGTTCCTGCCGGACTACCATTCTAATACTTTTGGATAAGAGTAATTATAGCAGTGTTTAAATGGATTTGGACGGTATTCAACTTGAGGTGGAGGTTGTAGGTACTAGCGAAGTAATTGACACATATGGTGCTTGTAGCAAGGTGGAGCTTGTAGAGCTAATAGTTGCTGTAACTGTTGAATTTGACAATGTGTGTGCTAGATCTACTCACAAATATGAATGCAATGGGAAGGCTGTATCGGAAAATCCTTGTGAAGTAGTTAAAGTGAGAAGTGGAGTTGGTGTTCTAATGAAATTTATGGTTATGGCGAAAGATATCTATGGCGATTGAGCCTACGAGGGGCCGCAAGAGAGTAGCAGTGAAGCTCGAAATTTAGAGAAGCGATTGTCACTTAGCTCAAACGTCAAGTCAAGGTGGAGATTATTATAATATATCTTGAGTTTGAGTCCATGAACGAAACCCAACTCAAGATAAATTATATTTTTCAACGCCTAAATATATGCCATGAAAATCATTTTTTTTTTTTTGTGTGAGAGTCCAAGTTGAACAACGTTCCCAAGCAAAACAGGCAAAAAGAAATATACGGCATTAGCTTTCCTAGAGCGTATTGGAGTTTTGGCTGAAAGTGAAAAGTCCAGCGTGGACTTTGATTTGGACCATGATTCACTCAACTCTCGAGCGCATGTAAATATAAATAACCTCCATTTGCGGGAGTCTTTGCACAGTGTTGTTGAAGTGCCGTTCCATCGAGTGCTTGATAGTGGGTTTCGTGTGTCTTTTTTAGTGAATTACGTTCAAGAAAAATTAGAGTTTAAGCCGAAAGCTTATTATGAGATTTGTTAATCTCTTTATGAGATAGATAGATTATTTTGTGAGAAATTATTGGGTTAAATACTATGTAAAATTATTGTGTATAATTGGAAAAAGGTAAACATTATGAGTATTTGAGTGATTCAAGTGTGGTTATAATCTCCGTTATATCAATAATCTATAGTGAAATTCTTTACTGCTCTCCTTGTGGATATAAGTCATCTCAACCAAACCATGTAAATTTAGTATCCGATTTATTTTCTTGTTCTATTTATTTTATTGTTTGATTACTTTCTTCCACAATAAATACAATAAGGAGAATTGCAGATCATCCCAAAAGGTGAACCCTATACCCGATGCACCGTGGAATAAACATCTGCATTACCCTAATTATTCAATCGTGGTGCTCGTAGTTAAGATTTTCGGAGGCATTTGGTCCCTAAACTAGTATTCGGTCATGAATTCAAAGTGAATCTCATATTTTCGTTCAAATGTTAATAGAAAACATGTTAACTAAGGCTCCATTAGTTTTGCAAAAAAAATAAATGATTTGAAATTATTTTCCTAAAAATAATCTCTTGTATCGCTTAAATTAATTTATCAATGAAAGATATTTTTATTAGGGTTAATACCACTAAAAACCCTAAATTGGTACACCTGTGACAATTTTACCCAAAACTAACATTTTGACCGCTAAAAATCCCAAACCAATATATTTTGGACAAATTTACCCTCCGTTAGTTTTCGTTAAATTGGAGTAATATCACAAAAAATCACAAACCGGTACACTTGTGACAAACGAAAGGCAAAACATAAAATTTGTACATCAGTCAACTACCATGTTGTATTTAACAAAGTAAATTGACAGTAAAATTTAATGGAAACAAATTGAGGGTAAATTTATCATGTGTTTACCGGTTTGAAATTTCTAGAGATATTAACCCTTTTTTTTTCGATAATAATTTATATTTAAGTATTTTCGTGAATAATATAGATATATTTTGTTCATTCATATTTGCACGTACGTGGTTACAAGTCCGAAGTATTGATATTTCACAAGGCTAGGTTTATCAATATTTAGTGGGATTAACCCATGTTTCTTTTCTTTCCGTCTTTCACTCCGCCATTGGATTCGCATTGCATTCTCTCGCATTCCCCAAAACGTATCCTCCTCCCTCCGTAAAGGTCCTTCCGCAACAAGCTCCTTCTCCGATGCGGTCGCTCCCAAGAAAACCTCCTCTGCTTGCTCGCACGAGAAGGAAGACGAAGCCCACCGACGCTTCAGCTTCTCCGTTCTATATAAACCCACGATCATGTCCAATCCGATTCGTCCCGCGAACGGTGCAAGAACGATCCTCAAGCGACTGAACCTTCTCTGGTGCGTCTGTCGTTGCGCTCGCACGTGGTTTTGCACTTTCTTTCTGTAACTCCTCTGCTTGTATAGCTATGTATCGTGAATGGGATGAGGCAGGTGTTCAACACTCGCCTGCCAGTGTTATGCTCTTTATGCTTGTTAAGAGAATTTGTGGGCATGTTCTTTCTTGACTGCAGCTTTTGAGTTTCGGGTTGCTGTAGCTACCATGGCGTACCTTCCTCCGCATAAGCGACACTCGAAGGGGAGCGGTGGCCCGTCCCCTGTTCCGGCATCGCTTCCGCGACAGTTCAAGAGAGGTCTGAACTTTAGGTCGCCTAAAACTAATGCCAATCAGAGCGGGAAGATCGTCTATGCGGACACGGCGATTTCTAGATGGTTTGCTGTTGGTTTGGATGATGATGGAGATCATCTTCCTTCCGGGGTCTTCCTCAAGCCGGTCTCGGTTGAGGCCGTTGAAAGGAGATCAGGAGAGAAACCGCTAGTCTTAGCCAAAAGTTGTATGGCTAATGGTAAGTGATCGTTCCTTTAGTAATGAGATCCTGTTGTGCTCTAGATTTCTTGAGGTGTGGATTCATGTTGACTTTAATGGCATTTTTGGCTTCTCAGAAGATGATGAAACGGGTCGGGACCATAGCAAGAAACCTTGGGTTCATATAGCCGAAACTGTGATGCCTGATTTAGTTTCTTCATTCGAAGTGGTGAGAAGTGAGATTCAGGGTCAGAGCATGGAAGAAATAAAACCCACACTGGTTGCTAGATTCGGAAAAATTCATTTCCATGGGTAAGTTGCTTGAATCAATTTCAGTGAATTAGCTACTGCTTCTTTTTGTAACATTTGACTCTGTTTCGTTGGTTGAGGTCCCTGTGGACCTAAAGAGAGTTCAGCATTTTGCAATTTGATACGCAAAGGAAATTAATTTAGGGTTTGTGTGTTTGGAAGGAAATTTATATAGAAAGTACTTTTTTGTTTTTCCACCAAAATTTAGAATACTGCTTGTGTTGCAACATTTAGGTTAAACAAAAAGCAAAAAGTAAAAGGTTGTCCAGACATGCCCTTAGTAATGCAATTTAAATTTTGAGAATCTCAATGTTCTGCTGTGTGATCATGCAAATTTCTCAAACTTCAGAGGACCTTGCTCATTGTATCTCCTTAAAATCATGCTCCACACTGTAAATACTGCACAAGCTAGGCTTTGCTGCTAATAAAGCATAGTTATTTTGCATACTTAGGTGGTTGAACTCCTTATAATAATCATTTTGACTGTAGTTGAGGATATTTGGATGACAAGATAGACACATGAGCTTAACATAATTTTTGGGTGCAGGAGTCCTTCATTTCCATTTCCAGTGGAAACTTGTGGAGACATGGTCACAGAGACCTCATTGAAACAGTTGAAAAGATCATTTTACACAAATGTTCCTGCCTCTTTTGTGAAAAATGTGACTCTTAGAATTATCCCAGAGATTGACCTTAGTTTTGAAGATGAAAAGGATGTATATCATGTCAAGGTGCTTAAGTCTCTAGTTTCTGCTTTTTTACTTTTTCAGTCATGCATTTCAATAATTTTGACTGGTCGATTGCGTCCTTTTTGTGGTGCAGTTATCCGATAAGTCCAGGCCTGATTCGACCATCTCCTGCAAATGTAGTGTTTCTAAGGCAGAGCAGAGACTTGAACTCTATAAGGCAAATTCCTGCTTCTCTCAAAAAATAATGAGAGCTTATACTAAATATTACCGTACTTGTTTCATGCTAAGAGGCATTATGTCATTTTAGATAAAAATAACATTGTGGTGTTATATATGTACTATACCTTTTCCTAATGGTTGGGTTTTTTTCATTGTTTATAAAGGCATTGACAACTGCAAATTTTGGCTGTAGGTCGAACTAAACCAGGTGCGGCACATGGTAGTTGATGTATCATGCCTGGATAAGGATCTAGACATGAGGTTGATGTTATGCACCAAGAGAATCTTGACGGCTATTAGCGTAAGTAATTGAAGCTAAGATCCATGTGAAAATTCACTTTGTTGGAGGCACTTACGAGGGCCTATTTGTTTTAGCTTAACTAAAAAAAGTGTGTTCTTGTTTTACTTTCCTGTCAAAATTGAAGATTTTATTCAAAATTTCAAAATATCATGAAAATTATATGTGAATCTAAATGTCGACTTTTGAATTTTGTGAAAGTTTCGAGTGTGTTGGATTTGAAAAGAGTTAAAGCGTGAGAGTAGCAAAATTTTAATTAAGTAAAAGTGAAATGTTAGAGTCAATTCAGACAGACCATAGCTCTTATTGCAGTAAATTTTTCTTCGTTTCGAGTCCTACCTTTTAACTCTAGCTTGGTGGATAATTTGCAAGGAATGACTGTTTGCCATGTTATATGTCATGTAGCATGGCTAATTACTTTTCCTAGAGACTTTTCTTTTGCCGGTTTCCATCACAGCATAAGATGTGGCCTATACTAAGAGAAATCAGTATGTGAAAGAGAATTGGAAGGGCCAATGGTTGCATTCTCGAATTTTTCGTCAATTGCCTAATTTACTGAATAATTATGCTCGAAACAATTTTTGGCCTTAACTTTATTTGCTTGGGCAGTTAATTTTTTGCCACATTGCAATCATAATTGTTAGTCCATTCAATTTACTTTAAGATGTTCATGTTTGCAGGAAAAGGAAAAGAACAGCATTAGGGATTTGATTGCTTCTGCAGTCATAGATTCTAGTGTTAAGGGGGGTTTAAGATGGCCTCTGGGAAAGGAATCTTCTGGAGATAGATACAGTGTCGTTGGAGTTTGGCATACAATCTCCAAAACTTATAAGAATTCATCCATGAGGCTGAAGGTGAGACATGCTGATCGGTTTGATTTTAGATTTTCCCATGGGGAAGTTACTGAAGAAACTGTCCTGAAGTTGAAAGGCATAACTTCTGCATTGCATGTAAGTTCTTTTGTCCCCTGTTAAGATAAAAGTAGCTTTTTTGCGTGTACTTTGCTTGTGAACGCGAATTGGTTCCATGTAAGTTCATTACTGGAATTGACAATTGAAGCATCCTGTAATTTCTGGATTAGTATTTGATTTGTGAAAGCCTTCCAATGCACATTAAATTATTTTAGGCAAAGAATTCCGGTAGCTTCTCTAACCAGTTAAAATGCATGACAAGTTTCGAGTTTGAATTCCTTTACGTTTCACTAGAATTTCCTTTTCAAGACAAATTTATCTTCTGATAGTTAAAGAGGTGATTCTTTTTTCTTGTTATTTTTACTGTTTAAGTACTTCAGCTGTTATATTGGGTTGCATCGTTTGACCTTTGCTAGTGCAACATTTTAGAGAAGTTGTAAATTCAACTCCCCCCTCTAAATATCAATTTGATTCAGTGTGTTGAATTTGCTGTGTCATGAGGATGATGTGCTCTTCATGAAACACTATACAACAGACAAATAACTCTTTTTACATTAAACAATTTATGTCAAGGGATTTGTATCTGAGGCAGAGGCCAAGTATTTTCTTACAGATTGAGCTGCGTGTAACAACCTATATATGTGGGTTTGTCATACCTGATGGCTTCCTTGTCGTCATCTTCATTTTGTGTTTAATTGCATCTTACTCGACAAGGACACAAGTGACAATATATAATGGTTTTGGGATTTTCATTTTGTTGACACCTATTACTACAATTTTCAGGGACAGAGTCTGCAAACTGATCTAATTTCTGATGTGCTTAAAGATGCAGTGAAGATGATGTGGGAGCATTTCTTATCTTGCTGAAATACGGTCATTTGAATTGGCCTCTTTTTCTCAGTGTGTATTTGGGTGTGTGAGAGAGAATGTAAATGAAACTTATGGTTATTGGGTGAGTTTGGTTTTGTGAGAATGTATGAATTCCTAACTGAGAACCTCAATTTAAGTAAGGGCTCCAAAACACGGGCCTCATTCTCTCTGGCTTTATGTATCCTCTAGCAATTTGCATATTATGAATTGACAATTATGTGAATCTCGGTATAATGAATGTTGATGCTTAGTAGACATTTCACCAGCTTTGATACTATTAATATGATTTGCGATGTGATATACTCTGATCAAGAGAGAACTAGTACGACATTTTGTATTGTGGCAAACGCTCTCTATATTGAATCAGCGACTAGTGGTGAAGTTTTCATAATTTTCATTTTTCCTCGATACGTCATTGACCTGATCATGCACATTTGGTTTTTCAATGCTTTGAAAACTTGGATAATTCTAGAAGGTAAGCTCCTGATCAGATAAATATAGTATTACTTAAAGCACCATTTCTCCATGTCAAATAATCGGACAACATATGTGACGTAACTTTAGCCCAATCAAACAGAGGACTAATGTGGATTAAAGAAAATCTTCTAACTCTTAAAGACGACGTGCAAAATCTGTGGTTGCATTTCCTTGACGTGTGATGCATTATTGTCTTCTCAATTCTTTATCTAGAATGCCCTTCATAAACTATTTAGGAGGAAGGCTTTGTCTTCATCCCTGAGTTCGTTGTTGTTGATTTGATTAATTTGAAGTACTGCGATTCTAAATGGTAACTATTTGCATACTTTCTTTGGGAGCTTGATCCATATGGAGTAAACCAAAACATTAGCTCATCATTTTTTTTTTCGATTGTTTATTCCGTATCGATTTAGCATATTGAATTCTATCACTTGGTCAAGATTTTCTACATTTGGTTGCAAATACGAAATTGGTCCAGAAATCACAATCGAAGACTAATTTGGGGACTAAATCTGACAAAACAAAAGTAAGGAAGATTACCAAAAAAGTTTTTCAAATCTATTGTACGGATAATTTGGTTATAAACATTTTGTCTATATGTTATGTGGCGTACCAGGAAGCCAATGTTTAGATGGAAATTGCGATTCTAAATGGTAACTGGACTTTCTTTGGGAGCTTGGTCCATATGATTTCAAAACATTAGGATAATTTTTTTGTTTATTCCGTATCGATTTAACTTTTAACTATTTTTTTGGTTGCAAATTTTTTCCAATTTTTCTTTTATTTTCCTTCTTTTTTGGTTTTTTTGTGGACCGATGACCCTTGCCTTCTTTTCTTTTATTGTGGACCGATGACCCTCGCTGGCGACCACTGCCGGTCACCATTGTAAAATAAATTTAGGACTTTTTTTTATTATAATTTCCTTAACGAAGTATGGGATGATAATTGAATACTAGGCAATAGTACACGAACTATTCTTCTTCGCTTTCCCTTTTTCCCAATGTTGTCATTGCTCCTTCGTTGTTTTCACATGAAAATAGTACGAGAATGTCTCATTTCTTTCCACATCATTTCCATTCAATTTTAAAATCAAAAAAATTGTCCTAATTAAAATTCCATCTATCTTTATTTTCCTCAAATGTAATTATATTTGGTTCATATAAAAGGGGAGGAATCGGCAATTTGAAAAATAAATTTCTTACGTTTTTTCGTCGCTCAATTGAACGAGTCAATAAAAAATAATTTTATCATTAACAATAATTTATGACAAGCCATCTTAATTGATAATTAAGGATATATTCAGGTAACTCAATTTTTTTAAACGATATAAATGATGACAATCAGGATTTTTTTTAAATCGTTAATTTTTCACGAGTCGAATTTTCTTTTCCTTTCTCACAAGAAAATTTAATTTTTCTTGTGTCATTTTTTCCACTGAAAAACAGGTCAATTCCTCAGTCTCTCCGTTTTCCCAAGAAACTGTATTTCCTTCTTCCTCGGACAGGTGGTCCCTCCTCCAATGGGAAGGGGGGTCCCACTCAACTCAAATATTTTCTCTACTTCCTCGCGAAGCTACCTTGCTTCCACGAGAGAGAGAGAGAGAGAAGGCGAAGCGCAGCGATGTTCAGCTTTCCTCTCTCAAATTCTACACTGACCCTCCTCGATCATGGCCGCTCCAATCTGTCTCGTGGGAGGAGCAAGAAACCAATCCTCAAGTGACCGACACCCCACGCTCTGGCACTGTCTGTCGATGCGCTCGTGCGCGTGAATTCTCGAAATTACTTGCTCTGGTTTAGTTTTGTTGTGCTCTTGTACTAGATTGACAGAATGCCTCTGAGTGATGTCAGCTGAAACTCTGCTTCTGTGGCTGTGTATCATGAATGGGGTGTTGGGTGTTTTTTCAGTCCAGTTCTTGGTCTGTGGGTTTTAAAGGGATTGACACTCAACCCCCCCAGTGTTGTTCTCTTGTGCTGCTTAAGAGGAATTGTGGGCATGCTTTTTTCTAGACTGAAGTTTTGAGTTCCGGGTTGCTGAAACTATCATGGCATACGTTCCGCCGCGCGGGCAACATTGGAAGGAGAGGGATGGCCCGTCCCGTGTTCCGGCACCGGTTGCGTGGCGGGTCAGGAAAGGTCCTGACTCGAGGCCGCCCGAAACAATTGCTCATCAGATTGGGAGGGATCCACATTTGGAGGAGAGGGATGGCCCGTCCCATGTTCCAGCACCGGTTGTGTGGCGGGTCAGGAAAGGTCCCGACTCGAGGCCGCCCGAAACTATTGCTCATCATATTGGGAGGGATCAACATTGGGAGGAGAGGGATGGCCCGTCCCATGTTGCAGCCTCGGATTCGTGGCGGTTCAGGGGAGGTCTCAACCCGATGTTGCCCGACACGATTGCTAATCAGATTGGGAGGAATCTACATTGGAAGGAGAGGGATGGCTCGCTCCGTGTTCCAGCGTCAGATGCGTGGCGGTTCGGGAAAGGTCTTAACTCGATGTCCTCCGAAACTATTGCTCATCAGATTGGGAGGAATCAACGTTGGAAGGAGAGGGATGGCCCGTTCCGTGTTCCAGCATCAGTTGCGTGGCAGTCCACTCAAAGTCTTAACTCGAGGTTGCCCAAAACTATCGCTCATCAGAGTGGGAGGAACCAACATTGGAAGGAGAGGGATGGCCAGTCTCGTGTTCCAGCATCAGATGCGTCGCAGTTCAGGAAAGGTCTTAACTCGAGTTCGCCCAAACCTATTTCTCATCAGAGTGGGAGGATTGAGTATGCAGGCAAGGCAATATCTAGATGGTTGGCTGTTGGTTTGGATGCTGGCGGAGGTCATCTTCCTTCTAGTGTCTTTCTCAGGCCGGTCTCTGTTGAGGCCATTGAATGGCAACCAGGAGAGATACCGTTAGCCTTAGCCAAAAGTTGTATAGTTAATGGTAAGTGATGTTCCTTTGATAATGAGATCCTATGTGCTCTAGATATTGTGGATTTCATGTTGACTTCAATGGAATTCTTGGCTTCCCAGAAGATGATGAAACGGGCCGGGACCATGGGAAGAAGCCTTGGGTGCATATTACCGAAACTGTGATGCAAGATTTAGTTTGTTCATTCAAAGCTTTGACGAGTAAGATTAAGGATCAGTGCATGGATGGAATAAAACCAACAGTGATTGCTAGATTCGGAAAAATTCTTTTTCGTGGGTAAGTTGCTTGAATTAAATCTGGCGAACAATTAGCTACGGCTACTTTATGTAACATTTGGCTCTGTTTCATTGGTTGAGGTCTCCGTGAACCTAAACATGGTTCAAAGAGAGTTCAGTATTTGGCAATGCATTGCATACACAAAGGAAATTTATCAGGGGCTTGTTTGTTTAGAATTAAATTTAAGTAAAAATTACTTTTTGCTTTTGCGCCAAAATAATGTGAAAAGATTATGAAAAATATATATGTGGATCTCTGTATCAATGTTTGCATATTGCACATGTTTCAAATGTTTAAGAATAAAAAAAAAAAAAAAGTCAAAGTGCATGTGTTGCAGTATTTAGATTATACAAAAAGCAAAAAGTAAAAATCTATCTAGACACACCCATGGTAATACAATTTGAATTTTTGAGAATCTCAATATTCTGCTGCGTGATCTTGCAAATTCTCATACTTCAGAGCACCTTGCTTATTGCAAGTCTTTAAAATCACACTACACGTTGCAAATACCACTAAAATTAGGCTTTGCTGCTAATAAAGCATCATTGTTTTGCATAGTTGGGAGGTTGAACTCCTTATAATAATCATTTTGAGTGCAGTTGTGAATATTTGGATGACAAGATAGAACATAATTTTTGGGTGCAGGAGTCCTTCATTTCCAGTGGAAAATTGTGGAGATATGGTTGCAGTGGCCTCATTGAAATGGTTGAAAAGAAAATTTTACACAAATCTTCCTTCCTCTTATATGGAAAATGTGACTCATAAAGTTATCCCGGAGATTGGCCTTAGTTTTGAAGACGAAAAGGATATATATCATGTCAAGGTGCTTAAGTCTCTAGTTTCTCCCTTTTTACTTTTTTGTCTTTCATATGCATTTCCATAATTTTGACTGGTCAGTTGCATCCATCTTTCTGTGGTGCAGTTATGTGATATGTCCAGGCCAGGTGAGACTATCTGCTGCAAATGTCTTGTTGTTAAGGATGAGCAGCGACTTGAAATTTATAAGGCAAATTCCTGCTTCTCACCACATAATGAGCTTGTACTAAATATTACCATACTTGTTTCATGCTAAAAAATTCACGCTTCATGCTAATTGTGTGGATTTATATATGTACTATACCTTTTCCTAAATGATTGGGTTTTTGTCATTGTTTATAAAGGCATTGATGACTGCAAATTTTGGTTGTAGATCGAATTAGGCCAAATGAGACACATGGTTGTTGATGTATCATGCCTCAATAAGGATCTGGATATGAGGTTGATGCTACGTGCCAAGAGACTCTTCACGGCTATTAGTGTAAGTAATTGAAGCTAAGACCCATGTGAAACTTGACTTTGTTGGTATTTTTTAATATCCCGCCAAAATTCAAAATATTATTCAACTTTTAAAAAATTATGAAACCTCTTATTGATCTATTCTCCAACGGGAAAATCCGCCTTTTGCCTCCTCCTTCAACCGAGCAACCTAGTTTTCCAGTCATAGGTGGCACTCCAAGCTCTTCAACAGAAGGTAGAATTGGACCAACAGTTCTTTCGAACTCGTCCAAATCCACCCCTGTGAAGAACTTCTTCATAGGATCAAGTGCATACCTGATTCTATGAGGTACTTCCATGGCCATGCGTGAAAATCGATCAGAAGTATCCTCATCCCTGTCTGTTGGGTGGGTAGGCTCCTTGTCCTTGGGAAGCCGAACTCCCCATGGGGGTGCTTCAGGCAGATCGATCTAAAACCTATTTTAGCATCGAAGAGGGAATTCAGTGAGGCTTCCCTAGTCATCTTATCCCATTAAGTGCATATTCAATCAATTTAGCTACTCCCTTACTAATGTCTTTCGAAGTTGATTATTCTATAATATAACTGTGAAAGGGGAATAGCTTGCGGAATCTATAGCATCTATGAAGGGCATTTGTATCAACGCATTCCAAGTCAATGAAAAAAGAGGATTTCAAAAGAGAGTAGCTCCTATTACAATTGTAGTGAAACCAATAAAGTTGAGGTAGTGTTAATTGTCTTTCAAACTGCCTACAATATTACATGTCTACATTTGAATTTTGTGAAAGTTTCAAGTTTTTGAATTTGAAAAAGGTTCAAGCATGTGAGTAGCTAAAATTTGATTAAAGTCGAAAGTAAAATTGAAGACCAATCCAGACAGACCATAGCTCTTATTGCAGTAATTACTTCTTCGTCTCAAGTCCTACCTATGGAACTATGGGTGCGATATAGCTTGATTGATAATTTGCAAGGAATGACTGTTCGCTGTGTCATAGGGTATGTTACATGGTAAGTTGCTTTTACTGGAGAAATTTCCTGGGCCAGTTCATGTTACAAGATAAGAAAGCAAGTAAAGTGACCTATGCTGAGAGAAATCAGTATGTAAAAGAGAATGGAAAGGGCCAATGGTTGCATTTCAAAATTTTGATTCACAGCCCAATTTCCTGACAAATAATGCTTGCGACAATTTTCGACCGTAACTTTATTTCCCTGGGCAATCAACTTTTTTGCCTCATTGCCATCATAATTGTTACTCCCTATAATTTACTTCAAATTGTTCATGCTCGCAGGAAAGTGAAAAGAGCAGCATTACGGATTTGATTACTTCTGCAGCTTTAGATTCCAGTTTAAAGGGGGGTTTAAGATGGCCTGTGAGGAAGGCATTTTCTGGGGATAGATACAGGGTCATTGGGTCTTGGCATACAATCTCTAAAACTTATAATAATTCATCCATGAGGCTGAAGGTGAAGCATGCCGATCGGTTTGATTTTAGGGGCTCCCATGGGGAAGTTACTGAAGAAATTACCCTGAAGTTGAATGGAATAGCTTCTGAATTGAATGTAAGTTCTTTTGTCCCCTGTTATGATGAATTTTGTTTTTTTTGCGTGCATTGTGCTTGTGAATGCGAATTTCCATGTGTTCCAGCCATAGGTCTGACCATTGGCTCAATACAAGAATTGACAATTGAAGCATCCTGTAATTTCTGGATTCATTGCCGATTTATGAAAGCCTTCCAATGCATATTAACTTTTTTTAGGCATAGCATTTCCGGTAGCTTCTGAAATCTGATAAAGTGCATGCCAAGTTTTAAGTTTGAATCTATTTTCACTAGAATTACCTTTTCAACAAAATTTACCTTTCGATAGGTAAAGTGGTGATTCTTTTTTACTGTTCTATTACTCCCAAGTATTTCAGCTGTTACATGGGGTTACGTTCTTTCACCTTTGCAAATTTTATAGAAGTTGTAGTTGCGATTCTGCCCCTGGAGATATCAATTTGATTCAGTGTGTTGAAACTTGAATCTACTGTTTCATGGGGATGATGTGCTCTTAATGAAACACTATGTGTTATACAACACACAATCAACTCTATTTTTACATTAAATAAAATGTAAAAGGATTTGTTTCTGAGGCAAAGGCTGAGTATTTTCTTACAAATTGAGCTGCCTGTAATAACCTAGACATGTGAGTTTGTCATACCTGATGGCTTCCTTTTTAATTGCATCTTACTCCCTATGCTTGACAAGGACACAAGATGTCAATATCCAATGGTCGTGGGAATTTTTTTTTTAATGTTTACTGCTACTACAATTGTCAGGCACAGAGTCTGGGAACTGATTCAATCTGTGATATGCTTAAAGATGCAGTAAAGATGATGTGGGAGCACTTCTTATCTTGTGAAAATACGGTCTTTTGAATCGGCCTCTCTTACTCAGTGTATGAGAGAGAGAGAGAGAGAGAGAGAGAGAGAGAGAGAGAGAGAGAATGTCATTGAAAGTCATGGTGATTATATGATTTGTCTTGTGAGAATGTACTAATTCCAACTGAGGATGTACATAAGGGCTCAAAAACATGGGCCTCGTTCTATTTTTACACCTCGCAGGAATGAATTTGATATATCGCTCTGGCTTTGTGTATCCTCTAGCAATTTGCTTAAAAATGCTATCTTTCTTATTGTAGAGATTTGATGAGCTACTGCATCTTATGAATGGACAATTATGTGAATCTCGGTATAATGTATGTTGATGCTTGGTAGACAGTTCACCAGTTCTGATGCTATAAATGTGATGTTTAAAGTGCCGGGTGATAAATTTTGATCAAGAGATAACTAGGACAACATCGTGTATTGTGAAAAATGCTCTATATTGAATCAGCAACTAGTGGCGAGTTTTTCATCGTTTTCATATTTCCTCAATACGTCTGTGTAAACCTAATCATGCATATTTGGTGTTAAAATTTTCGGGAGGCATTTGGTCCCCTAAATTAACATTTGGCCACTATTTCAAAGTAAATTCTCATATTTCTGTTCAAATGCCAATCGAAAATGCCGACTAAGTACCGAAAATCGACATTGGTGTTGATGTGTTGCAAGCAGTGGAAAAATGCGATGATCTAAACCTAGAGTTGTGATGATCCGATCAGATTTTCGTGAGCGGTTGGTAAGTATTTAGGAGTAAGCTCTTGTCTGAGTGTTGCGATGTGGTTGATTTAAAGTACTGCAATCCTAAATGCTAACTATTTGACTACTTTCTTTGGGAGCTTGATTGATCCATGTGGAATAGACCAAATCATTAGCTCATCATTTTTTTTATGTTGTTTATTCTATATCGATTTAGTGTATTAAATTCTATCACTCGGTCAAGATTTTTGTCTATATTTGGTTGCAAATATGAAGTTGGTCCAAAAATTGCAATCGAGGACTAATTTAGGGACTAAATCTGAAAAAGCAAAGTAGGGAAGATTACCAAAAAAGTTATTAACCTATTTTACGACGGCTAATTCAGTCATATATCTTTCAATTATGTCAATTTAATCATAAACCATTTGATGATTTGTCAATGTAGTCTATCTAACTAGGATTAATTGGATATCGTTGATGTGGAGGCCGACTAGCACTAAAATGGATAATTTTTCAATTTTATTATTTATTTTAATTTTCTTTTTTTTTCCTTATTTTTTTTTACTGTGGTCTGACGACCATTGTCGGCTCTGGGAGAGGACTTGTGAGCCCTTGGCTGTGGCGGGCGACCACTGCTGGCAACCACTGAGGTTGTGGCCCCGCGAAGGGAAATAAGAAAAAAAAGAAAAAAGAAAAAGGAAAGGAAAGGAAAGGAAAAAAAATTCACAAAAATTGTACACATCAGTCTGTTTAAGATGTTCGCATCCATGTTAGCGATTTCCAACTAAAATTAGTGAATCGTCAAAAGATTTAGAACTGGATTGGTTAATTGAAATGTTTAGAACTGAACTGGTATTTGTAAAATAAATTTTTAAGGCTTTTTGGTAATTTTCCTAAACAAAGTATGAGAAAATAATTGAATAACGGTCCTAGTGCATGAACTATTCTTATTCACTTTCCCTTTTTCCCGCTCTTATCATGACTCCTTTGTTTTCACATGAAATAGTACAAGAATGTCTCATTTCTTTCCACATCATTTCTATTCAATTTAAAATCGAACAAATCGACGAAATTAAAATTTCTTTTATCCTTATTTTCCTCAAATTGTAATTATATTTGGCTCATAAAAGGGAAGGGGGGAAGAAAATTGTAGAGGGAAAATCACCAAGCCTTTCGCATCGTTTCTTTCACAAAGTATCGGCAATTTGAAAAATAAATTTTTTACATTCAATCGTTTTTCTCTAAGTTTAATGAGTCAATGAAAAATAATTTGATCACTAACAACAATCTATGACTAACCATCTTGATTCCCGACCAAAAAAAAAAAAACCATCTTAATTGATAATGAGAATATATTCGGGTAACTTGTTTTCCTAAATGATATAAATGATCACAATTAGGATTTTTTTTAAATCGTTGATTTTTCGAGTCGAATTTCTTTTCTCTTTCCTCACAAAAATTTAATTATTCCTTTTAATTTTTCACAAAAAAAAAAAACACAGTCAATTCTCACTAGCTTCCTCGGGAAGGTCCTTTCTTCAATGGCGGGTCCCCACGCTCAAATTGTCTACTTGCTCCCGAAGCAAGTTTGCTTCCCCGGAGAGAGAAGTCGAAGTGCACTGATGCTCAGCTCCTCTGTTCTACATTGACCCTCCATCGTGGCCAACCCAATCTGTCTCGTGGTAGGAGCAAGAAACGATCCTCTAGTGACTGAGCCCACTCTGGTACGTCTGTCCATGACTTTCGAAGTTACTCTCGTTTAGTTTCTCTGTTTTTATTGAAGAAAAATTTGGAATCATATCTGGGTTTGTTGTGCTCATGTGTTGGATGAGAGACTGCCTCTGAGTGATATCATCCGAAACTCTGCTTGTGTAGCTGTGTATCATCAATGGGATAAGGCAATTCTTTTAGTCCAGTTATTGGTCTGTGGGTTTATGGTGATCAAGACTCACCCGCCAGTGTTGTTCTCTTATGCTTCTTAAGAGAAATCGTGGGCATGTTTTTTTCTTGACTGCAGTTTTAAGTTTTGGGTTGCTGTAACTATCATGGCCAACGTTTATCGGCGTAAGCGACGTTGGGATGACAGGGATGGCCCGTCCCGTGTTCCAGCATCGGTTGCGTGGCGGTTGAGGCAAGGTCTTAACTCGAGGCTGCCCGAAACTATTGCTCATCAGACTGGGAGGAAGCGACATTGGGAGGATAGGGATGGCCCGTCCCTTGTTCCAGCATCAGTTGCGTGGCGGTTCAGGGAAGGTCTTAACTCGAGGTCGCCTGAAACTATTGCTCATCAGATTGGGAGGAATCGACATTGGGAGGAGAGGGATGGCCCGTCCCGAGTCCCAGCATTGATTGCGTGGCGGTTCAGGGAAGATCTTAACTTGAGGCCACTTGAAACTCTTGCTCATCAGATTGGGAGGAATCCACATTGGCAGGAGACAGATGGCCCGTACCGTTTCCCAGCATTGGTTGCATGGCGGTTCAGGGAAGATCTTAACTGGAGGTGGCCCAAAACTATTGCTCGTCAGATTGGGAGGAATCAACATTGGCAGGAGAGGGATGGCCCGTCCCGTGTCCCAGCATCGGTTGCGTGGCAGTTCAGGGAAGATCTCAACTGGTGGTCGCCCAAAACTATTGCTCATCAGATTGGGAGGAATCAACATTGGCAGGAGAGGGATGGCCCATGCCGTGTCCCAGCATCAGTTGCGTGGCGGTTCAGGGAAGATCTTAACTCGAGGTCGCCCGAAATTATTGCTCATCAGATTGGGAGGAATCAACATTGGGTGGAGAGGGATGGCCCATCCCATGTTCCAGCATTGGTTCCGGGGCGGTTCAGGAAAGGTATTAACTCGAGGCTGCCCAAACGTATCGCTCATCAGATTGGGCGGAATCAACATTGGGAGGAGAGGGATGGCCCGTCCCGTGTTCCAGCATCGGTTCCATGGCGGTTCAGGAAAGGTATTGACTCGAGGCTGCCCAAACGTATTGCTCATCAGATTAGGCGGAATCATCATTGGGAGGAGAGGGATGGCCCATCTCGTGCTCCAGCATTGGTTGCACGGCAGTTCAGGAAACGTCTTAACTCGAGGGCACCCAAACCTATTGCTCATCAGAGTGGGAGGATCGAGTATGCAAACAAGGCAATATCTAGATGGTTGGCTGTTGGTTTGGATGATGACGGAGATCATCTTCCTTCTGGTTTCTTTCTCCGGCCAGTCTCTGTTGAGGCCATTGAATGGCAACAGGGAGAGAAACCGCTAGCCTTGGCCAAAAGTTGTACAGTTAATGGTAAGTGATGTTCCTCTGATAATGAGATCCTATGTGCTCTAGATATCTTGATTGTGGTTTCATGTGGACTTTAATGGAATTCTTGGCTTCTCAGAAGATGATGAAACGGGCCAGGACCATATGAAGAAACCTTGGGTGCATATAGCCGAAACTGTGATGCAAGATTTAGTTTGTTCATTCAAAGCCTTGAGGAGTGAGATTAAGGATCAGAGCTTGGATGGAATAAAACCAACTCTGATTGCTAGATTCGGCAAAATTCATTTTCGAGGGTAAGTTGCTTGAATTATATTTGGTGAATAATTAGCTACTGCTACTTTATTTAACATTTGACTCTGTTTCATTGGTTGAGGTCCCCCTGGACATAAACATGGTTCAGAGAGAGTTCAGGATTTGACAATGCTTTGCATGCACAAAGGAATTTATCAAGGGCTTGTTTGTTTAGAATTAAATCCAAGAAAAAAGCACTCTTTTGCTTTTCTGCCAAAACAATTTGAAAAGATCATGAAAAATATATATGTGGATCTTCGTGTCAATATTTTCATATTGCGCAGGTTTCAAGTGTTTAGGAATAAAAAAGAAAGTCAAGCTGCATGTATTACAATATTTAGATTACACAAAAAGCAAAACAGTAAAAATCTATCCAAACACGCCCCTAGTAATACAATTTAAATTTTTTGAGAATCTCAATATGCTGCTGTGTGATCATGCAAATTTTTCATACTTTAGAGCACCTTGCTTATTGTATCTCTTTAAAATTGCGCTCCACGTTGTAAATACTGCTCGAGCCAGGC
This sequence comes from Syzygium grande, assembly GCA_024733475.1. Classification (NCBI taxonomy): domain Eukaryota; kingdom Viridiplantae; phylum Streptophyta; class Magnoliopsida; order Myrtales; family Myrtaceae; genus Syzygium; species Syzygium grande. The sequence continues at coordinate 26,861,530 of JAMXDD010000007.1, forward strand.
TTTGCTGCTGATAAAGCATAATTGTTTTGCATAGTTGGGAGACTGAAGTCCTTATAATAATAATTTTGAGTGTAGTTGTGAATATTTGGATGACAAGATAGAACATAATTTTTGGGTGCAGGAGTCGTTCATTTCCAGTGGAAAATTGTGGAGATATGGTTACAAGGGCCTCATTGACACGGTTGAAAAAATCATTTTACTCAAATCTTCCTTCCTCTTATATGGAAAATGTGACTCATAAAGTTATCCCGGAGATTGGCCTTAGTTTTGAAGACGAAAAGGATATATATCATGTCAAGGTGAGCCTCTAGTTTCTACTTTTTTACTTTGTCTTTCGTATTTATTTCCACGATTTTGACGGGTCAGTTGCATCCATCTTTCTGTGGTGCAGTTATGTGATAAGTCCAGGCCAGGTGAGACCATCTGCTGCAAATGTAGTGTTATTAAGGATGAGCAGCAGCTTGAACTATATAAGGCAAATTCCTGCTTCTCACCACATAATGAGAGCTTATACTAAAAATACCCTACTTGTTTCGTGCTGAAAAAATCGTGCATCGTGCTAATTGTGGGGAGTTATATATGTACTATACCTTTTCCTAAATGATGGGGTTTTTGCTATTGTTTATGAAGGCATTGACAAATGCAAATTTTGGTTGTAGGTTGAATTAGGCCAGATGCGACACATGGTTGTCGATGTGTCATGCCTCAATAAGGATCTGGATATGAGGTTGATGTTACGTGCCAAGAGACTCTTTGCGTCTATTAGTGTAAGTAATTGAAGCTAAGACCCTTGTGAACTTCACTTTGTTGGAGGCACTTACTAGGGGTTGTTTGTTTTAACTAAAAAGTATTTTTTTTACTTTCCCACAAAATTCATAATATTACTCCAATTTTAAAATATACTTGGTGGATAATCTGCAAGGAATGACTGTTAGCCATGTTATAGGTTATGTAACATGGCAAATTGCTTTTCCTGGGCCAGTTCATGTTACAGCATAAGAAAGCCAGTAAAGTGACCTATACTGAGAGAAATCAGTATGTAAAAGAGAATGGAAAGGGCTAATGGTTGCATTATCAAAATTTTCGTTCGCAGCCCAATTTCCTGGCAAATTATGCTGGAGACAATATTCGACCTTAACTTTATTTCCCTTGGCAATAAACTTTTTTTGCCACGTTGCCATCATAATTGTTTCTCCCTATAATTTACTTCAGATTGTTCATGGTCGCAGGAAAGCGAAAAGAACAGCATTACGGATTTGATTACTTCTGCAGTTTTAGATTCCAGTGTAAAGGGGGGTTTAAGATGGCCTCTGACGAAGGCATTTTCTGGGAATAGATACAGTGTCGTTGGGGCTTGGCATACAATCTCTAAAACTTACAATAATGCATCCATGAGGCTGAAGGTGAAGCATGCTGATCGGTTTGATTTTAGGGACTCCCATGGGGAAGTTGCTGAAGAAATTACCCTGAAGTTGAATGGAATAACTACTGAATTGCATGTAAGTTCTTTTGTCCCCTGTTATGATAAATTTAGTTTTTTGCGTGCATTGTGCTTGTGAATGCGAATTGGTTCCATGGGCTCCAGCCATTGGTCTGACCATTGGCTCAATACAAGAATCGACAATTGAAGCATCCTGTAATTTCTGGATTCATAGCTGATTTGTGACAGCCTTCCAATGCATATTTACTTATTTTAGGCATAGAATTTCTTGTAGCTTCTGAAATCTGATAAAGTGCATGCCAAGTTTTAAGTTTGAATCTATTTTCGCTAGAATTGCCCTTCCAACAAACTTATGTTTTGATAGGTAAAGAGGTGATTCTTATTCACTGTTCTTTTACTTTTAAGTATTTCAGCTTTTACATTGGGTTGCATTTTCTTACTTTTGCAAATTTTATAGAAGTTGCAACTGCGACTCTGCCCCTTGAGATATCAATTTGATTGAGTGTGTTGGATCTACTGTTTCCTGAGGGTGATGTGCTCTTAATGAAACACCGTGTTATACAACACAGTATAAAATTTAAAGGGATTTGTTTCTAAGTCAAAGGCTGAGTAATTTCTTACAAATTGAGCTGCCTGTAATAACCTATACATGTGGGTTATCATACCTGATGGCTTCCTTTTTAATTGCATCTTACTCCCTATGCTTGACAAGGACACAAGATGTCAGTATCCAATGGTTTTGGAATTTTTCTTAAATATTTACTACTGCTACAATTTTCAGGGACAGAGTCTGGGAACTGATTCAATTTGCGATATGCTTAAAGATGCAGTAAAGATGATGTGGGATCACTTCTTATCTTGTGGAAATATGGTCATTTGAATTGGCCTCTCTTTCTCGTGCGAGAGAGAGAGAGAGAGAGAGAGAGAGAGAGAGAGAGAGAGAGAGAGAGAATGTAATTGAAAGTCATGGTGATCGAATGAGTTTGTCGTGTGAGAAAGTACAAATTCCAAACCGAAGATGTATATAAGGGCTAAAAATCGTGGGCCTCATTCTATTCTTTCGCCCTGTGGGAATGAATTTGATATATCACTCGTGCTTTACGTATCCTCTAGCAATTTGCTTAAAATTGAGATCTTTCTAATTATGGAGATTTGATGAGTTACGACATTTTACGAATGGATAGTTATGTGAATCTCGGTATCATGTATGTTGATGCTATTAGACATTTCACCAGCTATGATGCTATAAATGTGATGTTTAAAGTGTCATCTGATATATTCGGATCAAGAGAGATCTAGTACAACATCGTGTATTGTGGACAACGCTCTCTCTCTATATCGAATCAGCGGCTAGTGGTGAAGTTTTCGTCATTTTCATTTTTCCTCTATACGTCAGTATAAACCTAATCATGCACATTTGGTGTTTCAATGCCTTGAAAACTTGGATAAATTTGTGAGGTAAGTTCCTGATCAGGTAAATATAGTAATACTCAGCAGCGCCATTTCCCCATGTCAAACAATCGGACAACACGTTTGACGTGACTTCAGCCTAATCAAAAGAGGACAAATCTGGATTAAAGACCAACCTTTGTCTTCGGTTGCTCTTGGATAAGACGTGCAAATGATCTCTCTGGTCGCATCCCCTGGCCGTCTGACACATTATCGTCTTCTCCATTCTTTATCCAGCACGACGCCCTAGTACGGCTGGAGAAAACTTGGATTTTTGGAGAATATTAGGGAGTTTGGTCGAGAACTTGTTATACAGTTTCTATAGTTCGTAATGTCGTACACCCTGACTTTACGTTCTTTTTTTGTTAACAGCTCAGATGTTATTCTTTATCATGCAGGAACTGTGGACATTTTCCAGTTGGTGCGGCACTTACAGATGTTTCTTCCTCTTTCCGTGCCTCATATGTACTTTGACGCGCCAACAGCGAGCACCGATTTCATATCGGGATGGTCACAAGTCGTGGGACATTGACATATGCAGTCAGTAATGTCCGAGGAAAGGTATGGTCCAGATCCCTATGATTTCATCCGATGCCTTCGTCTCTCTCTTTCATTTGCTGGAGTAGTTCTGATACAAACATGATTGATGATGCCATGTTTTTGTGCAGTTTTCTCACCTATGGTTTTTCTTGGCTGAGCATGCATACTCCAAGGGCCCAAGACCTGTTTTTGAGCGCTTTAAGTCTTGTGCTCGCCACTCGCCCTCTCGCTTGTAAGTAAAACCATCTCTCTCTCTCTCTCTAATTCTCGGTCCTCCTCTTGATCTCCATTACTTTCATTGTGCAATTCATAAATCTTTTGTTTTAGTGTCACTAGTTCATGGAGTGTAAGTTGGTTGAAGAGATAGAATGCAGAATGTGAATTGCAGAAATTGAGTTCAGTAAAAATAGACGTTCAAAGATACAATAAGGAGAGAATTGGAGATCATTCCAAGAAGTGAACCTATACCTGATGCACTGTGGAATAAACTGATGTGGAAGGAAGTGATCGAATAATAAAATAGACAGAACAAAAAAAGAAATTGAACACCGAATTTACATAATTCGGTCGTAGTGACTTACATCCACGAAAGATGAGCAACGAATTTCACTATAGATCAAGTAATACAATGAAAATTACAACTATACTTAAGTAGTTAGCTCCACAATTTTTCACTAAATAATCTCTCAATGTCACAAATGAATTAACAAATCTTACCATAAAATTTAATCGGCTTGAACACTAACTTCATGGAATGTAATTAAAGAAAAAAGCCCACAAAGAATATCCACTGTCAAGCGCTCGAACGGGCACTTCAAGGACTTTTCTTGGACGTAATTTTATGAAAGCCCACGGTGCTATTTTTCAACAACAACGGCGCACCTCTATTCGCAAAAGAACAGAACAGCATATAATATAATATAATATAAAGAAAACCCTTCTTGGAATAGAGTCCAACACCAAAGAGAAAAGTGAAGTAAAGTCTACGGTCAACTTTCCTCGTAGTTACTTTCCTTCTTCCGATTAACCGTGACCAACTCCGCTAAAGCAGTAACTAAAAGGAAATTGTACCACACTATCTTTTTCTTTCTTTATGTGACAACTCTTCCAAGACTTTTCCTTTATATTTGACCGAATCAAATATGAACTTTAATTTCCACGTGTGTTTCTTTTTTTCTTTAATTTCATATTTTCGCTTTAAGCTCAACTCGAGACATAGTCACAATCACTTTGCCAAAAATTCGAATTTCATTGCTACTCTCCCACGGTCCCCAATGTACCCAACCGCTACAGATATCTTCCAAGTCCAAACCTCGCTTAAACTTCGCCATAATCGTGGATTTCATCTATACCTGCACCTTTAACTACTCTACAAGAATTTTCCAACACAATCTCCTCAATCACAAATAAAGCAAAACCACCGTTGTATCCATACTCGTTAGAAGATTGAATTGTTAAACTTGGGAGTTCCAACAATTGTTGGCTCTACAAGCTCTATGTTGCTACAAGCATCATCTGTGTCGATGCAATTCCATCTCAAGTTGTATACCATCCATATTCGTATAAACACTACTATAAGTACTGAAGACTCGTCCAACATAACTTTTCTATTGATAACAGGTAAATTTAATTCCGGGCACCGCAATCGAAAATCCCGTTCACCTTGTGCATAACCTAGAAACATGCATTTTCTTGCCCTTCCATTGAGCTTACCATCACTCGTTTGAACATAACATGAACAACCAAATGTTTTAATAACAGAAGAATTAGTAACGTTACCTGACTACACTTATTCAGGAGTCTAACATCCAATCGCAATTGAAGAGGATCTATTCAATAGGTAGCTCGTTGTACTAAATGCATCCGTCATAATTTTTCTAGTCAAACTAGCACTATAGAGCATTTTATGAGCCGTCTCTAGTATTGTTCTGTTTATCAACTCTGCAACATGTTCTGATTTATTAGCACTAGTGCAATGTTTCATTATGCATTCCTATATGCAAAATTCAATAACAGCTCTAAGCAAAACTCCATACTATTGCCAATCTACACATGCTTGCTCGATCGCTTTACCAGTCTCATTTTTTATCAAACCTTTTAATTGCCTGATCCTACATCAGTATCAAACTTATGTCTCAACATAAACACCCAAGTCTTCATTGAGTAATCATTAACTATTGTTAGCATAAACTTGGCACTCTTCCTCGAAGGAAACCTTGGCAACTTGCGAACATCCAAGTGAAATAACTCTACAATCTCTGTGGTTTCTTTGACGGTTGTACTAAATTGCACTTTCTACCATTGATCTAAGTCAAAGCACCTGCATACATTCAGTTCGTTAGCAATATAATCATATAATAAATTCCTTTCACTTAAAACCATCAAGCTTTTCTCGCTAATGTACTCCAAATGCATATGCCACAAGTCAAACTCTCCATTAGATGCATTTGATGTCTTTGCGGTGAAATCAGTCACTGTTCACCTTAAAGCTCATGAAGGCTACTGTGCTTGATTTCTTTCATTATCACCAAGGCATCTCAAACAACCTTAAGAATTCCACCTTCTGAAGTATATTGACACCAAACTGTATCCAGGGCATTCAAGGAAATCATGGTTTTTTTCAACTCTGAAACATGCTCACTCAAGTCAATGTCATTATGATACCATCATGCATTCTGATTAACATCGCCAACATCTACAACATCTCTCTCAGCGTCGTTCCCCAACTATACTTTACTACTATCTATGCACTAATAAGTAGTAAACCGGTTCGTATTTGATGTAGCAAGAAACAAATAACTCGAATTCATAATCCATATGCCAAATAACGAATCCTTAGTGATAGATAAGACATAATTAGCACTATCCGAATTATATTCAGCTACAGCTGCAACATCATCAGTAAACTCAACTCTAATTCCCTTACCATTATCTTTTTTCAACTTAAAGCAATCTCTTATACGATGCCCCATCTCATCACAATTCCAACAGACAGCATCACTAGTCTTAGACTGACTTTGTTTGTTCAAGTTTATACTACTCCTACTCACGCTAGTATTAGTTCTTCATCATTTTCACCTACTAAAGCAGGAGACACAGATTCTCCAGATGTTATTCTACGGACGTCTTCACTCGAAATTAAATCTTGAATCCCATTAAATGTCAAACTTGTTGACCTAGAGAAATTACTAATAACAATAATGGCAGTATTCCAACTATAATGGAATCAAAGCACATACCTCATCTGCAAAGTCATTTTCAGCTGAACTCAATTAACTAACAATCATTTTGAATTCATTAATATGATCAGCAATTTATGTACCTTCACTCATTTTTAAGTTAAATAGACGTTACATCAAATAGACATTATTGATCGCAGAGGCCTTCTTGTATATGTCAAATAGGGCTTTCATCAAACTCGTAGTAGTCTTCTCTTTTACAATATTAAATTCGATGTTACAAGTCAACGTCAGCCGAATAACACAAAATACTTATCTATCTATCAATTTCTAGTCAGCTCACTTCCTCGGCTCAGTTTCTCCCCAAATAAGGAGCAAATGCAATTTCATCTAATACAGATAAACCTCAATATGCATATTCCAGGAAACCAAAATCCTCTTCCACAAATCTGTCAATTCTCACTTTTCCTTCTTTTGTCACTATCGATTCTCTTCAACTAAGTCAAGTTTAACTCTGATACTAATTGTTGGGAAAGCAAGCAATTGAATAATAAAATAAACAGAATAAGGAAATAAATCAAAAGTCAGATTTACGTGGTTCGATCGTAATGATCTATATCCACGGAAAGAGTAGTAACAAATTTCACTATTAAAAAAATAATACAACGAAAATTATAACCACATTCGAATTACTCAAACACTCTAGGTGTTTTCAAATTTTCAATTACACCCAATAACTCACATAGTTTTTAGCCTTACAATTACTCACAAAATTATTTCTCAGTCTCATAAAGAAATTAACAAATCTTATCACAAGATTTAATCGGCTTGAACATTAATTTCATGGGATGTAATTCACTAAGAAAACCCACGAAGAATATCTATCGTCAAGCACTCGAACGACACTTCAAGGATTCTTCTTGGACGTAATTTTACGAAGATCCACATTGCTATTTTTCATCAACGACAGCGCACGTCTATTCAAAAAAACATAACGGCCTATATATATATAAAAGAAAGAAAACCCTTCTTGGAGTTAGAGTCCAACACAAATAAAAAAGTGAAGGAAAGTTCACATCAACTTTCCTCTTATTTACCGTCCTTTTTCCCTATTTACCTTGTCCGACTCCAGTAAAGCAGTAACTAAAAGGAAATTGCTCCTCACTTTCTTTCTCTTTCTTTATCTGACAACTCCTTCAAGACTTTCCCTTATATTTGATTAAATCAAACATGAACTTTAATACTTAAATTCATATTTTCGCTCCAATCTCCAAGTCAAGATATATTTTCAACATAAGTATTCGTTATTATTCAATTTTGGTCCTCATAGTCAAAATTTAAGGAGACATTTGGTCCATCAACTGACATTTGGTCATGACTTAAAAGTAAATTTCATATTTCCGTTCAAATGTTAATAGTAAATACTACTGAAAATCAAAATCGGTGTTGATGGGTTGCAAACGGTGGAAAAAGGAGATGATTTGAACTTGGAGTTATAATGATTCAATTAGATATACGTGAGCCAAATCCACAAAAGGAGAACGCATGTGGTTTTCTATTTAGGATAAATTTCTACACGATTGTTGTGATGTTATTAATTTGAAGTACCCGCGTTCCTAAATGGTAACTATTCGAGTACTTTTTTCTGGAGCTTGATCCATGTGGACAAGACCGAATCGTTAACTCTCATCTTAGGTCACCATTTTTTTGCAATTGCTTATTCCGTATCGATTGAGTATATTAAATTTTATCACTTAATCAATGTTTTTTTTTGTCTACATTTGGATGCAAATAAGAAATTGGACCAGAAATTGCAATCGAAGACTAATTTAGGGACTAAATCTAACAAAATAAAGTATGAGATGATAATTGAACAGACCATGAGTGTACTAAAAATTCTAAAATTTATCGTGAAAATGCAATTGAGTCCTAAAATCTTTTTAAAATATTCAATTAAGTCATAAAACTTGTCAATGTGGTGCAATCAAATCCTTATATTAACTTCGTTTAACTTGGCTAACAAAAAATGCTAACATGATTTTTTAAATTATTTTCTCTCTCCTACATGATGATAATGTGGCTAAAATATGAAACATAAAACTAAACAACATCGATTTGGTCCAAATTTGATTTTTTCAATATTTTATCTAAATTACATTAAACATAAGAAAACTTAAAAAAAATGCAAAAAACAGACAAGGGCTTGCAGCCCTCACTACCTCTGTCGTCGCCCCACCATCACGGGAAAGGGCCGGTGATGGTCGGCGGGGGTCGTCGGGCCCCAGCCCTCGCTTGGGCTTGGCCAAGGGCCACTACTAGTGTTGTGGCCTCGGCGGTGGCGAGGGCTACCCTCGGTTTTGCTTTTTTTTTTTTTTAAAGTTTGCTTAATTTTAATATAACTTATATAAACTTTGTATTAAAAAAATCAAATTTGGACAAAAACAATGTTGTTTTTGCCACATCAGCACCACGTAGGATAGAAAAAAAAACCCGTGTCATTATTTTCTTTTAGCCAAATTAGATAAAGTTAACAAAATGACTTAAAGTTTTAAAATTTAATTGCTTTTTTTAAAAGTTTTAAGATTCGATTACGCTTTATTGACAAGTTGTAAAACTTCGAGTGAACTTGCTCTATTGAATAGTGACAACAGTACATGAACTACTTTTTTCAATTTTCCTTTTTTCCCAATCGTGTCACTCCTTTCTTTTCACATGCAAATAATGCAAGAATATGTTATTTCCTGCCACGTCATTTGTATATTCGATCAAATAAATTGACGGAATTATAATTTCCTTCGTCTTTCTGTCCGCCAATTATCATTATATGTGATTCATAGGGGACGATGCGTCTTTTGTTTCGCAAAGAATCAGCAATCAGTTGTTTATATCGCCTAATTTAATGAGCTAATGAAAATTGATTTTATTATTAACAATAATCTATGATTAACCATTTTTGTTGATAGTGGGAATATATTTTCCAGTAACACGCTAATGTGCGTGATACAAATGATGACAATTTGAATGTTTTTCTTTAAATCGTTAAATTTTTTTTTTGGAATAGATAAAGTCGAATTTCTTTTATAGGTTAATATCAGAAGAAATCCCAAATTGATACACTTATGACAAATTTACCATAAACTAATTTTTTTATTATAAAAATTCCAAACCGGTACACCTGTGACAAATTTACCCTCCGTTAATTTTCGTTAAATTTTACTATCAAATTGCTTGATTGAAAAACACGTGGCAGTTAATGGGTATATTAGTTTGGGGTTTCACCCTTTTGTTTGTCATAAGTTTACTAGTTTGTAATTTTTCATGGTATTAATCCAATTTAAAGGAGGGTAAAATTGTCACAAGTGTATCAGTTTGGGATTTTTAGTTGTCAAAAAATTAATTTGGGGTAAATTTATCACAAGTGTACCTGTTTATAATTTTTGTTGATATTAACTCTTCTATTTTTTCCTTCTCGCAAAAATTTAATTTTTCTTTTCATTTATCATTTGGGCACAGTCAATTGTCACTCTCTCTCTCTCTTCTTCCCAAAAAGTATTTTCCTTCCTCCGAAAGGTCCTTCAACAAGCTCCTTCAATGGGGTCCCACTCGCTCAAATTTTTCTCTACTTGCTGGCGAAGCAAATTTCCTTTTACAGGCGAGAGGGAAGACGGAGCGCGCTGACGTTCAGCTTCCCCATTCTTTATATAAACCGGCGATCGCGGCCGGTGCAATCTGTCTCGTGGAAGGAGCGAAAAGCCAACGCTCAAGTGACTGAACCCTCTCCGGTACGTCTGTCGATGCGCTCGTACATGTTAATTTTGGAAATTGCTCTCGTTTAGTTTTGCTGTGCTCTTGTGTTAGGCGAGAGAATGCCTCTGAGTGATATCATCTGGAATTCTGCTTCTGTAGCTATGTATCATGAATGGGATGTGGCTGTTTTTTCAGTCCAGTTCTTGGTCTGTGGTTTTCAAGGGGGATTAACACTCACCTGCCAGTGTTATTCTCTTATGCTTCTTAAGAGGAATTGTGGTCGTGTTTTTTTTTTCCTTGACTGCAGTTCTTGGTTTCGGGTTGCTGTAACTATCATGGCCTACGTTCCTCCGCATAAGCGACATTCCAAGGAGAGCGGTGGCCCGTCCCCTGTTCCGGCATCGCTTGAGCGGCGGTTCAAGAAAGGTCTTAACTCGAGGTCGCCCAAAAGTAGTGCTCATCAGTGGATCGATGCAGACACGGCGAAATATAGATGGTTGGCTGTTGGTTTGGATGATGATGGGGATCATCTTCCTTCCGGCGTCTTTCTCAAGCCGGTCTCTGTTGAGGCCATTGGATGGCAACCAGGAGAGAAACCGCTAGCCTTAGTCAAAAGCTGTATAGTTAATGGTAAGTGATGGTTCCTTCGACATTCAGATTCCATGTGCTCTAGATATCTTGAGTTGTGGATTCATGTTGACCTTAACGTAATTGTTGGCTTCTCAGAAGAAGATGAAACTTTGCAGGACCATAGGAGGAAACCTTGGGAACTGATAGCCGAAACTGTGATGCAAGATTTAGTTTGTTCATTCGAAGCTTTGAGGAGTGAGATTAAGGATCAGAGCATGGGAGAAAAAAAAACAACAATGGTTGCTAGATTCGGCAAAATTCTTTTTCGTGGGTAAGTTGCTTGAATTAATATAGGTGAATAATTAGCAACTGCTACTTTATGTAACATTTGACTCTGTTTCATCGGTTGATGTCCCCGTGGAACTAAACGTGGTTTAGGGAGAGTTCAGCATTTGGCAGTGGTTTCCACACACAAAGGAAATTTATCAACGGCCTGTTTGTTTAGAATAAAATGCAACTAAAAAGTACTTTTGTTGCTTCTCAGCCAAAATATTTTATCTGAAGTTCAAAAGTTTATGAAAAAAAATTTGTACGCAACAATTGCATATTGTGGAAGTTTCAAGTGTTTAGAAATAAAAAGAAAAAGTCAAAGTGCATGTGTCACAATATTTCGATTAAACAAAAAGCAAAAAGTAAACTATCCAGACATGTCCTTAATAATGCAATTTAAATTTTTGAGAATCTCAATATTCTGTTTATTGTATCTCTTTAAAATCGTGCTTCACGTTGCAAGTACCGCACAAGCTAGGCTTTGCTGCTAATAAAGCATAATTGTTTTGCATAGTTGGAAGGTTGAACTTCTTATAATAATTATTTTGAGTGTAGTTCTAAAATATTTGGATGACAAGATAGACACATAAGCTCAACATAATTTTTGGCTGCAGGATTCCTTCACTTCCAGTTGAAACTTGTGGAGAAATGGTAACACTGAAACGGTTGAAAAGATCATTTCACACATATCTTCCTTCCTTTTATACGGAAAATGTGACTCATAAAGTTATCCCAGAGATTGGCCTTAGTTTTGAAGATGAAAAGGATGTATATCATGTCGAGGTGCTTAAGTCTCTAGTTTGTACTCTTTTACTTTTTAATCTTTCGTATGCATTTCCATAATATTGACTGGTCAGTTGCATCCATCTTTCTGTGGTGTAGTTATCTGATAAGTCCAGGCCAGGTGCAACCATCTGCTGCAAGTGTAGTGTTATCAAGGCTGAGCAGAGACTCGAACTCTATAAGGCAAATTCCTGCTTCTCACCACATAATGAGAGCTTATACAAAAATATACCCTACTTGTTTCATGCTAGAGGCATTATCTCATTTTAGATCAAAATAAAAATCATGCATAATGCTAATTCTGTAAGTTTATATATGGACTATACCTTTACCTAAATGGTCGAGTTATTTTCATTGTTTATAAAGGCATTGACAACTGCAAATTTTGGTTGTAGGTCGAATTAGGGCCGGTGCGACACTTGATAGTTGATGTATCATGCTTCAGTAAGGATCTGGATCTGAGGTTGATGTTATGCACCAAGAGAATCTTGACGGCTATCAGCGTAAGTAATTGAAGCTAGGATCCATGTGAAACTTCACATTGTTGGAGGCACTTACTATAGGGCCTGTTTGTTTTAGCTTAAGTGAAAACAATTTTTTTTACTTTCCTGCCAAAATTTAAAATTTATTCGATTTTAAAAAAATTATGAAAAATTATATGTGATACTACATGTCTAAATTTGACTTTTGTGAAAGTTTCAAGTGTTTTGTATTTGAAAAAGGCTTGGGAATTTTGACTGAAGTAAAAAGTAAAAAGTAAGAGCGAATCCAGACAGTCCGTAGCTTTTATTGCAATGATTACTTCTTCGTCTCGAGTCCTACCTATTGAACAATGAGGGTGATATAGCTTGGTAGATAATTTGCAAGGAATGACTGTTAGCCTTGTTATATGTTATGTTTTCCTGGAGACATTTCTTGGGCCAGTTCCTATTGCAGCAGAAGAAAGCAAGTGAAGTGATCTATACTGAGAGAAATCCGTATGTAAAAGAGAATGATTAGTGCCAATGGTTTCATTCCCAAAAATTTCGTTCACAGCCCAATTTACTGAGAACTTATGCTTGAGACAATTTTTGACCTTAACTTTATTTCCCCGGGCAATCAAATTTTTTTGCCACATTGCCATCGTAATTGTTACTCCCTGTAATTTACTTCAAATTGTTCATGCTTCGCAGGAAAATGAAAAGAACAGCATCAGGGATTTGGTTACTTCTGCGGTTTTAGATTCTAGTGTTCAGGGGGGTTTAAGGTGGCCTCTGGAGAAGGCATCATCTGGGGATAGATACAGTGTCATTGGGGTATGGCATACAATCTCTACAACTTACAAGAATTCATTGATGAGGCTGAAGGTGAGACATGCTGATCGGTTTGATTTGAGGATTTCCCAAGGGAAAGTTATTGAAGAAATTACCTTGAAGTTGAATGGAATAACTTCTGAATTGCATGTAAGTTCGTTTATCCCCTGCTAAAAGAGATTTAGTTTTTTTGCGTGTACTTTGGTTGTGAATGTGAATTGGTTCCATGTGCTCCAGCCATAGGTCTGACCATCGGCTCAATACTAGAATCAACAATTGAAGCATCCTGTAATTTCTGGATTTATAGCCGACTGTGAAAGCCTTCCAATACATATTAACTTGTTTTAGGCATAGAATTTCCCGTTTGCTTCTGAAATCTGGTAAAGTGCATGCCAAGTTTTAAGTTTGAATCTATTTTCACTAGAATTTCCTTTTCAACAAAGGAAACGAGTTGATTCTTTTTTCCTGTTTTTTTTTTTTTTAATTTTGAGTGTTTTAGCTGTTAGATTGGGTTGCATTCTTTCACCTTTGCAAATCCTAGAATTTGTAAATTCAACTCTGCCTCTTGATATATCAATTTGATTGTGTGTGTTGAATTTACTGCTTCACAAGGACGATGTGCTCTTGATGAAACACTATATGTTATACAACGCACGGTTAACTCTTTTTTTTTTTTTTATGTTAACTAATGTATGTCAAAGGATTTGTTTCTGAGGCAAAGGTTGAGTATTTTCTTACAAATTGAGCTGCCTGTAACAACGTATACATGTGTGGTTTTTCATACCTGGTGGTTTCCTTATCATCGTCTTCATAATTTGATCTCGTATGAGGTTTCGTGTTGAATTGCATCTGACTCCCTATGCTTGACAAAGACACAAGATGTCAATGTCTAATGGTTTAGGGGTTTTCATTTTGTTTACTACTACTGCTACAATTTTCAGGGACAGAGTCCGGAAACCAATTCAATTTCTGATCTGCTTAAAGATGCAATAAAGATGATGTGGGAGCACTTCTTATCTTGTGGAAATGCGGTCATTTGAATTGGCCTCTCTTTCTCAGCGCACGCACTTGCGTCGGAGAATGTAAATGAAAATCAGGGTGATTGTATGAGTTTGTCTTGTGATATTGTATGAATTGCAAACTCAGGATGTATGTAATCCTTATTCTGTTTTTTCGCCTAGTGGGAATGAATTTGATCTGTCGCTATCGCTCTAGCAATTTGCTTCAAAATGAAATGTTCTTTTTAATTATGGAGCTTTGATGAGGTTATGCATCTTCTTATCACGTTACAGTTATGTGAATCTCTGATACTATAAATGAGCTGTTTATCGTGCCATTTGACACATAGAGATCAAAAGAACACTAGTATAATATTGTGTATGCTGAAAGATGCTCTCTCTATTGAATCAGCGACTAGTGGTGAAGTTTTCGTCTTTTTTTTTTTAATGTTGACCAAAAGTGGTTTTGAGCGGTTGCGAAGGGAAGAACAATGAACAAAGAAGAAGAAGAAAATGGTTTGTGAACTTTGGTCCAATGTGTAATGTGGTTCTTGAAATTTTAAGTTGCCCAATGTGCAATAACGTTCCTAAATGTTAAGTTGTTCAATGTGATTTATGGATTTTTGGTATATATTCAATTTAACTTCTGGACTAATATTAAAATGTTCAATGTTGTCCATGAATTTAAATTAATAAAAGTATTGTATTAAACATTTTCATATAATTCAAAGACGAAATTGAACATGTACCAAAAAAATGCAAGGATCACGTGGCACAGGGAACAGTTTAGAAACTATATTGAACAAATTAAAAGTTCATGGACCATATTGCACCTTGGATCAAAGTTTATAGACCATTTAAATTATCATTCCAAGGAAAAGCAAAAGGAAAAAAGAAAAAAAAAAAAAATAAAAAAACCCAAAAATGTCCTGATCATGCCTTTGAAAAGTGATACGAGAGATGCACATGCGCGCTTAGGTCCTTAATTTTTTTGTCACTGCTTGGGTCCTTATTTGAAGTGGCCTCTTTCGACCCTTATATGAAATACAGTTTATTTGAAGCCCTCTTATGGAAAAAAAAAGTACCACTTCAATTCCTTTTTAGTCCAACAAAGAAAAAGGGTTAATATCACGAAAAATCGTAAATTGGTACACTTGTGACAAATTTACTCTAAACTAATATTTTGACCATCAAAAACCCTAAATAGGTATATTTATGACAAATTTACCCTCCATTAGTTTCGTTAAAATTTACCGTCAAATTACTGAGTTTGATAACACTTAAAAGTTGATGGGTGTATCAATTTGGGGTTTTACCCCTCCGTTTGTCACAAATTTATAAATTTGTGATTTTTCGTGGTATTAATTCAATCTTACAGAAGGTAAATTTATCACAAATGTATTAATTTGGGGTTTTTGGTTGTCAAAAAATTAGTTTGGGGTCAATTTATCACAAGTGTACCAGTTTACAGTTTTTAGTGGTTAAAAAATTAGTTCCGGATAAATATGTCATAAATGTACTAATTTGGGATTTTTCGTGATATTAAAAAAAATACTTATTTAAAATTTCCCCAAATATCTTTTCCTTCTCGGGAAGGTCCTTTTTCCCCAAGCTCCTTCAATGGGTCTACTCACTCACAGTTTCTCTACTTGCTCGCGAAGCAGATTGCTTTTACGAGAGAGAAGACAAAGCGCACTGATGTTCAGCTTCTCCATTCTATATATAAACCGTCGATCATGGCCAACCCAACATTGTCTCGTCAGAGGAGCAAAGAGCAATGCTCAAGTGACTCTGGTACGTCCGTCGCTGCGCTCGTGCATGTGAGTTTTCGATATTACTCTCGTTTACTAAAAATATGCCTCTTGAATGATATCATCTGAAACTCTGCTTGTATGGCTGTGTGTCATGAATGGGATGGGGGGCGGTTCTTTTAGTACCGTTCTTGGCCCGTGGGTTCAGGGTGATCAACAGTCCCCTGCCAGTGTGGTTCTCTTATTCATCTTTAGAGAAATTGTGGGCATGTTTTTTTTCCTGACTGCAGTTTTCAGTTTCGGGTTGCTGTAACTATCATGGCCTACGTTCCTCCGCATAAGCGACATTCCAAGGAGAGCGGTGCCCCGTCCCCTGTTCCGGCATCGCTTGAGCGGCAGTTCAAGAAAGGTCTTAACTCGAGGTTGCCCAAAACTGATGCTCATCAGAGTGGGAGCATCGAGTATGCAGACCCGGCGATATATAGATGGTTGGCTGTTGGTTTGGATTATGATGGAGATCATCTTCCTTCCAGCGTCTTTCTCAAGCCAGTCTCTGTTGAGGCCGTTGGATGGCGACCAGGAGAGAAACGGCTAGCCTTAGCCAAAAGTTGTACAGTTAATGGTAAGTGATCGCTCCTTAGATAATGAGATCACATGTGCTCTAGATATCATGAGTTGTGGATTCATGTTGACTTTTAATGGCATTCTTGGCTTCTCAGAAGATGATGAAATGGGTCGGGACCATAGGAAGAAACCTTGGGTGCAGATAGCCGAAACTGTGATGCCTGATTTAGTTTCTTTAATAGAAGATTTGAGGAAGGACACTAAGGATCAGAGCATGGGAGAAATAAAACCAATAATGGTTGCTAGATTCGGGAAAATTCTTTTTCGTGGGTAAGTTGCTTGACTCTGTTTCATTAGTTGCTAGAGAGAGTTCAACATTTGGCAATGCTTTGCATACACAAAGGAAATTTATCAACGGCTTGTTTTTTTACATTCAAGTAAAACGTACCTTTTCTTTTGGTTTTCTGCCAAAATATTTTATCCAAATTTCAAAAGATTATGAAAAGAATTATACGGGATATTCCTGTCAATAATTGCATATCGTGAAAGTTTCAAGTGTTTAGGAATATGAAGAAAAAGTCAAAAAGTATGTGATGCAATTTTTAGATTAAACAGAAAGCAAAAAAGTAAAAATCTATCAAGACACGCCCTTAATAATGCAATTTAAATTTTTGAGAATCTGAATATGCCGCTGCATGATCATTTAAATTTCTCAGACTTCAGAGCACCTTGCTTATTGTGTCTCTTTAAAATCACACTCCACATCGCGAATACCACTCAAGCTAGGCTTTGTTGCTAATAAAGCATGATTGTTTTGCATAGTCGGGAGGTTGGACTCCTTATGATAATCATTTTCAGTGTAGTTGTAAGATATTTGGATGACAAGATAGATACATAAGCTTAACATAATTTTTGGCTGCAGGAGTCCTTCATTTCCGGTGGAAACTCGTGGAGATACGGTTACAGAGGCCTCATTGAAACAGTCAACAAGATCATTTTACGCAAATCTTCCTTCCTCTTATATGGAAAATGCGACTTATAAAGTTATCCCAGAGATTGGCCTTAATTTTGAAGGCGAAAAGGATATATATCATGTTGAGGTGCTGAAGTCTCTAATGCCTACTTCTGTAATTTTTAATCTTTCGTATGCATTTCCATAGTATTGATTGGTCAATTGCATCCATCTGTCTGTGGTGCAGCTATCTGATAAGTCCAGGCCAGGTGCAACCATCTGGTGCAAATGTAGTTTTCTTAAGGTTGAACAGAGACTCGAACTCTATAAGGCAAATTCCTGCTTCTCACCACATAATGAGAGCTTACATGAAATATTACCCTACTTGTTTCAAGCTAGAGGCATTATATCATTTTGGATCAAAGTAAAATCATGCATCATGCTGATTGTGTGGAGTTATATATGGACTATACATTTAACTCAATGATCGGGTTTTCTTCATTGTTTATGAAGATATTGATAACTGCAAATTTTGGTTGTAGGTCGAATTAGGGCAGGTGCGTGTACGGCACCTGGTAGTTGATGTATCATGCCTTAATAAGGATATGGATATGAGGTTGATGTTACTCACCAAGAGAATCTTGACGGCTATCAGCGTAAGTAATTGAAGCAAAGATCCATGTGAAACTTCACTTTGTTGGACGCACTTAATAGGGCCTGTTTGTTTTAGCTTAAGTGAAAACAATTATTTTTTACTTTCCCCTCAAAATTTAAAAATTATTCTAATTTAAAAATTATGAAAAATTATATGTAATACTACGTGTCTAAATTTGACTTTTGTGAAAGTTTCAAGAGTTTTGGATTTAAAAAAAGCTCGAGCATGTGAGTAGCTAAATTTTGATTAAGTAAAAAGTGAGATGTAAGAGCCAATCCAGACAGACCGTAGCTCTCAATGCAGTAACTTCTACTTCATCTCGAGTCCTACCTATTGAACAATGAGGGTAATAAAGCTTGGTAGATAATTTGCAAGGAATGACTGTTAGCCTTGTTTTATGTTATGTGTCATGGCAAATTGCTTTTCCTGGAGACATTTTTTGGGCCAGTTCATATTGCAGCATAAGAGAGCTAGTGAAGTGACCTATACTGAGAGAAATCCGTATGTAAAAGAGAATGGAAAGGGCCAATGGTTGCATTCTCAAAATTTTCGTTCACAGCCCATTTTACTGAGAACTTGTGCTTGAGACAATTTTCGACCTTAACTTTATTTCCCTGGGCAATCAAAATTTTTTGCCACATTGCCATCATAATTGTTACTCTCTGTAATTTACTTCAAACTGTTCATGCTTTGCAGGAAAATGAAAAGAACAGCATTAGGGATTTGGTCACTTCTGCAATTTTAGATTCTAGTGTTAAGGGGGGTTTAAGATGGCCTTTGGACAAGGCATCTTCTGGGGATAGATACAGCGTCATTGGTGTATGGCATACAATCTCTACAACTTACAAGAATTCATTGATGAGGCTGAAGGTGAGACATGCTGATCGGTTTGATTTGAGGATTTCCCAGGGGGAAGTTACTGAAGAAATTACCTTGAAGTTCAATGGAATAACTTCTGAATTGCAGGTAAGATCTTTTGTCCCCTGCTAAAAAGAATGTAGTTTTTTTGCCATGTACTTTGCTTGCGAATGCAAATAAGTTCCATGTGCTCCAGCCATAGGTCTGACCATTGGCTCCGTACTAGAATCGACAATTGAAGCATCCTGTAATGTCTGGAATGATAGCAGACTTGTGAAAGCCTTCCAACGCATGTCAACTTATTTGAGGCATAGAATTTCCGGTAGCTTCTGAAATCTGGTAAAGTGCATGCCAAGTTTTACGTGTGAATCCATTTTCACTAGAATTTCCTTTTCAACAAAGGAAACGAGGTGATTATTTTTTCCTTTTTTAATTATTTTTAGTATTTCAGCTGTTAGATTGGGTTTCATTCTTTCACCTTTGCAAATTCTAGAATTTGTAAATTCGACTCTGCCCCTTGATATATCAATTTGATGTAGTGTGTTGAATTTACTGTATCGTGAGGCTGATGTGCTCTTAATGAAACACTATATGTTATACAACGCACAGTTAACTCCTTTTTACATTGAATAATTCATGTCAAAGGATTTGTTTTTGAGGCAAAGGTTGAGTATTTTCTTACGAATTGAGCCGCCTGTAACAACGTATACATGTGGGGTTTGTCATACCTGCTGGCCTCCTTTTCATCACCTTCATTATCAGATCTCGTTTGAGGTTTTGTGTTTAATTGCATCGTACTCCCTATGCTTGGCAAGGACACAAGATGTCATTATCCAATGGTTTTGGGGTTTTCATTTTGTTTACTACTACTACTACCACTATTTCCAGGGACAGAGTCTGGGAACTAATTCAATCTCTGATCAGCTTAAAGATGCAATAAAGATGATGTGGGAGCACTTCTTATCTTGTGGAAATGTAATCATTTGAATTGGCCTCTCTTTCTCAGTGCGCAGGCGCGAATGTAAGTGAAAATCGTGGAGATTGTATGAGTTTTTCTTGTGAGAACTACGAATTGCAAACTTCGGATGTATATATCCCCATTCTCTTTTTTCACCTTGTGGGAATGAATTTGATCTATTGCTATCGCTTTATGTGTCCTCTAGCGATTTGCTTCCAAATGAAATCTATAGAGCTTTGATGAGGTGCTGCAAGTTACAGTTATGTGAATCTCTGATACTATAAATGTGCTGTTTAAAGTGCCATTTGACATATACAGATCAAAAGAACACTAGCACAATATTGTGTAAACTGAAAGATGCTCTCTATATTGAATCAGCAACTAGTGGTGATGTTTTCATCGTTTTTTTTCTTTTTTTTTTTGGTATGTCAGTGTGTGAACTTTATCATGTACATTCGGCATTTTAATGCCTTGAAAACTTGGATAATTTTAGAAGGTAAGTTAATGTAGTGGTACTCGTAGTGCCATGTCCCATGTCAAATAATCATGCGATGCGTCACATGGCTTCAGCCAAAAGTCAATAGAGGACAAATCTAGGTTACAGAAATGTGATACATTATGTCTCCCATAATGAAAAAGGGAATAAAAAATTCTCTGGTTACATCTCCTGGACACGAAATTCATTATGTCATTTCAATTCTTCATCTATCGAGGTGCGCTGGTATGGCTGGAGGCGACTTTGGATTTTTGGAGAATATTAGGAAGTTAGGTTGAGAACTTGTTATTCAGTCTCTGTAGTTTGTAATGTACACATTGACTTTTTGTTCCTTTGCGTTAACAGCTCATGCAGGAATTCTGGACATTCCTGTTGATACAGCACTTCAGATGTTTCTTATTCTTTCTGTACCTCTTATGTACTTGATGCGCCAAGAGCGAACGGCAGTATCATCTCGGGATGGTCAAGAGTTGTGGGAAATTGACATATGCAATCAGCAATCTCCCAGGAAGGGTATGGTCCAGATCCTATGATGTCATCCAATGCCTTAAACTTTTGCTCTCTCTTTCTTTTCCTTTTGTGATTTTAATACAAACATGATCGATGTTCTTTTGCAATTTTCTCACCTATGGTTTTCTTTGTTGAGCATATATGCCCCAGGGGCCTAAAACCTGTTTTGGATGTTTTAAGTCTTGTGCTCGCTGCTTGCCCTCTCGCTTATATATAAAACCTTCTCACTCTCTGACGCTCAGTCTCCTTTCAATTTCCTTATTTCAATAATGCACTTCACAAATTTTTTGTTTAATGTCACTAGTTCGTGTAGCGTAAGTTGGTTAAAGAGATAGAACATAGAGTGTGAGTTCAGTAAAAATAGAGGCTCAAAGATACTATAAATTTGGAAAGGATCGAGAAATTTATTTATATTTCATTCATGGAGCATAAGAAAGATGGATGAAGTGGAGGTGTGCCTATGATATTGATTGTAATTGTGAAGTGCCACTGAGGAAAAATTTGCTAGGATTGTATTAAAACCCAGCGCTTCTTTATGACATGGAATGTTGCGTCGTCAAACACCGACTCGTGTTTTTGCCTTTTAGTTTCAGAACCCTACGTATGCAATCTAATATTTCAGAAAAGCTACCTTATATCTTAGAAAATTTAAAAGCCAGTAGGTGCAGAGTGTAAAATTTTTCGAAACCTTAGGATGCAAGTGGTAAGGTTTCGCGACTAAAGGGGCAAAGTGTTTGCTTTAGAAATTGTAGGATATATAACGTCAATAGCGGAAAACTTGAGGATGGAGTTTCTCTATTTTCTGAAATGATACAGCCACGCATGTCCTTTCAATTGCCATCATGAAGAATAGTTTTGACGTTCATCGACCCGATGTTTTTGAGAAAATTGAAAATTGAGAATAATGTAAATACCTTCCGATACTTGAACTATTTAATTCTGGTCCTCGACATTGAATTCAAGCGGGGTGGATGTGAAGGCGAGACTCTAGTTCCACTATATGTATGCTTCAACAAATACACATTATTGAAATGTAAAATATATTCTTAAAACTTGCAATATGTACAAAACAAAGTGTAGTTCCTTGGATCATCTTTCAGTTGGAAAGTACCTATGATCATGATTAGAACTCCCTGAACTTTTGAATTTGTCATGAAGACTTCCATTCATTTAGTTCGACTAAACAGCTGATACATGACAGCTCAAAAGTCTTCTTTCACCCAGCTTTACCTTTTACGGCTTCCATACCTTCGATACATATATATTCTTGTACGTATGCTTACTCAAGAGGAGAAGCAGAGACAGTCTTGACACTGGAGACGTGGACATTATCAGATGTTTATTTTCTTGAAGAAAGCTATCTCTACACCGACTTATGACAGCCGTACAGAACCTTCTGCTGCTGCTATAGCAACATGGTAGTAATTTTCAGGCTTGAAGTACATCTGGTGATCTTGAAAAGGATGTCGATGTCGAGTTCTTCTCCCTCTCTTCCTTATGCGACTGTGTAAAGGATTGGAATTGTGAGTAATCACTATAAGAATAGCAGGCGCAATGCTGCTTCAGATATCAGATTAAGGGCTATAAGGTGTTGCCGCTTACCTTGGCCACTGTGCTCTTCCAAGCTTTCTCGAGCTCGTCAAGGAACATATCAATTGTGGGCCGATCTTTGCTATCTTGGGCAACGCAGAAGACGGCAACTTGCAAAATGGACTCAAAGTCCGCCTTATTGACATTTCCGTTTAGTCGTGGGTCCTCAAAATCCGATAGTGGCCGTTTGCCGATGCTGACATCCCTTGCCTGCCAAAAGGCAACACTGTATCATGATTACAAATCTGCTGATCAATGTTCAGCATGCGCAGAGTCACGAAATAAGCTGTACCTTCCTCGTAAGCTGATCTCTGGCCTCAAGATCTAGCTCAATAACTTTTTGTCCTGAAAGAAGTTGTAGTGCGACAATGCCAAAGCTGTAAATATCACTGGCACAGGTTAGCTTGGCATTGCTCATATACTCTGGATCCATGTAACCTATTGTTCCTCTGACTTCGGTAAAAACTTTGCTCTCCTCCATGTTCAGGATTCTTGCCAGCCCAAAATCCGAGAGCTTTGGTTCCAAGTTCACAGTCAAAAGAATGTTGGTAAGCTGCGAATCAAGCTCACACAATTATAAACATCCAACCAACCAAACCGCTGCATAATTTGGTTTCCGGTCTTTGTGTGCAAGCCATTATTTTGTACCAATGGTCAGATGTGAAGTCATTATTTTGTCTAGTGCAAATAGGAAAGATATGCTAGAGTCCGCATATCAGTGCATTGAAATGACTAAATTTTAAGTGGAAAAATCTTGGAAGGCATTTTGATAGGGATGCTTTCATGTGGCGGCTTTAAATGGAGGATCAAGAGGTAACTCATACTCATTACCTTAATATCCCTATGAACGATGCTGCCGTCTATGTAGTGGTGGAGATATCTCAGGCCCAGAGCGCATTCTCTTAGAATTTTGACTCTCCTTTCCCAGGTCAAGACAGCGTCTTTCCCTATAATTAGGACAAAACAAGCTAAGGTTGAAAAATATGAAATAAAAGTTACCTTTCTGGAAAAGCTTCTTTTCTGTTTTCTTTTAAATTTTGAAGGAAAAATAAAACTGATAGAGGTATGAACGAAGCGGATCTGGATGTACTTAGTAAATGATAAGCTAGATTCCCGGCAGGGCAATATTCGTAGACCAGGTACTGCTCGCCATCTTCGATGCAGTAGCCGAAGAGACATACTAAATTTTGATGTCGGACCCTTGAAAGACCTTCGACCTCCCGCCTGAAAGAGTCGGATGTGTTGCTCTTGTATATGTGTTTTATGGCTACAGCTTGTCCGCTTGGCAAGACGCCTTTGTAGACCCGGCCTGCACTTCCTCGGCCGAGGCATTTCTTTTCATTATGGTAGTTAATTGCATTTTCGATCTCTGCCCTTGAGAATCTGTAGAGGCCAGACCACGTGTTCATCTCCTTTAGATGAGCGAATTTAGGAGGTTCGTTCTTCCCAGTCACGTGTTTTATCAGTGCAATGACCAGCATCAGTCCAACGGTTGCAATCAGCATTGCCAATACAACTTTCACCGTGGAACCTGGCGAAGATACGATTGATTTGTGCAAAAATTATGATGACTCAATAAGGCAAACTACGATTTATGCAGAGTTGGTGGATGGCTACTTACTTTTGACTTTGATGTAACCTGGGTCTGTTGACAGAAAAGAGGAGAGTCAAGATGAGATCGTGTTGAGACACTGGTAAGCAAATAGAGCTGCATGCATACCCTTAAAGCAACTGGGCAGGTAGGTATGTGTTCAGAAAGAAATGGGTATCTGATTTTCTTGAAGGGAAATAGGGGCATAATAGAATGGCACTTTGTGTGAAGATGTTCTGGTTATTCATTGTTGCAACACAAATTCCTACTACAAAATCATTCATCAATTTTTTAGGTTAGATAGAGCAGCTTTCTTCATACTCTTATTCGTGTTACGTTATCAAACATCTTTGGAGAATTTAGTTGACATTCGATTTAAAATCAGTGAAATCTTTAGTTACGAGGCAATACAAAGCACAAACTTTGCATGTTCTAAATTAATAGTCGTCATTTTTGACTGAAAGTCCTTACCCAGCTTGTCTAGAGCAGGCAGACATCTGTAGAAGTCATCCATCGACGCAAGATCCTCTGCTTTCCAAGAGGCTAGATAAGTAATAACAGCCACCCCACAAATTGCCCTTTCTGTATTATTGTTGTTTGCCTGATAATGATTTAATATGCTCTCCCTTGCGTTCGCTATTGCATTAATGCAATTCTCGCAGACATCATCGAACGAAGTGTTGAAGTTTGTGCAATTACCCTGTGCATCTCTATATGAATCTTGTTCATTGATAAATGATGGCAAGAAGCTGGAGCACTGGCTGCTTCCCTCGAAGAGATTGTTGAAGCGACATGAATTAGCCGGCGCGCCCAGTGGCTGGAGGAACTGTTCGCTACAGTTGCTCCACTGGTCGCTTCTGAGAAAGATGTTGCTCGTGTTATTTGCGTGAAGAGCCATGGATTGGGACAAAGCCTCGAGGACATTTCCGCAGCAAAGCGTCGTGGGGTAGCTACCCCAGTAAGTGATCTTTTCTTGGTTGCCGACACATTCGCCCATCGGTTTATAGGGAAACGAGTTCAGTGGACAGGCTGCAATGCATTAAGGCGTGATGGAGGAAATGGCAAGTACGTCGTGATATATCATGTACTGTGCTTTTCTGTTCTTTTGGGTGTGAATCAAGTATCTCCAAGCAAGTTTTTAGCATCCTTCGTTCTGCATACAACCATTTTGGTAGTACTGATTTACACAGATTTTATTTCTACGTACTTAGATTCATCGTGCATCAGTACGCTTTTCCATTTAAATTGTCCACAAGGGGATTAAATCTCATCATCTAATGAGCTAGCGAATCTTTAAAGGACTCGCATTTTTCTTTCTACTGTCATCAAACTTGGACAGGAACAGATGAACGCGTGACGCACGTCGAGGTTTGGTGACTCGACATGTATTGTGAGATCATTGGTGCTTGTGAAGAACTTCATATACAAAGGGAAGGGAAAAGAAGCAACAGACCTGGATCAGGCGAAGGAGCCGGGGACAGATCGCTTAAGGCACGAACGAGCAGAGCAGCGAAGCCGAAAAGACACAGCTGCAACATATGTCCTCTTCCTTCCATATCTTCTCCAATACAATGTGCATTTGCCCTCAGAAAATGACTATAGGCGTGCTGACGACAGCTCGATGCGCTAGAGAAGAACCGGCCGAAATTTTGGAAGAGAATAGGGAGGTGGTGTATTTATAGACGATCTTCTTCCTTGTGATCGTCGACCACAGTTTGGAATATCCTCGCCTACATGCATATGCTGCTTACAGCTACCGAACCTTGGGTTCAACGAGGAATGTCTGCAATAAAGACTTTTATTATCCTTCTTATGCTAAGGATCGGAACCAGAAATGCTACGAAACTTGTTCTCACAGATTGTCTGCTTCTTGTGGGTGACAGCAAACCTCTCCCTAGTTATTAGCTCCCAGCTAAAAATTTAATCATTTTCGGACAGTTCGTCCCATCAGGGTTTTCCTTAATCACATCACCACATCGGGTCGAATAATCAATGACGGCGAAATCTTTAGTATGGTAGAGTTTAAGAAGCTCTGGCTAGCATGGGTTTGCACGGAATTTGGTACCTTGATATGTTGTGATTGTGAGAATGAGCTGTAAAATATATTTATGATTGTAATTAGCTAGAATCAAGGATTATAGTTATAATTTAGGGTTTCTGTAAGATTCTTTCTTTTCTTTTGTATATATACGGAATTTGATAAGAAATGAGATGTTGTGTTAATAGTGATGTCTTAGTTCGTACCATACACGAGCTGGATTTGATATTCTCGAAATAAGAAAAAGAAATTAAGTAGTACGAAATAGAACTAAGAGTAACAAAATTCGATTATGGAATCAGAAGAATATTTTTTAATTTAACACTTAAATGTTTGAGCTGGATTTCAAATTCTCGAATACAATTTATATGTCCCTTCTTAATTTCTTTATAAACATAAAGACGATTAATCATAGTCGTTTAAATAGCGTGGACAATTTGGTTTTCAGCTAATTTAGGTGCCGACATCAAATAAATATAATTGAATGCTGAAAAGTGACTTTTGCATCATAAATTATCTTCTTTAAAGAATATGCACTTACTTGATTTTTTCGGCTTATTCATTCGCCAACACTAAATAAATTGCATTTAATACTTAAAAGTCACTTTTACGTGACAGATCAATGGTTGTGCGTTGCACGAATCTAAATTAATAATTCCGTTTTTCTCATAATCTTGGATCATGACCTTGAAGAGCTAGCTACTTATAAGGAAACTAACATTTTAACGCGCCACCATAACCTCCTACTTAAATCCGAGTTTCTTTGGGGGCAGGAATTGAACTCGCAACGATCGGTTCTTGAATGGAAAGGATGGGAGTGCCCTTACCATTGGGTCAATCTCAAAGTTGGTAATTCATAATCAATTCTCGATGTATTTTTACACATTTTCAAAAATCAAAGGGAATAGTATTTGACAATAAAACATGATTAGTGTTTGCACTTGGACATTTTAGATCCATTTGTAGAAATTTTCTTCATCTACCATCCTTGTTAGGGAGCGTATCTCTAATCTTCGATTGTTGAGAATACAATATTACCATAGTGGTTGGACGAAAAGATCAAACAACAAATCTACAACATCGAAAATTGATACACAATATCATATCCTATTCACTGATCATAAAGATAACTTGCATAAGGAATTTTTTTTTAATGCCTTCAACTATTAATATCTACGAACGATTGTTTTCAGAAAACTATAATTATTTTTTGTTTTTGGTAAAAATCATTTCCTCTAGTGCTTCAAGTCTTCATTTATTTTCCTTTCTTTAAAAAGATTATTAGATATGCTAACACATTCACCATCGAGTGAATGACACATGTGTTCGGGAATTAGTTTTATTATCGAATTCTACTATGTTGTCGGTAATCCAATAGCCAGTGTGTAAATTATTTCTTAAACCAAAGATCGATTTAATTAAAAATCCTTTAAAGCATATTATATGTAGTTTCGAAAGCCAATAGTGCGTAATGCACATATGTTGAAAGAAAAGAAACTTAAACATACATTAAAAATGATTCCGGTTTATATTATAGAATTTAAGAGGAGAAACTAAAAATGCTATTTTCTCAGAGGAAATCACTAATATAATTCAAGAAAATTGATGATAAAAAAAAGAAAAAGAAAAAGAAATGTAGAGTGAGATTGAAATATAGAAATAATCACAACAACGTCACATGCCTTTATTTCCACACAATCTCTTATCCGGCTTCCCTCCCTTCCAAGCCCCACGCGGCTTGGCGCCTCTTTTTCTCATCACTTCCTCCGCAAAGTCCGAATTTTTCTTCGAGATGAACAGAAGCGAGCCTCTCTCCACTCTCGAATCCTGCCCGCCTGTCGTCAAGGTCAGTTTTTTTCTTCTTCTCTTTTAGCTGGGCCATTAGTTTGGTGATGGGTCTTCATGAATTGGAAGCCATGAATGGGCTGGTTGAAGGTTGGAGTAGTTCCTGGGGTCTTGGTGCGTTCATTTTCTTGTTATTGATCGAGAATTTCAATGTCCCATGTCCGGAGCTTGAGCCAAGATTGGATTTTGAGTTGAATATGGTGGGAATATGACTGTTTTGATCATCTGGGTTGTCTCTATTTCCCTGTGGTTTGGGTTTGTTTGGGAGATGAGGCGTGGGTGCAAGACTAGTTCACGGTGAAAGAGGCTAATTTCGTGGGGGCAGTCAGCTTGCAGTAGGAGGAGAAAGATCCGAGCCATGGCATCGGCTGCTGCGCGGTCCATCTGCCTGTTCCGCGACGGGAGCATTGGTGCTGCGTCTTTTGCAGTTACCATTTTGGCTGATAGAAGTTCTCATATGAAGTTGCCGTGTCATCACGGCGAAGCTCGGGCGACAATGTGGACAGGCATCAAGACGACGAGGCGCTTGGAAACGAAATGCTTTCAAGAGAGCCATTGTTGTTCCGAATCAAGTTGTTCTGGTTTGCCATTGCCAAGGAAATAGGAAGTATCTTCATTGCGTGGATGTCATTTAAGAGTGCCCAAGGTAGTGGGTGACGTCAATTTTTCTCTTGTTCTGTCCATGGAGAATCGCTAGGTCCTTGACATTGTTTTGTCTCTTTCAAGGTAACTGAGAATGCACAGGAGATATTTCAATTAGCGAGAGAATGGAGTCAGCGACACGTCACCAAACTACCTGCTTTAGCTGCATGCGCATTCTTGATAATTCCCTCTGCTGATGCAGTTGATGCTCTCAAAACCTGCGCTTGCTTGCTAAAAGAGTGCAGGTATTTCCTCCGTTAAGTTCTGTGGTATTCAGCTTCTTGTTTAATGAGCAGTCGGTCCACTGTATATAATAACCCGATGGTGCATAAAGTATTGCAAAAAGAAGCCTCCTCAAAGAGTGACGGCAAAAATAGTGATGAAAGGAAGGAGTTGGGTTGGGGGGGTAAGCCATTGATGGGACTCTTTGGATTCACAACCCCTTCACATCTTGGCTCCTGCAAGTTGTCAAAAATTAGGTGGATTCTCTATGTATTTTCTCTTTTGAATTGTTTGAGGTTGGGATTGCAGCAGAAGTATGTGGTCATTAATCTTTCAAGTAGTTGAATTAGGCACCGTTCATTTTATGTTGTGGGTTAGTACGTCCTTTAACCCCTGAGCTTGAGAGAACTTCACGTGGTTGATGTCTGCGCCCTTATTACATGTGAGATGACTGGACAATTCACATTCGGTCAAAAATAGTAGAAGTAATAAGAACTGACTTGCTATTATTTAGCATATTGACTGAAGGAATCATGATATCATATTTATACTCCCGTGTTTATAGCATATTGCTCTGTCTGTCTGTCACAGTTAGCTTTGTTCATGAAAAAGATGAAGTCCTTCTATCATCTGGCCTTGCTCAGATTTTCTGCTACTGTGCCAAGAGTCACTTTATCAGTTGGAAAAATGAATTTGTCATCTTTTCAGCTAAGTTTTCCCTCATAGCTGATCTCATTATCCTTGAGGGTTCAAAAAACCAGTATCTCATCTTCTATATTAGTAGGCGAAACATGAGGTGCATATTATGGAGTTGATTGCTGATGTGGAGGGTAGGGGGTTATACCATGACCATAAATATGATAGTAAAGAATGGAGAATAATGCTCCTGAGTTGATTGATTGGT
Source organism: Syzygium grande (assembly GCA_024733475.1). Lineage (NCBI taxonomy): Eukaryota > Viridiplantae > Streptophyta > Magnoliopsida > Myrtales > Myrtaceae > Syzygium > Syzygium grande. The sequence goes on from JAMXDD010000007.1 coordinate 26,891,435, forward strand.
TCAATGAGCAGGATAGAACTGGCCAAGTGCATCGCAAATCCGTCATGTGCTGCGAATGTTGCTTGTCTCCAGACATGCAACAATCGGCCTGACGAGACTGAATGCCAGGTTTGCTCCGAACTTACCATTTCGTAAAGACATTTATGTTGATGAACACTACTGTAAGAGAGAAATAAATCATCAGGTCAAGAGCCTAGGCGCCACCTTTCATATTGATTTATTAGTTCACCCTTTTCGCTGCATTAGCTCTCCGAGTTTTCTGTGCTTCTTCTCATGTAATAGAAAGAACAGAATAGTAATGCTCTGTTCAAAATAGTTTCCGCTAAAATTGGATTTAGTGCACTATATTTGGCTTAAAAACGAATAACCCGGCCAGGAGTTCCAGTATAGCTGCTCACTTTTCTGACAGAAGTTTTATCTTTATTTTTCAGATCAAGTGTGGGGATCTCTTTGAAAATAGTGTTGTGGATGAATTCAATGAATGTGCAGTTTCGCAGAAGAAGTGTGTACCTCGGAAATCTGATGTTGGAGAATTTCCAGTCCCTGATCCTGCAGTTCTTGTTAAGAGCTTCAACATAGCAGATTTCAGTGGGAAGTGGTTCATTTCTAGTGGCTTAAATCCCACCTTTGACACTTTTGATTGCCAATTGCATGAATTTCATACGGAATCAAACAAGCTTGTGGGTAATCTGTCGTGGAGGATACGTACTCCAGATAGTGCATTCTTCACCCGAACAGCCGTACAGAGATTTGTATAGGTCCCTGAACAGCCTGGGATATTATATAATCACGATAATGAATATCTCCATTATCAAGATGACTGGTAATTCCTCGCGGCAAGTTCTTCAACGTTTCTAAGTTCCAGTTTCTCATGCAAACTTACTTCCTTCTGATGACTATAATCTTTTCCTCGACTTCATATGTACCGAGTGACCTCCAAATCATCTTCTATTATTCAAATTCTTGAACGAAAGAAGGCCCGTCATGTATGTGATATGTGGGGAATTACGTCACTCAGCTTTTATCCTGGAGGAATAGAAGTATGAGTTTCTGTGGTTTAATGCTTGGAAATTTGAAAGACTTTTAATTATGCGTGAATGCATGAAACAAATTAGCTGCTGAATATTTTCACTTAGTATTCAATTTGTTGTCTCAAAGTTAGAACTGACAAATTATTGGGTCAACAAATACTGGAAAGCTCATACTGAAGATTAGACAATAACATGGAGGAAAACTTCCTGAGATAACAGTTGGAGATGTGGCCAAAATGATATCGTTCATGATCAAGTGGATTATTTATCTGATATATAATGTCATCTCGAAAATTGTTACTTTGGTTTGGTTAATTGACGAATGTCATTTTCAGTAATTTCTTCTTTGCTACAAACTTGGCAGGTATGTATTGTCATCCAAGACAGAAAACAAGCCTGATGATTACATATTCGTATACTATTGGCGCAGGAATGATGCATGGGATGGGTACGGAGGAGCTGTTTTAACACGAGAAGTGCGGTTTTGCCAGATAGTATCGTACCAGAACTCGAAAGAGCTGCGAAGAGCATAGGAAGAGACTTTAAAGACTCCATCCAAAGCGATAATAGTTGCAGGCCCGAGCCACCTCTTGTGGAGAGAATAGAGAAGACGGTGTAGGAAGGCGAAAAGACTATCATGAGGGAGGTCGAGCAGATTGAAGACGAGGTACAAAAAGTGGGAAAGACCGAGATGACTTTGTTACAGAGGTTGGCTGAAGGGTTTAAAGAGCTCAGACAAGATGAGGAGAACTTCTTGAGAGGCCTCAGTGAAGAGGAAATGGAGTTGTTGAATGAGCTGAAAATGGAAGCAACTGAAGTTGAGAAGCTCTTTGGACGAGCATTGCCGATCCGGAAGCTAAGGTAGGTCTAGGAAATGTGACAGGTGATCATTGTCACTCTGATTCCATTTGTGATGTACAGCTGTTCACATGAAGTCTTTGGCGATTTCAACTTCATTTCCTCTTTTCTCTGTTTATTCTTACATACGAGGCTTGTGCTCCAATAGGCTGAACATGGACTAGGTTCGACTGGTCATGTTGGCGAGCTGTCTGTTTCATTTCTATAGATGATTCATTTAAATCCTTGTGAGAGGTGGTTTGAGTTGATATATGAAATCTACGTTATATTGTCATCTCCCTTCCCTCTTTTGCCATAGTTGGCCTCGTCAGTTCTAAGGAATTGGACAAGATGGTCACTAGAGAAAATAATCCCTTCTGATTGATAATGTTCTTTATTACAGTGTTTACAATATTGAGATGGTAAATCTAAATAAAACATGTGTGCATAAGATTGTTCTTGGTGTTTTTGAGCATTTGTGTCCACAATGTTCTGCTCCATGAAGTCGCACACTTAATTTACAGGTGACACATTTTACATCTCCCACTGCTCTCCCTCGTCTTCCGTCTCTGAAAGATTTCATCAAGCCTCGACCTGCTCCAGTTTCATACCCATAATCATGTCCAGGTTCACTAGCTCCACAATTTGCAAGGCACAGTAACATGGAGTGCACGGCATTACAATCTCCTCGAAACAGGGAATAGAGGAGATCTATTATTTGACTAGGATGGCCTAATTGTTTCACTCTATATAAGCGTGATTTGAAAGGGACTTTGTTGAGTTTGAAGAAGATGATGCACAAGTACATGTGAGACAGAACTTTAGACCATATTACTGTCACGGGGGTAATCTCCCGTCGTCGTATCTGGCACGTCATAGACATCTGCGTTTGCCTGTTCCTCCACCAGCGGATGAAGACTCCCCGACGGGTTATACTGTTGAACCACCAGAACTGATGCGGTGGTCGAGAAGCCTGACGAGGCCAAGTAGCTCCCGACGTGGCCCAATTCCGGACAATCACTCGTCCGGTCCACCAATACCGGTACATTGGAATGCATCCTTCCCACTATAAACAGATTGCACTTGCTCATTGATTTTAATGCAGTAACAATGTCTTCTGTAGTTGCCACAGCCCTCTCCTCATGGGCAATAGACTCATTTTTGCTGGCAGTCAACTCCGACAGATCATCATCGTTGGGGTTGTCATCATCTTCATTACTTTCTTGTGCTGCAACTGAAGTTCCTGGAGGGAAAACAAACTTCATGACACTCAGCACAATCCCAGGATGCTCCGCCATGCGAACCCCGAAGGCAAGCGCCTCATGATCATCACGGCCTCCGAAAAAGGGTACGACAATCGTGTATGAGACATCGCTGGCGGAGACTTGGGTTGTGCCTCCTAGGCCGCGGTCCACAAGAATCCCAACTGAGCACGGCGCATAGCGTAGGACCCTCTGGTTCACGGCTTGGAAGGAGTGGCCCAGTGACTCCATCACACCATCCAGCCTCTGGTGCTTGTGGAATGGGACCAATATCATCGCGGACCGCTTCTGGTGTGCGCTTGTGCAGATGTCCTCGTGGATGGTGCCGAGAGGGGATATAGCGGTCATGGGGCGCACGGTGACGGAACTGAGCTGCTGGTAGGCCTCGAATGCAATCACCATCTGGTCCTGGTCGTTGCAGGCTTTGTTCCAAAACGGGAGGCCATTCCTCCGTGCCTTGTGCACCATGGAAATGGCCGAGGATCGCTCTGAGAGCTCCATGAGGTGCATGGCGTAGACGCTGAGGCGGCCCCTCTTCCGAATCCCACGGGACGACTCGATGAGGTTGATCATGGAAGGGATGTTGCGCGTGCTGTGGAAGCAGACCAGCAGCCAAGCTCAGTGTCGAGGTCCTTCCGCCGGATTGTCTGGTGCTTATACGGCACTCCTCTCCTGGCCGGTTTATACACAGCCATCACTATAGGGGTTGTGATGAAGGTGGTGAATAAGGCCATTAGAACTAAGACTGCAAATGTCTGGTCATTCAGCACCTTAGACAAAGGGCAAAAAAAGGTAACCAATTTGCTGTCATTCCAACTTGTGTCCCTAAAAAGCCTTTGTTATGGCAGATTAATTTTGGCAATTACCGGATTGATCTTCTTAGCTTAGGACTAATTATAAAGCACGACAATTTGCCTATTGTAAAATTTTGTGTTTAGCGAGAAATAAATGAACATATTGTACCTTCCTGTCCTTCCCAATGTTGAGCACAATGAGCTCCACCAAACCCTTGGTGTTCATCAGGAACCCCAGAGTGACAGCTTCCTTAAATGGCACCTTGCACAATATTGACACGGACATTGTCCCCACAATTTTCCCAAAGCAAGCTGTGAAAATGACAAGCACCAACAACCCCCAGGATTGCGCTCCTTGTATTGTCGCGACATTTGTCTTCAATCCGCTTGACACAAAGTAGAGTGGCAGGAGGAGCCCCGACACAAGGTCCTCTATCTTCTCGATCAGGACCCTGGCGAATGGCCCATCCTTAGGCACCACAATGCCCACCACAAAACCCCCGAAGAGCGCATGTATGCCGATGGTGTCCGTCACGAAGCCCGCGGCCAGCACAAGCGACAGCGTGATGCATATGTAGAGTTCCTTCACGGGCTCACCCTCGGGTGACCTGCGTGCCATCCAGCCGAGCGCCGGATTGAGGGTGAAGATCGCAAATAACACGAATGCAACCCCACAGAGCAGGACCCACAGGGAGACCAGCGGGGACGTGTTGCTGCCTGAGAGGGCTATGGCGAGTGCGAGCAGGATCCATGCCGCAACATCGTTGACGGCGGCCGCCGACATGGCTGTGCGGCCCAAGTCAGTGGTTAAGAGCTTGAGTTCAGCGAGTATGCGGGCCAGGACGGGAAAGGCCGTGATGGATAGGGCCACGCCCATGAAGACGAGGAATGGGCCTTGGTTCACTCCTTTGGAGATTGTTGACCGAAGGACCGCCGACGTGCCGATTCCGAGGATGAAAGGGAGGCTGATACCCGCTATGGCGATTCCTAGGGCTTTCTTGCCGGTTTTCCTGATGGAACGAATGTCGAGCTCAAGGCCGACCAAGAATAAGAAGTAGAGGAGGCCTATGTTCGCAAGCGTGTCGAGGACGGTCATGCTTTGTGCTGGGAAAGCTCTGTGCAGGAATTTCTCGCTTCTTCCTAATGCCGAAGGCCCCAGCAAGATTCCACCCTAGAGACATAAGAATCTCAATAACCAAGCGTTTACTGTTTCCCTAATGTGAGACTTGATGACAACATTAATAATTTCCCCAGTCCACATGAACTTTAAAAACTTCCTCAGTTAGATTAATTGCCATGTGCATTCATATTAATAGGAAAAGGCTTTGCAGAACCTTGGTTAGGTTGTGGATGATTTCTTTACGAACTTGGTAGACCCTTTTGGAAGGAACATAAAAAATGGCACTCCATTTTTCAGAATTGAAATGAATGTTAAAAAACCCCCTAAAACTTCCCGAGTAAACACGTTTCTCCTCAAACGATGATATGTAAAAAGCTCACAATGATCTCCGCGATGACCCTTGGTTGTCTGAGAGGCTTGAGAATCAATGCAAGCAGTCTCGTGAAGGCCACAACGAGGCATATTTGAAGGATGACCAGAGGGAGTGCGAAATCCAGAGGGTTGTCACCCTGGAACGCCCCGTTTGACGTCGCCTGCATTGGCGCTGGGCAAACCGTGGCCGCCGCATTGGAGGCCATATTTTACGAACTTCTGCCCAAGATGTCTGATATAGGAAATTCAAGAATCAATGTGAACATGCGAAAGTAGAAAAACAAAAATCTCTCTCCTCAGAACACTATTAACCTCGGGCCTCCCCTATATCATCATGTCTTTCCACGAGCGTACGATGTGTAACTTCTGAAGAGAATTTGAGTTTCTTCAGAAGCGAGAGAGAGAGAGAGAGAGAGAGAGAGAGAGAGAGAGAGAGAGTCTCCGGAATACTGTTGAGAACTCTCAGAAGGGGAAGGGTGTGATGGTGGTGTGGCTAACGGGCCTTTATTTTGTAGTGTGTGTTCGTTAGTTTATGAGAGCTTGTTTATAGCTGCGTATATGCGCCATTCTATATTGTCCATTTAATAATGTCTTGCGTCCCAGTGGACACACAGATTAATTTAAAGAAGGGAAGAGACGATGCACATGAATTATGGATTATCCACTCTTCTTTTTTCTTGGACAAGCCCTTTGTTTCCTTGAAAAAAATGACGAATTTCGAGGGCGGAAACAAACCTCAAACAAGTGCCTTGTCTCGACACAACTCGGCACTCCGACGATCTTTCCCGGTAGTTATCACAGGAATGTCGTGCAAACTCCCGTTCCCGGTCCCGTCTTTTACAATTTTTACTCGTCCCAATGCCCTAAAAAGTCTTCGGCAATCTCATCCATAACGACTACAATTTTTAAAGAAGCCTTTTCTTAATGCACAAGATCTTTAACATCTCCTAAGTCAGATCTTTGCTTAACAAGCTAGGTTTACATCAAAGATAGTTAATTGCCCGATGGAATCTCCTCTTGAAGTGATTTGTGCAAGTCAACGCAATGTTAACGTAACAACTAACTAACAAGTTAGGAGAATAATATCTTAGTTTTGAAGGCCATGAAATTTATCGCCAACAAACAATTTTTTGGCTCCAACTGTAAGTACTACAATCACATTGTTCTTCACTTCACTTTTCTGAATAACATTAGGCTCTCTCTTATCTCTTTTTATTTATTTATTTATAAGAAACATCAAAAGAAAATGCAATGTCATAATTGTAAAAAGGAAAAAAGAAAAATCTGAGTCAGCCGCAAGGCTGCACCACGCAAGCCATGAGAGTTTCCTTGTCATGCAGGGTGCAGAAGATGATCAACACAATACATTCAGAACGAGGATGCATGTCATTCTTACTACAATAACAATTGATGCTTGTTTTCAAAAGGGACAACTAACCCTTATCCGTCACCAAAGATTGCTGTTGGAACTTCTCTTTCTCCCCGCAATCAGCTGTACAGATTGCTTTGACTTTTCTCAGAGTCGGACTTAGCACCATGTCCCGAATTTAAATCGCAACAGATTTTTTTTTTTCATTCTTGGGCACATAATCTATTGTACAATGTATATCAAAAGGTATGCAATGGATGAGACACCTATAGATACCTACGACTTTTATACTCAGTGCACTTCATTTCGCGCCGTAACAATTAGGATAATATGCATTATTGCCTTCATTGCCGCCCAGAAATGGCAACTTCGCAATCATCCGAATTAATTTTTAGACTTTCCGACGAGTGATGGAAAGAGAAATGTCAAACTTCCTTTTCCCACCATTTTTCGCACCCAATAATTGATTAAACCACATGGAAACAACTCGCTTTCTTACGTGCATCTGGTGGTGCATTGCGCAGATCCTTTTTTTTTTATTTTCGATTTCAAACCCCCCCACCCACCGCACTAATTATTCTCGATATAATCTGAGGTTGGTGTTTATATGCGCCTTCCCAGGTTGAATCCGTGCGAATGCGGGTCATGATCAGGAGAGAGTGGATATCTGTTTTAGGGTTTTGCATCCGAGATTTGCATCTTGATCGGGAGACAAATTGCCATTGATATCTGTTTTATGGTTTTGGATATTAATGATGAAATGAGGGTTTCGTGTGAATAATTGCTTCGTCTTTCGTGTTAAGGGTCAAAGAACACATTATTTATCTGCATTATGCTGTTAATGACACACCCCCCCTTTGACTTTTTTCCCTCTTAGCTTGTGTAACGGGAAAAATGCTAAGCTGATGTCAACCCTTTCGAAACAATGGAATGAGTCGTTTTGTGTCAATCATTAATTAATATTTCGGAGGAATTATCTAAAGTAGGTTATCATGTGTCATCAAAGCCGAGTTGATTGGACCATGCAAAATCAGAGATACTAAATCATGCGGGTACCATATGAGATTGATTGTGATCAAAGAGAGAGACAGAGGGAGAGGGGGATAAGATGACAAGATTCAACTGAAAATTTCTAATCAAGAAAAGATTCAAATTAAAAGAAAAATAAAGAAAAATAGACTACTTGAATGGATATCAATCACATATATAACATGAATAGTAGTCAACGTAGTATTTCCCATATAACTAAATCCTAATAATTGATAAGTGTGATCTCTGTGTGTGTTTATGGCTGCCTATACCCACAAAGAGTTGACTAGTTCGAGTTTTGACTAGCATTGTATCAGATTTAGACGCACCAAAAGTTCTTAGTTGATCTCTCTCTCTCTGGCCACGTAGTTCGAGTGTCATCAATTATGTGACATTTCTTTTATGACATGAAGTTGCCAATTACAAAAAAGAAGAAGAGTATTTTATGTTATCTGTGTTGAGGCTCTTATGTATGGAAACCTAAATATCAACATCCTATCCTACGTGAAGGCCAGAAAAAACGCACAACAAGAGTTCGTGGTTTTGTACTTGCATTTGGTCAATCATTCGAATAATATTTTATCAAGGTAATTATCTTCTCGATAATAAATTAAACCATGTCAAATTAGCTTGAAAGGTTATGAATTCGACTTGTGTGTGTAGATTAGGCTCACGACATAAGATTTCCAATCACCAGCAAGTGCACACAGTTCCATATTTGAGCCACCCCTAAGGTGGGCTTTCTTGATCGATAGATATATGTTTTTTTTTAAGAATAACTGCCTAGTTTAGTATTTATCAGGAACACATCAGTCGTGTTGGCTTAGAATTAAATTATGTTGTCTTTTCTCAAGGTTGAGTTTTTTCTTAGTGATTTATTGCAATTTTTGTGAGTTTTTTCTTAGTAATTTATTATACTTTTTTGTTAGTTTGACAGATTTTTTTTAATTTACCATAATTAATTTAATGTCTTTCATTTTTACAATAATCAACAGTGTCTAGCCGTCGTATTATCTAGGCATTTAACTTAAAAACATGTGATTAAATTGATATTATCATATGCGATGTTTAGCCATCGTATTACAAAATGTAGCTTTGAAACATGTGATTGAATTGCAATTTGATTCGTGTGGAAATCAACTTACAAGTTAAGTGTCTAGCCGTGGTATTGCATAGACAAATAGCTTAAAAATAAGTGATTAAATTGCAATTATTATTGTGCGAGGATAATCCGTAATAACAAGCAAGTGCAATGGATAACTTCATATTAGTCAATTTAAGAGATCTGCACGTTTTAATCAACATCGGTGAACGCGTATAGAACTGTAATTGATTGGAATGGATGGCTTAATTATTTACATATAATTATCTATTTAAGCCAAAACATCATTTTATCTCACTTTTTTTATTTTCGAACATTACTCTTCCATCAAAAGTTAAAATTATTAGTTACTTTCTCTTCATCAAGTAGCTACTCAATTCACATTCAGTTAACGACTATCCGCTATAGTTCCATTTAATTACGTGATTGCTCAAATCCCTTAAAAAAGAAAACTCTTTCACCTCTCTCTGGTTTCCTTTCTCTCTTCCACTCTAAGCTCGACTGAGTGAGTTAAGGAAGGCTCCATCTTTTCAACTTGAATTGGGATTTTCTCTCCCAATTTTATCTAGGAGTATTTTATTGTTTTCATCTAATGTTTTTTTGCTTTTTTTCTTTGTTAGCTATGATGTTCTTCTCTGTTTGTCGGGCGTATTTTTTGTTTCCATCCTTAGGGATCAACCCACTACTTCAAATCCTCCAAACTAGGAAGTCAAATAGGATTGAGGAGGAATACAGTGAGTTCATGATGCAAGTTCATGATGCACTGGAAGCGGATATATGACTTCTCCCAGTTTTGCAAGCGCTCATCTCCCGATCTAGATCTAGATTTAATAGCTCTTCTCGCCTAATCTAAATTTAGATTTGGGAGATCCTTAAAGACGTTTCTATGCTCTTTCAACCTCTTCGATCTAATTCTAGATTTGGGAGCCTGTTCAACCGGTTTATAGTGTCTCCGTATGGTGATGATATTGAGGACGTTGCATTGGGCAAGCCATAGCTATTAGAGAATGAGATTACAGTGTATGTGCTCATCACTTATAATGATGCGAAATTCAGTGGTTGTCACGTCCCGACTTGAAATCACGATCGATGTTTAATGACCAAACATGACCCGAACGGACCCGTAACTTGCGGAAATGTATTAGTTCGTCCCGTTTATTTTAAACAATCAAATGCGCACGTGGAAGCTAATAAACAATAAATGAGACAAACGGGAGTGAGATAAGCAAACAATGCACGTTATATTTACATGATACGTATTTATTTTTGTCGAGCCCTTCTTTACAGGCCCTTACAAGCCATGCATATATTTTACATGCCCATTCCAAGGGCGGTTCTGACATAAGCCGCTATCGAACAAACAAAACTTGGCTTGGTTGCCTATTCTCACTATGGTTACTCCTTAGATTCTCGCTCCTCCATCTCCTCGCTTCCGTTCCCTCGTCCGGTGGCCAAACTACACGCCCCCCTCCTCCCCCCTCCCGGGATTGCCTCAGAGCCGGCCTACCCAAGCCACCGAATGGCCCCTCGAACCCACAAAGGGGTCCAACCTAGTCGCCATTTGCTAGCCAATACCATGCCACGTACAGGTGGGGGACTAGTTCCATGCGGCCCTCATCCACCATAACATACGTAGTAATGCGATGGTACGCATGGTTCTCTCGGGCATTAATGACGTGAGTAACTCCGCTCTCATCTCAACAAGGTTTCTAAACCGGGGTCGGGGGAGTCGCCATCTATAGACTTGAAAAAGAGGAAAAACAACGAGAGTGAGTCGAAAGACTCAATAAGTGAAAACTCTGATATCAAGCGAGGACGAGACAATCATTGTTAACACAAATTGACTCTTATTGTACCAGTATCGATGGCAATTCAAATAGCAAAGTTCATGCTACGAAACCAACAAAACAACATCAAACATGAGCATCACACGTGAGCATCATTAGTCGAGAAAGAACGAACTATAATCAACCATGAGACCAAAAAACGAGCCAAGCAATCCATGTTACAACGTATTGCAACTTCTTTTCCTGATATTAGGAAATTCACTTACTCAACGACTAATAAGAACTAGAGAACGGGTTAGAGACCGGTGAGCTCGGGTGATTTTCAGGCTTTCTCCTTGCTTGGCCGACCCATACTAGGCACACAAAGGCCAAACCATGGGCTCTTAGGCGGAAACACGGGCCGGTTTGGGACTCCTTGGGCATGAGGCTTATCGGGTCAAGAAGTAAGAAAACAAGAAACAAAGAGAGGAGAAGTTGATGGTGAAGTTGGCGTGCGAAGAAGAAGGAAGGGGGGTTTCATGCTATTTATAGAGTTTTGGAAAACCCTAGAAAACCCTAGAATAAGCCAATAATGGAGGGTTTCTAAGTCAAAAGTCATCATGGCATGCATTTAATGCTATTAATGAACTAAGACCAAAGGAAATGATGAAGAAGCCAATCTTATCCAATTCTTATTGGTCACTTTCTCTCTCTCTCTCTCTCTCTCTCTTCCTTGGCCGAATGGCCTTCTCAGCCCTTCCTTGGCTTGGCCAATTATTAGCCTTGCTTTTGTGCTCCATTATTGATAGCCAATGAGTCATCAAAGTGTCTTAAATGAGCCATAATGGAGGGGCACAACTCAGCACTTTGGCATTGAATGAAGGGGACACATAAGCTAGGCACCAATAATGAAGGCTTAAATGGCATTAATTGAAGCCTTGACCAAGTTAACAATTTTTTGTTTCTTTTCTTCAGCAAAAATCTGCACTGTGAGAGGTCTACAAGCTGGCTAGTTCCACACATAAACCTCTCGGCCAATCAGTTTTTCCCAAAATCGGCTAAACAACGTTATACTCGCAACCCCCCATCTTATTAACTCTCAAAATTTCCGAGGGTTTTCTTGCGATGAAACACTTCTAATAATCCTATTCAAAATGAGGTTAAGTATGGAAAAGCCCTCATAAGTGATCAAGTATAACTATACAAAAATCTAAGCCTAACCATATCAATATGGGCTTCTCAAGTGGTCTGGGAGTATGGCTGGGTCATTGGGCGCATGGCCGGACCTAACCGAGCACATGGCCGGGTACGCCGTCAGGCCACATGGGCATATGGTCGGCACGAGACCGGGCCGCCTGATCGCCCATGGCCGAGCCGCCGGACAGCGACATGCCGGGCGCCTTACTTGGCCGCACGGACGACGTGCCGAGTGCCTTGCCGGTCGCATGGGCAACTTGGCGAGTGCCTTGCCTGGTCACCTGAGTGAGGGATCGGTTCATGGCCAAACACACACAACAATCCGTGAATGACATGATGCACGGCTCATGGTCATATTTTTTGGACACTGGACGAGATCGAAACCGGATTTCATGGGCACAAAGCCTGGCACAAGGGTCGGGCACAATGGCTGGCACACAATCGCGTACGTAGCAGGTCTGTGGCTTAGCTGACGGGCACAATGGCCTGTTATGACTAGGTACATGACCTTGGCCGACGTGATTAGCAATTTTGCTCGGGCCGGGACTAAGCCACTAGGCATATGGCTTGGCACATGTCTCGTCCATGGCCTACCCAACTCAACGCAACGATCCGTGGCTGATTCATGACCGAGCTATGTTCGAGTATCAATGACTCATGGCCGACCCTCGGTTGTCATGAAGTCTCGTGGAATCCAGCACCCCGAAATTAACTCATGGTCATTCGGGACTAATGCATGGCTGTGCGGTATCACCCGCAACCGACACATGTCGACACCGAACTAATCCACAGTTATCCTGGATCGTTCTACTAACGGCCCTTATGGTCGATGAGTCACTCCACAGTCATATTACTCTAATCATTTGCGTAGTCAGTGAGTAATTCCACTATCGATCTCTAAGTCAATTCATGGATAATCTTTTGATTGAACCATGACTAACAATTAGTACACTCATTTCAATCATACTATCCATTCTATTACCGACCCTGGGCTCGAGTTACCCGTTCATTAATTTCTTATTAGCCCTCGGCTTCCTAGATCCGAAATTGAGGATGTCACAATTCTCCCCCTTTTGATAAAATTTCGTCCTCGAAATTTATACATACTTGGTTTCTTGAACAAATGCAGATACTGCTGCTTCATGATTTCGTCACCTTCTCAGGTAGCTTCCTCTATGCCATGGTGTCGCCATAGGACCTTTACTATAGGAATAGTTTTATTTCTCAATACTTGCTCTTTACGATCCACGATCCGCATAGGCTCCTTAACATAGGACACTCTGCTCTCCAATTCAATTTCATTGAAATTCAACACATGTGCCAGATCGGGTTCGTACTTTCTCAACATGGATACATGAAACACATCATACACTTGAGCAAGTTTTGATGGCAGCGCCAACCAATAAGCCAAATTTCCTATTTTTTCTAGAATTTCAAAAGGTCCTACGTACATGGGGTTCAGCTTACCTTTCTTTTCAAAACGCGACACACTCCTCATGGGTGACACTTTGAGAAACACGTGATCGCCTACTTGAAACTCTAGAGGCTTCCTACGTCTATCAGCATAACTCTTCTGTTGACTTTGGGCAGTTCTCAACTTATCTCTAACCACTTGCATAATCTCATTGGTGAGTTGTACTAGCTCTGGACTTGTGACCTTCTTTTCCCCGATCTCATCCCAACAGACTGGAGTTCTGCAAGCTCGACCGTATAATGCTTTGAGTGGGGCCATCCTGATACTTTGCTGGTAACTGTTGTTATATGCAAATTCGATAAGATGTAAATATTCATCCCAACTCCCTTTGAGATCCATGACGCATGATAGTTCTTTCTTTTCTGTTTAGCCATCCGTTTACGGATGATAAGCTGTACTGTATTGTAACTTCATTCCTATAGCGGTTTAGAGCCTCCGTCAGAAAGTTGTAGTAAACTTTGGATCTCAATCGGATGTAATCGTTATTGGGACTCCGTGTAGTCGTACAATATGACGAACATATAACTTGGCATAACCTTCCAATGGAAGGTCCTTTCTCACCGGAAGAAAATAGGCTGATTTTATCAGTCAATCAATAATTACCCATATGGAATCATGTTCTCTTTGACTTCTCGGTAATCCCATTACGAAGTTCATCGTAATGTATTTTCACTTCCATTTAGGAATTTCTAACAGTTGTAACAGTCCTCCGGGCTTGCAACGTTGAGCCTTGATTTGCTGACATGTCAAGTGTTTAGCCACATATTTGGCTATGTCCATCTTTAGGCCATTCCACCAGAAATGTTGTCGCAAATTCTAGTACATTTTGGTACTGCCTGGATGAATACTATAATTGCTCTTGTGGGCTTCCGTCAAAATTTCTTCCTTGAGTTGTTCATTCTTTGGCATACATAGGCATCCATTAAACTTTAAGATTCCATCAGCAGTCATATGAAAATTGGATTTCTTCTTTTCTGCTAACTCCTTCTGAATTTCCTGAATTTTCGAGTCTATTTGTTGTAACGCCTTGATTTTCAATATGATGTCCGGTTCGATTATGAGAGCGGCCAATAAATTCTGATGATGTCCAACTTCAAGTTTAAAGTCCAAGTCCCGAGCTTCCTCAAGCAAAGTCCATTTCTTGACCATCAAATGGGCGATGGCTGATTTTCGACTAAGAGCATTGGTAACTTTGTTTGCTTTGCCAAGATGGTACAATATCTCGCAGCCGTAATCTTTGAGAAGTTCCATCCAGCGTTTTTGCCTCATATTCAGCTCCTTCTGAGAAAATAAATATTTCAAACTCTGATGATCCGTATAGATGATATATTATTCCCCATATAACTAGTGTTGCCAAATTTTCAAGGCAAACACGATTGCAGTAAGTTCCAAATCATGAGTTGGATAATTCAATTCGTATGGTCTTAGTTTCTCGAGGTATAAGCCACCACTTTGCCATCCTGCATCAATATACGGCCTAGCCCTTTGTGAGAGGTGTCGTTGTATATTTCAAATCCTCTTGGTCCTTTAAGTATAGTTAGAGTAAGAGCAGTCGTTAGTCTTTGTTTCAATTCTTGGAAGCTTCGCTCACATTTATCAATCCATTCGAATTTCGTTTCCTTCTTTAGCAATTGCGTTAAGGGAATAGCGATACTAGAGAATCGTTCCATGAACCTTATGTAGTATCCTGCCGAACCCAAGAAACTTCGAACTTCGGTGACAATCGTTGGTTTTGGTTAGTTAATTACTGCTTCTATTTTGGATGGATTCACTAATATGCCGTCTCCCAAGATCACGTGGACGAGAAACACTATACATTGATAGCCAGAACTAGCACTTGCTGAATTTTACATAAAGTGCGTGTTCCCTGAGCATATGAAGCACGAATCTCATATATTGTCTATGTTCAACTGAATTCTTCAAGTATATTAGGATGTCGTCAATAAAGACTATGACGAAACGATCTAAGTATGGCTTGAATACTCGATTCATCAGGTCCATAAAGGCTGCTGGAGCATTCATCAAACCGAATGGCATAACGATGATCTCATAATGACCATATTGGGTTTTGAACGCCGTCTTCAGAATATCCTCTTTCTTGATTCTTAGTTGATGATATCCCGACCTTAAATCGATATTGAAAAACATGGATGCTCCTTGGAGTTGATCAAATAAATAATCGATTCTCGACAGTGGGTACTTATTTTTTTATAGTAACCCAATTTAGCTATCGATAGTCGATACAAAGTTGCAACGATCCGTCTTTCTTTTTCATGAACAATATGGGTGCACCCCTGGGAGATGCACTTGGACGGACGAAACCCTTATCAAGTAACTCTTGCAGTTGCACTTTGAGTTCTTTTAACTCAGTCAAAGCCATCCTGTAAGGAGATTTGGAAATAAGCTCCGTTTCAGGGACTACTTCAAGAACAAATTCTACTTCTCATTCCGGAGGTAGACCTGGTAATTCCTTTGGAAAAACATCCGAAAATTCTTGTAGCACTAGGATATCTTCTAACTTTGGTTCGTCTTCCTTTACTGTATTTTCTATTGTTACCAGAAATCCTTGACAACCTTTCTGCAATAGTCAGGTTACTTCTAAAGCAGAAATCAGAGGAGTAGAAGGTCTTCCTCCATTTTCCACAAATGTATAGCAAGGACGATCAGGTGAATGAAACTGAATCACCTTACTATAACAGTCTATATTGGATCGCTGTTTACTAAGCCAATCCATACCAATGATAACATCAAAATCGTACATGGCCAGTATCGCTAAATTTATAATATCCGTCAATCCATCTATAATTATTTTACACCCTTGACATCCTAAGGTAGTTTGCACTTCATTTTTCATCGGAGTAGAAACACCAAGTGCATTTTTTAACGGTTTTCTCTCAATTTTGGCCAAACGTACAAATTGACTAGATACGAATGAATATGTAGCTCTAGTATCAATTAACGCATATGCAACACGATTATTGAGGAAAACCATACCCGTGATCACTGCATCGGAGTTCTTAGCATTCTCTTGAGTAAGTGCATATATTCGTCCTTGTGCCCGAGGACGATCGCCATTATTAGCATGAGATTGAACTCTAGTTGATGTTATCGCCTGTCTTTGCTGTGAAGGTATATTCTGTCGCCGTTGTGGATAGTCCCTGACCCTGTGACCTTGTTGGCCATACCCGAAGCATGCTCCTGTACGAATTGAGCACGGGGCATCGCCATGCTATCTTTCGTAAATAGAACAAGTATTGCTAGAAATATTGGTTGTCTGCTGGAAATTCCGCTTTTTATTGGAAACAAAGGGACGTTTTCCCCTTGTCACTAGCCTCTTGCCCAAATGTTGATCCATTCGGGAGTAGAATAATAAGGACTTGTCGTTGTCACCCTCTCCAGCAAATCCTTCTCGATCAGTTAAGCTTGTTTATATAATTTGTTATAATCTTTCAAGTTCAGATGTACTAACTGACTCCGAATGTCAGGTTTGAGACCATCACGGAATCGTTTTGTCTTGTCAACTGGATTTTCAATAAGTCTAGGGACGTATCTTGACAATTGAGCGAACCTTGCTTCATACTGGTCCACCGTCATATTTCCCTGCTGGAGTTGTAGAAATTCTTTCATCTTCCGATCACGAGCACACTTGGAGAAATACTTCTCGTTGAATGCCTTAACAGAAGCGATCCAATTTGCAGCAGCATTCCCTAGGAACACGGTTTCCTTAGTCGCCTTCCACCAATAGCTAGCGTTTCCTTGCAGTTGATAGGCTGCTAAGGTGACTTTCTCTTCCTTGGAACATCACAGAAGTTCAAATGCCTTTTGTAATTCATCTATCTAAGATGCTGCCTCTTCGAGATCTTCGGTTTTAGCAAATTTCGAGGGTTACAGCTTCAGGAACTACTCGACCAATCCATGCATCGTGCAATCACCATTCCCATTTCCATTTGCTACTGCATTCTCAGCATTAGGTAGCCATTGTTACACTTGTTGTCCCAAAAATCTCCTACGGTCTCAAGAGCTTGCAGAATTCCGTCTATTTGGGGATCTTGCTTTGATTTTCCTTTCGAGGTTGTGGTCGGGTCCTGAGCACTCATACTACCGTCGGTATTCTACTAAGGCTTTCTATAATGCAAGAATATGTTAGAGATCAAAAGCCTAGCAACCAAAGGCTTACTTACCAATCAATCAAGTACACAAACACACAATCACATGCACGGGGTGTTTCCTGACTAATTGCCCCAACTTCAGTGCACCTTATTACTCCAAACCTTTATTTCCGCTTGGCTTTCAAAATCGTTTTCCACATTTCAGTGCACAGTTCGATAATTCTCGTTCTTTAGCCGTCCTAGAAGCCTGCCAGGAGCCGCTCAATGATTAGGCCCTTCACCCCGACGTCACTTCTTTTCAGAAGTCGCTCAATAATCAGGTGGTATATATATACCCCGATGCCACTTCTTCCCAGAGGCCACACAATGATCAAGCTACCTGCCCTGATGCCACCTCAGTCAAAAGTCGCATAATGATCAGGTATTATTGCCCCGATGCCACCTTCGTAGAGGCCGCACAATGTTTAGGCATTCATGACCTTGACGCTACCTCCTAAGAGGCCGCTCAATGTTTAGGTCGTATGGCCCCGACATCACTCCTCACCCTCGTCGGATTGTCCAATCACAAGTTGCCACGAACTGCATCTACTGGAGGGGAAACCTACTTTGATACCAAAACAAAGATCCCCACACTGTCACGTCTCGACTCAAAATCACGATTGATGCTTAATGACCGAACATGACCCGAATAGACTCATGACTTACGAAAATGTATTAGTTCGTCCCGTTTATTTTAAACAATCAAATGTGCACATGGAAGCAAATAAACAATAAACGAGACAAACGGGAGTGAGATAAGTATACAACACACGTTATATTTACATGATACGTGCTTATTGTTGTCGAGCCCTTCTTTACGGGCCTTTACAAGCAACGCATATATTTTACATGCCCATTCCAAGGGCAATTCCGACACAAGCCACTATCGAAGAAATAAAACTTGGTATGGTTGCCTATTCCCATTATGGTTACTCCTCAGCTTCTTGCTCCTCGCTCCTCCATCTTCTCGCTCCCGTTCCCTCATCCGGTGGCTGAACTATGCCCAGCCTTGCCTTAGAGCCAGTTTACTCGTGCCACCAAATGGCCCCTCGAACCCACAAACGGGTCTAACCCAGTCGCCATTTGCTAGCCGATACCAGGCCATGTACGGGTGGGGGACTAGTTCTGTGCGGCCCTCATCCACCATAACATACGTAGTAATGTGACGGTACATGCGATTCTCTTGCGCATCAATGACGGTGCGTAACTCCGTTCTCATCTCAATAGGGTTTCCAAACCGGGTTGGGAGAGTCGCCATCTATTGACCTGAAAAAAAGGAAAAACAACGGGAGTGAGTTGAAAGACTCAATAAGTGAAAACTCAAATATCAAGTAAGGACAAGACAATCGCCGTTCACACAAGTCGACTCTTATTGTATCAGCATCGATGGCAATTCAAATAGCAAAGTTTATGCTACAAAACCAACAAAACAACATCAAACGTGAGCATCACGCGTGAGCATCATTAGTCGAAAAAGAACGAACTATAATCAATCATGAGACCACGAAACGGGCCAAGCAACCCATGTTACAACGTATCGCAACTTCCTTTCCTTAAATTAAGGAATTCACTTACTCAACGACTAATAAGAACTAGAGAAAGGGTTAGAGACGGGTGAGCTCGGGTGATTTTTGGGCTTTCTCCTTACTTTCTCCTTGCTTGGCTGACCCATACTAGGCACACAAAGGCCAAACCGTGGGCTCTTGGGTAGAAACAATGAGAAACACGGGCCAGTTTAGGACTCCTTGGGCTTGAGGCTTCTCGGGTCAAGAAGTAAAAAAACAAGAAACAAAGAAAGGAGAAGGTGATGGTGAAGTTGGCATGAGAAGAAGAAGGAAGGGAAGGGGGGTTTCATGCTGTTTATAGAAACTTTGGAAAACCCTAGAAAACCCTAGAATAAGCCAATAATGGAGGGCTTCTAAGTCAAGAGTCATCATGGCATGCATTTAATGTTATTAATGAACTAAGGCCAAAGGAAATTATGAAGAAGCCAATCTTATCCAAGCCTTATTGGTCTCTCTCTCTCTCTCTCTCTCTCTCTTCCTTGGCTGAATGGCCTTCTCGGCCCTTCCTTGGCTTGACCAATTATTGGCCTTGCTTTTGTGCTCCATTATTGATGGCCAATGAGTTATCAAAGTGTCTTAAATGAGCCATAATGGAGGCGCACAATTCAGCACTTTAGCATTGAATGAAGGGGACACATAAGCTAAGCACTAATAATGAAGGCTTAAATGGCATTAATTAAAGCCTTGGCCAAGTCAACAATTTTTTTTATCTATTTTCTTCAGCAAAAATTTGCAATGTGGGAGGTCTACAAGTTGGCTGGTTCTACACAAAAACCTCTCGGCCAATCGATTTTTCTCGAAATTGGCTAAATGATGTTATACTCGCAACCCTGCATCATATCAACTCTCAAAATTTCCAAGGGTTTTCTCGTGATAAAATACTTCTAATAATCCCATTCAAAATGAGGTTTAGTGATCAAAATATAACTATAACTATACAAAAATCTAAACCAAACTATGCCAACTTAGACTTCTCAAGTGGCTTAGGCGCTTGGCCGGGTCAATGGGTGCATGGCCGGGCTGACCGGGCACATGGCCGGGTATGCCGCCCGACAACACGGGCACATGGCAGAGCGTGAGACCAGGCCGCATGGGCGCCGCGTAGGGTTGCACGGGCGACATGCCGAGCGCCTTGCCTGGCTGCACGGGCGACGTGCTAAGTGCCTTGCTGGCAGCATGGGCAACATGTCAAGCGCCTTGCTTGGTCACCCGAGCGAGGGGTCGGTTCACGGCCAAAACACGCAACGGCCCGTAAATGACACGATGTACGGCTCATGGTCATATTTCTTGAGCACGGATAAGATCAGAATCGGATCTTATGGGCACAACGCCTGGCACAAAGGTCAGGTACAATGGCTGGTACACGATCGGCACGAGTCGATCCGTGGGCTTAGTTGACGGGCACAAAGGCCGGTCGTGACCGGGTACATGGCCTTGGCCGGCACGACTGGCAATTTTGCCTGCCACGACTAAGCCACTAGGCACATGGCTTAGTACATGTCTCGTCTATGGCCTACCCAACTCAACGCAATGATCCTTGGTCAATTCGTGACCGAGCCATGTTCGAATATCAACGATTCATGGCTGACCCTCGGTTGTCATGTAAACTCGTGGAATCCAGTACCCCGAAATTAACTCATGGTCATCCGGGACTAATGCATGGCCGTGTGGTATCACCTGTGATCGACATATGCTGACACCGGACTAATCTACTAACTGTCCCGGACTGTTCTACTAACGGCCCTTATGATCGATGAGTCACTCCACAATCATATTACTCTAATCATTTGCGTAGTCAGAGAGTCATTCCACTATCGATCCCTAAGCGAATGCATGGACAATCTTTCGATTGAACCATGACCAACCCTCAATACATTCGTTCCGATCATACTATCCATTCCATTAACATCTCTCGGCTCAAGTTACCTGCTCATCCATTTCTTACTAGCTCTCAGCTTCTAGGTCCAAAATCGGGGATATCACAATGGCTACCATTTTTTCTCTACAAACCTATTCTTGTGAAATGAGAGTGCTTATCACAATAGCTTGTGCTTTATTGTACTCTTTGAGGTTTGTTTTGTTTTAAACCTCTCATGTATCATCTTGAAATATGAATGGAATATTTACTTTGAATAAAAAAAATCTTTAAAAAAATTATCGCTCTTTACCACACACTTGGGTAGCTCATGCCTCAACACTACTATTGTGTGCGCTGGACTTTATTATGATAAGAGCATTATAATAAGCTTGGGACGATCTTATCCAAAACATGAATCATAACCAAAGAACCTACCAGGTTCTTCAATCCTTTTCAAAAAAAAATTGGATAATTGACCTTGCTTATTATATATATAAGTCAACTCCTTTCAATTTCAAAATTATATCTGACTTTGCATCACTCATACCAATTGGATTTAATTTAGACTCGCCATTAGTCACTTGATGGTTCAAGATGAAACACCAGTAAGCAATTGGAAAAATAAAAAAGAATTCAGGACTGCTCAAATTCATCGAGTTCGATTTATGAAAGATGATTGGATGATAAGAGACTCCGGATCAATGCACCCAATAATACCTAATTATCTAATGGATTTTTCAAACAATTATTTTCGTGAACAGCGAGGAAGAAGCAATAGTGGGGAACGGAAATGGGAATGATCATGGAATATTCCGTGAGGGAGCAAAGTATTCCTTTGAACGAGTCAAAAAAGGGAAGAAGATGTCAAATCAAAGACCCCAAATAGAAAGGTATAATTACCAAATAAGCACTTGACAAGGCTATCATACGTTTGGCATGGTACTAAATAATAAAAATAAGATGGATGCCCATTACGTAGTGGAATCAAATTGCTTCAATCACCAAGTAGTCATGATGATCCATCTCAAAGATCCAAATTAAAAGTTTAAGACTTAATTATCACTGATGTAATGTGTTTAAGACTTTCTTTTGTACTTTTCTCAAAAGATTTGTTAGCAATTGATGAACATGCTGCAAAGATAGATCACATTTTAGGGATATTCATATCATCGTTTAAAAAAAAATCCATTCATCAGCAACCACTGGAAGTTTTTCTTTTTGTCATTAAAGGTACTACCGACGACTTTCCTGCATTATTTGTTAGATATTGTTTATTTGTCAATTATGAGCACAATATGAGATTGAGATTTTAATACGTTATTTGTTAAATGTGAGCCAACTATGAGAGTGGTTTCCCTAAATTGTTAAAATCTTATAAGATCTCGTCATGAACAATTATTTCTAAACATATAATAGTTGGGTATTCCAAATAGAATCTATTTTTTGATAATAAAAAAAACAGAATCTATTTATATATCGACAATTATTCTAAAAAAATTTATTACTGGGGAATTTTGCGTAGGAACATTAGAAATAAATGCAACAGGAACTAGAAATGTGGAATTAAATATTTTTTAGAATCAGAGATTTGCTATAGTGACCATGAGACACAATTTATTGGATATATATATGCATGTATTTATATATAGACTAGAGAGTTGCTCGTGTGTTGCACGGATTGAAGAGCACACTTTATAGTATTTCGAAAAATCAATTAAAATTTTCATAGTTCGGATATTCAATTAGTCAATGCGAAATTCAAGACTTTTGGAGATTATAATTTATACTAATCTATTTGCTCACATCGGTGGCAAATCTATGAAATAATTAGGATTTAGTTATATTTACCTGCCTTGATGTATATGTGCTACGGATATTAAACCTATGAATAAAATTTTATGTTGGATATTTTGTTGAGTATCTAGATTACACGGTTGATGCTATATATGTGCTAAAGTTTCTAGACAATTTTACAACTATACCCTTTTGAAGTAATATAAATTTGGACATTTATTAGGTCCTTCACCAGTTTAAAATACATTCGACTTTCACCATCGAATATTCGATATGTGGAGTAACTTATTTATAAAACTAACTCCAAACACATATGTCACTCATCTAAACGTAAAGGTGTAAGTAATTTTTTACACCGATTGTTGACCAAACAATGCTCCTATAAATTTAGATTTCAAATTTTAAAGTCCATCATCACAAAGTATTTACTACATATACTACTATCTACTTCATAAACACTTACACTTACATATTTATTTTTGAAATACGAGCAAACAGATAACACAAGTTTCTAAAACTTATTCTTCCTTTCATAAGCATTTTGTATTGATTAAACATTTCGGTTTGGAACTTATCATAGTCTGTAAATCAACAGATAAAAACTATGTTTAAACTTATATGTTTTTTATATAGGCACACTCTAAACATTTATCCTTTCCTTTATAGACTTTTTGTAATGATTCAAATTGTCACATGAGAATCTATTGTTTTCCTAAATTCAATAGCTATAATAAATTATTTTTTAAACATACACTTTGATATGTGCACAATAAGGGAATTTTTGTTTTTTGTTTTAGGAAATTTTTGTAATTATAAAAAATTGTCACCTGAGAACTTTAACTTAGTCCTAAATCAACAGCTATAAGGGATGTGAATTCGTTCATTTAGTTTTAAATATTTACTATAGTATTATACAATGAGCCTTAGTGATTGTGATAAGAATCATCGTGTGTAATGAAACCTCAACGCATAACTTGTATAGAGATATCATTGATTTCTTGTTACAGTTAATTGTGGTACTAAACAATGAGCCTTTTTGATAGTGATAAGAATTAACTTGTAATAAAACCTTGCTGCAGGATTTTGTTCTCATTTTAGTGATAAGAATTATCATGTAATACAATTTAAATTCAGAAAGAGGGCATTTAAAGAGAAAATAGAATATTAGCTGCCATAGATCTTTGATCATTCATCTAAATAGGATTAATTATTTTTATTTATTACCGAAACATGCATAGCTCTACTATTTCCTATACATCGATTAGAGATTTATTTGCAAAATGTAGACAAGAGTTAGAGATTTGATAGAATTATTACCAAAACATGCATTGCTCTATTATTTCTAGTAAATATAGGGTTGCGCTTTTTCTAAGTCTCCTTTGGCTTAGACACTCTCTTTTCTTGTGTTTTGACCACTCTATCCCTTGTGAGGCTCACTACTTCTGATATAACTCTATAAAAGTGATCCATTTTTTTATTATTTGATCAACTATTTTTATTTTGTTTCTTCTTTTTTTTTTCCCTATAGGCCCACTTTCCTTCTTCTTTCTTTTTTTACGCCTTTAACATCTCAATTCTCCGCTCTTGCAAATCTGTCTCTTTGTTTTCTCTCTTATAGGCCAATCTCTTCTTTTAACGCCCTCCACTCCTTCTTCTTCCTCCCCAAACCCATTGTCCTCTATTTTCTATCTATGATGCCAACTTCGTTGTCCTCCACACTTTCGCTGGTACAGGCATTGGGCTCACCGGTGACCTCCCTAATGAGCCACTTTTCTCCACTACAAGTAGGCGCCGGAACAGTAGACCACATTGTTGTCTATTCTGATACAGCAGACCACATTTGTTCCTAAAGCAAAAAACACGCACTGCGGGAGGAACAGTTAGGTCTACCTCACCTCATGACTGTAGCCTAATTTTAGGTACAAGAGGTGTTCTTTAGCCTCCAGTCTATATTTAAATCCAACACCTACAATCATGAGGAAGCGAAAGAATTTGGCCTCCATTGTGTCAAAGAAAATAGTTTACTCAATTCACCAAGATCAAACAACCAGATTAAGCATATCCTGCACCATTATTTCCAACAAGTCAATTAGTGAGAAGAAACGATAGTATTCCAAAAATGAGGATAACTAAACCCGGAGGGAGCAAAATTCTACAAGCCGCGAGTATGTTACAAACTACAAAGCAATTGTACAATTAATTTACAAATACTATTTTGATGCATTATACGCTCTAAACACTAGATTGAAACACAAAATCAAGTATTTCCACGACCCAAAACTCAAATTCATTTTTAACAAAAGATATCAAGAAACACTCATTAGCAACTGTAATAAGCATAATTTGAGACCAAGAAAACTAAAAAGGTAAAAAAAACAAGCTTTCGCCAAAACTATACCTCCAATAGTGAATGAGGAGGGCGCGGATTGTTGAAGTAAGCAAGTATTTTTGGGGATTGCAAATGTAAGAGAGATTTGTGGTAGAAGAAGAAAAAGTGGGAGGCATAGAAAGAAGTGAATGGCCTCTAAGAGCGAACACACAGAGATGATTTGTAAAAGTGGATGACTAAGACGTTAAAGGTGTCGAAAGAAAGAAGAAGAAGGAAAGTGAGACCCAAAAAGAAAAAAAAATAAAAATAAATAAAAAGAGTTGACCAAATAATAAGAAAAGTGACTTTTGTAGAGTTTTACCCAAATGGGTGGACCCTACAAGGCTACAAGGGATATTATGGTCAAAATACAAAAAATAGAGTGTCTAAACTAAAAGAGGAGTGGAAAAAGCGCTGCCCTAAATATATTAGACATTCACTGCCAAAATATGCACAAGGTTTAGAGATTTTTTAAAGTGATCATGAAAATTAAATAGCTAGGATTTTATTACCAAAATATACACTGATTAGAGATTTATTGGTAAAATATGCATGAAAGCTAGAGATTTGCTAGGATTTATCACCAAAATATGCATAACTCTATTCTTTCTTGTACATCGATTAGAGATTTATTGCTAAAATATACATAAGAACTAAAGATCTTTCCTAGAGTGACCGTGCTAATTAAATTGCTGGGTAAAAATTGCACGTGCACATGCAACATGGCTCAATCTCGTGCAAGCTTTACTCATTTATATATATATATATATATATATATATATATATATATATAATATGGAAATTATCCAATCGGTCCTAAACCTATTATGCGGATGTCAATTCAATTCTAAACTTTTTAATTTTGCCAATCTAGTCTTAAATTTTTCGTGAAATTCCAATGTAGTTCTTTTTCCTTTTCTCTTTTTTCCTATCTTTCGTGTT
The DNA here is from genome assembly GCA_024733475.1 of Syzygium grande. NCBI lineage: Eukaryota > Viridiplantae > Streptophyta > Magnoliopsida > Myrtales > Myrtaceae > Syzygium > Syzygium grande. The sequence goes on from JAMXDD010000007.1 coordinate 26,917,463, forward strand.
GATCTTTAGCTAGTGGGCATTAGTGGGGCCACTGGAGCCTCGGAAAAGGCCAGCCCCAAGCAAGGCCTAGGCGCATGTGACCTTGGCGAGAGCCGCGAAGCCCTTGCTTAAATAAAGAAAAGTAAACATAGAAAAAAAATTCAAAAAATTTGAAAAACTTGCAGAAATCGTCAACGTCAACTCTGATCAATCGCTAGTCACTCACGTAGTATGATCGGCGCTGATTAGACTGCTACGTCAACGATTTACGGTCAAAATTGGCGAGAAGGACTATATTGCCAAATCGTCAACAAGTTTAAGACTAAATTAACAAAATTTAAAAAGTTTAGAATTGAATTGGCCGTTGTAAAATAGGTTTAGAACTTTTTGGAATTTTTCTTGTACATCAATTAGTCATTGTATCACCAATATATGCATAAGAACTAGAGATTTCCTAAATAGACCGTGAAAATTAAATTGCTAGGTAAAACTCGCATGTGCACTCGTCACGTGGCTCGGCCTTGCACAAGCTTTACCTATATACGTGTATATATATAATGGAGAGCGATTCTTCCTCTAATTTTTTCTTTCTTTTTTGAAATTTGTTTTGCTCCTTTGTTTGACCCTCCCTCTGCAATTCCCAATCAATCCGCTAAACTACAGTTTTTTTAAGACAACTTGGTACCATGTCTTGATAAACAAATTTCTTATTAAGCCTAATCAAGGCCAGTGGGTACGAAGTGGCGTAGAAGTTCCAAATATTTTTGTTTAGAAAACATCGAGATTTAGACCCTTTTATTTATATATTTAATTCTTGGAGAGGATCTTTGGGACGTGGCTTCGGAAATTATAAGGATGCGTGTTTAATGGCGTGAAAGTAGACGTCCACATGACCACTCACATCTCTGCTTAATTTATCTTGATCGAGACTTAATCATGGTATGTTTCATTCTCCTACTAAATAATTAGATTAAAATAATCTTGTGATAATCTTACGATGGTTTGTTTGGTTTGTCAAACACATAATCTCTGGCCATATATGTATTTTTTGTTCACAGCTTGAAATTGACTAATCATGTTTCGAATTCTTTTCAGACAGAAAAAGAATCATGTTTATACCTGTTCTTCCTTAAAGAAACTACATTATACATTAGTAAAGCGCGATTAAGAAAGTCCACGATTTGTTTTTGTCAAAGGAAATTTTGATTCATTACTGAAATGATACGTGAAAGGTTTCTAGTAAATCCCAGAAATCATCACAACAAAACAAGCCCATAGAGCCGCAAAATAGACCAAAATCCAAAAATCAAGGTATATCATCAAAGTATTGTCGGCAAAGGTAAGCACACACTCGCCCTTTAAGAATAGATTTGTATCTGAATCAAGTAAAAGAATCGGTGGCCGATCACCAAATCATACATCATCTCCAGCGATGAGTACACACCCGAATCTCCATTTATAGCTATGGCTTTGCTTTTCAGCGGTGTGCGTTTAGGTTCAGTGTCTCCAACTCCATCACCATACGAAGACAACAAAAACATGCTGAACAAACTCAGATATGTCACCTGTGAAAGCAAGCCCTTTAGCAAATGCGAGGCTTCAAAGCATCTAAAAAATTTATATTGAACGAATACATATCTGACACCGAAATTATTGTGAACACCATTAAAACTGGAGGTGTAGTAGATATTTATTAAAATTCCTGAATGTAGAATTAGATCGGAAGAGAAAAGCTCGTAAATCTAAAATCGGAAGAGCAGACCTTCCAAATCCAGATTTAGATCTAGAGAGTAAAGGAAGAAACAAGAGAAATAAAAGGAAAAGAAACTAAACAGGAAGGGGGGAGGTGGGGCGATTTAGGTCAAATCCCTAACCTCTAAAAGTTGAAAAAGCGAAGATAGGCTAAAACTCAAAGATGAAGAGAGAGAGGAGGCGATTGCAAGTTTCCTCTGAGTGTTGGAAATTTAAGATATCACAAATTAGAAAGTCCATGTTGTACAAGTTTCCATCTGGCCCTAACAAGCTAATGCTCAATACAAATGTCACGATGAAAGATGATATTGATAAATTCAATCATCCATTAATCAAATGACACGTCCAATATCTAGTTCGACAGGTATCTAAGGCTATCAAAATCCTCTTTGACCCGAAGACATCTTGGATAAGACATCCTTTGAAGCTCACCTGTTCGAGGAAATAACGGTCAATTTTTGGTGGAAATCGCCCGTCGTATATAGCACCTTGTCATGTTAGTGATTTTTCAGCGAAAGTTGATCCGAACGATTGCATTGAAATATCGCACAAAGGTTTATGACTCAATTAGCAAATTTGAAAAGTTTAAAACTGAATTAATATTCACACAATAGATTTAGAACTGACTGAATAATTTTCCCGACCTATGCGACAACACATCATTCAAAGCTCACCCTGTTGGAGGAAGCAAAAGGGTTCACTCATTACTAGTCCACCAAGATGGTCTTAGCTCCCGCATGTCTTGCGGGTGCCGCGGTTTGTCCTCACTCACTGCCACCAATGTTAAGGCAGATCGCCACTTGTGTCGCGAAGCATCATCGCACGTTAGGGTTGCCAGTCGAGCAAAAACTTAGACCAATGTAAATACTAGTTCCAAAGACTTGGGTAACTTCTTCCGACTTAGCCATCGGAGGGTCCATCCGAGTTCATAATCCAAATGCATTGATCCATTATCCATGGTGAAGACTGCATTTTCCATCAACAAATGCAATCCCAAATGATGCTAAAATTCAGTACTCAATCGAAGTCACGCATCATACGCACGTTGTCCAATCGCATTTAGGCACTGTCGTGTACGGCATCGTTGGGGGCATATTGGCGGAGGAAACTTCAAGGACTCTGCCTTGATCACGTCGAATTGTTCAAGCAAGCTCTGTTTTCGGACTCTCCTGTTCAACTCCTACTATAATGTCTAAGTCCCCAGACCGAACGCCCAAAACTGATGACTCCAAAGGGTAACTTTGGTAAATGAACAAGCAGTAAAGAAATTGAAAGTCCTCACAATAATCCCCAGCTCCAAACGTGGATGATATGTCTTTGATTCGATCATAAAACTAAACTTACTAGGGATGAAAACTGACTCAGAATATCATCGGACCGCAACATAAACATCAAGGACAACCAGGCCCGTCCGCTTAAGATCAGTTACATGACTTTTATCCCACGTGACAGCAAGACAACAGAATAAGGTGAAATAAACTAAGTATGGTGCATTATCTTCATGTTGAATATACATAAAGCGGCAGTATCATCTTCCTTCTCCTAACAGGAAGCTTCTTTGCCCTGGTTTTCTAAGAGGTCCACGTCAGCATCAAGAACCGGCTGGGGAGTGGCAAGAACATGACCCTTCATTGCCAGTCCAAAGACGACGATCTGGGCGAGCAGACCGTTGCAGATGGAGGCAAATTCGGGTGGGATTTTGATGTGAATGTGTGGGGTACGACTCTGTATTACTGTGACATGGGATGGGCAAATTTGCAGGATTATCATTTCGATGCGTACTCTTTTGCCAGAGACTCGGTTCACTGCGATGCGCAGTGCTTGTGGCTTGTCTCTGAGGAGGGCATGTATGGATTGAATGGGCAAACTGGGTTCTGGGAGTACATTCACCAGTGGCCAAGTTGACTAGAATTGGCGAAAAAGAAATTGCAATGGTATTGTGGATGAGAAGCTTCTTCATGTGAAGTGTCAATTAGGGTGGCCAAAAATGTCTTGATCTGCAAGTGAGAGGAGGATCCGGCAGTGATTTCCGGATTAAATTTGATCCTTCTACAATGTCTTTTTTTTTTGTCAAAATTATGGAATGTCGAAATAAAAGAGAATTACTAAAAAAGTCATAAATCTATTGCAATTATGTCAATTCAATTATAAACTTTTTTTTTTTTGCCAATTCAATCATAAATCTTTTGCATTTGTGCTAGTTCAGTTTATCTGATCAATTTTGATCGGTTGGCACTGACGTGGCACTGTCAGCACTGATCTTGACTTTTTTATGATAATATTTTAATAATATTTTTGAATTTTTTAAAAGTGGAGGGGAAAAATTAAAGAAAAGAAAAGAAAAAATTATTAAAAATTTCAAAATATTATTAAAACATTATTTTAAAAAGTCCACATCAGGACTGGCCAACCAAAATAGGCCGGATTGATTGATCTAGCACAAATGTAAAACGTTTAGGATTGAATGAGTAAAAAAAAAGTTTACAACTGAATTAGCATAATTATAATAGGTTTAAGACTTTTTGGGTGATTTTCCCTCGAAGTAAATTGACTTTATCTTGATTCAGTTTGGATATTTCTTTTCACAATTGAATGTCTCAAAGCTCTGCCAACATTCATATTTAATGCTAATATATTCAACCAAAAACAACGGTGCAAATATATAAATGGCCTTGTAAATCCAAAATCATCAATTAAGTCATTTAGTCTCCATATGGAGTAGTGACTTATGTAAAATAGACTTGTGCTTGACCCGGTAGGAGTTTTCACAAAGTATTGTGTAATTACAATATACCAGTGATCACGCGTACGCACAACTACTTCTAAGATAATATTATAAACTATATTTGTTAAATGTAATTAATATATCATTCTAAAAATAAGAGAGTAATTTTTGTATGTAGACCTATCAAAATGAGTTATAGACGCATTTCTTAACCCATATTCGATGGTTTGAGTTATTATATGGGTTAGTTAGATTCAGTAAATGAATCATAAAGGAGTTTAAAATGGTAAAACGCAAAATAATATAAGTGTTAAATGGATTGGCCACTTACTTATACTCAATTCATCCCTATGACTCTCTCTTCACTTTCGCTGGTCCTCACTCAATCTCGAGCTCACCACTACATGCTCTCACCTAAGCTTGGGTATGAATTTTCTTAAATTGGTTAAATATGGAATTTTTTTTTAGTAAAATGGATCGTCGAGTATAAATTGGGTCAATATGAGTAACTAGATTTATATTGCATGGAAATTGGTCAAATTGGATTAAATGAGTTAATTTGAGTTAGACCATTTCGACTGACTCAAACCTAATCTGACCCACTCGTTTGACGGGTCTAGTTGTATTTTAGAATATGGGTTGAAAACTTATTAGCATTAGACCAATATCGACAAATGTGAAAAGTGAGATTGTAAGACAAAATGGTGGTTATGCATGAAAACACTCAGTAAATGGAAATTGTGATTAAAAGGCAAAATGTGAGACAAATGACAATTTTGGCTTAAATAAATAGATGGTCAAGTGAGATTGTGAGAGAAAATGTTGGTTATGAATAAAAAAAAGTTGGTAATTACTCACTAAATGGAAATTGTAACTGTAGGGGCAATTTTGAAAGCAAAATGTTAGATAAATGACACTTTTGGCTTAAATATAAACATGTCTTAAAAGAATTCATCATGAGTCTTGAGCATTTTTATATGCATGTTTTCTCTTCTGGCAAAGTTGCAAATCTCATTATCACAAGCAGCCGAAAGCAAGCTCTATGAAAATTCTTTTTGTGTGTGAGTTTTTTTTTTCTAGAGAGATTTGTTGAGTATGATTTGCGGGAGTGGAGCTTTTGTTTCGGTGAAAAGTAGAAAATATTATTTCTGGCACTGCAGGATAAAAGATGGGCACATATATTCTATAATTTATATATTTTCTTTAATGGGGGTAAAAATGTCTTTGTAAGAGGAAGGGTTTTACTTTTGGTGAGTTTGGCTTGCAGAGGCCGTATGAAAGAAAAGATAAAATCCTTTGTGCGCCCCACTCTCTTCCCAGAGTAGCCGCACAGTGAAAGACAGAATAAAAGGGCTAGGTTTTCTTTCAGCATAAACGAGCGAGAGGATGGCCGAGAAACTCGCGATCTAAGCCGCCGCACAAAGAAAGAACACAGGAACGTACAGGACATTCTCGGGTCAGTCGTGCGAAGACCTTGAAGTAGAGGTGTCAATGGGTTAGGTCGGGTCGGGTTTCAATGATACCCGACCCAACCCAAATCACAAGGGGCACATGCTCTTTCTAACCTGGTCCGGCCCAAAACGCATAGAACCCAAAGCGAAAATCCGAATCGGGCCGGGTTTTTGGGTTTTTTTTCATGGGTAAACGTATAAACCAATAAAAAGTGGGTGTGAATCCCGAATAGCCAAAGTAAAATTTGCAAGCTGCTTGTAATCTTTATCAAGTTGGCTGTATAAGGTAAAAAAATAGGAAAAAGATAGCATACTTAAACTTCCACACAGAATCAACACTCTTGGGAAAAGAAACTCCGCACTGTTGATTCTGTTATCCAAGAAGTGGTTTACAATTGCGCCTTTCAACGTGTCACAAACAAAGACCTAAGACCAAAAGCTACAGAACTGATAGTATGGCTGTATCGGTCCGTCGGCAAATTCCTTTGCACAGCAAATTCGATCACTCGGGAACTTGAAGCAACGATTTGGGTCAAAACTAAAAGAAGAAATTCGACGCATTCAAAAGAATATCTATTGCTTTAATTCAAGGAACGCCTAAAACCATCAAGTCACGTTGGAACCAACGGAATTTTCGACCAAACAAACCACCCTCCCATCATCTCATTAGAAAAATGATTTAGCACCTCGTCAGGCCGTCCAAATCTCCAGAGGCAACAGCAGCGCACGCTCGAACCGACCAATCCACAGATCATCCGGACAGAGTCGAGCGACAGCGCAAGATCAACAAGGTCCAAAAATATCAGACCAAAGCTCGTACTCAAAGGCGGCATCCATTACGGCTTTAATCCAAACTAAAAGAGGAGCTCGAAGCACAATCCAGAGAAGCACCAATCGGATAGGTAGCTGGGGAATTACCTAGACGCGGAGGGGTTGACGTCCTGGAAGGCAACCACTCGACCGTCCTACAAGCGCGAGAGCACGAGGCTCCATCAAAGCTTCACAGGGGACATGAAGAGATGAAAGTGAAGGAGGAGTACTCGTAAAGGATCTTCTTGTTGGAAGCGCAGATCCCTGACCCTCGGAAAGCGGCCACGTTAATGCTTTCCTCCGGCCGCAGCTTCCGCTTCCAGCAAGAGACACACCACCCGATTCACGGATCTCCGTCGAAGACTTCACTGCAAACCTCTAGAGAGGGGGTAAGCGGGAGCTTGAAGACGAAAGTGACGAAAGAGATGTCAATGATACAATTTTGGGTTTTGTAAAGTCACGGGCTGGCTCTCAACAAAGCCCAATCCGGATCGGCCGGCCCGAAACAAGGATAATATATGAAATTGTGAGCTCTTACCCAACGGAGGCCCACCCTGAAAAAGCCCTAAATTTCCGGGCTGGTCTGGGTTAGGTCGGGTCGGATCGGTCCGGTTTGGGTCGGGCCGGGCTTTGTTGACAGCCCTACCATGAAGAGCTTGAATACTATGACTTTGTGCTGTGAGTTTATTGGTCCAATTGAATTGTTTATTCGTAAATATTTTATTCTTGGACTTAAATCTAGGTATGGGAAACACTCGAGAGTATGAGCAATTTATAACTCTGATTCTCCGATTATAATAAATTATTTGTTGCTAACTCTCCCCGTAGATATAGATATTGACATTTAGACCGAACCACATAAATTTCTGATATCTATTATCGTTCCTCGTTTATTTCTATGGTTTTTTATCATTGACTTCATTTGCAAGACCATGTCGTTTCCATGTTATATTTCCAACAGTGAAGAAACTTCATATACAAAGGGAATGGAAAGAAGGTACGGACCTGGATCAGGCGAAGGTGCCGGGGATGGATCACTTAAGGCGCGAACGAACAGAGCAGCAAAGCCAAAAAAGACGGCTGCAACATATGTCCTCTTGCCTCCATTTCTTCTCCAGTACAATGTGCATTTGCCCACAGAAGACGACTCTAGCCGCGCCAACACTCGATGCACAAGAGGAAAACGGCTGAAATTTTCGAAGAGATGAGGGATGTGGTGTAGTTATAGATGATCTTCTTCCTTGTGATCGTCGACTACAGTTTGGAATATCCTCGCCTACTACATACGTGCAGCTTCCAGCTACCGAGCCTTCGGTTCCACGAGGAATGTCAGCATCAAAGACTTGTATTATCGTGTTTGTGCTTAAGAATCGAAACCAGATATGCTACGAAACTTGTTCTCACAGATTGTCTGCTTCTTGTGGGTGACAGCAAACCTCTCCCTAGTTATTAACTCCCAGCTAAAATTTAATTATTTTCGGACAGTTCGTCCAATCGGGGTTTTCCTTAATCACGTCGCCGTGTTGGGTCGAATATTCGATGGCGGTGAAATCTTCAGTTCAGTAGAGAGTTAAAGAAGCAGTCGTTGGCAATGGGTTTGTGCGGAATTTGGTACCGTGAGATGTTGTAATGTCTTAGTTCGTACCATACACGAGCCGGATTTGACATTCCCGAAATAAGAAAAAGAAATTGAGCATTATGAAATAGAAATAAGAGTAATAAAATTCGATTATGGAATCAGGAGAAACATCTGCAAATTTAACACTTAAATGTTTGAGCCGGATTTGAAAATATCGAATGCTATTTATGTCCTTTATTAATTTTTTTATAAACATACAGACAATTAATCATAGTCTTTTAAATATCGTGGACAATTTGGTTTTCGGCTAATTTAGGTGCGGACATTCATTAAATAAATAGAATTGAATGCTGAAAAGTGACTTTTGCATCATAATTTATTTTCTTTAAAGGATATGGACTTATTTTGTTTTTTCGGCTTGTTTTTTTGCCGACACTAAATATATTCCATTTAATGCTGGAAAGTCACTTTTACATAACAGAGGAATGATAGTGCCTCCCACAAATCTAATTTATTAATTCCATTTTTCTCATAATCTAGGGACACAACCTTGATTAAGTGGCTACTTCAAAGGAAATTAACATCATAACGTGACCTACTTAAATCTAAGTTTCTTTGGGGCAGGAATTGAACCTGCAACTAACGGTTGTTCTTGAACAGAAAAGGATGGTGGTGCCCTTACCATTGGGTCAATTCCAAAGTTGTTAATTCATAATCTATTCTTGGTATATTTCTATACATTTTCAAAAAATCAAAGGGAATAGTATTTGACAATAAAACATGATTAGTGTCTGCACTTGGACATTTCAGATCCATTAGTAGATATTTTCTTCATCTACCATCCTTGACCATATCTCTAATATTTGATTGTTGAGAATACAATGTTACCATAGTGGTTGGACGAAAAGATCAAATAACAAATCTACAACATCGAATATCGATACACATTATCATATCCTATTCATTGATCATAAAGATAACTTGCATAAGGAATTTTCAGTTAATGTCTTCAACTATTAATATCTCCTAACATTGTTCTCAGAAAACTATAATTATTTTTTTTTGGTAAAAATTATTTCCTCTAGTGCTTCTAGTCTTCATTTCCTTTCTTTAAAATTATTGTGTATATATATATATATATATTAAAAATAAGATTATTATTAGATCCGCTAACACATTCACCATCGAGTGAATGACACGTGCTTTTGGAGTTAATCTCATCATTGAATTCTATTGCGAGTTGATGATCCAATATCGAGTAAACTTAATTAAAAACCCTTTAAACCATATTATATGTATTTTTGAAAGTAAATGCTGCGCAATGCACGGATGTTGAAAGAAGAGAAATTTTAATATATAGTGAAAATGATTCCAATTTATATTATAGAATTTAACAGGAGAAACTAAAAATGCTATTTTCTTAGAGGAAATCACTAATATAATTGAATAAAATTGATACTAATAAAAAGAAATGTAGAGTGAGACTGACATACTGAAATAATCACAACAACGTCACATGCCTTATTTCCACACAATCTCTTATCCGGCTTCCCTCCCTTCCAAGCCCCACGCGGCTTGGCGCCTCTTTTTCTCATCACTTCCTCCGCAAAGTCCGAATTTTTCTTCGAGATGAACAGAAGCGAGCCTCTCTCCACTCTCGAATCCTGCCCGCCTGTCGTCAAGGTCAGTTTTTTCCTTCTTCTCTTTTAGCTGGGCCATTAGTTTGGTGAAGTTTCTTCATGAATTGGAAGCCATGAATGGCTAGGTTGGAGTAGTTCCTGGGGTTTTTGGACGTTCAGTTTCTTGTTATTGATTGAGAATTTCAATGTCCCATGTCCGGAGTTTGAGCCAAGATTGGATTTTGAGTTGAATGTGGTGGGAATATGACTGTTTGATCATCTGGGTTGGAATCATTTCCCTGTTGTTTGGGTTTGTTTGGGAGATAAGGCGTGAGTGCAAGACTAGTTCACGGTGAAAGAGGCTAATTTCGTGGGAGGAATCAGCTTGCAGTAGGAGGAGAAAGATCCAAACCATGGCATCGGCTGCTGCCCGGTCCATCTGCCTGTTCCGCGACGAGAGCATTGGTGCTGCGTCTTTTGCAGTTACCATTTTGGCTGATAGAAATTCTCGTATGAAGTTGCCGTGTCATCACGGCAAAGGTCGAGCGACAATGTGGACGGGCATAAAGACGACGAGGCGCTTGGAAGCGAAATGCTGTCAAGAGAGCCATTGTCGTTCCGAATCAAGTTGTTCTGGTTTGCCATTGTTGAGGAAAGAGGAAATATCTTCATTGCGTGGAAGTCGTTCAAGAATGCCTAAGGTAGTGGGCGACTTCAATTTTTCTCTTGTTCCGTCCATGGAGAATCGCTAGGTCCTTGACATTGTTTTGTCTCTTTCAAGGTAACTGAGAGTGCACGGGAGATATTTCAATTAGTGAGAGAATGGAGTCAGCGACATGTCACCAAACTAGCTGCTTTAGCTGCATGCGCATTCTTGATAATTCCCTCTGCTGAAGCAGTTGATGCTCTCAAAACCTGTGCTTGCTTGCTAAAAGAGTGCAGGTATTTCCTCGGTTAACTTTTGTGGTATTTAGCTTCTTGTTTAATTAACAGTCGGTCTGCTGTATATGATAACCTGATGGTGCATAAAGTATTGCAAAAAGAAGCCTCCTAAAAGAGTGAGGGGAAAAACAGTGATGAAAGGAAGGAGTTGGGATGGGGGGGAGCGACTGATGGGGCTCTTTGCATTCACAACCCCTTCGCATCTTGGCTCCCGCAAGTTGTCAAAAATTAGTTGGATTCTCTGTGTATTTTCTTTTTTGAATTGTTTGAGGGTGGGGTTGCAGTGGAAGTATCTGGTCATTAACCTTTCAAGCAGTTGAATCAGGCACAGTTCATTTTATGTTGTTTGTTGTATGTAATACGCCCATTAACCCTTGAGCTTCTTTATTATATGTGAGATGACTGGACAATTGACATTCGGTCAAAAATAGTAGAAGTAATAAGAACTGTTTTGAAACTATTTAGCATAATTGACTGAAGGAATCATGATATCATATTTATACTCCCGTACTTATAGCAAATTGCTGTTTGTCTGTCTGTCTGTCTGTCTATCATTGTTAGCTTTGTTCGTGAAAAAGATGAAGTCCTTCTGTCATCTGGCCTTGCTCTGATTCTCTGCTACTGTTCCAAGAGTCACTTTATCAGTTGGAAAAATTCTTTTTGTCATCTTTTCAGCTAAGTTTTCCCTCATAGCTGATGCCATTATTCTTGAGGGTTCAAAAAACCAGTAGCTCATCTTCTATATTAGGAGGCAAAACATGAGGTGCATATTATGGAATTGATTGCTGATGTGGAGTCTAGAGGGTAATAAAATGACTATAAAATCTGATAGTGAAAAAATGGAGAACAACCCTCCTGATTTGATTGATTGGTTCATGAGCAGGATAGAACTGGCCAAGTGCATAGCAAATCCATCATGTGCTGCGAACGTTGCTTGTCTCCAGACATGCAACAATCGGCCTGACGAGACTGAATGCCAGGTTTGCTCCTAAATTACCATTTTGTAAAGACATTTATGCACTCGAACACTACTGTAAGAGAGAAATAAATCATCAGGTCAAGAGCCTAGGCGCCACCTTTCATAAATGATTTATTAGTTCACCCTTTTCGCTGCATTACCTCTCCGAGCTTTCTGTGATAGTAGGAAGAACAGAATGGTAATTCTCTGTTTAAAATATTTAGTTTCTGCTAAAATTGGATTTAGTGCACTATATTTGGCTTAAAAAGCGAATAACTCAGCCAGGAGTTCAAGTATAGCTGCTCACTTTTCTGACAGAAGTTTTATCTTTATTTTTTTTCAGATCAAGTGTGGGGATCTCTTTGAAAATAGTGTTGTGGATGAATTCAATGAATGTGCAGTTTCGAGGAAGAAGTGTGTACCTCGGAAATCTGATGTTGGAGAATTTCCTGTCCCTGAACCTGCAGTTCTTGTTAAGAGCTTCAACATAGCAGATTTCAGTGGGAAGTGGTTCATTTCTAGAGGCTTAAATCCCACCTTTGACACTTTTGATTGCCAATTGCATGAATTTCATAAGGAATCAAACAAGCTTGTGGGCAATCTGTCGTGGAGGATACGTACTCCAGATGGTGGATTCTTCACCCGAACAGCCGTACAGAGATTTGTACAGGACCCTGAACAGCCCGGGATATTATACAATCACGATAATGAATATCTCCATTATCAAGATGACTGGTAATTCCTTGCAGCAAGTTCTTTAACGTTTCTAAGTTCCAGTTTTTCATGCAAACTTATTTCCTTCTGATGACTATAATCTTTTCCATGACCTCATAAGTACGGAGCAACCTCCAAATCATCTTGTTTTATTCAAGTTCCCGAACAAAAGAAGTCCCATCATGTATGTGATGTGTGGGGAATTACGTCACTCAGATTTTATCCTGGAGGAATAGAAGTAGGAGTTCTGTGGTTTAATCCTTGGAAATTTGACAGACTATTAATTATGCATGAATGCATGAAACAAATTAGCTGCTGAATGTTTTCACTCAGTATTCAATTTGTTGTCTCAAAGCTAGAACTGACAAATTATTGGGTCAAGATATACTGGAAATTCATACTGAAGATTATATAATCAATAACATGGAGGAAAACTTCCTGAGATAGCAGTCAGAGATGTGGCCAAAATGATATCTTTCACGATCAAGTGGATTATTTTTCTGATATATTATGTCAACTCGAAAATTATTACTTCGGTTTTGTTAATTGACGAATGTAATTTTCTGTAATTTCTTCTTTGCTACAAACTTGGCAGGTATATATTGTCATCCAAGACAGAAAACAAGCCAGATGATTACATATTCGTATACTATCGGGGCAGGAATGATGCATGGGATGGGTACGGAGGAGCTGTATTATACACGAGAAGTGCGGTTTTGCCAGATAGTATCGTACCAGAACTCGAAAGAGCTGCGAAGAGCGTAGGAAGAGACTTTAAAGACTTCATCCGAACCGATAATACTTGCGGGCCCGAGCCTCCTCTTGTGGAGAGAATAGAGAAGACGGTGGAGGAAGGCGAGAAGACTATCATGAGGGAGGTCGAGCAGATTGAAGATGAGGTACAAAAAGTGGGAAAGACCGAGATGACTTTGTTCCAGAAGTTGGCTGAATGGTTTAAAGAGCTCAGACAAGATGAGGAGAACTTCTTGAGAGGCCTCAGTCAAGAGGAAATGGAGTTATTGAATGAGCTGAAAATGGAAGCGACTGAAGTTGAGAAGCTCTTTGGACGAGCATTGCCGATCCGGAAGCTAAGGTAGGTCTAGGAAATGCGACAGGAGATCATTGTCACTCTGATTCCATTGGTGATGTATAGCTGTTCAAACGAAGTCTTTTACAATTTCAACTTCATTTCCTCTTTTCTCTGTTTATTCCTACATACGAGACTTGTGCTCCAACAGGCTGAACACGGACTGGGTTCGACTGGTCTGGTTGGCGAGCAATCTTTTTATTTTTTTAGATGATTCATATAAATCCTTACGAGAAATGCTTTGAGTTGATACATAGAATCTATGTTATATTGTCGTCTCTCTCCCCTCTTTTGCCATAGTTGGCCTCGTCAGTTCTAAGGAACTGGACAAGATGGTCACCGGAGAAAATAATCCCTTCTGATTGATAATGTTCTCTATCACAGTGTTACTAATATATAGATGGTGAATCTAAATAAAACGTGTGTATAAGATCGATCTGGGAGTTTGTGAGCATTTGCACCCGCAATGTTCTGCTCCATGAAGTCGCACACTTACATTACAGATGACACAATTTACATCTCCCACCACTCTCTTCCGTCTTCCGTCTCTGAAAGATTTCATCAAGCCTCGACCGGCTCCAGTTTCATACCCATAATGACGTCTAGGGTTCACTAGTTCCACAATTTGCAAGGTATAGTAACACGAAGTAAAAGGCCTTACGATCTCCTTGAAACAGGGAATAGAGGAGATCTCTTATTTGACTAGGATGGCCTAATAGTTTCCCTCTATATAAGCGTGATTTGAAAGGGACTCTGTTGAGTTTGAAGAAGATGATGCACAAGTACATGTGAGACAGAACTTTAGACCATAGTATTGCCACGGGAGTAATCTCCCAGTGCTGTATCTGGCAAGTCATAGACATCTGCGTTCGCCTGTTCCTTCACCAACGGGTGAAGACTCCCCGACGGGTTATGCTGTTGAACCACCAGAACTGATGCGGTGGTCGAGAAGCCTGACGAGGCCAAGTAGCTCCTGACGTGGCCCAGTTCCGGACAATCACTCGTCCGGTCCACCAATACCGGCACATTGGAAGGCATCCTTCCCACTATAAACAGATTGCACTTGCTCATTGATTTTAATGCAGCAACTATGTCTTCCTTAGTTGCCACAGTCCTCTCCTCATAGGCAATAGACTCATTTTTGCTGGCAGTCAACTCTGACAGATCAACATCGTTGGGGCTGTCATCATCTTCATTACTTTCTTGTGCTGCAACTGCTGTTCCTGGAGGGAAAACAAACTTCATAACACTCAGCACAATCCCAGCATGCTCTGCCATGCGAACCCCGAAGGCAAGCGCCTCCACGATCATCACGGCCTCCGAAAAAGGGCATGACGATCGTGTACGAGACATCGCTGGCGGAGACTTGGGTTGTGCCTCCTAGGCCACGGTCCACAAGAATCCCGACCGAGCACGGTGCATAGCGTAGGACCCTCTGGTTCACAGCTTGGAAGGCGTGGCCCAGTGACTCCATCACACCATCCAACCTCTGGTGCTTGTGGAATGGGAGCAATATCATCGCAGACTGCTTCTGGTGCGCGCTCGTGCATATGTCCTCGTGGATGGTGCCTAGAGGGGATATAGCGGTCATGGGGCGCACAGTGACGGAACTGAGCTGCTGGTAGGCCTCAAACGCGATCACCATCTGGTCCTGATCATCGTGGGCCTTGTTCCAAAACGGGAGGCTATTCCTCCGCGCCTTGTGCACCATGGAAATGGCCGAGGACCGCTCTGAGAGCTCCATGAGGTGCATGGCATAGACGCAGAGACGGCCCTTCTTCTGAATCCCACAGGACGACTCGATGAGGTTGATCATGGTAGGGATGTTGCGAGTGCTGTGGAAGCAGACCAGCAGCCGGAGCTCAGTGTCGAGGTCCTTCCGCCGGATCGTCTGGTGCTTGTACGGCACTCCTCTCCTGGCTGGTTTATACACAGCCATCACTGTTGGGGTTGTGATGAAGGTGGTGAATAAGGCCATTAGAACTAAGACTGCAAATGTCTGGTCATTCAGCACCTGAAACAAAGGGCAAAACAAGGTAATCAATTTGCTGTCACTCCAACTTGTTTTCCTGAAATGCCTTTGTTATGGCAGATTAATTTTGGCAATTACCGGATTGATTTTCTTAGCTTAGGACTAATTATAAAGCACGACAACTTGCCAATTGTAAAATTTTGTGTTCAGCGAGAAATGGATGAACATACTGTACCTTCCTGTCCTTCCCAATGTTGAGCACAATGAGCTCCACCAAACCCTTGGTGTTCATCAGGAACCCCAGAGTGACAGCTTCCTTAAATGGCACCTTGCACAACATTGAAACGGACATTGTCCCCACAATTTTCCCAAAGCAAGCTGTGAAAATGACAAGCACCAACAGCCCCAGGACTGCGCTCCTTGTATTGTTGCGACATTTGTCTTCAATCCGCTCGACACAAAGTAGAGTGGCAGGAGGAGCCCCGACACAAGGTCCTCTATCTTCTCGATCAGGACCCCGGCAAATGGCCCATCCTTAGGCACCACAATGCCCACCACGAAAGCCCCGAAGAGCGCATGTATGCCAATGGTGTCCGTCACGAAGCCTGCGGCCAGCACTAGGGACAGCGTGATGCATATGTAGAGTTCCTTCACGGGCTCACCCTCAGGTGACCTGCTTGCCATCCAGCCAAGCACCAGCTTGAGGGCGAAGATCGCAAATAACACGAACGCAACCCCACAGAGCAGGACCCACAGGGAGACCAGCGGGGACGTGTTGCTGCCCGAGAGGGCTATGGCAAGTGCAAGCAGGATCCACGCTGCGACGTCGTTGATGGCAGCTGCCGACATGGCTATGCGGCCCACGTCAGTGGTTAGGAGCTTGAGCTCAGCGAGTATGCGGGCCAGGACTGGAAAGGCCGTGATGGATAGGGCCACGCCCATGAAGACGAGGAATGGGCCTTGGCTCACTCCTCCGGAGATCGTGGACCGGAGGACCGCCGATGTGCCGATTCCGAGGACGAAAGGGAGGCTGATACCGACTAGGGCGATTCCTAGGGCTTTCTTGCCGGATTTCTTGATGGAACGGATGTCCAGCTCAAGGCCGACCAGGAATAAGAAGTAGAGGAGGCCTATGTTCGCGAGCGTGTCGAGGACGGTCATGCCTCGTGACGGGAGAACTGCGTGCAGGAATTTCTCGCTTCTTCCTAATGCCGAAGGCCCAAGCAAGATTCCACCCTGGAGACATAAGAATCTCATCAACCATGTGTTTTAACTGTTTCTCTAACGTGAGACTTGATGACAACATTAATAAAATTTCCCCAATTCACATAAACTTTACAAACAACCTCACCTGTAGATTAATTGCCATGTGCATTCATATTAACAGGAAAAGGCTTGTCAGAACTTTAGACCCGCTTAAACAGGTGGGTCGGGTCGGGTTTGGGTCGGGTCATAAATGGTCCGACCCAAATTGACCCCATTAACCCGCTTTATGACCCATTTATTCATAGTGTAAATATCTCGACCCATACCCCGACCCAACCCATACCCAACCCATACCCAACCCATACCCGACCCGACCCATATTGCTAAAAAACACTTTTATATTTAATCTAATTTAGGAATACTTGTTTCTTATGATTTTTTTTTAAATTATCTTTCCGCTAAAACATTTTATGCAATACAAAGCTAGTGAAAAATTTTATAATTTTTTTTTTAAAATTGAGGTTCTGTTTTATTTTATGAAAAATGTGATATTTTTAGAAAATATTTTCCATAAAGTCATTATCCAAGAAAATAAAAAAAATTAATATATATTTTTTATTTTTAAAATCGAATTTTTAATTATTTTTATTTTTCCTTTGTTTTTGGCCTATTGCACGGTGACCGTGGGTAGGCGACCAACCCCCACAGGCGGGGACGAGCTTGGGAGGCCGGGCGGCTTCGTTCTCACCGACGAGGTGGGCCAAGGCCTCACCCCGACCTCGGGCGAGCTCGACCTCGCCAGATCCGGGCGAGGTGGAGCCTCGCCGAGGCCTAAGTGAAGCTCAAGCTTCTTGGCCTCGGGAGAGATCGAGCTCGCCCAAGGTCGGCGAGCTCGAGCCTCCACCACCACCGAGAGAGGTTGACCTCGCCCGAGGCCGTGAGCTCGAGCTTCCACCGGCCTCCCATGAGGTCGTTCCGCCCCCCGTGGTCGTCGCCGGTAACCAACCATTGGCCGGGAATTAAAAAAAAAAAAAAAAGGAAGAAGAGAAAAGAAAAAAAAAAATAAAAGAAAAGGAGAAAAAAAATAAAAATAATTAAATTTCGATTTTTTTTTTAAAACATTTTGTAAAGAGGAGAGAGTGTGTGGATAGGTCTAAGTAGGTGGGTTGGACATGGGTTAAACTCAACCCATTTAGACCCATTTATCTTTAAGCCTTTAAAATTTAAAACCCATTTAAGCCTGACTTTTTAAAATCAAAATTGCCCATATATGACTCATTTATTTTTAAATGGGTCATATATGGGTTTATGACCCATTTTGACACCTCTAGTCTCCATGGACGGCGGCGAGTCAGCATGGACGGCCGCTCATCATCCACTGGCGACGTCGGTACGACTTCTCGTCACATGTCTGAAGGCGGCGCAGGAGGGGTGGCCATGGACGAGCGTTTCGTCTTTCCCCTGTTCATCCACGAACGAACTCCAGATCTGGAGCAAGCAGGTGGGCCTCATCCACGGCCGCGAGAGAACACCAGATCTGAAGCCAATGAATTGAGCAGGTTCGGTGGCCATGGACGGGCGGCCTCTTCCATAAATCGCGCGGAGGTCGGCCATGCACGGGCGCGCTTCCTCTTCCTCTCGAAACATCTTGAAACACACAAATCGAGAAATCAAAACCCATGAACCCTCTAAAAGAAACCCAGAAGAAAAGAAGACGGAACCTGCAATTAGCGGAGAGCTCGACAGCGACGAGCCCGTCGGCGGGGGTCAAATGACTCGAGCCAAACCGTCCATGGCCGACTGCTACTCTGCATCTCCATACCTGCGGACGAGCGCTCGCGGCCAAGACTTAGTCGCCAGGGACGACGGAGAGAGGTCGGCCTGGATGCGGCGATCCACCGTCGCTCGACAGCCAGATCTGGTCTGCTGCTTAACAGCTTTCCGCTCAAGCCTTGGCTCGTCCACGTCCGCCGGCTACAAGCTCAACAACTTCGCCGTGGACGGCGGCGGCGGCTCCGGCTCGGCACCAAATTTTTTTTATCTTTTTCTTTTTGGATTTCCAAGTCAATATCCACGTGTCGGGATGTAATTGGATATCAGCAAATACGCGCACGCCATGCAATACCACGTCAGCCGTCGGCCACGTCGCGCGCTTGCACAAAACTACCATATCTTTTGTCAACCTCGGAAACGGGAAGGGAGGGTGTGATGGTGGTGTGGCTAACAAGCCTCTTATTTATAGCGTGTGTTCGTTAGTTTAGGAGACTGTTTTAGAGCCACGTATATGGCGCCATTCTGTATTTGTCCATTTGATTATAATGTCTCACATCCCCAGTGGACAGACGACAAAATTAATTCACGTAAAAAAGAGGGGGAAGATACAGCCGCGCATAAATTATGGACAAAAGCCCCCTTTGTTTCCATGGAAAAATTGATGAGTTCTGAACGCGAAGACAAGCTCGAACAAATACCTCGCTCGGCTGCAACTCCCAGCGTTCCGACGATCTTTCCCCAGAGTTATCACAGGCCCCATAGTTATCACAGGATCGTTGCGCAGGCCCCCACACCCCCCGCCCCCGCGGTACCTGTCTGTTCTGCGATTCTTCACTCGGAAAGTCTTCAGCAATCACTTCCGTGACGACTATAATTTTTAAAGAAGCCCTTTCTTGATGCACCCGATCCGTCTCCCAAGTCAGATCTTTGCTTAGCAAGCAAGGTTTACAACAAAGATAGTTAATATCTTCTCCTAGAGTGATATGTGCAACTCAAAGCAGTGCTTACGTAACAACTGACAAAGAAGTTAGGAGAATAATCTCTTCGTTTCGAAGGCCATGAAATCTATTACCAGCAAACAATTTTTTGGCTCCTACCGCAAGTACTATAATCACATTACTCTTCACCTTACTTTTGTGAACAATATTAGGTTCTCTCTTGTCTTCCTTTTGTTTTTTTTAGGATTAATATCACAAAATCCTAGAATGGTACATTCGTGATAAATTTATCCTGAACTAATTTTTTGACTACCAAAACCCAAAACTGGTACACTTACGATAAATTTACCCTCAGTTAGTTTCCGTTAAATTTTACCATCAAATTTCTAAATTGGATGACATGTGGCAATTGACAAGTGTGCCAATTTAAGGCTTTACCCCTCTGTTTATCACAGATTTACCAGTTTGTGATTTTTCGTGATATCAATTTAATTTAACGGAAGGTAAATTTATCACAAGTGTACAAATTTGGATTTTTTATGATCAGAAAATTAGTTTGAGGTAAATTTAGCACGGGTGTAACTGTTTGAGACTTTTGATAGTCAAAAAATTAGTTCGGAAAAATTTGTTATAGATATACCAATTTGGAGTTTTAATGATATTAAGCTTATATATATATATAATATAAAAAAGAAACATCAAATCACAATGCAATGTCATAAATGTAAAATAAATCTGAGTCAGCTGCAAGGCTGACTTTTCTTTTTATAAGAAACATCAAACCACACGCAAGCCATGGGAAATTACTTGTCATGCAGGGTGTAGAAGATGGTCGATACATTCAGAACGAGGATGCATGTCATACTTATTACAAGAACAATTGATACTTGTTTTGAAAAAGAACAACTAATCCTTATCCATCACCTGAAATTGCTGTTGGAACTTCTCTTTCTCCCCGCAATCAGCTGTACAAATTGCTTTGACTTTTCTCGGAGTCAAACTTAGCAACATGTCCCGAATTTTTTAATTGGAACAGATTTTCTTTTTTCTTTCCTTGGACACATAATCTATTGTACAATGTATATCAAAAGGTATGCGATGGATGAGACACCTATAGATACCTACGAATTTTATACTCATGATGCGCTTCATTTTGTGCTGTAACAATTAGGATAATGTGTATTATTGCCTTCATCACCACCCGGAAATGGCAACTTCGCAATCACCCGAATTAATTTTTAGACTCTCCGACGAGTGATGGAAAGAGAAATGTCAAACTTATTTTTCCTGCCCTTTTTCGCACCCATGCATATGATGGCGCATTGCGCAGATCGTTTTCTATTCAATTTTAACCCCCAAATTATTCTCAAAAGGTCGTATAATCTGAGGTTGGTGTTTATATGCGCCTTCCCAAGTTGAAGCCATGCAAATGCAGGTCATGATCAGTAGAGAGTTAATATCCATTTTAGGGTTTTGCATTCGAGATTTGTGTCACACCCCGAAACCTAACAGGATGGGAAATGACACGATCGTCCTTCCACCCGAAGGACACGATCTCAAACCACGACAAGAAATTCAACTCTTAAAAGTCCCCACAACAACGCTCTCGCTCTATAGGCTACTAATCAAGGAACCTGAAAAGATTAGAGAAAGAGAGGGGTGAGTAATCATAGCTCAATAAGTAGTATGTATCTCTTCTAAGTAAATCGAGCAGCTACTATGCATATATATTTATATATATAACAATACCATAAGCTAATTTTTCAAACCAAAGATATAATATATATCAAATCAAATACGAGTTATTTCATTTCTATAAAACTTTGTACAAGTCGGAAATACCCATTTAATCACCATCACTAGACAAACATAAATGGTCAAGTCCATTGATTAATCTTTATTAAAAACCACTTCAATGGTACATTCAATTGACTAATCTCAAACCACAGATCAATGGTATATTCCATAGATAAATCTCATATCACATCACATGTCGATGATCCATTCCATCGATTAATCTATTACTCAATATCGAACCATGGTAATGACACAAAGTATTGTGACAAGGCTACCAAGATTCCTCCATTGGCAAGGTCTTCACCTACAAAGCCGGTGGCTCGGCCCAAAAGGATATCCTAACCTAGTATGCATACCCCAAAACACCTACCTGGCTTTATAGTCATATTAAACATTAAACAATCATCCTTTAATATTAGAAATCCAATCTAGAATACATTTCACAAACCAAACAAAGAACTTTCTCGCAACACGGCTCAACTGCCTAAAAATACATTTCGTAGAGAAATTCTTGAATCATTTCCGAACTCATTTCATAAACTAGTTTGTAACGCAATACACATATGTATCATTTCACAATACATTTCCAAAAACAATTTTCAAATCATTCTCAAATACTAAAACGTAATAAATGCTTGATCCTGATTTATGCAATAAAGTGTTATTTTAAGTTCAATATATATATCTAACCATAATTTCTTCAAGACATGGTTTTTATAAAATCAAAGAGGAGATAATACCTTTCACCTGGGAATGCTCCAAAAAACCAAATGTGGCTAAACGCACCGATGATCTCGTAATCCTATCAATTGAACGAGAATTGATATCAAAATCAAGTAAAATACTATTTCAACTATGACTCGGCTAAACTAGGCCTAGACGCTAACATAACAACTAAAAGGCACTCACAAATCACTCATCCAAGGCGATTAGTCAAAGCCGTCCGTAACGCGGAAACTTAAGTGTGAAACTAGATCGTGCCATAACTCTCTCCGCCGAATCCCATTCCAAGCGAGCTTATAGTCAAAAGGAAGTTCTTTTGAAGCACTAGAAGACCCACATCTTGGCCATCCCAAAATTGAGCCAAAAACCGACGAAATTCAGTTCAAAAGCTGCTAGTTGCGTACTGTTCACAATGAGCGCTCAACTTCAAAAATTTGTTTCGTGCAAATGGTAAGTCCAAATCAAGTTCCGTAAAATACCATGGCTCCATGATACCTTTAAACTATCAATTCTATATATATACGTAGCTCAACGACTCAAAAATTAGACTTCGCGGCTTGATTTTCATAAAAATCCGAAATTGCCCTAATTCTGAAAAATACTCCAATTGGACGAACGACGGACACAAGTACTTACCGCCGTCATGATATGAAGTAAATCTGGCTCGGCGAGGCGTCCATGGCATTAAAGCGCAAAGCCCTTTCTCTTCTTTCTTCTTCTTCTTCTTTCCCTCTTCCTTTTTCTCTGTGTTGGTATCTCTGAACGCCCACTTTTTCTCTTATCTTTTTATTTATAAAAGATGGGTCCCACCACTTCTTTGACTGCGTCAATAAAAATGCTAAATATTTACAATTTGCATCTTAATTGGGAGACAAATTGCTATGGATATCTGTTCCAGGGTCTTGGATATTAACGATGAAATAAGGGTTTCGTGTGAATAATTGCGTCGTCTCGTGTCAAGGGTCAAAGAACACATTATTTATCTGCATTATGCTGTTAATGACATGCGCCCTTTTTGACTTTCTCCTTCTTAGCTTGTGGAACGGGAAGTACTAGGTTGATGTCAATGCTTTCGAAACAAGGGAATGAGTCGTTTTGTGTTAATCATCAATCGACATTTTGGTGGAATTATCTAAAGTAGGTTATCATGTGTAATCGAGCCGAGTTGATGGACCGTTCAAAATCACAGATAATTAAATTATGAGATTCGTTGCAATTAGAGATAGAGAGAGAGGGGGGATAAGATAAGCAGATTCGATTGAAAATTTCTAGAGTTAATACTACCAAAAACCCTAAACTGGTACACATGTAATAAATTTATCCAGAATTATTTTTTTAACTACAAAAAATCCCAAACTGGTACACTTTTAATAATTTTAACCCAAATTATCTTTTTAACCACCAAAAATCCCAAACTGGTACACCTGCGATAATTTTACCCAGAATAAATTTTTTAATATTATTTTTTTATTTTTTCGATTTTTTTTTTATTTTTTTTCCTTTTATTTTCTTTTTTTTCCTTCACCTTTTCTACCTTTAACCTATGGTCGGCGAGATTGGCCCCACCAGTCGCTGGCGAGGCTAACCTCGCCGTTGCTAAATGAGGCCAACCTCACTGGTAACTGGTGAGGTTGGTCTTTCCCAGCCCAGGTGAGATTCGTTGTCACTAGCGAGGCTCGGCCCCTCTGGCAATTGGCGAGGTCGGCCTTGCTGTCTCTGGCAAGGCTTAACCTCGCTAGTGGCTGACACGGTCGACCTCGTTGGCAACTGGCGAGATCAGCCTTGCACACCCTTGGCAAGGGGTCGTCCTCACCGTCGTTGGCGAGGCTCGGCCTCATCGACAACTAGAAAGGTCGGCCTCGCCCAAAACCGGTGAGGCTCCTCGCCAATGGCCAGCGAGGCCAACCTTGCCAGCAACTAGCTAGGTCAGCCTTGCACACCCCTGGCGAGGTTCAACCTCGCCAGTTGCTGACGAGGCCGAGCCTTGCCAGTGACGGCGAGGTCAACCCCTCACCCAGCAATGGCGAGGTCAACCTCGCCAGCGGCCGATGGGGTCGACCTCGCCGACCCCCACCTCTAGCCGGACCGACGACCGACCATAGGTTGAAGGTAGAGAAGATGAAGGAAAAAGAAAGAAAAGAAAAGAAAAATAAAAAATTTCGAAAAAATAAAATTAAAATATTGATTCGGGGTAAAATTGTCGCAGGTGTACCAATTTGGGGTTTTTGGTGGTCAAAAAAATAGTTCGGGATAAAATTGTCACAAGTGTACTAATTTATGGTTTTTTGTGATCAAAAAAATAATTCGAGATAAATCTGTCATAGATGTACCAGTTTAGGGTTTTTCGTGGTATTAACCCAAATTTCTAATCAAGTGAAGATTCAAATTTTTAAAAAAAATCAAGAAAAATGGACTACTCGAATGGATATCAATCATATACATAACAGGAATACTAGTCAACGTAGTATTTCCCATATAATTATATCCTAATAATTGACAAGTGTCATCTATGTGTGTTCATGGCTACCTATGTCTACGAAGAGTTGACCAGTTCAAGTTTTGACTTGTAATGTAATAGATACAGATGCACCAATAATTCTCAGATAATCTCTCTCAGGCCACGTAGTTCGAGTGTCATCAATTATGTGACATTTCTTTTATGACATGAAGTTGTCATTTACAAAACAAAATAAGAGTATTTTAGGTTATTTGTGCTAAAGCTCTTACGTACGGAAACCTAAATATCGACATCTTGTCCGACGTGAAGGCTAGAAGGAACGTACAACAAGGGTTTGTACTTTCGTACTTGCGTTTGGTCAATTATCCGAATAATATTTTATCTCAACAATTATCTTCTCAATTAATAATATAACCTTTTCGGATTAACTTAAAAGATTAAGAATTCAATTTGTATATGTAGATTAAGCAGGCAACATCAGTTCGATTTCCATTCACCAACAAATGCACACGATTCCATGTCTAGGCTACGTCTAAGATGGGCTTTCTTGATCGATATGTACATATATTTTGGTATTTTTCCCCTAGACCTAGGCGGTCACATATAATTGTCACCTCTAGTTTTGAGCCACATGGCATGCGCACATGCTATTTTTACCCAGCAATTTAATTTGCACGGTCACTTTAGGAAATCTTTAATCCCAACAAATCTTTAGTTCTTATGTTTATTTTAGTAATAAATCTCTAATTGATGTACAAGAAAGAGTAGAGTTACGCATATTTTGGTGATAAGATCCTAGCAAATCTCTAATTTTTATGCATGTTTTGCCAATAAATCTCTAATCGATGTATATTTTGGTAATAAAATCCTAGCAATTTAATTTTCATAGTCACTTTAGAAAATCTCAAACTCTTGTGCATATTTTGGCAATGAATGTCTAATATATTTACTGGAAATAATACACCAATGCATATTTTGGTAATACTTCTATCAAATCTCTAACTCTTGTGTATATTTTACTAATAAATTTCTAATCGATATACAGGAAATAATAGAGCTATGCATGTTTCGGTAATAAATAAAAATAATTATATATGACAATTTATAGATTCTATTTAGATGAATGATCAAAGATCTATGGCTGGTAATATTCTATTTTCTTCTCAAATACTCTTTTTTTTGAATTTAAGTTGTATTACATGATAATTCTTATCACTAAAATGAGAATGAATTCCCGCAGCAAGGTTTTATTACAAGTTGATTCTTATCACTATCACTAAGGCTCATTGTATAATACCACAATTAACTGTAACACGAAATTAATGATATCTCTATACATGTTCAAGGTTTTATTACACGATGATTCTTATATATCACAATCACTAAGGCTCATTGTATAATACTACAGTAACTATTTAAAAAACTAAATGAACGAAAATTCACATCCCTTATAGCTGTTGACTTAGGACTAAGATAAAGTTCTCAGGTGACAATTTTTTATAATTACAAAAATTTCACACAAAATAATTTATTATAGCTATTGAATTTAGGAAAACAATAGATTCTCATGTGACAATTTGAATCATTACAAAAAGTATATAAAGGAAAAGATAAATGTTTAGAGTGTGCCTATATAAAAAAATATAAGTTTAAACATATTTTTTAGCTGTTGATTTACAGACTATGATAAGTTCCAAACAGAAATATTTAATCAATACAAAATGTTTATGAAAGGAAGAATAAGTTTTAGAAATTTGTGTTATCTGTTTGTTTGCATTTCAAAAATGAATATGTAAATGTACGTGTTTATGAAGTTGATAGTAGAATATGTAGTAAATACTTTGTGATGATGGACTTTAAAATTTTTCTTCCAAAAAAAATGGACTTTAAAATTAGAAATCTAAATTTATGGGAGCATTGTTAGGTCAACAATTGGTGTAAAAAATTACTTGCACCTTTACTTTTAGATGAGTGACATATGTGTTTGGAGTCAGTTTTATAAATAAGTTGCTCCACGTATCGAATATTCGACGGTGAAAGTCAAATGTATTTTGAACTGGTGAAGGACCTAATAAATGTCCAAATTTATATTACTTCATAAGGGTATAATTGTAAAACTATCTAGAAACTTTATCACATATATAGCATCAACCGTGTAATCTAGATGCTCAACAAAAAATATCCAACACAAGATTTTGTTCATAGGTTTAATATCCATAGCATATATACATCAAGGCAAGTAAATATAACTAAATCGTAATTGTTTCAAAGATTTGCCACTGATGAGAGCAATTGTATTAGTATAAATTATAATATCCAAAGTCTTGAATTTCGTATTGACTGATTGAACTTTTGAATGATGAAAATTTCAATTGATTTTTCGAAATACTATAAAATATACTCTTCAATCCGTGCAACACAAAAGCAATTCTTTAATTCTTATTTTTTTGATAACGCATTTCTAATTCCTATTGCATTTATATCTAATTAATATATTCCCATATGTTCGTACACATAATTCCTCGGCAATAAAACTATTCAAAAATAATTGTCAATACATAAATAGGTTCTATTTGCAATACCCATTTATTATATGTTTACAAATAATTGTGCATGACGAGATCTTATCAGATTTTAACAATGTAGGGAAACTTATCTCATAGTTGGCTCACACTTAACAAATAATGTATTTAAATCTCAATCTCATATTGTGCTCATATTTGACAAATAAACAATATCTAACAAATAATGTAGGAAAGTCGTTGGTACCTTTAATGACAAAAAGAAAAACCTCGAGTGGTTCCCAATGAATGGATCTTGTTTAAACGATGATCCGAATATCCCTAAAACGCGATCTATCATTGCAACATGTTAATCAATTGCTAACAAATCTTTTGGGAAAAGTGCAAAAAAAAAACTTAAATCTGTTACATCGGTATCGTCAATTTAATTCTAAACTTTTTAATTGGATAAATTTGAGATGGATCATCATGACAAATTAATGATTGAAGCAATTTGATTCCACTATTTAGTGGGCATCCATCTTATTTTTATTATCTAGTACTATACCGAACATATGATATCCTTGTCAAGTGCTTATTTGGTAATTATACCTTTCTATTTTGGGTCTCTGATTTGACATCTTCCTCCCTTTTTTGACATGTTCAAAGGAATACTTTGCTCCCCACAGAATATTCCACGATCATTCCCATTTCCGTTCTCAACTATTGCTTCATCCTCGCTGTTCACGGAAATAATTGTTTGATAAATCCATTAGATAATAAGGTATTGTTGGGTGCATTGATCCGGACTCTCTTATCATCCAATCATCTTTAATTAATCGAAGTCAATGAATTTGAGCAGTCCTGAATTCTTTCTTTTTTTCCCAATTGGTATGAGTGATGCAAAGTTTTATATATATAATAAGAGATCAATTATCCATTTTTATAAAAAAAAATGGATTGACGAACCTGGTCGGTTATTTGGTTACTATTCATGTTTTGGATAAGATCATATGAAGCTTATTATAACGCTCTTATCGTAATAAAGTCCAACTCATATAATAGTAGCATCTGTAATAAAGTGCGCAGACGTCAACCACGTGAAGTTCTCTCAAGCTCAGGGGTTAAAGGGCGTATTAACCCACAACATAAAATGAACGGTGCCTAATTCAACTACTTGAAAGATTAATGACCACATACTTCTGCTGCAATCCCAACTTCAAACAATTCAAAAGGGAAAATACATAGAGAACCCACCTAATTTTGACAACTTGCAGGAGCCAAGATGCCAAGGGGCTGTGAATCCAAAGAGTCCCATCAGTGGCCTCCCCCAACCCAACTCCTTCCTTTCATCACTATTTTTGCCGTCACTCTTTTAGGAGGCTTCTTTTTTTTTATACTTTATGCACCATCGGGTTATTATATACAGTGGACCAACTGTTCATTAAACAAGAAGCTGAATACCACGGAACTTAACAGAGGAAATACCTGCACTCTTTTAGCAAGCAAGCGCAGGTTTTGAGAGCATCAACTGCATCAGCAGAGTTATCAAGAATGCGCATGCAGCTAAAGCAGCTAGTTTGGTGACGTGTCGCTGACTCCATTCTCTCGCTAATTGAAATATCTCCCGTGCACTCTCAGTTACCTTGAAAGAGAGAAAACAATGTCAAGGACCTAGCGATTCTCCATGAATGAAACAAGAGAAAAATTGAAGTCACCCACTACCATAGGCACTCTCGAATGACTTCCACACAATGAAGAAACTTCCTCTTTCCTCAGCAATGGCAAACCAGAACAACTTGATTCGAACGACAATGGCTCTCTTGACAGCATTTCATTTCCAAGCGCCTTGTTGTTTTATGCCTGTCCACACAGTCGCCCGAGCTTTGCCATGATGACACAGCAACTTCATAAGAGAACTTCTATCAGCCAAAATGGTGACCGCAATAGACGCAGCAATAATGCTCTCATCGTGGAACAGGCAGATGGACCGCGCAGCAGCCGATGCCATGGTTCGGAATTTTCTCCTCCTACTGCAAGCTGATTCTCCCCCGAAATTAGCTTCTTTCACCGTGAATTAGCCTTGTACTCACGCCTCATCTCCCAACCAAACCCAAACAACAGGGAAATAATTCCCACCCAGATAATTAAACAGTCATATTCCCACCATATGCAACTCAAAATCCAATCTTGGCTCAAACTCCGGACATGGGACATTGAAATTCTCAATCAATAACAAGAAACTGAAAGTCCAAAAACCCCAGGAATTACTCCAACCTTGCCATTCATGGCTTCCATTTCATGAAGACACTTCACCAAACTAATAGCCCAGCTAAAAGAGAAGAAGAAAAGAACTGACCTTGACGACAGGTGGGCAGGATTGGAGAGTGGAGAGAGGCTCGCTTCTGTTCATCTCGAAGTAAAATTCGGACTTTGCAGAAGAAGTGATCAGAAAAAGAGGCGCCAAGCTGTGTGGGGCTTGGAAGGG
Organism: Syzygium grande; assembly: GCA_024733475.1. Taxonomy (NCBI): domain Eukaryota; kingdom Viridiplantae; phylum Streptophyta; class Magnoliopsida; order Myrtales; family Myrtaceae; genus Syzygium; species Syzygium grande. The sequence continues at coordinate 26,946,935 of JAMXDD010000007.1, forward strand.
AGGGAAGCCCGATAAGAGATTGTGTGGAAATAAGGCATGTGACGTTGTTGTGATTATTTCAATATTTCAATCTCACTCTACATTTCTTTTTATTACTATCAATTTTCTTAAATTATATTAGTGATTTCCTCTGAGAAAATGGCATTTTTAGTTTCTCCTGTTAAATTCTATAATATAAATCGGAATCATTTTCACTTTATATTAAAATTTCTCTTCTTTCAACATCCGTACATTATGCAGTATTTACTTTTGAATATACATATAATATGGTTTAAAGGATTTTTAATTAAGTTTATTGTTGGTTTAAGAAATAATTTACACACTCACTGTTGGATCATCAACACGCAATAGAATTCAATGATGAGACTGACTCCAAAAGCACGTGTCATTCACTCGATGGTGAATGTGTTAGCGGATCTAATAATAATCTTATTTTTAATATATATGAACTAATTTTAAAGAAAGGAAATGAAGACTAGAAGCACCAGAGGAAATGATTTTTACCCAAAAAATATAATTAAAGTTTTCTGAGAACAATGTTCGGAGATATTAATGTTTGAAAACATTAAATGAAAATTCCTTATGCAAGTTATCTTTATGATCAGTGAATTGGATATAATAATGTGTATCGATATTCGATGTTGTAGATTTGTTATTTGATCTTTTCGTCCAACCACTATGTTAACATTGTATTCTCAACAATCAAAGATTAGAGATATGGTCCTTAACAAGGATGGCAGATGAAGAAAATATCTACTAATGGACCTAAATTGTCCAAGTGTAGACCCTAATCATGTTTTATTGTCAAATACTATTCCCTTTGATTTTTTGAAAATGTATAAAAGTATATCCAGAATAGATTATGAACTACCAACTTTGGGATTGACCCAATGGTAAGGGCGTTCCCATCCTTTCTGTTCAAAAACCGGTGGCTACAGGTTCAATTCCTACTGCCCCAAAGAAACTCAGATTTAAGTAGGAGGTCATGGTGACGCATTATAATGCTAATTTTCTTTGAAGTAGCCGGCTAATCAAGGTTGTGTCCCTAGATTATGAGAAAAATGGAATTAATAAATTAGATTCGTGGAAGGCACCACCATTGGTCTGTTATGTAAAAGTGACTTTTTAGCATTAAATGCAATACATTTAGTGTCGACGAATAAACAAGCTGAAAAAACCAAGTAAGTCCATATTCTTCAAAGAAAATAAATTATGATGCAAAAGTCACTTTTCAGCATTCAATTCTATTTATTTAATGTCCGCACCTAAATTAGCCGAAAACCAAATTGTCGACGCTATTTAAAAGGCTATGATTAAACGTCTGTATGTTTATAAGGAAATTAATAAAGGACATATAAATTGTATTCGAGAATTTCAAATCCGGCTCAAACATTTAAGTGTTAAATTTCCAGATGTTTCTTTTGATTCCATAATCGAATTTTGTCACCCTTATTTCTATTTCATATTGCTCAATTTCTTTTTCTTATTTCGAGAATGTCATATCCGGTTCGTGTATGGTACGAACTAAGACATTACAATATCTCACGGTACCAAATTCCACGCAAACCCATTGCCAGCAACTGCTTCGTTAACTCTCTACCGTACTAAAGATTTCGCCGCCATAGAATATTTGACCCGACGCGGCGATATGGTTAAGGAAAACCCTGATTGGACGAACTGTCTGAAAATAATTAAATTTTTAGCTGGGAATTAATAACTAGGAAGAGGTTTGCTATCACCCACAAGAAGCAGACAATCTGTGAGAACAAGTTTCGTACCATATCTGGTTTCGATTCTTATGCATAAACACGATGATACAAGTCTTTGATGCAGACATTCCTCGTGGAACCCAAGGTTCGGTAGCTGGAACTAGCACGTATGTAGTAGGCGAGGATATTCCAAACTTTAGTCGACGATCACAAGGAAGAAGATCATCTATAACTACACCACCTCCCTCATCTCTTCGAAAATTTCAGCCGTTTTCCTCCAGTGCATCAAGTGTCAGCGCGGCTAGAGTCGTCTTCTGTGGGCAAATGCACATTGTACTGGAGAAGAAATGGAGGCAAGAGGACATATGTTGCAGCTGTCTTTTTGGCTTTGCTGCTCTGTTCGTTCGCACCTTAAGTGATCCAACCCTGGCACCTTTGCCTGATCCAGGTTCCGTTCCTTCTTTCCATTCCCTTTGTATATGAAGTTCTTCACAAGCACCATTGATCGCACAATACATGTCGAGTCACCAAACCTCAACGTGCATCACGCGTTCATCTGTTCCTGTCAAAGTTTGATGACAGTAGAAAGAAAAATGCAAGTCCTTTAAAGATTCGCTAGCTCATTAGATGATGAGATGTAATCCTCTTATGGACAATTTAAATGGAAAAGCATATCGATGCATGATGAATCCAAGTATGTAGAAATAAAATCCGTATAAATCAGTACTGCCAAAAGGGTCGTATGCAGAACGAAGGATGCTAAAAACTTGCTTGGAGATACTTGATGCACACCCAAAAGAACAGAAAAGCACGGTACATAATACATCATGAAGTACTTGCAATTTCCTCCATCACGCCTTAATGCATTGCAGCCTGTCCACTGAACTCGTTCCCCTATAAACCGACAGGCGAATGCATCGGCATCCAAGAAAAGATCATTTACTGGGGTAGCTACCCACGATGTTTTGCTGCAGAAATGTCCTCGATGCTTTGTCCCAATCCTTGGCTCTTCACGCAAATAACACGAGCAACATCTTTCTCAGCAGCAACCAGTGGAGAAACTGTAGCGAACGTTTCCTCCAGCCACTGGGCACGCTGGCTAATTCATGTCGCTTCGACAATCTCTTTGAGGGAAGTAGCCGGTGCTCCAGATTCTCACCAGTCATTCATCAACGAACAAGATTCATGTAGAGAAGCACAGGGCAATTTCTCAAACTACAACACTTCGTTCGATGATGTCTGCGAGAATTGCATTAAATGCAATAGCGAATGCAAGGGAGAGCATACTAAGTTATTATCAGGCAGACAACAATGATACAGAAGGGGCAATTTGTGGGGTGGCTGTTATTACTTGTCTAGCCTCTTGGAAAGTAGAGGATCTTGCGTCAATGGATGACTCCTACAGATGTCTGCCTGCTCTAGACAAGCTGGGTAAGGACTACAGCCAAAAATGACATCTGCTAAGTCTAGAACATGCAAAGTTTGTGCTTTGTGTTGCCTCGTAGCTAGAATTCACTGATTTTAAATCGAATGTCAACTAAATTTTGCAAAACTGTTTTACAACGTAAGACGAATAAGAGCATGAAGGAAACCACTCTATCTAACCTAAAAAATTGATGAATGATTTTGTACGAGGAATTTGTCTTGCAACAATGAATAACCAGAATATCTTCACACAGTGCTATTCTGTTATGCCCCTATTTCCCTTCAGGAAAATCAGAGACCCATTTCATTCTGAACGCATACGTACCTGCCCAGTTGCTTTAGGGGTATGCATGCAGCTTTATTTGCTTACCAGTGTCTCAACACGATCTCATCTTGACTCTCCTCTTTCTGTCAACCGAACCAGGTTACATCAAAGTCAAAAGTAAGTAGACATCCACCAACTCTGCATAATTCGTAGTTTGCCTTCTTGAGTCATCATAATTTTTGCACAAATCAATCGTATCTTCACCAGGTTCCATGGTGAAAGTGGTATTCACGATGCTGATTGCGACCGTTAGACTGATGCTGGTCATTGCACTGACAAAACACGTGACTGGGAAGAACAAACCTCCTAAATCGGCTCATCTAAAGGAGATGAACACGTGGTGTGGCCTCTACAGATTCTCAAGGGCAGAGATCGAAAATGCAATTAACTACCGTAATGAGAAGAAATGCCTCGGCCGAGGAAGTGCAGGCCAGGTCTACAAAGGCGTCTTGCCAAGCAGACAAGTTGTAGCCATAAAACACATATGCAAGAGCAACACATCCAACTCTTTCAGACGGGAAGTGGAAGGTCTTTCAAGGGTCCAACACCCAAATTTAGTTTGTCTTTTGGCTACTGCATCGAAGATGGCGAGCAGTACCTGGTCTACGAATATTGCCCTGCCGGGAATCTAGCTTATCATTTACTAAGTACATGCGGATCCGCTTCATTCATTCCTCTATCAATTTTTTATTCTTCAAAAAATAAAGAGCAAAAAGAAAAGAAGCTTTCCCAGAAAGGTAACTTTTATTTCATATTTTTCAACCGTAGCTTGTTTTGTCCTAATTACAGGGAAAGACATAGTCTTGACCTGGGAAAGGAGAGTCAAAATATTAAGAGAATGCACAGCAGGGCCTGAGATTGGCAGCAATATGTTATGTTTGCTTTCTTTAATATGATTTCGAACAAATGTAAACCCACTCGAACAGAAGTTGAAAACTAGCAAATCTCTCTTGAAGAAAAAGGGATCCAAATTTAAAGCAAACTTAGCTAAACTATGAGGCGCTGTATTACCTTTCCTTCCGTTATTTACACTTATAACAGGACACCAATTCTCTACCCTATTGCAGATATGCTCTAAGCACAACCGAACATGAGAGTCCAAAGACTTTTGCATCGGTCGTCTAGCCTCTGAATCCATATATCACCCGGGAACTCACTGTTGAATTCCAGCAACTTCTTCAGGTCCTTCTATTATATAATAAATCAGTTGGGGTGGCCCGAGGGATTGGAGCGGCAGCGGCAGTTGCTGGAAAGCAAGCTGTGAAAAGTTATGTGCCAGTATGAGATGTGAGGAATTTCGATTGTATTTGCGACAGTTAAAATCATAATGAGCATGTTTGTGGTTTAATGTTTAGTGAAAGGCAACCTGCAAATGCATAATGACCCAAGTTTCAGTTTGTAAGCATGAACAATTTAAAGCCTCTGGTACAACTTTCCAACTATTGCATTGCATGATTCAACCATCAAATTTCAACACTAAAGAAAAGGTCGGAGGGAATCAGATGCACTTTGATCCTATCATGTTAGCTAATGAGGCTGTTTGTGGAGATGGGAGAAGCCCATTAGAAGTTAGAACAGCTGCTAAACCTGCTGTCTTAGAATGGCAAGACTCATAAACTGCCTAGGTTTCCTACCAGTGGCAAACGACTATAAATAAAGCACTCCAGTAGCCTCACGTAAGCTTCCATGAAAGACAACCGGTATCAGGAAATGTTGAACTCAGACAGGTTTTACTCTGAAATCAAGAAAGGATTTGATGAACGAGCCTAAATATGTGTATACTGTTCTTGTTTCTTTCTATCAAATCAGCTCACTTCTAAAACCATGCAATTATGGAGGCAACTTTTTCAAACTCAAGTGGATACTAATGCTCTCTCAAGATGCTGGAGGTCAAAGTGTAATTTTATTACTTTACTGTACTACTGTCCAGGCGGTCCTAATATTTGTCCATTTTCACCTTGTACACCTTTCTCGTTTCTTTGGATCTCTGCATGATCTCTGGGAATAAGGACTGCACCTTATTTCGCCTTAAGTAAATCTTCTTTGAGTAATCCAAAAGAGAGCGCAGAACTTTTAATGGATGTCGTCATCAGCTCTCTTATGATCATTGTTGCATAGGAAGATTATGGAAGCGCGAAACCCAACTTTAGAGCCATACAGATTTCATCTTTGTCAGAGATACCAGCTTCATCAGCGCTTACTGAAGCATTCACACCGTTCTCACAACACGGGGTCACAGAATTTAATAGATTATTGTCTTCGTTTCCACTGACAATGTCCTTCCATTCAGCTACCCTGAGAGGCATGAATTTGGTAAATTTGTCTAAATCACTCTCGGCCAGCGGTACACCATAATCACTGTATCTTAGCATCTCCCTGCGCCAGCAGAAAGCAGTGTTGCTGAGAGGAAAAATCTCAGAATTTTTATATCTGGCTAACAAGATATTTGAGAAAGATGGGGCCTGAAAATAACAGGAAAGGCCAGATCACACCATTCATAGTCCATTGGTTTCTGAAAAACCCGCCTGTAACCTCCTGTCATACTTGTTATAGAGAATTCCCTATGACATACCAAAATGAATTGGACTAATGTGTAGCCAAGTGAACAGAAACTGCTCTTAATGGGATATGTTGTAGGTAGTGAGGAAGACCTTGAGAGGGGAAGTATTAAGAGGTTTTGTAAAATATGGGTTTCAAAAAAAAAAAAAAAAAAAAACAAACAAGTCAACAAGTCAAAAGAGGAATAGTGTTCGGCTCTTTTAAGGAGCCCAGAAGCACGAAACAGAATAGAAAAAAATAGAGAGGAAAAGAAGAGAGGAGAGGAAGAGAAGAAGAAGAAGAAAAAAAAAAAAAGGGTTTTGCGCCTGAAAAAAGGACTTCGCCTAGCCGATTCGACTTGGATCGCAACGCCGGTAAGTACTCGCGCCCCTCGTTCGTTTGATCGGAGAAGTTTTCCGATTTAAGGTTTAAATTCGGAATTTTGAGAAATTCGAGCGCGAAGTCTCTGATTTTTGAGTCGTTCAGCTGTGTATTTTTATAGAATTGGTAGTTTATGGTGTTACGGAGCCGTGGGATTTTACGGAACCTGATTTGGACTTACGGTTTGCGAATATGAATTTTAAAGTTGAATGCGCCGCAATGAACAGTGCGCGAACAGTGATTTTTAGGTCGATTTTCGTTGGTTTTCGGCTTGATTTTGGGGTTGCCAAGTTGGGGTTATTGTAGTGCTCGGAATAAGCTTTCTCTGGACTATAAGTTTGCTTAGAACGGAGTTTAGTGGAAAAAGTTATGGCGCAATCAAGTCTCACGCTCAAATTTTCGCGTGGACAAATTTGGATAATTGTTTTGATGATGAGTGTTTTGGGAGCGCCTTTTTAGTCGTTATATTAGCGTCTAAGCCTAGTTGAGCCGAATCGTAGTTGAAGTATCATTTTACTCGGTTTTGATACCATTTTTCGACTTATTGTTAGGTATTTGAGTGCCTTCAACTCGAGGAACCGCTGTAGGTTAGTTTTTCAGCTTTTCAAGGTGAGTGGTACTATTTCTTCTTTGAATTTGTAAACTCATGTTTATAAAATGAGATGTTATAGATATGTTATCATATAAGAAATGGCATTTTTGTGGCATAAAATGGATCGAGCATTTACTGCCGTTTTGTCTGTTTGATGGAAAGATTTCCTTTTGGTTTCGGTTTGAACTTATGGAATGTAAAAGGGTTTGTGAAACCTTTTGTGAAAGACTTATGAGGAGTTCTTGAGTTTGAATGTGATTTTGAAGGGTTATATACCCGTTTGCGAAATGATTCTTGAATATTAGTGATTTTGATTGTGGATTGGATTTGCTGATATGGAAGGATGTGGATTTTGATGCTCAGTGTCTCTGTGAACCCAAATGAGGGGTTCTGGGTATGCGCATACTAGTCTAGGATATCCTTGTGGGCCGAGCCACCGGCTTATAGTAGGTGGAGACCTTGCCAAGGGGGGAATCTTGGTCGCCTTTCACGGGGCGTTATCCGTGATTATACTTAGATTTCTGAGCATGAGATTGGCCAATGGAATAGACCATTGGCGTGTGCTTTCGACGAGATTGGCCAATGGATTTGACCATTGGTTTCTTCTTTGATATTATTAATTTGAATGAGCTTTCCTATTGTGAAAGTGTGATGTTTAAAGTAGTATATAACTTATTTTGAATATGGAGTTTGTGATATGTTGGAATTGGGTTAATTGAGCTTTCGTTTGGCCTTTAATCGTGTGCATAGTGGGTGCTCGATCTACTTAGAAGAAATGTATTACTCACTGAGCCGTGGTAGCTCATTCCTTTCATTTTAATTGTTTTTTCAGGTTCTTCACCGAGGCGCTAGTAGGCATGAGAGTCCCGTGTCGGGAGGGCATTTTGATAGTGGGATCTTTTTGGTATGAGTTCCACATGGATGTGGAGTTTAAGTTTTAGCTTGTTGCTGTTTATACTTTTGGCATTTTGATGGATTATAGTTAACTCGATATTGACCAGATAAACTTTATATCATGTATATATGTGAATGCATATATTTTGATATCAGTGAGTTTTGGTTATGTTTTTGGCTGCATCCTTTTAGTAAAAGGATGGCCGTGTCATGCCCTTATTTTTATTGAATTTAGGGTGTGACATTTCTTGGTATCAGAGCATAGGTTTTGATTTTTGGAGTATAGATATGGGACGTTGCGAGATTGTGTGATAGATTTTTGCGCTAGTCTTTTTTATACTAAGTAGTATTCCATTTTTTGGATTCAAAGCGATCATGAGTTCGACTCGGAGCCGCTTGCTTCACTTCTTAAGAGTAATAAAGGCAAGCGAGTCATTACTTCCGACACTAGAGATATGCCTCAACATTCTCAAGGTGCGACTTTAAAAAGGAGATTGGAGGATCAATATGAAGTGAGTTCCGACTCACGAGAAGCTAGGAAGAACCCCAAGAGCCTAATCCCCCTTAGAAATTTCACTCAAGCAATGATTCATTGGTATCGTCGGTGAAGGGATTAAGTGAAGGTGGCACCACCGACTCATGCACCTTCGCACAATTTAGAAAGGCGGATCCACCTAAGTTTGATGGGAAGTTTGATCCTCTTAAGGCCGATGGTTGGATTAGAAGCATAGAGGAAATCTTTAGAGCAGAAAATGTTCGTGACAATCAAAAGGTCAACTTTGCTACTCGTTATTTGGAAGGTGAAGCTATATGTTGGTGGCGGGGACTAGACCCGCCCTTGGAGGTCTTGATGTAATCATTTCTGGAAGGACTTCATCAAGCATTCAATGCCCAATTCTTCCCCGAGTCATTCCAAGCAAAGATGAGGAGTGACTTTGCAAATGTATCTCAAGGTAGCTCATCAGTTATGGAGTATGCAGCTCGCTTTAATCAGCTCAGTAGATTCGAGGAAGGCTTTGTGGCTAGTGAAAAGCGGAGGGCAGAACACTTTCAAGCGAGGACTTGACTGATATTCGCAGATTTCTCACGCCTTTTGTACTGACTACGTACAAAGATGTCTTGGATCGAGCGATTAGGGTGGAGCAAGACATGATAGAGAGTGGCGCACAGGGTGCACCTCAGTACAAGAGGTTCAAGCCCACTGATTATCATGATAGTCGGACCCGAAGTGGTAGCAAAAAAGCGGAGGGATTTCATTCAGCCAGGAAGGCCCAAGATTCAGAGTAATCCGGGTCCTTGTGCTACTTGTGGTAAGCGTCATAGCGGTCATTGTTATCGCAAGACAGGAGCTTGCTTCCTTTGTGGGAAAATAGGACATATGGCGCGTGATTGTCCTACATGTATGATATCCTGGAGAGTAGAGTGTGTTTTGTTTGTGGGCAGCCCGGGCACCTAGCATCCGCTTGTTCTATGAGGAAAACTGCATCTTCAGCTGGTAGGCCCCAAGGAAATCAGGAAAGGCAAAAGACGACCGGAAAAGTTTTTTATGTTAACAAAGGAGGATGCGGCGGCATCCAACGCAGATTATTGCAGGAATATTCATATTGCCTCTCAATATGCGTATGTGTTGTTTGATCCGGTGCTACGATTCCTTTATTGCCATTGACTTTGCAAGGAAACTTGATGTGTTGCCTAAGCCTCTTGAGTATGAGATGCATGTTGACACACCTCACCGGTGATTTCACGATTGCTAATCGTGTGTTCAAGAGTTGTTTGCTCCGGATTAATGATGTAGCATTACCCAGATTTGGTGGAATTAGATATAATGAGATTTTGATATTATTTTGGGAATGGATTGGTTATCCACATATCATGCAACTATTGATTGCTATTCTAAGAAGGTTGTCTTTCGACTTCCAAATCAACCCGAATTCTTTTTCGGGAAGTTGTAAAGACACTTTTCCAAGATTGATATCAGCTTTACAAGCAAGGAAGCTTTTGAGGAAGGGTTGTTGTGGTTATGTGGCTTGTGTAAAAGACACAAGTAAAGATGTTGTAAAGCTTGAAAATATTCCTATTGTCAGAGAATTTCCAGATGTGTTTCCTGAAGAATTGCCTGGCTTGCCTCCTGATAGAGAGATTGATTTCTGTATTGATTTGACGCCTGGTACTACGCCTATTTCTAAAGCACCATATCGGATGGCACCATCTGAATTGAAGGAATTGAAAGCACAGCTGCAGGAGTTGTTGGATAAGGGTTTTATTAGACCCAGCGTTTCGCCTTGGGGAGCTCCGGTTCTTTTTGTGAAAAAGAAGGATGGTAGTATGCGACTTTGTATAGATTATCGAGAACTTAACAAGGCGACGATAAAAAATAAATACCCTTTGCCCCGGATTGACGATTTGTTTGATCAACTTCAAGGAGCTCGGTATTTTCTAAGATTGACCTTCGCTTACGGGTATCATCGATTTGAAGATAAAGGCAGATGATGTACCAAAGACTGCTTTCGGGACAAGGTATGGCCATTATGAATTTCTTGTCATGCCTTTTGGATTAACAAATGCACCTTTCTTTGCTTTCATGGATTTGATGAATAGGGTTCAGAGGCGATCTTGATAAGTTTATTGTGGTGTTCATTGATGATATTTTGGTGTATTCAAGAGTTTGGAGGAACATAAGCAACACACTTGAGGTTTGTCTTGCAAACTTTGCGTGAGAAGAAATTGTTTGCTAAATTCAGTAAGTGCGATTTTTGGCTTGATCATATAGAATTCTTAGGCCATATAATCTCGAAGGATGGCATTTCAGTCGACCCAAAGAAAGTTGAAGCAATTGTCCAATGGAGTCGCCCTACCAATGTCACTGAAGTGAGAAGTTTTCTTGGTCTAGCTGGATACTATAGGCGGTTTGTGGAGGGATTTTCTAAACTTGCCGGTCCACTTACTCGCCTAACTCAGAAGGGAGTTAAATTTATATGGTCCGATCAGTGTGAGCATAGTTTCCAAGAGTTGAAGAGACGGTTAGTGTCAGCTCCTATATTGACCTTACCTTCAGGTACTGGTGGCTTCACAATCTACTGTGATGCATCTAAGGAAGGTTTAGGTTGTGTTCTCATGCAGAATGGTAAAGTTGTTGTCTATGCCTCTAGACAGTTGAAAGTACATGAGAGAAATTATCCCACTCATGATTTGGAATTAGCAGCGGTTGTATTTGCCTTGAAGATATGGCGACACTATTTATATGGTGAGAAATGTGAAGTCTTTACTGATCATAAGAGTTTGAAGTACATCTTTACTCAGAAAGAATTAAACATGAGACAGAGGAGATGGCTAGAACTCTTGAAGGATTACGACCTGTCTATCAATTACCATCCGTAAGGCAAATGTAGTAGCCGATGCCCTAAGTCGAAATTTTATGGAAACATGGCAGCATTGCTCACTTCTCGAAGCCTATTCTTGAGGATATGAGGAAGTTGGACTTGGAGGTATTGTTACATAAGCTTAGTGCTCGATTAGCTAATCTTCAAGTACAACCAATGTTGATTGATAGAATTAAGGCTAAGCAAAATGGGGATCCTCGGTTAGGAAAGATTAGAGAAGGAGTAGAAGCTGGGAGACAAGAGGACTTCAAAAGATCCATGCGGATGGGTCATTGAGGTTTCATGGTCGGCTATGCGTTCTCGATGATTCAAAATTGAAAAAGGAGATATTGCAGGGAAGCTCATAGTACGAGATTCTCTATCCATCCGGGAGCACTAAAATGTACAGGGGTGAGAGAGAATTTTTGGTGGATCAACATGAAGAAAGATATCGTGAAGTTTGTTGACCAAAGGTCTAGTTTGTCGCAAGTAAAGATTGAGCATCAGAAACCAGGTGGATAGCTACACCCACTTGAGATACCTAAGTGGAAGTGGAAGCATATTACCATGGACTTCATCGTCGGTCTACCGAGGACACCTAGTGGTAAGAATGCTATATGGGTGATTGTCGATCGATTGACTAAATCTGCTCACTTTTTGTCATATCGATTCGGTCTTTCACTTGAGGATATGGCGAAGCGGTATGTTAATGAGATAGTGAAGCTTCATGGGGTTCCAGTGAGCATTGTTTCTGACAGGGATCCCAGGTTTGTGTCTAACTTTTGGAAGAGTTTGCAAGGAGCATTGGGTACTAAACTCAACTTTAGCACAGCTTTTCATCCGCAAACAGATGGACAATCCGAGAGAACGATTCAGACATTAGAGGACATGCTAAGATCCTGTGTTATTGACTTTGGCGGTTCGTGGGATGAACACCTTCATTTGGCGGAATTTTCTTATAATAACAGCTATCATTCTAGTATCAAGATGGCTCCTTTTGAAGCTTTATATGGCCGAAAATGCAGAACTCCAATATGTTGGGATGATGTTGGTGAGAAAAGATTAACTGGCCCAGAGTTTATTCAACAATCAGAAGAGAAAGTCAGGGTGATTTCGAGAGCATTTGAGAACAGCACAAAGCCGTCAGAAAAGCTATGCTGACCTCAAAAGACGCAAGGTAGAGTTCAATGTGGGAGATCATGCATTCCTCAAAGTTTCTCCAATGAAAGGCGTTATGAGATTTGGCACTCGTGGTAAGTTAAGTCCAAGATATGTGGGACCATTCTTAATATTAGAGAAGATTGGTGAAGTTGCTTATAAACCGGGCTTTACCACCAGCGTTATCGGGCGTGCATGATGTGTTCCACGTGTCTTTATTGAAGATATGTGCCAAATCCTGAACATGTGCTTGACTTTACACCTTTAAGGTTAAAGGAAAACCTATCATATGACGAGCAACCGCACGTATTGTTGATAGAAAAGATCAAGTGCTACGACAACGCACTATTCCTTATGTAAAGATTTAATGGCAAAACCACACCGAGAGGGAGGCCACTTGGGAGCTTGAGGAGGAGGCAAGGCGCAAATACCCTCACTTGTTTGAGGATTGAGGCACGCCTAAATTTCGAGGGCGAAATTTTTTAAGGAGGAGAAATGTAAAATATGGGTTTCAAAAAAAAAAAAAAAAAAAGTCAACAAGTCAACAAGTCAAAAGAGGAATAGTGTTCGGCTCTTTTAAGGAGCCCAGAAGCACGAAACAGAATAGAAAAAAATAGAGAGGAAAAGAAGAGAGGAGAGGAAGAGAAGAAGAAGAAGAAAAAAAAGGGGGTTTTGCGCCGCGCGGACCTCGCCTAGCCGATTCGACTTCGGATCGCAACGCCGTAAGTACTCGCGCCCTCGCTCGCTTTGATCGGAGAAGTTTTCCGATTTAAGGTTTAAATTCGGAATTTTGAGAAATTCGAGCGGCGAAGTCTGATTTTTGAGTCGTTCAGCTGTGTATTTTTATAGAATTGGTAGTTTATGGTGTTACGGAGCCGTGGGATTTTACGGAACCTGATTTGGACTTACGGTTTGCCGAATATGAATTTTTAAAGTTGAATGCGCGCAATGAACAGTGCGCGAACAGTGATTTTTAGGTCGATTTTCGTTGGTTTTCGGCTTGATTTTGGGGTTGCCAAGTTGGGGTTATTGTAGTGCTCGGAATAAGCTTTCTCTGGACTATAAGTTTGCTTAGAACGGAGTTTAGTGGAAAAAGTTATGGCGCAATCAAGTCTCACGCTCAAATTTTCGCGCGTGGACAAATTTGGATAATTGTTTTGGATGAGTGTTTTGGGAGCGCCTTTTTTTTGATCGTTATATTAGCGTCTAAGCCTAGTTGAGCCGAATCGTAGTTGAAATATCATTTTACTCGGTTTTGATACCATTTTTCGACTTATTGTTAGGTATTTGAGTGCCTTCGACTCGAGGAACCGCTGTAGGTTAGTTTTTTTCAGCTTTTCAAGGTGAGTGGTACTATTTCTTCTTTGAATTTGTAAACTCATGTTTATAAAATGAGATGTTATAGATATGTTATCATATAAGAAATGGCATTTTTGTGGCATAAAATGGATCGAGCATTTACTGCCGTTTTGTCTGTTTGATGGAAAGATTTCCTTTTGGTTTCGGTTTGAACTTATGGAATGTAAAAGGGTTTGTGAAACCTTTTGTGAAAGACTTATGAGGAGTTCTTGAGTTTGAATGTGATTTTGAAGGGTTATATACCCGTTTGCGAAATGATTTTTGAATATTGGTGATTTTGATTGTGGATTGGATTTGCTGATATGGAAGGATGTGGATTTTGATGCTCAGTGTCTCTGTGAACCCAAATGAGGGGTTATGGTATGCGCATACTAGTCTAGGATATCCTTGTGGGCCGAGCCACCGGCTTATAGTAGGTGGAGACCTTGCCAAGGGGAGAATCTTGGTCGCCTTTCACGGGGCGTTATCCGTGATTATACTTAGATTTCTGAGCATGAGATTGGCCAATGGAATAGACCATTGGCATGTGCTTTTCGACGAGATTGGCCAATGGATTTGACCATTGGTTTCTTCTTTGATATTATTAATTTGAATGAGCTTTCCTATTGTGAAAGTGTGATGTTTAAAGTAGTATATAACTTATTTTGAATATGGAGTTTGTGATATGTTGGAATTGGGTTAATTGAGCTTTCGTTTGGCCTTTAATCGTGTGCATAGTGGGTGCTCGATCTACTTAGAAGAAATGTATTACTCACTGAGCCGTGGTAGCTCATTCCTTTCATTTTAATTGTTTTTTCAGGTTCTTCACCGAGGCGCTAGTAGGCATGAGAGTCCTGGTGTCGGGGAGGGCATTTTGATAGTGGGATCTTTTTGGTATGAGTTCCACATGGATGTGGAGTTTAAGTTTTAGCTTGTTGCTGTTTATACTTTTGGCCTTTTGATGGATTATAGTTAACTCTGATATTGACCAGATAAACTTTATATCATGTATATATGTGAATGCATATATTTTGATATCAGGTGAGTTTTGGTTATGTTTTGGCTGCATCCTTTTAGTAAAAGGATGGCCGTGTCATGCCCTTATTCTTGTTGAGTTTAGGGTGTGACAGGTTTAGTCAATAAATTAGGAACGAGAGAAATTTACTTGACATTTGGTACGGTCTCTGTCAAGCCGATGGGAGAACCGTGGGATACATTGTCTGAGTGAGGCTCAGAAACAGAACAAACAAAGGTTGGAGAGTATCCTGAAATGTAGAAGAAACTTTACGCTTATCGTCCCAAGCCAAGTTCTCTTTACAAGTATCCTTCTCCCACTATTATAAAAATTCTTTTGTAGCAGGAGTATCTATTGATTTACAGTCATATATATAAAATCGTTTAAGGATTTTATTCACATACATCTATTGTGAAAGGGATAAAAATTTCTTTGAACGATCTCTTGAAATCTTAACTCCAAAAATGAATGTAGCTTTACCCATATCTTTCATCTCAAAATTGGAAAATAAACAATTCTTCACTGTATTAACAAATTTTATACTACTTCCGATAATTAGTATATCATCAATATTTAATGATAAGATTACAAATTGATCTTTTGATCTTTTGATATATACACAATTGTCTTCACTAATCATTACAAAATCATATGCTATTATAGCATTGTGAAAACGTATATACCATTGTCTCAAATATTGCTTAAGGCCATATATCAACCTCAATAGTCGACACACATTTTGCTCTTGGCCTTTCGTAATGAAACCAATAGGTTGTTCTAAATAAATTTCTTCTTCTAATTCTCCATTGAGAAATACAGTCTTTACGTTCATTTGATGTAATTTAAGATCCATACTAGCTACTATTGATAGAATAAGGCGAATAGAGGTAAATCTAACCATAGGAGAAAAAGTTTCTTCAAAGTCAATTCATTTATATTGATTATATCCTTTTGCCACAAGGTAAGCCTTATACCTCTCAACTAAGTCTCAGTCTTACACTTTATTTTGAGAACCTACTTGTTCCCAGTGTTTTGTGTCCTTCTAGAAAATCAACCAATTTCCAAACTTGGTTTGATTTCAACAACTTAATTTCTTCTTTCATTGCACACATTGTGTAACACTCCTACCTTGGGATCATTAAAGTGACGTCCCGTTCATTATTATCTTTCTTTACACACAAGCGGAGCATAATTTCGGGACAATCACATTCAATACACACAGCGAAAATAAGACAAGCAGCATCATAAGTAAACCTTATCTTTACGGTACATGCAAAGATATTTTAATAAGCCCATTCTTTTGGGTCATGACAATTATCACGTATTTTCATAGCCGACTATAAATAGCAAAACTTGACTTGGGTTATCCTATACCCACTACGGCTTCTCGTTCCTTGCTTCTTCACCTCCACCCCGGTCCCGTCCGCTAGGCCATCTCACATCCCACCCGTGGCTTTATCCCGAAGTCGGCTTGCCCACACCGCCAAAGCACTAGTTGAACCCACATAGGGATCCAACCCATTTTCCGTTCGCATAACGATACCACGCCACGTACGGATGAGGCACTAAGTCTGTTAGGTCCTCATCGAACATCACAAGCATCATAATTCGATGGTAGGCGTGGTCTTCTCTAGACATCTATTACGGTGAGCATTTCGGCTCTCTGCTCCACGGGATTGCCAACGCAAGCTGGGGGAGATGCCATCTTACGAACCTGAAAAAGGGAAACAACGGGAGATGAGTCGGGAAACTCAGCAAGTGAAACACTAATATCAAGTGAGGATATATCGATCGCCATTAACATAAGTCGGCCCTTACCATACCCATGTCAATGGCAGATTAATAGCAAAGTTCAAACAAGAGAACACCACACATGGCCACATCATATACACTTTACCAACCAAGGCTCGGTTCTATCTCAAAACAATATCAAATATGAAACATGATCAAACCAAGGAAATGAATCAACTACGACCAACCAAATGACCAAGAAATGGTCCAAGCAAACCACGTCGCAACGCATTTCAACATCCTTTCCCGATATTAGGGAATTCACTTACACAACGACAAACAAAACTAGAGAACGGGCTAGAAATGAGTGAGTTCGGGAAATTTCGGGCCTTTTCCTTGCTTCCTTCTTGCTTGGCCGAGCAAACCTAGGCCTACAAAGGCCAAACCGTGGGCTTTTGGGTAGGAACGAGAAGAAACACGGGCCGGTTCGGGATTTATTTGGGCATGAGCTTCTCGGGCCAAAAGTAAGAAAAACAAAAAACAAAGGAAGAGAAGGATGATGAAGTTGGCGTGAGATGAGAAGGAAGGGGGGGAATGTCTTATTTATAGAGAGTTTGGAAAACACTAGAAACCCTAGAAACTAGAACTAAACCAATAAGAGAAGGCCTCTTAGTCAAATTTCATGATGGCCTTCATTTAATGCCATTAATGGACTTAAGCCAAAAGAAATGATGAAGAGGCCAATGCTTATCCTCTTCTCATTGGCCCTCTCTCTCTCTCTCCCTTTCTCACAGCTACTCTCTCTCTCTCTCTCTCCCCTTGGCCGAATAGCCCTCTAGTTCGGCTCCCTTGGCTTGGCCAATTAATGTTTGTAATTACAAAAGGGGGTCCCTAAAGTCTAAGCTCAATTAAGGCATGTCATCATGATAGGGACTCCAAAGTCAAGGTCAGATGGATAGCATTAAAGTTCATTAATGAACTATAGCCAAAGGATCATGATGAAGAGATCAAAATGAATCCAAGCCATTAATGGTTTCTCTCTTCCTTTCCCTCTCTCGGCTCACTCTCGTTTTCCCCCTAGGATGACCTCCAATCAAAGCATAAAATATCTCATTTGAAAGCTTAAAACGTATGCTTTAAATCATCAGAAGACATCGAGTTGAAATTCCAACATTCTCATGTAGAAAATGCTGAATCTTTGAAATCTGACAAAACCGAGCAGTTTTGCACTGTTCACGAAATCGGACTTGAAAACATAGTAAATGCACTCCGAAAATTCTCAAATTTGAATATGTCATAAACAAGGCCTTAAAAAAAATTTCGTGCAGAACACAAAATCTAAATCTAAATCTCTCTATAAACACTATTTTTAGTAGCTCAAAGACAGACTAAAAACAGTTCGCTAGAATAGAATTCTTGTTTCTTAAAGTAAGCTCTGTCCAGAATCCAAATCATCTCGAAAAATTCCCAAATTTATATATATTATAGAAAAGGAAGTTCTCAATAACTTTTGTGAAGGAAACTTTTCTAAAATCATCCCAGAAAAGCTTGTAGAAAATAAAAAAGGGGTGAACATCACCGATATACCAATTCTGGGCAGTTTTACACGGTCCGAAAATCAAGCCATCGTACCACTCATATCAATTAAAATTATTAATAAAATGGCCAAAGGAAGTCAAAATGTTTAAACATGAAAATCACAAAATTTAGATCAAAAAAGTTTCCCCAAAAATAACAACAATACTTAAAAGGTACAAAGAATTAAAAACCAGGTTTTCACCATGAGATCAAAAATTGGTTCCAATTGAAAAGGTTGCCTCTCCATAAACCATTTAATTTCCAAAGATGGCCCGAATGTTAAAGTAGACCTTTCCAACAAGTTGTAGAGCCTCATTCACTTCATATCAACATTTATCCCGAGGCAACCCATATAGTAGATATACATCTTCAATGTCAAATATCATCGATGGGGAACAAATATATCAACAACATTGTCATTCATAGTATATAGAGAAAATTGCAACAAGCATCGGTAGCAGAATTTGTCCATTCCTACATGTCATCAAAAATATTGGGATGAGACCAAAGCCCAATTAATGAAATCCCCAGTTTTCAGTTATGGAAATCAGCTAACCACTTCACAATCTATAAACACATATGCATAATCTCCACCTAAACGAAATTCATTCATAAAACTTGAATACAAGTTATACATTTTCCATATGTATTGCCGCTTAATCTGAATAATGCAACATATCATGACATTTCCACTTCTGAGTATTTTAGCATGAGGTAAAACATTTATGCTCATTTTCCATTAGATTAGAGGACTTCATCATCCCGAACACTCCCTGAGCATCCCGACCAACGGGGCATCCCAACTCCGTGGCATCCCGCACACACACAAGAGCATCCGGACACACGGAATGGACAAGTCGTGATTTACCACTAAATGGGTGACGGAATTAATATTAATCCCATGCAAGTCATGACAACCAAATATTTATATCACGAAAGTCCGTTTTGGCCCGTCCCATACCGAGCCATCACGGTTTTTGTACTTTGTGCCATGAAATGCTACATCCGAGTAATTTAAACATGAAACAATACCTTCCGAAAAGCAAACTCCATCACCAATCTAGGGTTCGAAGCAAATTCATTCTTAGAAGCAAGTTCGGACTCTTGTTCTTGTTTTCGGACTCAAAAACAGATTCAGACTGGAAACAATATTCAGACTATCGAAATTGACGATTGAAAAAGAGATTCGGACTCGAGGTTCGGACTCAAAACAGATTTAGACTCGGAAGCAAGTTTTGACTCAAAAAGTTTTGAAATGTTCCGACTCGTTGTTGATTCCGATTCGGACTCAAAAGAGTTTCGGACTGTTTTCAGAATCGGAATTGAATCCAAGCGGTGAATCTGACAAGAACTTTGAACAAAGAATCTGAACGGTAACTTTCAACAAAGAACTATGAACGAAGAAATGTGAACGGTGATTCGAAAGTCTGAAGGTAAAGTCTGAAAAGTAAAGTCTGAAGGTAAAGTCTAAAAGTAAAGTCTGAAGGTAAAGTCTGAATATGAAGTCTCAAGGTAAAGCCTCAAGGTAAAGTCTGAAAGTAAAGTCTGAAGGTAAAGTCTGAAGTTAAAGTCTGAAAATAAAGTCTGAAAGTAAAGTATGAATATTTTTCAAATGTACACAGAACCAGATTTTGATAACAAAGTCTTAACAGCTTCAAGGTACACAAAACCAAATTTTGAGGATTAAAATCTGTCCAGTTTCAAAAACAAAATCATCCCTTTGAGTATCAAAATAAACACAATCATCACTTAAAGTAAAACGAATTCCTACCATTTTTAAACATACACAAACCAGTAATAAGAATCCAACAATCACCTCAAAATTAACATTTACACGTTCCGATTTAATCGTTCCACTTGCCGATTATCGCCATACTTAAAAGAAACAAAACACATCCATTTGAACTTGCACAGAATCAGCATAATAGATTCAACCATCAACACAACCTCACTATTTCACCTAAAAAAAAACTTTCTCGAGCAACCAAGTTGCAAGTACCAAGTAGATTTACTTAGCTTAAACCTAGAGTTTTCACTTACTTGGTGCAGAATCTGAACACCCCAAAGATTAAAACTCTTTAATGAAATCCTCGATCGGTGTCGGTGAGAGAAAAAAAAGAGTGAAGAAGAGAATGTTAGTTTGAGTGAATATCTTGGGTCATTCCCAGTGAAGATGAAGCTGAGAAGCATATCTGAAGGGTGAGGAAATTCAATGCACCCACATGTGGCATCTTCTCCTTCCATCATGGCTACGTGTAAGAGATCAAGGAAGAAGTGATGGCCAAGGAAAATCATTACTCAAGCTTAGGTGTCTAGTTTCAAAGGATAGATGGCAATTGGTCAACTCTTCTTCAATGGCCCTCCTGAGGGATTAGGGGAGTCCAGTTCATATTTTGGGCACCTTTCTTCCTCCTTTTACTTATGGCAAAGCATTACTTAACCAAAATTTATCATTAATAATAATAATAAAAAAAATAATACCCACTAGTTACCAAGATATTAATAGTTTAATTAATAACGACTACGATTACCCATCACCGGCGCCTAAATATTAAACACGTTCTTGGCTTATAAAAGATTACGTTTTTTACTATCCGGCGCTTCGGAAATACGATCCAACGAAAATTCCTACGTGTCCGTATACCAACTTAAGTAGTTCTTGGCTTTATAATCCCGTATCATTCTCGACCATAGAAAATTCCCCTTGTCACTTATTTGTTATTACGAAATTTCCGGATGTCACATTTACACGGTCCGAAAATCAAGCCATCGTACCACTCATATCAAGTCCAAAAATTCTAAATTTAAAGTATGTAAAACTTCAAAATGTTTGAAGAACTTTCAAGAAGGAACTGTTTGAAAATTTGGATCACAAAAGTCTCCCCAAAAATAACAAAACGAAGGGGTACAAAGGATCCAAAACTGGGTTTTCCAAAACAAGAGTAAAAAATTGGTTCCAATTGAAAAACTATCAAACTTAAACCATAACAATTTCCCGGGACTGAAATTGAGAATGTTACACATCGATTTTCCCTTATCAGGACATACTAGAGCCTCATTCACATTCTTCGACTCATCTTCATCTTGCGAGGCGATCATGAAAGCTTCTCCTTCAATGTCAAAACATCGATGGGGAACGCTTTTACGACTTGATTGTCGTATGGTAGGCTATACCCCTGATGATTCATTGCACTCCACTGCGCTTCCACTCGAATTAGATAATGATAGTATCGTCTCATCAAGTGATTGCAATTGAGACCAGTTTGCACTTAAGTCCCCACTTGTCACAATGCTCCCATTAACTTCATTATTACAATCTATAGATTCGTATAATGAGTAATCTCCACCTATTTCGCTTTTTTTTAGGAAATTCATTCTCTAAGAACGTGACACATTGTGATTCGAATTCAGTTATTCTTCCGCTTTCTTACTCACTTATGAACACATAACCTTTTGAGTGTTTGTGAGTATTTTATGAAAATACTATTTTTGTTTCTTAGGCCCAATTTTCCATACCAGTGAGAGGACTCACAAGTATAGGCAACACATTCCCAAAGTTTTAGAAAGCTTAAATCAAGCTTTTTGCCTCTCCATAACTCATATGGAGTGGAAGTAACTGATTTAGAAGGCACATGATTAAGTATATAGGTAGCAATTAACAAAGCATCATCCCAAAAAGTGATAGGTAAGTTGACTTATGCCATCATTGACCTAACCATTTACATTAAGGCTCTGTTTCTTTTTTCTGCAACACCATTTTGTTGAGGAATATGTGGAATAGATAACTGTCTTTCTATTCTCTTCTCATCACATAAATTTATGAACTGATCAGACAAATATTCTCGACCTTGATCGGATCTTAATGATTTTATTTTTCTGTTTAATTGATTTTCTTCTAAGCTCATAAATCTTTTAAAGCAATTTAATGCATCGGACTTATGAGAAATCAAATCGACATGTCCGAACCGAGTATAATCATCAATAAATGTGATGAAATAAACAGCCCATTGCCTTGCTTTTACATTCATTGGACCACATATATCTGTTTGGATTAATTGCAAAAGAAACTCAGCTCTAGTTCCTTTTCCAAATGGTTTCCGCGTTGTTTTTCCTTTTAAGTAATGCTCGCATATTGCCAAGTCAACATTTTCAATATTGCCCAATAAACCCTCTTTGGCTAATCTATTCATTCTTTGTTGGCCAATATGACCAAATATGGCATGCCATGTATTCACATCATTTTCATAAGAATTAGATGATGTAAATAAGGAACTATTAACATTAATTTCACAATAGTTAACATCCAATATAATGAAACCATCTAGGAAATATCTAAAACCATAATAACTTATTCCTAAAAATAAGTCTACACCACTGCTATGAAAGTTTACATTAAAACCAGGTCTTACTAAAACCAACACTAAAACTAAGTTCCGACAAATTTTTGGAGCAAATAACATATCATGTAAGGGACAATGTGCATCCACCACGCATGAGCAATTGACAGGTGCCAATGCCTTTGACTCCCACTCTTGAATTGTTCCCTACATATATTCACTTCATTCCTTCTGAAACTCATCGGAACTCTACGAAGGCTTCTCTATTATTCGCTTTATGGTCTGTGACTCCCGAGTCTATAGTCCACAAAGGATTAGATTCAGTTAGAAAGACTGAACTTAACACATAAACAGCACTCTCAAGAATGCTAAGGGTTTTTACCTTTTTTGGCTCACCACAGTCACGAGCAAAGTGACCCTTCTTACCATAGTTGTAACATTTCACCCTTGAAACATTCTTCTTGAAAGGGCTTGGAGCCCGAAACTCCATGTAAGCTAGAACAAGCAAAGTAAATATCTGTTTATGGCTTAGCCGCCAGAAGGCGGTCCTCTTCTAACTCAAGATACCGCATAGCATTCTCAAAGGTCTTGCTACCCTCATTGTGGGTCAAATGAATCTTCATGTGCTCCCAGCTTTGAGGCAAAGAATGGATTACTGCCTGCACTTGTTATCCATCAGTGAGTACGTGGCGAGCATCCTTTAGCTCACTTAACATATTTGACATCTGCCTCAGATGCTGTTTCATGGTCTTTCCATGAGGCATCTTGTATGAGTCAAAACGAATAGTGAGTTATCTCAATTTAGTCACAAAAGTTTTTTTCCTGTCAGTGCGACCCACATGTCTTTAGCATTTTCAAAATGTCCAAACTCTCGCATGATATCATTGTCCATGATGCTTACCAACGTAATGCGAGTAAGAGAGTTCTTCACTTTCCACGCAGTAAAGGCATCTTTATCCCTTTTGTGCTAGAAAGTAGTCCTATCCTCAAGTTCTTCCATAACCTGATTAAGAGCATCGAGTGCTTTTTGCTCTTCCAACACATACTGAATTTTGAGATTCCAAATCTCATAATTGTCGCCATTCAATTTTTCTCTCTTATTAAGTTCAGCCACTATGTTTTTAGTTGCTGAGGCTATTATATCTGAACATTTTAGACATATACACACGAATTATTAATACCTATCTTAATGCTTCATTAGCATCATAATTATATAAACTAATCACATTAATGAATAGTTTCACAAAAGGTCTTAGAGTCAACAAGTCATTGTATTCCCAATCATCATCTAAGAATCCTAATTTGAAATTATCATTAACATAATCATTTATGTAAAAAGAAATTTTGGTTCTTCAAAAGTTATACAAACTTTTAAGAACTCCCCACTCATAACATAACATATAATATGACAATATTAAATGAAAAGGCCACAAATTTCCATAACCAAATATTTCATAATATAGTGACAAATATTCAAGAACATGAAATATCAACTTGAAACGTATACACAAGTGACTCCATATCATAAGAAAATAACATCAAGTGTACCTATGCAATATAGAGACAAGAAAAGACTCATGGAATTCTTTAGGGAATTTCATTTTCTTAGGCATCAAAATAGAGGCTCCGGAAAACCCCTAGATTTGGACAACGGTTTGCGCCAAGACTCATTCAATGTAAGGGTTGACATTCTCCTTGCCCTGACCATTACTCTTTCAGGAAATTCTTCACAAGCGTTTTATAACTTGGACTATTTAAGGTTTCCCTAACCTTATCAACCATTCATCCCAACTCCTCATATTCCAGCATTATGAAACCAGCCAAATGATATCTTGTATCATTTTGTTGACCTTGATGATATGAGTCATCATGTCATCTCCAACATCCCATCGATAAAAAGCTAACATGATTCTAAGTTTCTCAAGTCTCACCTTTTAAGCTGCTGTTTTTAGGATTATCGAAGTGCGTATTGTATGTACCATTGTTCTTACTACGAATTCATAATAAAAAGGATTACTCATAGTCCATGATATATTAAGATAAGGAATGCTTGTTCATATACATGTGACCCAGCACTTGTATTTCAAAAAATATAGAGAAATACTAGAGAAAATGCCAAAGAATATACCCTAAAGTACGCATACATCAGGTTCATCATGCATTTTCGCATTCATAAGTGCAACAAACATGTCAGATGAATATACCATAATGTAGAACATTCCAATACGAACATGCCGATATTAAGAACACCCCAATCGGAGTTCAAATCAGCTCATACCGACCAAAAAAAAGGCGTTGGGGGCATTCTGATCGGTCTGATCGGTCCGATCGATCAATAGTCAATGAGTCAATGGTCAACAGGTGGGTCAATGGGTTGGTCGGGTTAGGATCCTGGTCAATCTGGATCCCCGTGTTGCTGATGTTAGCATCGGCAGTTGACGACACAAAACGCACCGCTTGGTCACAGTGTGCGTGAGGGCACATGTGGCTTCCTCTGGTGATGCGCTGCCCCTCATTTTTTTCGTCTTGATGAGTACTTTTTGTCTATCTAATCAAAATCAAGTTTTGTAGAAAGGAACAAATCGAAACATGCACGATTAGTACGTTGATGTGAAGAAAATGAGCCAAAAAAGAGACCGAAACAAAAAAAAACGGAACAGGCAAAATACACTTCAATATCAAAGGCCATTCACATGCATGATCAGGAAACAAGTAAGCGGGCTTTGATACCAATGTTGAGAAATACATTCCTCAATCAACATATTTGAAACACATTCGAATAATGCGGAAAACGTGCCCAATAATCATAAACTTGTATCACCGATCATACATGTATATCACATAATAAACATATTCGAAATTTCCACAGATTAAATGCCACTTTGCACACTTGAGAGCGATCCTCAATTATCTTTAGTACCCACTAGTGTTTAGAAGGAAAACCAAAGAAGACATTCTTTCGAAGAGGTGTCTTATTTGTGTACATGAAAAACCACATTCGTTTTCCTTCGGGAGTTAACTATGTAAAGTAAAAAGGCAAATAACCACCTTATGGGCCTTGTGGTTCATGGACTGGGTTTGGCCCATCTTGGGCGGCCCACACATTATGCCTTTCAGCTCTCTTGGTGAAAAAAATGAATCACACTTTCCTATTTTAGATCAAAGAACATGCTTTCTTGCTTTCCAAATTTGGTCAGGGAATCCACTTTCTTAGTTCAAAACACCCCATATGCATTGCGCGTGAGGAATTCAGCTAGTTCCAAGATAAACTGTAGACTTGACCAAATTTTATCAAATCTGGGAATAAATGGATTTGTTCTTGAAAATTCAAACAAGATTTAGGCCTCTTTCCTCAAACTCCTGCAGCACTTTGGGCTAATTTCAAATCAACTTATGACCGGACAAACTTAGATCTGTCAAAATAAGTCATAAACTCATTTCTTAATTCATATATAATAGACTAAATGGTTATATGGGTTAATTATATTCAATAAATGGGTTTAAACAAAACATAATATGTGTGCTAAAATAGGTCATAAATGGGTTTGCAACTTATTTAGAACAAACCCACATCTATGACTCTTTTTTCATTCTCTATTGCCCTCACTCGATCTCGCTCACTCATTCGGTACTCTCGCCTTAGTTTGGGTATCAATTTTCCTAATTTTGGTCAAATATTAAAGTGTTTTAGGAATATGGTTGAGTTAAGTATGTGTATTGGTATGTGTCGGGTCGTATATGGGTCACTAGTCTGTATTGCATGGAAATTGTTCAAAACGGGTTAAATGGGTCCATTTGGTCAGGATCATTTTCGACTCAACCCAAACCCGACCCAAACAGGTCTACCAACTTAAATGCAATTTATGTGGACATATTATTACTAAATGGAAATCTGCCCAATACCTCTAATGCAAATACAAACCATTTTAATGATATTTTTGTATAGGGTCAAGGTTGATTTCTAATTTCTATACAATAAATGATTGAATAGAATAGTGTGTTAACACTCGCTATGCTGACTTTCAATCAATTTGACACTATACTCCTTCATTTCTGAAGTACTTTAGACTTGAGCATATTCATCGTGTTCTTGATGTTGGATTGTGCAAGCAAGATCTGTCATCCTTCACCTTCAAACATGAAATTGAACATGCAAAAATTCATAAGATTTTCATCTCAATCAAATGCTATTCTATCGAACATTAATTTAGGTAGTGAGTTTGGAAAGGTAACTTGAATAGCATCATCATTAAAATGTCGACATTCTTTCAAAGTTTCAATATCAAATATTACATCATCAAAATCTTTATAATTTCTTGAAATTGTCATACTGAACGGGACAAGATTGTATGTGATTCACAATGTTGATCTAGATCTCTCATTTTATTCTTGAGTTCTTTTTTGCGGACATTTTATTCTTAACTAGAGTTCAAAAATATTGGTAATCTAGTACATCAAATTCTCAACAGGAAAATGCTAATCAAGTTCTTAATTAGATTGTATCTGCAAATCATACTCAACAAATCTCTCTAGAAAAAAAAAAACTCACACAAAAGGAATTTTCATAGAGCTTGCTTTCGGCTGCTTGTGATAGTGAGATGTGCAACTTTGCCGGAAGAGAAAACATGCATATAAAAAGGCTCATGAATCATCTTGAATTCTTTTAAGACATGTTTATATTTAAGCCAAAAGTGTCATTTATCTAACATTTTGCTTTCAAAATTGCCCTTACAGTTACAATTTCCATTTAGTGAGTAACCACCAACTTTTTTTTATTCATAACCAACATTTTCTCTCACAATCTCACTTGCCCATCCATTTATTTAAGCCAAAATTGTCATTTGTCTCACATTTTGCCTTTCCATTACCATTTCCATTTACTGAGTGTTTTCATGTATAACCACCATTTTGTCTTACAATCTCACTTTTCACATTTGTCGATATCAATCTAATGCTAATAAGTTTTCAACCCATATTCTAATATACAACTAGACTCATCAAATGAGTGGGTTAGGTCGGGTTTGAGTCAGTCGAAAATGGTTCGACTCAAATTGACTCATTTAATCCAATTTGACCAATTTTCATGCAATACAAATCTAGTGACTCATACTGACCCAATTTACACTCGACAATCCATTTCACTAAAAAACTTCCATAGTTAACCCAATCTAGAAAAATTCATACCCAAACTTATGTGAGAGCGCGGAATGAGTGAGCTTGAGATCGAGTGAGGACCAGAGAAAGTGAAGAGAGAGTCATAGAGGTGAATTTAGTATAAGTAAGTGGTGAACTAGCCCATATAATAACTCAACCCATCGAATATGGGTTAAGAAATGCGTCTACAACTCATTTTGATAGGTCTACATACAACGATTACTCTCTTATTTTTAGAATGATATACTAATTACGTTTAACAAATATAGTTTATAATATTATCTTAGAAGCAGCATGCGTGAGCACTGGTATATTGTAATTACACAGTACTTTGTGAAAACTCCTACAGGGTCAAGCACAAGTCTATTTTACATAAGTCACTATTCCATATAGAGACTAAATGACTTAATTGATGATTTTGGATTTAAAAGGCCATTTATATATTAGCACCGTTGTTTTTGGTCGAATATATTAGCATTACATATGAATGTTGGCAGAGCATTCAGACATTCAATTGCAAAATGAAATATCAAAACTGAATTCAAGATAAAGTCAATTTACTTCAAGGGAAAATTACCAAAAAAAGTCTGAAACCTACTGCAATTGTGCCAATTCAGTCATAAACCTTTTTTTTTCTCATTCAGTCCTAAACATTTTGTATTTATGTCAGTTCAATTAATCTGGCCAATTTTGGTTGACCAGTACTAACGTAAACTTTTTTAAATAATGTTTTAATAATATTTTTGAATTTTTTAATAATTTTTATTTTTACTTTTCTTTTATTTTCTTTAATTTTTCCCCTCCACTTCTAAAAAATTCAAAATATTATTGAAGTATTATTATAAAAAAAGTCGAGATTAGTGCTGATAGTGTCACGTCAGCGTCGGCCCAAAATTGGCTGGATAAACTGAACTGGCATAAATGCAAAAGGTTTAGGACTGAATTGGCAAAAAAAAAAGTTTATGATTGAATTGACACAATTGCAATAGATTTAGGACTTTTTTAGTAATTCTCCTTTATTTAGACATTGCAGAATTTTGACAAAAAAAAAAAGACATTGTAGAAGGATCAAATTCAATCCAGAAATCACTGGCGGATCCTCCTCTCACTTGCAGATCAAGACATTTTTGGCCACCCTAATTGACACTTCACATGAAGAAGCTTCTCATCCACCATACCATTGCAATTTCTTTTTCGCCAATTCTAGTCAACTTGGCCACTGGGGAATATACTCCCAGAACCCAGTTTGCCCATTCAAGCTATTCATGCCCTCCTCAGAGACAAGCCACAAGCACTGTGTATTGCAGCGAACCGAGTCTCTGGCAAAAGAATACGCATCGAAATGATATTCCTACAAATTTGCCCATCCCATGTCACAGTAATATAGAGTCGTACCCCAAACATTCACATCAAAATCCCACCCGAATTTGCCTCCATCTTCAACGGTCTGCTCACCCAGATCGTCGTCTTTGGACTGGCAATGAAGGGTCATGTTCTTGCCGCTCCCCAGCCGGTTCTTGATGCTGACGTGGACCTCTGAGAAAATCAGGGCAAAGAAGCTTCCTGTTAGGAGAAGGAAGATGATACTGCCCCTTCACGTGTATTCAACATGATGATAATGCACTATACTTAGTATATTTCACCTTATTTTGTTTGTCTTGCTGTCACGTGGGATAAAACAGTCATGTAACTGATCTTAAGCGGACGTGGCTGGTTGTCCTTGATGCTTATGTTGCGGTCCGATGATATTCTGAGTCAGTTTTCGTCCCAAGTAAGTTTAGATTTATGATCGAATCAAAGGCATATCATCCATGTTTGGAGCTGGGGATTATTGTGAGGACTTTCCATTTCTTTATTGCTTGTTCATTTACCAAAGTTACCCTTTGGAGTCATCAGTTTTGGGGGTTCGGTCTGGGGACTTTGACATTATAGTAGGAGTTGAACAGCAGAGTCCGAAAACAGAAGCTTTGTTGAACAATTCGACGTGATCAAGGCAGATTCCTTGAAGTTTCCTCCGCCAATATGGCCCCAACGATGCCGTACACGACAGTGCCTAAATGCGATTGGACAACGTGCGTATGATGCGTGACTTCGATTGAGTACTGAATTTTAGCGTCATATGAGATTTCATTTGTTGATGGGAAATGCAATCTTCACCACGGGTAACGGATCAATGTATTCGGATTATGTACTCGGATGGACCCTCCGATGCCTAAGTTGGAAGAAGCTACCCAAGTCTTTGGAACTAGTATTTAGATCGGTGTAAGTTTTTGCTCGATGGGCGACCCTAACGTGCGATGATGCTTCGCGACACAAGTGGCGATCTGCCTTAACATTGGTGGTGGTGAGTGAGGACAACAGCAGCGCCCGCAAGACATGCGGGAGCTAAGACCATCTTTGTGGACTAGTAATGAGTGGACCCTTTTGCTTCCTCCAACAGGGTGAGCTTTAAATCATGTGTTGTCCCATAGGTCGGGAAAATTATTCAACCAATTCTAAATCTATTGTGTGAATGTTAATTCAGTCCTAAACTTTTCAAGTTTACCGATTGAGTCATAAACGTTTGTGCGATATTCCAATGCAATCCTTTGAATCAACTTTCACCGAAAAATCACTAACATGACGATGTGTTAGATACGACGGTGCGATTTCCGGCGAAAATTGACCGTTATTTCCTCGAACAGGGTGAGCTTCAAATGATGTCTTATCCAAAATGTCGTTGGGTCAAAGAGGATTTTGATAGCCGCTTTTAGATACCTGTCCAACTAGATATTGGAGATGTGTCATTTGATTAATGGATGATTGAATCTATCAAATATCATCTTTTATCATGACATTTGTATTGAGCATTAGCTTGCTAGGGGCAGATGGTAACTTGTACGTCATGGACTTTCTAATTTGTGATATCTTAAATTTCCAACACTTAAGAGAAACTTGCAATCACCTCCTCTCTCTCTCTCTTCCTCTTTGAGTTTTAGCCTATCTTCGCTTTTTCAACTTTTAGAGGTTAGGGATTTGACCTAAATTGCCCCCCCCCCTTCCTCTTTGGTTGCTTTTCCTTTTTTATCCTGTTTCTTGCTTTACTCTCCTTATCTAAATTTAGATTTGGAAGCTCTACTCTTCCGATTTTAAATTTATGAGCTTTTCTCTTCCACTCTAATTCTACATTCGGGAATTTTAATAAATATGTACTCCACCTCAAGTTTCAATAGTGTTCACAACAGTTTCGATGTCAAATCTGTACTCATTCCACATGTTTTTTTAGAAGCTTTGACATCTCGCATTTGCTAAAGGGCTCGCTCTCATAGGTGAGTATCTGAGTTTTTTTTTTTCTCTGTGTCATATATGAGTTTGTTCAAAATGTTTTTGTTGTCTTTGTACGGTGATGGAGTTGGGGACACTTTGAACCTAAGTGCACACCGCCAAAAATCAAAGCCATAGCTACAAATGGAGATATGGGTGTGCGCTCATCATGATGATGATGTGTGATTCGATGATTGGCCACCAATTCTTTTACTTGAATGCAGTTACAAATCTATTCTTCACGGGCGAGTGTGCGCTTACTTTTGCCTACCATGCTATGATGATATAGCTTGATTTTTGGATTTTGGTCGGTTTTATAATTCTTCGGGCTTGCTTTGCTATGACGATTTCTGGGATTTTCTAAGAATCCTTTCATGTATCATTTTAGTAATGAATGAAAATTTCCTTTGACAAAAAAAATAATAAATCATGCACTTTCTTAATCGTGATTTACTAATGTATAATGTAGTTTCTTTAAGGAAGCACAGGTGTAAACACGATTCTTCTTCTGTCCGAAAGGAATTAGAAACATGATTAGTCAAATTCAAGATGTGAACAAAAGAATAGATATGGCCAGAGATTATGTATTTGACAAACCAAACAAACCATTGTAGGATTATCGCAAGATTATTTTAATCTGATTATTTAGTAGGAGAAAGAAACATAGCATGATTAAGACTCGATCAAGATAAATTAAGTAGAGATGTGAGTGATCAAGTGGACGTCTACTGTCGC
This sequence comes from Syzygium grande, assembly GCA_024733475.1. Classification (NCBI taxonomy): domain Eukaryota; kingdom Viridiplantae; phylum Streptophyta; class Magnoliopsida; order Myrtales; family Myrtaceae; genus Syzygium; species Syzygium grande. Next base: position 26,978,507 of record JAMXDD010000007.1, read on the forward strand.
GCCATCAAGCACGCATCCTTATAATTTCCGAAGCCACGTCCCAAAGATCCTCTCCAAGAATTAAATATATAAATAAAAGGGTTTAAATCTCGGTAGTTTCTAGACAAAAATATTTGGAACTTCTACGCAACTTCGTACCCACCGGCCTTGACTACGCTTAACCAGAAATTTGTTTATCAAGACATAGTACCAAGTGTGTCTTAAAAAAACTGTAGTTTAGTTGATTGATTGGGTTAAACAAAGGAGCAAATTAAAAAAAAAAAACAAGAATTTAGAGGAAGAATCGCTCTCCATTATAGGTAAAGCTTGCACAAGGCTGAGTCATGTGACGAGTGCACATGCAAGTTTTGCCTAGGAATTTAATTTTCACGGTCTATTTGGGAAATCTCTAGTTCTTATGCATATATTGGTAATAAAATCACTAATTAATGTGCAAGAAAGAATACCAAAAGTCTTAAACTTATTTTCCGATGGCCAATTCAATCCTAAACATTTTAATTTTGTCAATTTAGTTTTAAGCATTTTTTACGATTTACCAATATAGTTTTTCTAGCCAATTTTTGGCGAAATCACTAACATGGTAGTCTAGTTAGCGCCAGCCGTCCTACATTGTCAACGAGCGATTGATCAGCGCTAACATTGACTATTTTTGCAAGTTTTTCAAATTTTTGAATTTTTGAATTTTTGAATTTTTATTTTTTTTCTTTTATTTAAGCAAGGGCTTCATGGCCCTCGCCAAGGCCACATGCCCCTAGGCCTCCCTTGGGGCCGATGAGGTTGTTGGCCTTTTCCGAGGCTCCGGTGGCCCCGCCGGCTAAAGATGAACATGAAAGATAGGAAAAAAGAGAAAAAAGAAAAAGAATTACATTGGAATTTCGCGAAAATTTTTAAGACTGGATTGGGAAAATTAAAAAATTTAGGATTGAATTCACATTTGCATAATAGATTTAGGACTGATTGGATAATTTCCCTATTATATATATAAGTGAGTAAAGCTTGCATGAGATTGAGCCACGTGGCATGCGCACGTGCGATTTTTACCGAGCAATTTAATTTGCAAGGTCACTCTAGGAAATCTTGTGACATTCCGGATTTTGACTCATTTTTGAAATTTATAAAACGCGTGATTTGTCGGTGTGCTTATAGTAGAATCTCATCCGAGAACTGATCACTCTCGGTTATTATTTTAAACTAGAGATTTCGCTAGAATCGCACTTTCGATCAAATTCTTGTCGTTATTTGGACCCCGAACTTGGCATCAATTTTATTTTCGGATCGAAATAAATTGGGCCAGTGTCGACATTAATGTGGCCATGTCGAGATTACCAGGGAATGATGGGAAAATGGTAGGGGTGAGCACGGTTCTCTGGGTAGAACCGAGAACCAAAAACCGGACCAGCGGGTCGAGTTCGGTTCCGTTCAAGGTGATAGGTTCCGGTTCGGTTTCAAATATTTAGAAACCGCGGTTCGGTTCGGTTCCCTTCAAAAAACCCTAACTTTTGTCGGTTTCTTGTTTCTTCCCTGGCTCCATTCCTTGTTCCCGTTCATTCCGAGACCTCCCCTCCGAGTCTCCCGCTCCTCTCGTCTCTCCGTCTCCACGAGAACCCCCGTCGCCGATGACTCCCCTTCCCCCACCGGCGCCGTTTTACCTCCTCCTCGTCGGCCTCTTGCTGCTGGTCGGAGTTCCTGCATTTAAGCCTGCGGTCTTGGCGTTAGGTTTCTCCGTAGATCGGAAAAGCAGGCGCCTCCGGGATTTTTAGATGGATCGTGGCTCGCAGCGTGTGATGTTCGTGTATTGTTCCTTCGTGAGAAGTTCTTGCTCCTTGCGTTGTATATTTTGGGCAACTCATGTTTGTTTCCTTCCACACCTCTGTAGGTTGTTATAAATTGCAACATTCTTCTAGAATATGGCTGTCTGCTAGGGGTCTCATCGGTTAGGTGGAGGCCCCGATCTTCACTTCTCTTATTCTTCAAGCGTTGGTAGGTTGAACTGCAGATTTTGGTGCTTGTCCATGGTTTTGTGGGTCTGTTTGTTTTGATTTGAGATTGGTTTTGGGAGTTTGGGCTTGCTGTTCTTGGTGATTCTAGCTGGTTTAAGAGATTTGCTTGTTCTTTTTGCCATTTTAAAATTAGAGTGTCCTGCTCTTACGGAATACCATGTCCGTGTTTCACATTTTACTAATTGATAAGCCAAGACCTGAAAAGATCTTATATGTTTTGGTACTCCTACATATAAAAGAAACTTTGCCACATCGAAAACTCCTTTCATACATCTAGTTCTTGGCTGTACATATAGTAATTGAAGTATATCTGTGCAAACATGTGCCTATTGTCAAATCATTTTTTCTGTTTTAACACTTGAAGAAGAATATATGTGCTGATCTTTGAGCTAAAAATTATTGAAAGATATAATCCTTTTGTTCATTTTTTGGTAGTTTTGGCCTTTTATGAAAATAAGTAACAGACCCACATTGTGCAATGACGTCCCTTACATGCACTTGTGCTTGTGCTTGTGTTGTCATGGGGAACCTTTGGAACTCGAACCACCACGGAACCCGTGATGTGGTAGGTTCCGTTTCCACGCTCCAACAGGGTTCCAGTTCCTCATTTTGAGGAACCTTGCGAGTAGGTTCCGTGTTCCAAAGTGGAACCTACCCTTTCCTCGAACCGCTTCACCCCTAGAAAATGGGAGTTTTTGACCAAGTGTGAATTTGGACTAGTAGACCCCTCGTTAAGATTTGGCCTAATTAATTTGGCATTTGTCCCTTTAATTGAATTATATGATGATTGATCTATGATTATTTTTTTTATTATTTCTCTATTCTAGATTTCTTTTTTCAAAAGCAATTTAATTTGTTTAAGGTCATGATAGGAAATTTTAATTCTAAATTTAAGCTTAGGACACCCGGTGAGTTTGACCATAAACCCTAATTAGGCTAATTTACATTTCTAGACGGGTTTAGGGGTTAATTAGGGTAAATTAGGGGTTAAATTATGGAGATAATTAAGGGCTGATTTTGTGGTGTTTTTGGTGACTAAGAATGATTATTTGGTCGAGGTTTAGTGGCCCGTATAGTGCTGTGATGTGGCGAAGCATGGGTGTCGGGATTTGGATAAAATGGTGGACTTGAGAGATGAAATCGATAGACCGAGTGGTGGCTGTTTTTGTGACTATTCAACGGGCTTAGTGCGATAAAATAATGGAGGATTAGTGGCCCGAGAGGCGCGATAAATGGGCTGGACAGTTTGAATTAAATCGGCCCGAGTTCGAAAAGTTCGGGTTCGATATGTGGATTATAGTCTTGCTGGCCGTATTTTGGTTTTGTGGTGGCTGATTAGAATGATATTTAGAGAGTATAATAGAGCATTTTGGTGATGATTATTAGCCTAGAAATTACGGTATAATGGTCGCCCAATGATGGGACTAAATTTGGGCGCGGGCGCGATTAATTTGAGGTCTAAGCGCATGATACCGAATTGATCGACGGTGTAATTGATCGCTAATTGAGCCTCGGTTGTGGTTAATTTGATGGTGTCCTGTTGCACGCCAAGCGAACCGAGAATGGATTAACCCGGGCGAGCCTCGAATGCGTGGTCTGCTTGTTGACCTTTATGTGAATTTGTTGGGTAGTGTGTCAATTTGATGCTATGGCTGATTTGAATTGATTGTCTGATTTGGGCATGTTGATTTATGAATTTGAATATGCGCGTACAAGTTGAGTATGTTACATCGTACCGCTCCCAAGTTGAACGTGATAGCCATGAGTATGCATCACGAGCATTGACACGGCATATGCATTCACAAGTATGCCCGAGTGACATGTGCATTGTGATCACCTAAAATGCCCCGATGCGACACGCGGGGTTCGATAAGAATTGGTGCTTGTGAATGTGTGATCACAATAAACCCCGATTAGTGAACCCGTCCCGAGGCGTGTTACGCGGGACGATGCCCCGGTTTACCGGAAGATGACCAACCTGATGCGCTTTACGCGAGTAATGTGTCATGAGCCCGATCGTTTTACACTAGAGATCGATCTTGAAGTGATAAACCCGATGCGCTTTACGCTGGTCGGACCTAATGCTTAACGCGGGTTGGAGGAGGAATTGGCAAATGGCGAGAGTGCTAGTATGCAAATTGCGATAATGCATTGATGAGGCATGAGCATGAGTGCGAGCATTAGCATATGCATAACATGCGTTGTGACATAGAAATGCGGCGTGTATGTGCTTGTGATTAAATGCTGTCATGCGTGACTATCATTGTTGATTTAATGCCTAACCTACAGTAAGAAGATTAGATTTAGGCCCGAGGGCCCTGAGCCGCTTTGTGTGTTTTATGTGTTGTTAGCGCTTGTCGAGGTGCACGTTAGCCTAGTTTAGGTTTAGGAAATTACTCGCTGAGATTTATTCTTACGGTTGTTGAAAACCGATTTTTCACCCCCCACCTTGAGGATGGCAAAAGCGTCTTGATGCGTTTTTGGGAGGAGCCCCGGCTAATTGTAGAGCCTGAACCTGAGCCACTTACCCCTTTTTGTCAGTAGTGGCCTTGACCCGCTTTTGGATTTTTGAAGTTTGGGCTGTATATGAATATTGTATATGATTTCCAAAGTACTAGTACAAGTGTTGATTTCTGTGGTTACCCTTGGTTATGTGTTCATATATGTACGGGTGGTTTTAATTACTTCCGCATGTGCTTTAAATCTCTGTGTTGGGTGTTGGGTCGGCGACGTCACGGGATGTCGCGGTCGAATCGACCTCTGCGGAGGGATGTGCCGCGCGAGGAGTGCGGGCGTGACAAATCTTTAGTCCTAGCAAATCTTTAGTTCTTATGTATACGGTAATAAATAAAAATAATTATATATGACGATCTATAGATTCTATTTAGATGAATGATCAAAGATCTATGACAGGTAATATTCTATTTTCTTCTCAAATACTCTTTTTCTGAATTTAAGTTGTTTTACATGATAATTCTTATCACTAAAAAGAGAACAAAATCCTGCAGGAAGGTTTTATTAGAAGTTCATTCTTATCACTATCAAAAAGGCTCATTGTATAATACCACAATTAAGTGTAACATGAAATAAATGATATCTTTATATAAATTCTGCGTCGAGGTTTTATTACACGATGATTCCTAGCACAATCACTAAGGCTCATTGAATAATACTATAGTGAATATTTAAAACTAAATGAACAAATTTACATCCCTTATGGCTGTTGACTTAGGACTAAGATAAAGTTCTCAAGTGACAATTTTTTGTAATTACAAAAATTTCATAAAACAAAAAATAAAAATTCCCTTATTGAGCACATATCAAAGTGTATGTTTTAAAATAATTTATTATAGCTATTGAATTAAGGCATACGATAGATTTTCAAGTGACAATTTTAATCATTACAAAAAATCTATAAAAGAAAAGACAAATGTTTTGAGCGTGCCTATATAAAAAATATAAGTTTAAACATATTTTTTTAGCTGTTGATTTACAGACTATGATAAGTTCCAAACCGAAATATTTAATCACTACAAAATGTTTATAAAACGAAAAATAATTTTTAGAAATTTGTGTTCTCTGATTGCTCGTATTTCAAAAATTAAGTAAATGTACTTATTTATGTAGTAGATAGTAGTATGTGTAGTAAATACTTTGTGATGATAGAATTTATAATTTGAAATTTAAATTTTCTACAAGTTCAATGTTGCATTGGTAGTAGAAAGGTTTCATATTTATGCTCCGTTTGTTTCACGGAAAATAAATGATTTGAAAAATATTTTCTTAAAAATGATTGTTAGTATTGTGTACAAAAATGAATGAACGAACAATATTTTCATCTTCTACAAAATTTTAGACATAAATTATTGTCGATAACAAAAATATTTTTCATTAGCTAATTATTCTAAGCTATACAAGCAATTATTTTTAGGAAATTATTTTTCAAATCACTCATTTTTCGCGAAACAAATGGATCCTTAATGTTGAGAAAACATGGTTGAAAATTTACAGGAGCATTGTTAGGTCAACTATCAGTGTAAAAAATTACTTACACCTTTACTTTTAGATGAGCGATTTATGTGTTTGGAGTCAGTTTTATGAATAAGTTGCTCCACATATCAAACATCCGATGGTGAATGTCAAATATATTAAAAACTGGTGATGGACCTAACAAATGTCCATATTTATATTACTTCACAAGGGTATAGTTGTAAAATTATCTTGGAACTTAATCACATATATAGCATCAACCATGTGATCTAGATACTTAACAAAATATCCAACATAAGATTTTATTCATAGGTTTAAATTGCACATATACATTAAGGCAGGTAAATACAACTAAATCCTAATTATTTTATCAATTTGCCACTGATGAGAGCAAATATATTAGTATAAATTATAATCTCCAAAAGTCTTGAATTTCATATTGACTAATTGAATTTCTGAACCATGAAAATTTCAATTGATATTTCAAAAGACTATAAAATGCACTCTTCAATCCGTGCAGTACACGAGCAACTCTCTAGTCTATACATACATACATACATACATACATACATACATACATAGAACAATTTGTGTCTCATGGTCATTATAGCAAATCTTCAATTCTAAAAATTTTTAATTCCGCATTTCTAATTCCTATTGCATTTATTTCTAATCGATATATTCTCATATGTTCCTACGCACAATTCCCCGGTAATAAAAATATTCAAAAATAATTTTCAATATATAAATAGATTCTATTTGAAATACCCATGTATTATATTTTTGCAAATAATTGTTCATGACGAGCTCTTATAAGATTTTAACAATGTGGGGAAACCTATCTCATAGTTGGCTCACACTTAACAAATAACGTATTAAAATCTCATATTGTGCTCATATTTGACAAATAAACAATATCTAACAAATAATGTAGGAAAGTCGTCGGTAATACTTTTAATGACAAAAAGAAAAACCTCAAGTGGTTGCCGACGAATGGATCTTGTTTAAATGATGATCTGAATATCCCTAAAACGTGATCAATCATTGCAATATGTTAATCAATTGCTAACAAATCGTTTGGGAAAAGTACAAAAAAAAACCTAAACCTATTACATCAATGTGAATTCAGTTCTAAACTTTTTAATTGAACAAATTTGAGATGGATCATCATGACGAATTGATGATTGAAGCAATTGGATTCCACTATATAATGGGCATCCATCTTTTTTTTATTATCTAGTACTATGCCAAACATATGATATCCTTGTCAAGTGCTTATTTGGTAATTATACCTTTCTATTTTGGATCTCTGATTTGACACATCTTCCTCCCTTTCTTGACATGTTCAAAGGAATACTTTGCTCCCCACATAATATTCCACGATCATTCCCATTTCCGTTCTCAACTATTGCTTCTTCTTCCTCGCTGTTCCTGGAAATAATTGCTTGATAAATCCATTAGATAATTAGGTATTATTGGGTGCATTGATCCGGAGTCTCTTATTATCCAATCATCTTTCATAAAACGAAGTCAATGAATTTGAGCAGTACTGAATCTATTTTTTTTTTTCCATCGCTTATTTATGTTTCATCTTGAACCATCAAGTATAAATTAAATCCAATTGCTATGAGTGATGCATAGTTAGATATAATTTTGGAATTGAAAGGAGTTGACTCAATATATAATAAGCAAGATCAATTATCCATTTCTTTTTAAAAAAGGATTGAAGAACCTGGTAGGTTCTTTGGTTACTATTCATGTTTTGGATGATATCATATGAAGCTTACTATAACGCTCTTATCATAATAAAGTCCAGATCAGACAAGTGCGTGGTAAAGAGCGATCATTTTTTTAGGGATTTTTTTTTATCCAAAGTAAATATTTCATTTATATTTCAAGATGATACATGAGAGGTTTAAAATTAAGCAAATCTCAAACAGTACAATAAAGCACAAACTATTGTGACACACTCTCATCCTACAAGAACAGATTTGTACAGAACAAATGGTAGCCACTGAATCTCGCATCATTAAAAGTGATGTGCACACACACTGTAATATCATTCTCTAATAGCTACGGCTTGCCCAGTGCAACGTCCTCAACACCATCACCGTACGGAGACACTATAAATAGGTTGAACAGGCTCCCAAATCTAGAATTTGATCGAGAGAGGTTTTTTTTTTTGTTCAGTGATCGAGAGAAGTTGAAAGAGCATAGAAACGTCTTTAAGGAACTCCCATATCTAAATTTAGATTAGGAGAGAAGAGCTCTCAAATCTAGATCTAGATCGGGAGATGAGCGCTTGCAAAACTCGGAGAAGTCATGTATCCGCTTCCAGTGCATTATGAACTCACTGTATTCCTCCTCAATTCTATTTGACTTCTTGGTTTGGAGGATTTGAAGGAGCGGGTTGATCCCTAAGGATGGAAACAAAAAATAAGCCCGACAAGTAGAGAAGAATATCATAGCTAACAAAGAAAAAAACAAAAATAATATAGATGAAAATAATAAAATACTCCTGGATCAAATTGTGAGAGAAAATCACAATTCGAGTTGAAAAAATGGAGCCTTCCTCAACTGACTTAGTCGAGCTTAGAGAAAAAGTGAAAAGGAAACTAGCAAGAGGTGGAAGAGTTTTCTTTTTTTTAGGGATTTGAACAATCACGTAATTAAAAAAAAATTATAGCGGATAGTCGTTAACTGAATGTGAATTAAGTCGCTACTTGATGAAGAGAAAGTAGTGAATAATTCTAACTTTTGATGTAAGAGTAATGTTGGAAAATAAAAAGTGAGATAAAATGATGTTTTGGCTTAAATAGATAATTATATGTAAATAATTGAGCCGCCCATCCCATACGATTATGGTTCTACACGCATTCACCCCAGTTGATCAAAACGTGCAAATTGCTTAAATTGACTAATATGAAGTTATCCATTGCACTTGCTTTGTTATTAAGGATCATCCACACACAAAAATAATTGCGATTTTAATCACATGTTATTAAGCCGCATGTCTATGTAATACGACGGCTTTGTAAGTTGAATTTCGCACAAATTGTTATTGCAATTTAATCACATGTTTTAAAGCTATGTTATGTAATATGACGGCTAGACGCTTAATTTTTAAGTTGATTTTCACGTATGATAATGTCAATTTAATCACATGGTTTTAAGTTAAATGCCTACGTAATACGATGGCTAGATACTTAATTTTTAAGTTGATTTTCACGTGTGATAATGTCAATTTAATCACATGGTTTTAAGTTAAATGCCTACGCAATACGACGTGCTCGACACTTAATTGAAAGTTGTCTCCAAAATTTTGATGTCCATCAGATTCGAAAATCTGTCAAGCCAACAAAAAGGTAAAATAAATTACCAAGAGAAAACTCACGAAAAAGAACAATAAATAACCAAGAAAAAACTCAAATTTGAAAGAGGACAACATAATTTTACTCTAAGCCGACTCAACTTGATGTGTTTTAGTTTTTTTTTTCCACATAAGGGGGTGCTAGAGAGTTTGGTAAACCTATCATCTGTTACCGCTATTGTCATAAAAGATGCTGTTGAATTAACTTGCTTAAATCATGGGTTCACAAGCTCCTTGATCAAGCTTTTGAATTTGGATATGCAGAATTGTAAAGAGTTAATATACTCGTGGCAAGACAGAGATGTCATTTGAAATCTCGCTTGCCTGAAGAGCTTAGTCGTCGATAAATGTTCGGAATTCATATATTTTGTGGCTGGAGAAGGAGATATAGAGCTGCCCGGCAATCTCGAGACTATCGAATTGATATCTTGCGTCAATTTAGAGAAGCTCCCAAATAAGATGCACACCCTCTCCTCTCTTAAAAGCTTGAGGGTCGAATACTGTCCCAAACTAGTGCCCTTCCCCGAAATAGGTATACCGACATCTATGATATCATTAACCATTAAAGACTGCAAGATGATGCAACCTTTACCAAGAGGATGAAGTGCTCATCCGAATGAACCGAGCAGCAACAATAGCAATAACCTCGGTGACATGATGTCCTGTCTGCAAGAATTAACAATCGACGGATGCAATTCTCTGCCAATCTCTCCATTCAGTGATGGTAGATATTTACCCGCAACCCTCAAGTGACTGGCGGAGATAAATGTAGACCATCTTCAGTCGCTTCGAGAGATTGAGATTTTTCTTTGCAAGAATTTGAGAAGCTTACCCCAGGGACTACGCACACTGTCCCATCTCACTTCCTTGGCATTGTACAAATGTCCTGTTCTGAAGTTGGAGTGCTTCCCTCCTCTTCCTCCTGGCATCTCGAGCATTTCGCTCGACGAGTGTCCGAAAATAAAATCGTTACCCAATCAGCTGCATCGACTTACGTGTCTCCGAGATCTGAGAATTTCAAGGCGTGGGAGTATCACAGGCTTCCCCGACGGAGGACTGCCGCCCCAGCTACAGAGGCTTGAGCTAGCGAGTTGCGAGAATTTGAAGCAGCCGATGGGGGAATGGCTTACCCCCCCTCACCTCCCCCTCCAAGATCTGATGATACGTGACACCGTGGGAGGAGCGGGAGAGGAGGAGGGTCTTCTGCTTCCGCTCCCTCCCTCTCTGCTCCATCTCGATGTCTCTTGGATGGGGAACGTGGAAAGACTGTGCGGCAGTCTCCCTTCCAATCTCCAGACCTTGCAGTTTGACGAATGCCCGAAGCTGAGGGAGCTGCCCCAGGATGGCCTCCCTCCCTACAACAACTCCTGATTTTGGGCCCGCCCCGCGGTCGCTCCTCTTCTCGGATTTTGGGCATCGCTTCCTCCTCCCCCCTCTCTCCTCTCCATCGCAACGCTGCTGCTCCTTCGCGCCTGATTTCGTCGATCCCGCAGATAATGTCATGGATCCGCGATTTCGGGCTTCCGTCGTCGGCGAAGCCTGTCGGTACGACCCGGCGGCCTATGGGGAAGGTCCTAATGTGAGATTGCTCCACATTGTGGAGTTTGAAGAAGAAGGGACGTGCGGGCCGCGGGCTTTCTTGTTAAGATCGTGTCCATCGTGGGGAGACTTTTCCGTGACTAGCTGGGTTGTCGAATTTATCAAGAGGACAGGGTACGTGTACGTTCTCTTTCCCTGTTCAATAAGGGTCTGTCTTTTTCCTTGGTGTACAATCCACTAGGTGAATCTAAAGTCTAAGACATTGTTTATATGATGAATAAATAGCAAAAGGCGAGTTTGAAAATGTTTGAAAGTTGCATCACATCGAAAAAAGTGTGGCTCAGAACTTCGCATGGATAGAAAAAGTTCATGTAATGTTCATGGGATTTAGGTGCTTTACATTCTCTCTAGTGTTCTAGTCTGGAAACTCCATTTGAACACATTTACTAAGTTGTGGAAGATGCCTGACTAATTTCCCTTGTATCGCTAATTCTGATATGCGAAAATTACCCTTGCAGCATTCACTAGAAGTGGAAGGAACTCGGGGTATTAACTTTCCGTCTGCATTTACCGATACAGAGTACTTATTCCCACACACACGCAATCGTCTCATTTCCGAGCATACTGTGACGCACATCGTAATCTATGGGGGAAACAGAGTTATTGCACCTCAACCTTTCCATTCCAGACCATCCAAGATAAAGGAACAATTTAGTCGGTTTGAGTACAGACACAAGTGAAGGCATTTCACGTCCTGGATAGCACTCAACGAAATCTTTGCCCATTGTTCATTTTAATGACTATTCTTATTCTGCTTCATGGAATCAAAGCTGCATAGCCCTGGAGTCGCTGGTTGGAAAAGTTTAAAGGGTGAGTAGATTTGTTTCTGCTTTTACTTTTGACTGGCTGTTTAAGAGGCGGGTAATGATCATGGGATATAATTAGAATCCAAAAGGAATCTCTTATGAAAGATTAGCAAATTTTTCGCATTCTACTTGTTTTGTTAAATTTCCAACAAATTGTCCGCATTCTTGTTCATTTCTAGCATTGTATTAGAGCAAATGTCAATGGTTCAAAATTTCTTGTCTGTTATGTTGCTCATTATCACTTCTCCAGTTATCCCATTAATGTGATTACATCCATATTCTGTCGTGCATGTGTAAGGGATTGGTTCTACGCAAGGGGAGTGTTGAGTTATACGTTATATATACGTTGTTTGGTGCGTTTCCTAACAGCTTAGGCTTTTAAGAAATGCATATGTCTAACATGCATCAATCAAATTAAACAGCATGACCAATCAACCAACCCTATCTTCTTATTTGGTTCTTTCTTCTAGTCATTTTGGATGGTCCGGAGAACTTTCAGACAATCTCATAAAATCGTCAAATTACAACAAGATTTAAAGCTTGGACGGTTAAAAGCCGCTCATATGCCATCGTACTTCAGCTTATTAAATTTGTTATTTATAGTTTGGTTAACTATTAGTGTCAACTCTTTTTGTTGCTAAAGAAAGTAATTGAAATGGTTGAGCAAAAGTGTAGAGCTTTCCTTCAGAAGGGAGATCCTGATGCCAAAGAGGGACCAAAGTTAGCTGGGACACTGTCTGTCTTCCTAAGCAGTTTGGAAGCTTGGAAGACTGGATTTGGGAAATCTTGCTTGTATTTTGAAGTGTCTGGGAGTATTTTGTCGAGCTGTGGGTCCTCTACGTTTTGCCTGGCTGTATGGGTAGCATCTTGACTGTAAACCAAATGCTAATTATTATGCTTGGAAGAAGTTATTAAGGGTCGGGAAAATTTTGGAACGCCATATTAGATATATAGTGGGTATTGGAGATAATATTTCTCTTTGGTATGATTTGTGGCACCATGCTAGGATCTTGCTGGATCATTTCTCGAGGAGAATTACTTATGACTCTTCTCTTCCTCTGCAGGCCTACTATGTATCTGCTGTAATTTGTAACTCTCATTGGAAGTGGCCTGTTGCTAGGCCTGAAGAGCTGGTTCCCATCCAAGCTGCAGTTTGTGGGGTGATTTTTCCTAGTTCCTCGACTGCAGACAAAGTTGTATGCACAGCTTCTTCAAATGGTTGCCTTAACTCTTTTATTGCTTGGGAAATTGTGAGAAGCAAGAGTGCTAATGTTGACTGGCACAAACTTGTGTGGTTCTCCCCTAATGAGCCAAGATCTAGCTTTATTTCTTGTTTAGTCATGCGTGATAAACTCCCCATTTTTGAGAGGATTAACCGTTTGTATGTTGGGAGTACTAGATCTCTCTGCTTGTTCTGTAATCTAAGCATTGAATCGCTCTCATCTTTTTATTGACTGTAGTTTCTCTAATGAAGTACAGAGGAAGGTCTTTGTTCTGTCAAACTAATCATTGAATCTCGCTGTCATCTAATTCTCGATGTTTAATGTAATCAAAATTATCAAGTTCTCTGTTAAGCATAGTTTTGAGTGTTGCCTTGGTCTCACAATAAGATTGGCACTGATAAGCATCGTAGTTTGTGTCTTGCTTGGAATCTAAGTTTGTGAAAACTGCCCAGCTAGATTAAGGTTGTTCTTTGGCATTCAAGGTAATTTCACTCGGTTACGTCCCTGGGAAATTCAACCTCTAAATTCGGACTTTTTCTTAAAGTTATTCGCCATAATATCATCATCATTGCAATAAAGAAATTATCTGGAATGGTCGGTGGTGCTTGTGCTTCGGGCTTACTTTTAAATCCCAAGAAAATCCGACTTATGAAGCCTTTGCTTCTTCGCCTCTTTGTTCGGGACCATTGAAGGAAAGTTCTTGAACATTTTGAACGATGCGATATGTACATGTTTTTGAATTTTAAAGCCTGGAGGTGCTGTGCCTGTCAATGAATTGATAAGATTGGTATTTCCTATGCATGCTTCATGAAAAAGTTCTCACTTTACCTTGAGCTGTCTTTCACTTTCGATAATCATAATATCCCTGCAATGGATGGCCGATGTCTCTAGTCTCAAAATAGGATTGAGCATAGTGATTTAACTGCTTAAGCTTCAAGTAATTGATTGTCTTATGCATCATTGTTATTCCTTCCAAAATATGTTTTTCCTTCCAGCTTTGACGAAGACACGGGACGGATGTTCAGAATTCAGAGCTAGGTTTCTTTTTGCATTTGCATTTTGCAGGTTATTGTTTTCAAGCAATCTGCCAGTAAATTAGCATTTCTAAGTGAAAAGCTGAAGGGTTATTAAAGAAGGTGAGAAGATGTCAATCTCAAAGCATGAATGGAAAGCTGAGAAGATTTCAACATGATGCAGTGAAGATTTAGTTCAAATACTCACTTCTCTACCTCGCAGGAAGCAACTTTCAGCTATGCACACCATTGTCCAATATGAGAAAAAGTTGACAGCAACTCTCACAGGAGACCCAACAAAAAGCTCTAGCAGCTACTTCAACAGAACGAAGACGCCACCGACGACAGAAACACGTTTATCATCCAAATGGGGAAAAAAAAATCCTCATTCACTGCACAAATACATAAGGACAGCAAGCTCCTAGGACATCTTAAGCACGCTTCGAGCACAAGAATGTGATGATCCAACATGAGATCGATACGAGTCCAAAGCGTCGGTTTCTTACGTGGATATACGTGCTGAGGAGGTCCAAGGAACGCAAAGTAACACCAAACAACAACCAACTTTACTTGACTCCAATCATTTTTTCACGTATTTCAAGCTTTTTTGTTTTGGTCGAAATGTGTTTCGAGCTTCGAAGCACCCCAATTTGATGGAAGATGTCACACTCCGAACCCCTGCGAGCTCTCGACATCCCCTGCTCCGGTCAAAATATTGCAACGTCCCAGGAACGTCACCGACCCAACCCAAATATCAGAGCCACATGCGAAAGCGAAATATATAAAACAAAATCCCGGACAAAAAGATGACGACAACGGGGTAGAACAACAGACCAGACAAACAACAATAACAGTACCACAAAAACTAACATTATATTACAAACATAAATACAGATGAACATTGTCCGCCACTATTTTAACAAAGTTCAGGGGTTTGATTATCTTAACTTCACTATCGGATAACCCAAGTTAAACAACCCCTAAAATACCCTAGAGAAAACTTAAGGATCGCCTTGCTTTTCATTCCGCTCCTGTTTCTCGACTTGAACCTCCGGAAACTCACCTGCAGCTCCATTGGGCACCAAAGGCAGCTCCCCGGACTTCCAAAAAGAGGAGACGGACCTCCGAGGTCTAAGGTTGGGGGTCTAAAATTGTGGATTATACAACTATGAGATAAATCTCAATCAGTATACAACCCCAAACCCCACGTAGGCATTTACGTATCGCCAGACATAACACGCATCTCACACAACGATCAATCAATCTAACAATCACACACGAACCTACCTGGAACCCATCATGCATGTTCCTGCACGTTAGACCATAATATAGCCAGCACATCATAGCAATACATCACAGACGCGCGCGTGCCTCAATTATAAGACAAAAACCACTTGGGCCTCCCAGTTCCACAATTAAGTATCACATTACGAACAACCACACTGAACCCAGCAAACATTTCCACCACTACACGCTGCGTAAAGCGAACAACAAACTTACGATCATCAATGACCAGGCGGGCATTTATATTCAAACACACCTCATGGGAAATTCGCCCGTAAAGAAAACAATCGAGCAACCCGTCGGGCGAATATCACCTCAATACGATCCCCTTTTCCATCAAATTTATTCGCATTTCAATCGACTATATAACACATTACCATCACACAATCAAACACGACACATGCTTGACACGCGGTCACACACAATTTCTCGCTCATAAAAATAGACATCCATAGCATTAGGATAAATCTGGACAGTTTACACAGTGACCGAAATTCTATCAAAATAAATAGTAAACGAACTCCAAAAATTCTAAAATTTGGATATATCATAAAACACATTTTGATCAACATTTCTTATGAAGAACACGAAATCCGGTTCAATCTACAACCATGCCTTTTTGTCCCTCGAAATCAGACCAAAATCAGTTCACTCTAACAGACTATTTTGTCCTGAAAATACGTTTCTTTCAACACACAAATCACCTTGAAAAGATTTGAAATTTTTACATGTTATAGCCATAAATGTCCCCAACAATTTTTGTGAAGGAAGTATTTTGAAAATAGGTCTGAAAAAATTTATAAAAATTCAAACAGATCAGAAGGTCTGGTGAATAGTAAATCGGGCAGTTTTGTTTTGGTCCAAAGATGGACTTTTGAATGGCCTCAAATAATTTCCAAAAATTCCCAAATTAAAGTATGTTATACTTCAAGATGTTGGAAGCAACTTTTATGAAGAAAACTTCCTCAAATTCGGCCCCCAAAATTCTCCACAAAAATAACAAACTGAACGGGTACAATAGTCACAAATCCGAAAATCACACCAAATCACACGAATTCAAACCGTAATCGTTCCGTATCATCACGGCCTTATCCGAACCTCCCAAACCTCATATTTTCAGTCTCCAAATTAGTCCACAATAATCAATTTCCAACCCCTATCTGAAACCGAAAACAGCCACTTAATTCACCCTAAACCGAGTCCTAAACGTTCCTAGCAATACCCGAGATCCTAGGCGACATTTGGGGAGGTCACTTAAAACAAGACGAACAGGTTGGATAAGGGGCTGGAGCAGCCAGCCATTAGTAGTCCACGACCAAGCAAAGGGGAAGACGGAGAGAGAGAGAGAGAGAGAGAGAGAGAGAGAGAGTGAACACGGGAGAGTGAGGGGGAGGGAGTGACCGGCTTGGGGAACAAGAATGGGAGGAGAGAGAGATTTGACTAAGTTGGACCAACTTTTCCTAAATGCCTAAAATGCCCTCAAATACTTGACTCACTTTAATCCTCATCCAATAATTGAGGGGCATTCTTGTAATTTACTAGGCTAAATTATTGGGCTGAAATATTGCCTTAAATTAATCCCCAAAATAGCCCAAAATTCGAAACCCCAAAATTAGCCTAGGGGCAAAATAGTCATTCTTCCGATCTCGGGTCGAAATTCTATTTTTTGATTATACCAAGCCCAAATGGGTGTGGCCAACATAATATGGCATCGAAATCGTGAAAATAGCTTCTTAAGCCCTCGAAAATCTACTGCAAAGTCCTGGAGAATAAAATAATATTATTTTTCACTTCCGAGCCAAAATTTCAATTTTTGACCGTAAAAACTTTAAATATGCGTGACCACCCCAAAATGACATCGGCCGAGAAAAAATAATCTCATATCAAAATCGATAGGGGCAAAATCGTAATGGACCTCTCCATTTTTTTACGAAATGGGTGAAAGCCAAAAATGTCATCGGCCGCTCAAAATTGTCACTTTCAAAATTCTCGATTCTCGGGGCCTAAATTCCAAGAAATGACTAAAAATCGAACAATCGCGACTTTAGCTTATCTCTAGCTAACGCTGCTCATTGGCTACCGACACCAAGTCAAATCACGTTTAAGTTTACTATACCCAACATATAATTGCGAGGGTTTGGACACGATCAATCAATTAGATCGGTCTCTGTTGGCCCAAAATATTCCCTCGTCAATTCATATGATCGAAAATCAAACCCAGATCAAGTTCTTTGGTCGTACGAACTCAATCCCGTAATAGCCCTACCCCTAAGGTTAACGTCCCCAGAATGCGTTGTCCGAGTGAGATCTTACTATAATGCATTGATCAAATTTTTTTTTTTTTTTGGTAAGGATAATGCATTGATCAATTTCATTTCTTAAATTCCGGAAAAAGGATCGAAAATTCATAATGTTACAGAAGACGAATGCAACATCAATGCAGCATTTCTCTATATGTTCACATGACTAAAACATTATCGAAATGAGATCAAAATCCTCATATTCCAAATATGAACAAAAGCAACCAGCAAACACACGCATGAACAGCGAACAACAAACTCACATATTCAAGCACACATAAACAGCGAGCAAATACAGTATGCCTATACGCCCAAATTTATTCGCATTTCAATCAACTATATACGGGAAACGCAGTAAGAAACAACCGACACAACTTCAATTTGGACATCAAAACGTTTGTAAAGAGAACAGGAACTAACTATGACCGAATCAGACCCCCTTTTTTTTGTTTTTACTTGTTATTCATTTTTATTATAAATTTTCATATCTATCTTTTTATTTCTTCACACAAATACGTGTTCAATCTGCCGGCCAAAATTCATGTGTCAACATGATGTGATCCGTTTTTTCATTTTCTCATGCGATGCTTATTGATATTGATAGGTATGCACTCTTGAAGGTTTGTTAAACTTACCACGGTAACTTCGCATTTTCGAAAGTTACTCTACATTTTGTTAAATTTGCACAATGACATATACATTAGTAAATCGCGATTAAGAAAGTCCATAATGTACAAGTTACTATCTGCCCCTGACTGGCTAATGCTCAATGCAATTGTGATGATGGAAAGATGATATTAATGGATATCCCATCAATCAAATGAAACGCATCCAATATTTGGCTCGACGGGTATATCTAACAACAACGGCTATCAAAATCCTCTTTTACTCAACAGACATTTTGGACAAGAGATCGTTTAAGGCTCACCTCATTAGAGGAAAAAGAGGCCAATTTTTATTGAAAATCGCACTGTTATATATAGCACACCGCCAAGTTAGCAATTTCCAGGCGAAAATCAATCGGAATAACTACATTGAAATTTCGAGTAAAGGTTTAAGACTTAATTAACAAAATCAAACAGTTCAGGGCTGAATTGACACTCGAATCCAAAATACCGTATGCATCAACCTGTCATCTGTGGCACAGATTGATTGCCCGACCGAAGCTGAAGCTGAACCCGTGGATTTCAAATCGAGCATAAAAATATGAAATCTCAAATAATTGAAATCTCCAAATGATACCAAAATCCAGTACTCCGTTGAAGTCACGCATCGTACGCACGTTGTCCAATGGTCGGAGACGCAACCAATCGCGTTAAGGCACTGCCGTGTACGGCATCGTTGGGGCATTTTGGCAGAGGAAACTTCAAGGGCTTTGCCTTGACAACGTCGAAATGTAAAATCTAGGAAGCTCTGTTTTTGGACTCTCCTGTTCAACTCCTACTATAATGTCAAAGTCCAGACCAAACCTCAAAACTAATGACTCCAAAGGGTAACTTTTGTAAATGAACACAGTCCTGGCAATCATCCCCTGCTCCAAACGTGGATGATACCGTCTTTGATTTGATCATAAAACTAAACTTAGTCCGGACAAAAACTGACTCAGAATACCACCGGACCACAACATAAACATCAAGGACAACCAGCCTCATCCGCTAAAGATCAGTTGCGTGAATCTTTCATCCCACGTGACAGCAAGACAAACAAAATAAGGTGAAATAAACTAAGTATAGCACATTATCTTCATGTTGCATATACATAAAGAAGAGACTGACACAATCATGGTTGGCTATAAAAGAAACTGAAACATTCTCAGTGAGGAGACATGGATGCTTCAACCAAATTCAAGAGCGGCAGTATCATCTTCTTCCTCCTAACAGGAAGCTTCTTTGCCCTGGTTTTCTCAGAGGTCCACGTCAGCGTCAAGAACCGGCTGGGGAGCGGCAAGAACATGACCCTTCATTGCCAATCCAAAGACAATGATCTGGGCCAGCAGACTGTTGCAGATGGAGATGAATTCGGGTGGGATTTTGATGTGAACGTGTGGGGTACAACTCTGTTTTACTGTGACATGGGATGGGCAAATTTGCAGGAATACCATTTCGATGCATATTCTTTTGCTAGAGACTCGGTTCGCTGCGATACGCAGTGCTTGTGGCTTGTCTCTGAGGAGGGCATGTATGGTTTGAATGGGCAAACTGGGTTCTGGGAATACATTTACCAGTGGCCAAGTTGACTAGAATTGGCAAAAAAGAAATTGCAAATGAGATGTGGATCAGAAGCTTCTTCATGCAAAGTGTCAAGGTGGCCAAAAATGTCTTGATCTGCAAGTGAGAGGAGTGATTCCCAGATTGAATTTGATCCTTCTATTTTATCCAAATAAATTGATTTTATCTTGAACTCAGTTTGGATATTTCATTTCACACATGAATGTCCGAATGCTCTCCCAACATCATATGTAATGCTTTATCTTCCCTTGAAAGAACATCGCCATAAGAATCACCAAAACTTTGTATTCAGAATATGACAAGTTCGGCAAAACCATCATGTTATTTTTCAATCCATCCGCCGAGCTATTACACTGTGATCTCACAGAAAGGTGAGCTGTCCACATTCACAGACCACAGCAAAAGACTTCAGTTAAATATACTTCATTCTGTTTGAAACAAGGTACGGAAATCATTGCCATATCTCATTTGCATTGAGCTGAAAAAGGAGCAAATCCACTAAATAAACTGATGCATTCGTGTTTGAATCAAGAGTTCTCTTGACAAAGAAAAGACGATCGGAATGAACAAAGCTAGTAATCATAATTCAAAATTGAAGACCATGTTCACGGGCTGCTTCGGCGAGAGCTTCCACACGTCCATGGTAGGGATATCCACCCCGGTCGAAGGCTACCTTCATGATTCCTTTCTCCAAGCAAGACTTCGCAATGATTTCACCCACTCTCTTTGCCACTTCCTGATGCCAACAAGTTACAAGGATGAGAGTTTCTTCAGCAAAGCACACAAAGAAAAGCAGTTCAAAATGTTTTCATAGAGGATCTACATTCTGAAAAGAAATATATCCCAAGCCGTGGCAGAATTTCTTAAGTTTGATTACATTTAGTGTCTCAAAAATGCACATGGATTGCAGAAAGAAATCTACAGGAGACGAGGCACTTCTTTATGAGTCCCAAATTTTTTTTCTCTTTCATTTCTTTTTCAAACTCTATTATTTTCTATACACGGACGATGACAGTACATGCAGCGAATTAAGGTTCATTTGGATACTCACAATGGTAGGACCAGAACTGTAGTCAAATTCCTCAGAGACGGGCTTCTGCATCGTTGATACTGCAGCAAGTGTGTGCATCTTAGTGTCATCAATCACCTGGACGTAGAGGTGCTTGTTGGAACGAAATACACATAATCTCGGCCTCTCTGGAGTCCCCTGAACCTGCAACACCCGAAAAACTTCAATTTCACGCTAAACAAAGTTACCGCTTCGATTTCACGAATCGCCAGCACAACTCCGGCACTTTAACCCTAATGCCGTAGCATGGTCTCCAACAAGTAAAAACTCAGAATCACTTAAAATTTGTCATGTGAATCCAACACCCAATGATGTAGGAACACATGATATGGTGCCACCACAATACATCTAGTAGAAAGAAACTAAACTACTAATCAATAACCCCCCAAGGTGTAGACTGTGTGATCAAGTGCTCAGTTTGAATGTGGCAGCTATCACGATCAAATCACGGCGTCTTTCACTCAAAGCCACCCAGAGGTCACACCCGCCCCCAGTGGCTAGGAACGTTAGCCTATGTATGTTGACAACACGGATTTATGCAGAGCAGAAGATCCAGATAACCATGTTAATTGTTAACCTTAAAAAAAAGAACTTAGTGAGAAATATCAGCGGAGGATGAACTAGGTGCATTTTTCTCTTCTCCTCCGTTTCTTTTTCCCAGTTCAGCAACCCTATATGCCATTCACAGAATTGACAAACAAAACACCAAGTACAATTCGACAGCGCAATCTCAGAGCTATCGCATCCAGATTCTAGACCACAATAACACACTCTCAACGCTCTCATCCTCAAAACCACTCCCCACCCCAAACGAAACCGCACGAACCCAACAAATGCCCGCACCGTACCAATCGATTTCGAACAGAGACTCGCCATGGAACCACATCGAGCCCGCCCTCAAAAGCAAAATGAACCCAACCCAACCAATGCCCTCACTAGCGCACTCGACCATCTTGAACTGGGACATGGGCATCATGAAAAAACCAGCGCGCAAAAAAGGGTGCGAGACCCAGAAGACACCTTCTTCCTAATGCGAGAATGGCGGGCGAGCCGGTCTTCTCTCCTGGTCTTGGCTTGTGCTTCCACGGCGAAGAGACATTGGCGCCGCGGCCGCTGCATCATCGGGACTGTCCCGACGAATTTCGGGCAGATTGAGACCGAGAGAGCATTCTGGGAGGAACCCAGAAAGCGATTCTGGCTGAGGAACGAGACCGAAGTGGAAGCAGCCATGGCTTATCGCCGTGCAAAGTGCAGGATAGAGAGCGATGGCGACGAAGAAGAAGCGCTTTTTCGCTCTTCGTTCCCACGACTGACGCCTTATCCGTTTCGACGCATTACTTTTGGATTTCCATCCATTTCGGAAAATTTCGTTATGGTCCTCGTAAATTTCGTGGGTTCAATTTTGGTCCTTGTGCCAATTTTTCGGGTACAAATTTGATTTCATGCCATCTAACATTTGTCACCTATTTCCATTCAAATCTTAGTAATGAAATGAATTTCCAAATGAATTTTTGAGCTAATGCTAAATTTCAACTCCCCGAAAATTCTAGGGCCGAGCAAGCTATTTAACGGACAGTCGGATTTAAAGCCAAAAAATCTCGTCCGCCGAATCAATTTTATAAAAGTGCCACCAGTTACCTATCATACTAATAAGTTACTGTCATTTAAAGTCTGTTATGACAGCAGAGATTATAAATTTTACGTTTGACTGAGGAAGATTGTTGGCAATCAGGCCCAGTTATTCTAAATTAGGTTAGCTTAATTTACGAACTTAAATTGAGTGGTATAATTGTTTTGGCAAATAATTGAGAAAGGGAAAAAGGAAATTACAATAAAATTTCAAGTTGCTTGCTGTTTCCTAAGTGAAGTTACTGTTCACAGTAATTTAAGGTGATTTATTATCGGAAATTACTAATTGTCATTTTCATGGATTTAGAGGTAATTTATGATTATTGAGGTGAGCCACTAATCATAGGTTCTATGGCCTACGAAGTTACGATTCTTTGTGGTGATAATATTAAGTGATAGCATTCTTATTTTATGAACTCTACAGCTAATTACTATAGGTTAATTGAGATTACGCCTACTTCAAACAAATTATTATTGTTAGAGGTATAATTATCAAGAACAGGAGCTATAAGTCAAGCCCAATTGAGGAATATTACCATATTGTTGGATAATCACTAGGTGATAGCATCATTGAGAGTATTAAGGAAATTTGTGATGCCAAGTTACTGACTATAGTAAATTAGTGATTACGACCATGCAAGGAAAACAATGACATTATTGAATAGGATTAATACCACAAAAATCCCAAATTTATATAAACGTGACAAATTTATCTCAAACTAATTGTTGGATTACAAAAAACCCCAAACCGGTACAATTGTGACATATATACTTTTTTGTAGCTTCCGTCAAATTTTACTGTGAAATTACTAAACTGGATGACACCCGGCAATAAGTTAATTGACATGGTAAGTCCACGTGGAAATTCATATCAGTTTGGAGTAAATTGTTTCAAGTATACTAATTTGAGGTTTCGGTGACCTTAAAATTAGTGTGAGATAAATTTATCAAAAATATATCAACTTTTGGAGTTTTTCCGTAATATTAACTCTATTGAATAATTACTAGTGACAACATTATGAAGTTATAAAGTGTAAAGCAATCTACGATTACTGAGGTCAGTACAGATTATAGGTTCCATCCATTGCAACAATTTAAGATAAGCTACTATGCTAAGGTGATTGACAGTCTCATGGAACGAAGTCTATAGCCTAAACTAATACGTGAAAAAGAAAAATACTAACAACAGGTGCAATCCAAATTACACCAAGGTCTGTTAAATTACAATTGCTGGGGTTATGCTGCTAAGTACAAGAGCTATAAGGTATGACCTTCATGGGAATTTCAATCCCTTTGAAAGGAGTAACATCTCTTAAGACGAGCTCATTTACCTTAGAGGAAGTAATTTGATTTACCTTTGAAATGAGTAATTTAGCTTCGAAAGTTAAAGTTCGTAAACCAGCTTATTGTACCGTAGATGCAAAATAAAGTTCGTAAATTATATTTTGTGTTCGTAAACTAGCTTCTTGTATGTTCATTATCAACAAAGTGCAACTTCAGACAATATAGGCTTCCGAGACTTCTCAAGTCGGTCTCGATCCTCAAGAGCATCAATCTTCCCTCGACGACGAACAGAATAAAGACCAAAACATACAGGTTTCGAACCTCGATATCAAACCCTTCGTTGCATTCACTCTTCTGTGATCCCCTCTACATGCAGATGCAAAATGGAAGAACGAAATTCTCATCAAACCACACACCTTTTACGTTTTCACTTCTTGCCGGGTTTCCTCCGTAAAATGAAGGAGAAAAGAATGGACTGATGGAAGAGAAGATTCATAAGCTATTCTCCTTGAGAGATGATACCGGCAAGATCCCAGCATGGTGTCACAAATCATACCAAGCATAGTAAGTAGCATCTGGTTTCCAGTCAAGATGATAGCTACAGAGCCAGGCAAAACATAGAGACCATACCTCAACGAAATACTCCAGAGACACTTTAAAAGACAAGCAAGATTTCACGAGTCCAGTCTTCGAATGCCAAGGCCTCCAAACTGCTTAGGAGGACAGACAGTGTCCCATCTAACTCTTGCTCCCTCTTTAGCATCAGGATCTCCCTTCCAAAGGAAAGCTCTGCACTTTCCCTCAGCCACTTCAAAAGCTTTCTTGGGCAACAGAAAGAGTTGGCGCTAATGGTTAACCAGACTATAGATAGCAGATTTAGTAAGCCAAAGTTCACTGGTATATGAGCGGCTAACAATCCAAGCTTTAAATCTTATTGCAATTCGATGATTTTATGAGAGGCTTGCAATGTTTGTCTGAAAGTCTTCCAGACAATCCACAATTACTAGAAGAAAGAATGAAACAAGAACATTGGGTTGGCTGATTGGTCATGCTGTTTGATTTGATTGCTGCATGTTAGACAAATGCATCTTTTAAAAGCTTAAGCTTTTAGGAAACGTGCCAAGCAATATATCATTACACTCCCCTTGCGTAGAACCGATCACTCATGCACAACAGAATGTGGACGTAATCACGTCAATGAGATAACTGAGGAAATAATAACAAACAACATAACAGACGAGAAAGTTTAGACTATTGACGTGTGCTTTAATACAATGTTAGAAATGAACAAGTAGTGTGGACAATTTGCTAATCCTTCAGAAGAGATTCTTGCTAAATTCTGATTACACCCCCACAATCATTACCCGCCTCTTAAACAGCCAGTCAAAAGAAATAGCAGAAAAAAATCTACTCACCCTTTAAACTTTGCCAACCAGCGACTCCAGAGTCCAGGGGCTATGCATCTTTGATTCCATAAAGCAGAATATGAACAGTTATAAAATGAACTTTGGGCAAAGATTTCATTGAGTGCTATCCAGTCCGCAAAATGCCTTCATTTGTGTCTGCACTCAAAGCGACTAAACCATTCCTTAATCTTGGATGGTGAGTAAAATGCTGGAATGGAAGGGTTGAGGCGCAATAAATCTGTTTCCCCCATAGATTTCGATGTGTCACAGTATGCTGAGATATGAGAAGATTGCGTGCATGGGAATAAGTACGTTGAATCGGTGAATGTAGACAGAAAGCTAATATCGAGTTCCTTCCACTTCTGGTGAATGCTGCAAGAGCAATTTTCGCATATCAGGATCAGAGCTATTAAGGGAAAATAACCAAGTACGTTCCACAACTTAGTAGATGTGTTCGAATCAGACTAAAACAGGAAAGAGGATTTAAAGCACCCAACTGCCATTAACATGACATGAACTCTATCCACCTGAAGTTCTAAACCAATCTTTTCCAATGTGATGCGACTTGTAAACCTTTTCAAACTCGTCTTTTGCTAAGTCCAGGCTTCAGATTCATCTAGTGGATTGCACATCAAGGAAAAGCAGACACTTATTGAAGGGGGAAAGAGAACATATACAAACCTATCCTCTTGATAAATTTGAGGACCAACAAAAACTCATGGAAAGCGTTTCCACAAAAGTTGAGATCATAACGAGAAAGCTAGCCTGCAGTGGCATTTCCCTACTTCTTCGTCTCTACAATGAGGAGCAATCTCACATCCAGGGTCCCCCTTCAGCATCTTCTCCTCCTAGGACTTAATACCGGCAAGGCCATGGTGAGGGAAGGTTATACAGACGTTTCGCCGGCTTGTACCTACAAACTTCACCAATGGAAATTCCACTACGAAACCCACAACGCAAGCAAGATCGAGAGAACCTTGGCAAACGAGACAGAGCATAGCAACCACAAGATAAATCGGCCGAGGCAATACAACAAACAGCTGAAGAGTGCAAAAAAATAAGCAGAGAAATCCAAATTCAAACACGGACAGTCCCTTAACGACATCCCAGATTCACAAGTCTAAAAATTGATGCTACTATTTCAAATCAATCAATCTGTGCACGGAAACTGGGAGAAATTAAAGGAAAATAATTCCTGAGAATTGTTCCAGATTGTCGATTATCTAAATACAATGAAATATCCAAAAACAAATGTATAAAATAATCCGGGCGAAATATTAGTCATTTAACTATTTCGTTGAGAATTAATTCGAGAATGAGACGCAAATTGACAGAACTAGACGGGATGTAGAGATTTTTTTTAATGGACAGTGAAGATGATGATGACGACCGTGTGAATAAATGAAGCGTCAAGAATAATAATAAAAAAGAAAGATCAAATGGCGATGAACGTTACGCCCACAAAAAGCTCCTGAGGCTCGCTAATCTAAAAATTAAAATTAATTAAAACCCACCTCTTTTGCATATAATCTTTGGCCGCATAAATATTAATCTTTTTTTTTTAGGTAACCGACTCATGTAGTGTATCACTCAATTTAACTTGGGGGATTTCGCGGATGAGGGGCCAATAGCGGCCGGTCGGTTTCGTGCATCGCTCCTCCAGAATCCCACATCTCTCAATCCGGAGTGTTTCTAGGGAGGGAGGGAGGCCATCCTGAGGCAACTCCCTCAGCTTTGGGCAATTGTAGATCATTAAGTAACGGAGACAGGGAGGGAGACTGCTGGAAAGTCTTTCCACGCTCCCCATACTCTGGATTTGGAGACGGAGCAGAGAGGAAGGGAGCGGAAGCGCGAGATCCTCCTCCTTTCCCACTCCTCCCACGTTGCCAATGATCCACAGATGTTGAAGGGAGGTGAGGGGGTAAGCCACTCCCTCACCGGCTGCTTCATATTCCTGCAATTCCATAGTATAAGTGTCCGTAGCTGGGACGACAATCCTCCATCAAGGAAGCCTTCAATACTCTGGCATGACCTAATTGACAGATCTCGAAGACATGTGAGTCGATTCAACTTATTAGGTAACGATTTTATCTTCGGACACCCTCAAAGAAAATATCTCGAGATGCTGGGAGGAAGAGGAGGGAAGCACTCCAGCTCCACAGCAGGATAGTTGGCCAATTTCAAGGAAGTGAGATGCGACAGTGTGTGCAGGCCCTGGGATAAGCTTCTCAAATTCTTGCAATCCCTAATTACAATATTTTGAAGCGACTGAAGACCGTCTACATTTATCTCAACGAGCGACTCCATTCCCCTGCACCAACCATTTTCAAGTGTGTTGAGAGTTGCGGGTAAAAATCTACCCTCGCTGAACAGAGACGCTGGCAGAGAATCGCATCCGTAGATTGTTAACTCTTGCAAACAAGACCTCAAGTCACCATGGTTATTAGTGCTCCTTGGTTCATCCACGGGTATTTAGGGCACGTTTGGTTCGGCTTTGCGGAATGCATTTGGGGAAATACAAATACCTTTGGACTAAAGGGGTTTTTGAAAATGCAAGTAGTGTTTGGTAAGTATTTTTTAAAATCAACTTGGGCTAAAGGGCTTTTGCTAATTTAAAAAAAAAAAAGGCTCAAAGCAGGCCACCTCCGCAAGCCACCGCCAACCGGATGGCCAAATCTAGTCAAATACCTTTGGACTAAACCACCTCGGGTTTTGAAAATGGTCAAGTAAGTGTTTGCGACCCCGGTGATGCCCAGGTCAACGACCCCGTAAAATCGCCGGTCGCCGCGACCCTTGGGTGACCACGGCAGGGGTCGCTAAGAACCCCGTGCGATAGTCGCCAAGGTTGGGATAGCCCTCGGCGCGGGTGCTCGATCTCTCGTTTCATGAATAGTGCAAGTTGCATTCTGAAAATGCAACTTCTCAAAGCAAATCCGAATGAGCATTGGCCAAAGGTCCCTTGGGGAGCATTGGAGATGCAATTGCATCTCCCCAAAGTGAGTAAAAAAATTTACCAAACACCATTTGCATTTGGCCAAGGGACTTTAGAGTCCAAATGAGCATTGCAAATGCTGAATCAAACGGGGCCTTAATCCTATGAGTAAAGATTGTAACATCTTGCAAGCTATAATATCAAATGATATCATTGACCTCGGTATACTGTTTTTGGGAAAGGACACAAGCTTTGGACAGCTATTGACCCTCAAGCCTCTAAGAGAGGAGAGAGTATGCAACTTGCTTGGAAGCTTCTCTAAATTGACGCAATCGATCAAGACGATAGTCTCGAGGTTGCAAGGCAGCTCTATATCTCCTAGAGCCCCAAAAGACATGAACCCAAGACAATTTTCGATGAGTAAGCTCTTCAGACAAATGAGATTTCAAGTTACATCTCTATCTTGCCACAAGCGTATCAACTTTTTACTCCTTTTCATCTCCAACTTCTCTAGCTTGGTCAAGGAGCTTGTGAACCCATGATTTAAGCAAGTCAATTCCGCAACATCTTCTATGACAAGAGTGGTTAGAGATGTCGATTTACCAAACTCTTCAGCACCCCCTCATTACAACCTCCAAAGTTTAATTCGTTGAGAGATTGAAGGCTAATGATAGAGGGCGAGGCATCCAAACATGGACAGGGTTTGATCTCGAGCTTTAGGAGGGAGCTTAGTTGACTAGGCAATCTTCCGATGAACACAAGACAATCCCAAATGACAAGATGCTCAAGACGGGGGAATACAACTCCTACTTCTTCAATGGTAACGCAATTAGACCAGACCTCCCACAATGGCATGTCCTCAAATATCAAAGTAATTAGGGATGGAAAAGGACTTTTAGTTCCATAAAATTCAGACCCTAGCGTGCATATCGCATTTAGACCTTCGATGTACAATTCTTTCAACAAAGATAGTTGCCCAAGTGATGGTAATGCTTTGGCCTTATGACACCCATGTAAACATAAATGCACTATGTTAACATGTGGGGGACTTCCTAACCATGACAGGAATTCTAGGCCACCATAGGAGGATATTTCAAAATTTCCAAGGTTTTGGTGAGGGCAAACAAAGTCCAGGACTTTTGTTTCAAGCTTTTCATTCCGGAAATTTTCAAAATCTCTACTCCATTGCATTTTCAACCGGCATATTCCCTTCTTTCTGCATAAACTGGCATCGTTGGCATCTCCAGATTTTCGAACCATATGCAAATCAAAGATGCACAATTCCCCTCGAAGGTTTTCCAGGTTTTTTTAACTCCTTCAACCTCGAGCCATCTCCCGTTGCCACTACAAATTTGGACAACATCTCAAGACCCATCATATTACCTATATACAGCGGCATTGCTTTAAGGCTCAGAGTGTTGGTAATGTCGAGAAATCTTAGATTGATCAGTTTCTCCATACCTTTTATTAATTCAATAAGGTAATGGCAGCCTCGCAATATCAAAGCCTCTAGGTTGCACAATGCAACAATTGACTTTGGAAGCATTGTAATATCAGTATACAACATATTAAGGAGCCTTAGGTGCCTCAATTTGCCAATGCAATTCGGTACCTCTATGATTTTGTAGTGACTTAATGAAAGCACCCTCAAGTACTTTATTCTAGATAACAAGTCACATAGCACTTTTTGGGACAAATAGGACCTATTATGATATCTAGATTGCTTCACTAACGATATAATAAAGCTCCTTAGCCCCTTCATTCCATGATATATTTTGAATCTTTCTGACACAACGTGACTGTTGGAAATGAATGAGGCATGACAAGCTAAAGATGCAGTATTTTGATTACCCTCGAATTCAAACTCCTCTGAGTTAAAATAGGTTGCACCTGCAACTAGCTTTGCCAAGTCATTCACAAGATCATGCATCAAGAATCGCGATTCACAGCTACTCGACTTTTGAAGTAACAATCTGGATACTAGCTCGTTGAAAAGTTTCAAACCTGTATTCCAACAGTTCTTTCCTTCTTTTCCCTCCAACAAGCCCTTTGCAATTCACTAGTGAATCAACTCATCCCGTTCGATTTCATAGTCTTTGGGAAATATAGCACAATAAGCAAAACATCTCCTTAGATTCGAAGGGAGATGGAGGTAGCTAAGTTATAAAGTCGGAAGGATGTCATTACTTTCTTCTGGTAGGTCCCAAATTTTGCTATTCAATGTAGCTTCCCATTCATGGGGACTGACTTTAAAGCTTAGCAGCCTAGCCAAAGTCTTCACGGCTAATGGTTACCCTTGGCATTTTTTCACTATTTTCAGACCTAATACTTCAAGATCATGATGATGATCGAAATTTCCGACTCCAAGAGCATGACATGCGAACAAAGTCATACAAGCATCTTGTGACCACTCTTTGAGAGTATAGGGTCGAGCATAGGCTATTTCAGCAACACGGAAATTACGAGTCATGATGATGATCTTGCTTCCCTTCGCTCCCGATTGAAAAGGCTTCAAGAGGATTGTCCAATTTCCATAATTCTCGTTCCAAATATCGTCTAAAACAACAAGAAACTTCTTCCCCGTAAGGTGTTCCTTCAGCTTATCATGAAGCCAATCCAGGTCCTTACCTTCATAGGACAAATGGCCATTGGTTGTCTCAAGGATCTTCTTTGTAATAGTAAGCAGGTCGAAATCATCAGAAACGCAAGCCCATGCCTTCGCATCGAAGTAGTTGGTGACTCTAGTATCATTGTAAACTTGCTGAGCCAAAGCCGTCTTCCCAACACCACCCATCCCTATGATGGGAATCACTTTTAGATCCGCACACATTCTATCATCTTCTTCTCCGGTCAACAATTGGAGGATCTCCATTTTTTCAACCTTCCTACTAATGAAATAAGGCTCAAGCAAATTTGTAGTGCGAAGCGGCTTATCCACTTGGGTGTATGCTAATCGCATCCCATTATTCTCTCCAAGGCTCAGAGTATCTTTTTGAATGATGATATCCTTTGATCTGCCATCCATCTCTTCTATCTAGGATCTCATTTTACAGTTAAACATAAATGCTCTCGGGCTCAATCTAAAGCAACAACTGGGAATAAGGAAAGAACGGGCCTTGCTAGTGCGGGGTTCTGCCTTGGACTCATTTTCTGCGAATTCTATGACGAACTCGTCAAGCCAGTTTTCAACGTCGTAGGCCAAGTTCCTGAGATCTTCGAGCCACGACTTCACCCCAAGATCGCCTTTCAGTTGCCTGTCCTCTGCATTATCCAGCACCTGGTTGATATTGATCAGCATCTTCTCCCATTTCTTCAGCAGCGTATCGATACCCTCGCGCCACGCAAAGTTGAGAAGTTTGCGAGAGGCCAACCTATCAAACAACGCCTGAAGAAAGGTGCTAAGAAAGAGCTCCGCAAGGGGCATGGCTTGGTTTGGGAGCGGCGGAGAATTAAGCGCCGGTTTGGCAACTTACCAAACAGTAAAAATTTCTATTCTTTTGTTCTCATAGTCAATTTAGGAACAAAAATCCGTTTGGTAAACTTTTTATTCCCGGGCACAAATTTACAAAAAATTATTCCCAGAATCAGTTTTGGAATAGAATCAAGAAGTAGCTTCCGGATTCTAGAAACAAGAATCAAAATTGGAAAAAAAAAATTTCTTCTTCTTCTTTCCCATTCTTTCTATTCTTCTTCTTCTTCATTCTTTTTGCCTGGCCGGCCACCGGCCATCGGCGGCCCTCGCCTATCTTTTCTAGCCCTTGCCTGAGCCGGCGAGGGTTGCCCCTGAGGCTCGCGGCTGGACGAGGGGGCGCCCTCACCAAATCTAGCGAGGGCGGCAGCAAAAGCCCTCCCAGATCCAGCAAGGGCGGCCCTCGCCGACTCGAGTGAGGGTTAGAAAAGGCCAACGAGGGCCGTGATGCCCTCATCGGTCTTGGCCTATGGCCGGCGACCAAGCCATGGCCAAGAAGGAGGAGAAGAAAAAAAGAAAAGAAAAAAGAAAGAAAGAAATATTAAAATATTTAAAAATATTATTAATAAAAAAAAATTGTGCCGTTACCAAATTCATTTTGTTCTTTTTCTAATCCAGGAATGGAAATTTTGGGCCGTTACCAAACGTATTCAGATACTTAGAATTAGTTCCCGGGCACAGAATAAAAAAGAATCATTTCTAAGTAGAATAAGTTTCCGAGATAGAATCATTGCCATGCCCACCCTAAACAAGAGTGCGAGGATGGTTTGAAACAAAGTGTACTGAGCGGAGAGGAAACCCTAGTTGTTATTTCCAGGACAACAGCATCAACTGATGGTGTGATGAACCAAAGACTTTTCAAGCACTAAAGTGCTCTTTCTTTCTCGGAAGGAGCTGCCGTTGCATTTCATTTCGTCTCATTTGATTTAATTTAATTTCTTTTGCCTTTAATTTCTCGGAAGCAAGTTGGTCGGACGTGGGACCGAGAAGTCCTGGCATCATTGAAGCCACCAAAGGCTCGGAAGGTAAAGAAGTGGACTTGTCTCCAACCCAACCCCGAAACTTCTGCTCTATCATTGTTCAATTATCAGTTCTCTCCACCACTCACATTACGCGAATTTCCCAAATGCACCCATCCACCATCATCATGCATCACATAAGATCATATGGCATCATGGTTTCATTGATGCAGCCTCTTGAACCCCATCCTATTATCAAATAAAGGAACAGTTATTACATAATTTTAGTGTATGTCGACCAAATACCACCTTAACTATTGACCATATGGGTCTCAATATTATTCAACGGAACACGAGCTCAATGCGTTGAAAGCTCCAAAAATTATGTAGTTGATTGCTTAACAGGTGTCTAGAAACACTTGATAAAAAAAATCATTCCTAAATAATGTCCAGAAAGAAAAAAAACTGTTACTTTTATACATTATTATAGTTGCTACTTGGATTTGCTCTCATAAAGATACATTATGCATAAGATTAGGGGGGGAAAACCTTCAAGCTGGTTCGGACATAATTTGATCGCTAAATCTTGAAAAAGAAAAAAATATCATAAATAGTTCATCGGTCTCAAGGTCAAACAAAATATGAAATTTCAAGGCAGCAAGGTCAGATAAGATAGGCTTATGTCTAATTAGGAAAATAGTGGGAGTACCTAACTACAATTGGTCCACCGACTCAATATTTTCCAAAGATGGACAAATTGATAAATTTAATTAACTACAAGGTTTTTTTTTCATCAATTACGAGGTTTACGGTATGGTTCAAGAAATGGGAGCCAGACAAGAACTAGAATTGCTGTGCGAAGGAGATGAAAGTTTCTTTCTGCGAGGTAAAGAAATGAGTAATTTGAGCTAAATCTTCGCTGCATCATGTTGACATCTTCTCAGCTTGCCATTCATGCTTTGAGATTGTAAAAATGTCACTCCTCGTTTTAATGGTGATGAGTTGGTCGTTTTTTTTTTTTTGTCAAAGTAAGTAGTATATAACTTTTCAACGTGCATTTTACAGCAAGTGGGGCCGAACACAAAAACCTCGTACCTGAAGAGACAAAGGTGTCCCGACAGGTAGAAAGGTGTTGCGGCAAACAAAGGAAGCACAAGAAGCGCTATACAGATAAGGCTACCCGGCAACCAACATAAAACACCAACAAAGACTACAAAAGAGGGTCAGCTAAATATAGAATCAGATATGCCCAAACTGGCTTGAATCCTTCTATTTCGAGGATTGTCTTGAACCGGCTTGAGAGAAAGGCCTTTGTCTCTAACTACCTTGGCAAGATGATTGCGGAGAGCAAGCATAAAAAGGGTGCTATTTCTGAAAAGGATATTATTCCGTTCAACCCAAATAAGATGGCACAATGCCCCAAGAGCAAATCGAGAGATATGTTGATAAAAGCTATCTCCACCAATGAAACGCATACCCCATCAAAGGTTCTCTTTCCAAGACCCATTACGCCATGAAAGATGACAATTAGAAGCCCAATATTGCGCTAGGGAGCCCGTAACATTGCATCCAAAGAACAGATGGTCGATCGAATCAGGTCTAATGCGACAGAAGGCGCATAGACCTTCAGATATTCTATGATAGTTCAGAAGGAATACCTGCGTGGGAAGCCTATTAAGGGTCATCAACCACATCCAAAAACCATGGCGCGGTACAATATGACAGTCCCAGATAAAGGTGTCCCAAAAATTGCTTGTCCTCTTGCCCGAACCAATTCCCAAGCCGAGGTAATAGAGAAAATACCAAACGAATGTCCGAGCCAGACAAAGTGGTCTGGTGTATCAGTATTAAGTATTGGGAGAGGAGATGCCCAAGAGTTGAATGATTGCAATACATTCGAATGGTGCCAATCCGAAGAAAGGTACTCACAAACTGAGGCCGAGCGTGGGATACCCAAATAGAAAATATCTCTATCCGAGAAGATCAAATGAAGTGGGCCTTTTGGATGCCAAGAATCAAACCAGAAAGAAGCAGTCTTGCCATTACCTATTCGCCATTTGAATTGCGATTGGAATATCTGGCGTAAATCCAGTATCTTTTTCCATGTCCAGGAGCAGAATGTCGGTTTGGACACAACCCAGAAATTCTTTGATTTGAGGAAATTTGAGTGAATCCATTTACACCATAGGGATTCTTTGTCCGTGAAGAGCATCCAAATATGTTTGAGCATGACCGCTTGATTACAATCAAAGAGCCTACGAATGCCCAATCCGCCTTCTTGCTTGGGAAGGCATACCCGACTCCAAGATACCTTGGCCCCACCAACCCCTAAATCAGGATCTTTCCAAAGGAATTGTCTGAGAATCAGTTCTATCCTCGCTATGACCGAACGGGGGAGGGTGAAAATGGAAGCCCAAAAAACATGTATGGCGTGGAGAACAGATTTAATCAGCTGTAGGCGTCCTGCAAAAGAGAGAAACCGATGGGCCCAGGATCGAGCGCGAGCCGTAATGGAATTGACAAGCAATGTACAATCGGCCTTGCTCAACCTAGAGGCAAATATAGGAACACCAAGATATCGAAAAGGTAATGTACCTTCGTGGTAACTGAAAGATTGCAGTATTTGGTCCCGCAATTGGGGTGTTCCTCCCGAGAAGAAGATTTCGCTTTTGTTGACATTCGGCTGGAGACCCGACTACCGAGAGAACTGGTCAAGGGCATCCTTCAGAAGTGCGGTCAATACCAGGTTTGCTTCCGCAAACAAGAGGACATCATCGGCAAAATATAAATGCGTAAGTCTGGTTGCCTTACACCGCCAGAAAAATTTGAAGCCTGGGAGCTGAGTTTGAGCATTGAGAAAGTGATGAGTTGGTCGTTAATCCTCAAAAAATCAAAAATCAAAATCAAAAGTAAAAAAAGTTGAAAATATAAAATGTAAAGAATGGAGATCGCATTTAGGTAGTTGCATCTTAGGAATAGTTTTAATTTGATCCAATTTAGTTTAAGATTGCAATTACGGAATTATCTCAGTACATGTTTTACTCTTAGGTTCGAATTTTATAACTATGAAAGGTTTAATGCAACCACACATAAAAATGACATTATTTCTACCGTGGCTCGACTGTAAATCTATTTCTCAAGAGATGCCCTAAAAAAGTCCATCCTTCACATAGCCGGAATGGAGCGGTAAAAGCCTTGGACATGTCATGTGTAAATATCGAAGACAAAGCTAAAAGGTAAATAACATTCGCCTCACCACCACCAGTTTTAATATCAATCAGCATTTCGTTCAAAGATGATAATTTACTCGCAAATTGCTTGAAAATAGTAACCTGTAGATGCAAAAAAGGAACCTAGTCTGAATTCTAAGCATCTCTCCTGTGTCTTCATCAAAGCTGGAAGGAATAAAATATCCTAGATGTACAATGATGTATAAGACAATCAATTGCTTCGAAGCATAAGCGGTTATATCACAACGCTCAATCTTATTTTGAAGCTGGAGACTTCGCCCATCTGTTGGCAGGGTCTTTGTAATTATCGAAAGTGAAAGGCCGCTCCAGGCAAGCTGAGAACTATTTCATGGAGCATGCATAGGAAGTACCAGCTCTATCAATTAACAACTGACAATCGTGATATGATTTGAATAATCATAAGATCGGAAGATTCCGATGTAGTCGGATAGCTATATTTGATGAACAACTATTGCTCTACGTGAATGCTCTAATATTAAATGAGTTTACAAAAGTCCAAAGATTGTTTGTAAGACTCCCTCAACAGCGACCAATGACCATCATCAATATGGGGTCGTTCAAAATGTCCAGGAACTTTCCTTCAATGGTCCTAAAGAAATAGGCGAAGGAGAAAAGGCCTCACAAGTTGGATTTTCTTGTAAAGCCGTAGGGCTGCTGCTTGGAAGAGGTCTTCATCGGCAAACTTGCTTTTAAAAGTAAGCCCAAGCACAAACACCATCGGCCGTTCCAAATAATTTCTTTAATTTTTATTTATTTTATTTATTTTTTACAAATAATTTCTTTATTAAAATGATGATGATATTATGGCAAACAGCTTCAAGAAAAAGGTCCGAATTTGGAGGTTGAATTTCCTACGGAATTACCATGAATGCAATATAAGATGTTGTAAAGTCTCTCTTGGAATCTTTTGGTCTCTCTCAAAATCTTAGTCAATAAAAATTTATCTTTTTAACCTTATAACAACTCCTTTTCATCGATTGTGCTTCTTCCTCCAATGACTATCTGGAGAAATCCGAAGGTCCGTAACTGGACCTCATAAAAATTGGACCCGAAAAGAAGAGGGTGAAATTGACATTTATCTGCCATCACTGGATAGTTTTCGGATTAAAACACGCAACTTTACACACCAAAAAACAACAAGAAGCACAACCTCGAGCAAACCTTACTCTAGCTGGATAGTTTTCACAAACTTAAGATTCCCAAGCAAGATAACCTACAACGCTTATCGGTGCTGATCTTATTTTGACACCAAGGCAACACTCAAAACTATGCTTAACGGAGAACTCGATAATGTTGAATAATTAGCTTGACAGAATTAAGACCTTCCTCTGTACTTCACTAGAGAAACTACACTTGAAAAATTAGATGAGAGCGAGATTCAATACTTGGATTACAAAACATGTAGAGAGATCTTGTTCTCCCAACAGACCAACTGTCAATCCTCTCAAAAGTAGGGTTTTTGTCATGTATTACTAACCAAGAATTAAAGCCAAATCTTGGCACATTAGGGGAGAACCACAAAGTCTGTACCAGTCAACATCAGCATTCTTGTTTCTGACAATTTCCCAAGCAACAAAAGAGTTAAGGCAACCAGTTGAAGAAGCTGTGCATACAACATTCTCTGCAGCTGAGGAATTAGGAAAATTCACACGACAAACAGCAGCTTGGATGGAAACCAACTCTCTAGACCTAGCAGCGGGCCACTTCCAATGAGAGTTACGAATAACAGCAGATACTTTGGCCTGCAGAGGAAGAGAAGATTCATAAGCTATTCTCCTTGAGAAATGATTCCGGCAAGATCCTAGCATGGTGTCACAAATCATACCAAGAGAAATATTATATCCATTACCCACCATATATCTAATGCGGAATTTCAAGATATTCCCGACTTTTAATAACTTCTTCCAAGCATAAGTAGCATCTGGTTTCCAGTCAAGATGATAGCTATAAAGCCACGAAAACACAGAGACCATACCTCAACAAAATACTCCATAGACACTTTAAAATACAAGCCAGATTTCACAAATCCAGTCTTCGAATGCTAAGGCCTCCAAACTGCTTAGGAGGACAGACAGTGTCCCATCTAACTTTTGCTCCCTCTTTAGCATCCAGATCTCCCGTCCAAATGAAAGCTCTACACTTGCGCTTAACCATTTCAAAAACTTTCTTGGCAACAGAAAGGGTGGGCTCTAATAGTTAACCAGACTACAAATAAAAGATTTAATAAGCTGAAGGTCTTCGGCGTATGAGCGGCTTTAACTGTCCAGGCTTTAAATCTTGTTGTGATCTGATGATTTTACAAGATTGTCTGAAAGCCTTTCAGACCATCCAAAATAACTAGAAGAAAGAACCAAACGAGAACATAGTGTTGGCTGATTGTTCATGCTGTTTGATTTGATTGCTGCATGTTAGACAAATGCATCTTTTGAAAGCTTAAGCTTTTAGGAAACGAGCCAAGTGATATGTGTGTGTGTGTGTATGTATGTATCATAACACTCCCCGTGTGTAGAACTGATCCCTTATACACAACAGAATGTGGACATAATCACGTTAATGAGAAAACCGAGGAAATTTTGACAAACAACATAACAGACGAGAAATTTTAAATCATTGATATGTGCTTTGATACAATGCTAGAAATGAACAAGCAGCGCGGGACAATTTGCCAATCCTTCAGAAGAGATTCTTTCTAAATTCTGATTGCACCCCCATGATCATTACCCGCCTCTTAAACAGCTAGTCAAAAGAAATAGCAGAAACAAATCTACTCACCCTTTAAACTTTGCCAACCAGCGACTCTAAAATCCAGGGCTATGCATCTTTGATTCCATAAAGCAGGATATGAACAGTTATCGAAATGAACTTTGGGCAAAGATTTCATTGAGTGCTATCCAGTCGGTGAAACGCCTTCATTTGTCTGTACTCAGACCGACTAAACCATTCCTTAGTCTTGGATGGTGACTAAAATGCTGGAATGGAAGGGTTGAGACGCAATGACTCCGTTTCCACCGTAGATTTAGATGTGCGTCACAGTATTCTCAGAAATGAGAAGATCGAGTGCGTGAGAACGAGTACTTTGAATCGGCAGATGCAGACAGAAAGCTAATATCGAGTTCCTTCCACTTCTTCTGAATGCTGCAAAAGTAATTTTCACATGTAAGAATCGAAATCAGTGAGGTGCATTCCACAACTTAGTAAATGTGTTCAAATGGAGTTTCCAGACTAAAACGGGAAAGAGGATTTAAAGCACCTTAATTGCCATTAACATGAAATGAACTTTGCTCTATCCATCTGAAGTTCTGAGCCATACTTTTTCGATGCAATGCAACTTTCAAACATTTTTCAAACTCGTCCTTGCTATTTATTCATCATATAAATCATGTCCCGACTTTAGATTCATCTAGTGGATTGAACATCAAGAGAAAAACAAGAAGAAGAAGCGGAGAGAGATCGAGAGGAGAGAATTTGACAGCCAGTTGAAATCAAACACCTGGTTTTTACCCCGAAGAGCCATCGAAATCTTCGCGAGATCGAGAGGAGGAGAGCCGAAGAAGAAGCGGAGAGAGGCGGTGATTGTGATGGCGATGGTTACGCCCAAAAGCTGCTGCTTCTTCAAGCTTACTGCTACTAAAATCTCCTAAAAAAAATAATTAAAATACGGAACTCACTTTCCATAAAAAAGCCAAAGCTCAGATAATATTAAAACCCCCCCTATCTCTTCCCCGCATGTAATAATATTCGAGAGTCCGAATCCTCCTTTTAAGTAATTGACGGGAGTGGGTCACGGCTCAATCTGACCCGCGGGATTTCGCGGATGAGGGGCCAATAGCGGCCGGTCCCTTTCTTGCATCGCTCCTCCAGAATCCCACATCCCCTGATCCAGAGCCATTCTAGGGAGGGAGGAAGACCATCCTGGGGCAACTCCCTCAGCTTCGGGCAATTAGAGATCCATAAGCTCTGGAGAGAGGGAGGGAGACTGCTGGCCAGTCTTTCCACCTTCCCCATGTCATACATACGGAGATGGAGCAGAGAGGAAGGGAGCGGAAGCCGAAGATCCTTCTCCTCTCCCGCTCCTCCGGCATTGCCTTCTATCCAGAGAAATTGAAGGGAGGTGAGGGGGGTAAGCCACTCCCTCACCGGCTGCTTCATATTCCCACATTTCCATACCGTAAGTTCCTGTAGCTGGGGCGGCAATCCTCTATCGGGGAAGCACGTAATACTCTCACACTCTGAAATTGCCAGTTCACAGAGATATGGAAGTCGATACAACTGATTAGGTAACGATTTTATCTTCGGACACTCCCTAAGAGAAAATCTCGAGATGCTGAGAGGAAGAGGAGGGAAGCACTCTAGCTCCAATGCAGGACACTTGACCAATGCCAAGGAAGTGAGATGGGACAGTGCGTGCAGGCACGGAGGTAAACTTCTCAAATTCTTGCAATCCCTAATTTCAATCTCTTGAAGCGACTGAAGACGGTCTATATTTATCTCCGCGAGCGACTCCACTCCATTGCAGTAATAAATCCTAAGTGTCTCGAGGGTCGCAGATAAAAATCTACCCTCGCTAAATAGAGAGGCTGGCAGAGAATTGCATTCGCGGATTGATAATTCTTGCAGACAAGACATCATGTCAATGCGGTTATTGCTATTGCTGCTGTTGCCCGTGCTTGGTTCATCCGGATGAATACTTAATCCTCTGGGTAAAGATTGTAACATATTGCAGCCTCTGACATTTAATGATATCACCGATGTCGGTATACCTGTTTCGGGGAAGGACACGAGTTTTTGACAGTTATCGATCGTTAAGTCTCTAAGAGAGGAGAGAGTGTGCATCTTGCTTGGGAGCTTCTCTAAATTGACACAAAATGTCAATTCGATAGTCTCGAGATTGCCGGGCAGCTCCATATCTCCTTCTCTAGCCACAAAATATATGAATTTCGGACATCCATCGATGACTAAGTTCTTCAGGCAAGCGAGATTTCGGATGACATCTCTATCTTGCCACAAGTATATTAACTCGTTACAATTCCGCATCCCCAACTTCTCTAGCTTGATCAAGGAGCTTGTGAACCCATGATTTAAGCAAGTTAATTCAGCAACATTTTCAATGGCAAGAGCGGTTAGAGATGTCAGGTTTACCAAACTCTTCAATACCCCGTCATTACAACCTCCAAAGTTTAATTCATTGACAGATGGAAGGCTCGTGATAGAGAGCGAGGCATCCATACGAGGACAAGATTTGATTTCAAGCGTTATGAGGGAGCTTAGTTGACTGGGCAATCTTCCCATCAACAAAGGGCAATCCTTAATGACGAGATGCTCAAGACAAGGAAATAATACTCCTACTTCTTCGGTGCTGACGCGATGAGACCAGTCCTCCCACAATGGCATGTCCTTGAACACCAAAGTAATTAAGGACGGAAAAGGACTTTTAGTTCCATAAAATTCAGACCCTATCGTGCATATCGCATTTAGACCTTGGATGTACAATTCTTTCAATGAAAATAGCTGCCCAAGTGATGGTAATGCTTTGGCGCAACGACACCCATGTAATCGTAAATGAACTACGTTAACATGTCGGGGACTTCCGAACCATGACGGAAATTCTAGGCCACCATAGTAGGATATTTTGAAATTTGCAAGGTTTTTGTGAGGGCGAAGAAAGTCCAGGACTTCTGCTTCAAACTCTTCATTCCGGAAATTTTCAAAATCCGTACTCCATTGCATGTTCAACCGGCATATTCCCTCCTTCGTGTGTAAATTGGCATCTTTGGCATCTCTCGGCTTCTCGAACCTTATGCAAATCAGAGATGCACAATTCCCCTCGAAGGTTCTCCAGGTTTTTTAACTCCTTCAACCTCGAGCCATCTCCTGTTGCCACTACAAATTTGGTCAACATCTCAAGACCCACCATATTACCTATATACAGTGGCATCGCTCTTAGGCTCGGAGTGTTGGTAATGTCGAGAAATCTCAGATTAATCAGTTTCTCCATACCTTCTGGTAATTCAATAAGATATACACAGCCCCGCAATATCAAAGCCTCTAGGTTGTACAATGCAATAATTGACTTTGGAAGCGTTCTAATATAAGTATGCGACAGATTAAGGTGCCTTAAGTGCCTTAGTTTGCCAATGCAA
Source organism: Syzygium grande (assembly GCA_024733475.1). Classification (NCBI taxonomy): domain Eukaryota; kingdom Viridiplantae; phylum Streptophyta; class Magnoliopsida; order Myrtales; family Myrtaceae; genus Syzygium; species Syzygium grande. The sequence continues at coordinate 27,020,459 of JAMXDD010000007.1, forward strand.
TCCGGTACCTCTATGATACAGTAGCCACTTAATGAAAGCAGCCTCAAGTACTTCAATCCAGATAACAAGTCACATAGCACTTTCTGAGACAAAAATAAACTACTATATTGCTTATGCTTATCTAACGATATGAAACTCCTAAGTCCCTTCATTCCATGATATATTTTGAGTCTTTCTGACACAATGTGACCGTTGGATATGAATGAGGCATGACGAGCTAAAGATGCAGTATGTTGATTACCTTCGAACTTAAACTCATCTGAGTTAAAATGGGTTGCACCTGCAACTAGCTTTGCCAGGTCATTCACAAGATCATGCATCAAGAATCGTGATTCACTTCTACTCGACTTTTGAAGTAACGATCTAGATACTAGCTCGTTGAAAAATTTCAAACCTGTATTCCAACAGTTCTTTCCTTCTTTTCCCTCCAACAAGCCCTCTGCAATCCACCAGTGAATCAACTCATCCCGTTGGATTTCGTAGTCATTGGGAAATATAGCACAGTAAGCAAAACATCTCCTTAGATTCAAAGGAAGATGGAGGTAGCTAAGTTTCAAAGCCGGAAGGATGTCATTACTTTCTTTTGGTAGGTCCCAAATTTTGCTGTTCAATATAGCTTCCCATTCATGAGGACCAACTTTGGTGCGTAGTAGCCCGGCCAATGTCTTCGTTGCTAATGGCAACCCTTTGCATTTTCCCACTATTTTTCGACCTAATTCTTCAAGATGGGGATGACGATCGAAATTTCCGACTCCAAGAGCATGAAATGCAAACAAAGTCATACAAGCATCCTGTGGCAACTCTTTCAAAGTATATGGTGGAGCACCGGCTATTTTAGCAACTTGGAGATTACGAGTCGTGATAATGATCTTGCTTCCCTTTGCTCCCGATTGAAAAGGCTTCAAGAGGGTAGTCCAGTTTCCATAATTCTCATTCCAAACATCGTCTAGAACAATAAGAAACTTCTCCCTCGAAAGGTTTTCCTTGAGCTTATCTTGAAGCCAATTCAGGTCCTTACCTTCACAAGACAAATGGCCATTGATTGTCTCTAGGATTGTCTTTGTAATAGCAAGCACGTCGAAATTATTGGAAACGCAAGCCCATGCTTTCACATCAAAATAGCCGGTGACTCTAGCATCATTGTAGACTTGCTGAGCTAGAGCTGTCTTCCCAACACCCCCCATCCCCACAATGGGAATCACTTTTAGATCCGCATATGTTGTATCATCCTCTTCTCCTGTCAGTAATTTGAGGATCTCCCTTTTTTCATCCTCCCTACTAACGAAACCAGGCTCGGGCAAATAGGTGGTGGGAAGCGGCTTATCCTGTCGGCAGTATGCTGATCGATTCCCGTTAGTCTCTTTCAAGTTTAGAGTATCTTTCTGAGTGATGACATCCTTTAATCTGCCATCCATCTCTTCTATCGCGGATCTCATTTTGTGATCGAACATAAATGCTCTCGGGCTTGATCTGAAGCAACAACTCGGAAGAAGGGAACGCGCCTTGCTAGTATCGGGTTCTGCCTTGGACTTGTTTTCTGCAGATTCTGTGGCGAACTCATCTAGCAAGTTTTCGATATCGTAGGCCAAGTTCCTGAGATCTTCAAGCCACAACTTCACCCCAAGATCACCAATCAGTTGCCTGTCCTCTGCATCATCCAGCACCTGGTTGATACTGATTAGCATCTTCTCCCATTTCTTCAGCAGCGTATCGATACCCTCGCGCTGCGCAAAGTAGAGAAGCTCGCGAGAGGCCAACCTATCAAACAGCACCTGAAGAAAGGCGCCAAGAAAGAGCTCCGCGAGGGGCATGGCTTGATTCGTGAGCGGCAGAGGATTAAACAAGAGTGCGAGGACGGTTCCAAACAAAGTGTACTGAGCGGAGAGGAAACCCAAGTTCTTACTTCCAGGACAACAGCGTCAAATGATAGTGTGAACCAAAGACTTTTCAAGCACTGAAGTGCTCTTTCTTTCTCGGAAGAAGCTGCCGTTGGATTTCATCTCGTCTCATTTGAATTTGAATTTCATTTCTTTTGCCTCAATTTCTCGGAAGCAAGTTGGTCGGACGCGGGACCAACAAGTCTTGGCATCATTGAAGCCACCAAAGGCTCAGAAAGTAAAGAAGAGGGCCCCGTCTCCAACCCAACCCCGAAACTCTTGCTCTATTATTGCTCAATCGGTTCTCTCTCGCCACTCACATCACCGAACTCCCAAACGCACCCATCCACCATCATCATGCATCACATAGATCATACGGCATCATGGTTTCATTGATGCAGCCTCATGAACCCCATCCCATTATCAAAAGAAGGAGAAGTTATTACATAATTTTTGTTCATGTAGATCGAATACCACCTTAACGCAAAAGCTCAATGTACTGAAAGCTCCAAAAATTATGCAGTCGATTGCTCAACAGATGTATAGAAACACTTGACAAAAAAAAAGTCATATCTAAATAATGTCCAGAAAGAAAAAAAATTGTTACTTTTCTTCATTACTATGGTTGCTACCTAGTTTTGCTCTCGTAAAGATACATTATGCATAAGATTAGGGGGAAAATTTGAGTGGCCCCAGATCGAATTTCATTGCAAACCTTCAAGCTGGTTTAGACACAATTTGATCGTTAAATCTTTAAAAAGAAAAAAAATGTCGTAAATACCTCATTGGTATCAAGGTTAAACAAAATATGAAATTTCAAGACAGTAAGGTCATATAAGATAGGCTTATGTCTAATAAGGTGTATAGTGGGAGTACCTAACTACAATTGCTCCACCAACTCAATATTTTCCAAAGATGGACAAATTGATAAATTTAATCCACTACAAGTTTTTTATTTTTTCCGGAAACTACAAGGTTTAAGGGGTGGTTCAAGAAATGGCACTACAAAAAAACAAGGGATTAGCGACGAATTTTGCGACGAAAAATTTGGCAAAATCCGTCGCAAATCGAATTTGCGACGAAATTAGCGACGGAAACAATTCCGTCGCTAATAGGTCGTCGCAAAATTTTGGGACGGAAAATTTCAATTTCCATTGTAAAATTCACGCAAAATTAGCCACTTAACTTTATTTGTCACAAAATTCGTCACAAAGTAGCCACGAACGGTAATCATCGCAAAATTCGTCGCTAATTGTCCGTCGCAAAATTCATCGCAAAGTTAACCACGAATTATATTCGCCGCAAAATTGTTCGCTAATTATTCGTGGCAAAATTCATCACAAATTAGCCACGAATTGTATTCGTTTCAAAATTCGCCGCTAATGTGCCACGAAATTTATTTTTGATCTCTAAATTGCGACAAAATGTTTTTTTTTCTAAAAATTGCGACGAAATGTATTCGCGGCAAAATTCGTCGCTAATTTTTGATGAATTTTTTTTTGGTCATTAATTTGCGATCAACTGGTCCAGCGTCTGCCCCTCAACATTGACCGAGCACTCCTTCAAAACATATGCAAAGTTCAAAGCCTCCGTCGTTTGGGCCACACTGAAGTTCTTCAGAAGAGTATAATCCCCAGTAGAAACAGAGAATATGGCATTGGACGCTTTATACGAATTGTACGAAGAGGGATAAAAGTACAACCGGACGAACTTCCGACCGGATGCCACGGGAAAACTGTAAGTAAAATTAGACGGGAAGATCCTCGCGGTCATGTACGGGACTTGGGGCACCGAGGGGTCCTGCGTGGCGGCCGCGGCCGTGATCGAGTTCGCGGTGGAAGACGGGAACTTGGAACCGATGTCCGAGGTCCACACCCGGCCATCGGTATCGGTGGTCTGCAGATCCGCCCCGCAATTCAGCAGGATCTTATCGGTGGGCACATAGTTCGCCCCCAAAACCGCCGCCGCCCCCAACGTCGCGGACAAGCACAGAAACACCAGGCCGCCCCGACGCCGGTCACCGCGGTATCCCTCATCGACCCCCAAAAAAGGTACGAGATTCAGCTTAAACTTCGGAACAACTTTACTTCACTCCGCTTCGAGATCCCGCAAAAATCCTCCGCCGGAAGAACAACCCAACAGCGAGACGTGATCAACTCATGACAGGACCTGAACGAGACAGTCGATGGAGGGGAAAAAAACAACACACCCATCAGCTCGAACCTCCCCAAGTTCCGAAATTTCACAACAAGAAGAAGCAAACGAACAGACCCAGAACTCCAAAAGCACGCGGACATCGAAACAGCATAAAGTCAAAATGCAACCTCCGGAAGCCCAAAGACAAAGAATAGCTAAAAGAAACGAAGGGAGACACGTGGAGCTGCACCTTGATGGCCGATGATGGAGCGAAGTGGGGGGAATGCGAGGATCTTACCTGAGCTGGAGCAGCGGAGAGGGGGACAGATCGCAGCGATTCCTCGTTGGGTCTGAGGAGAGATCGCCAGGCTGCAGAGATCAAGAGAGAGAGAGAGAGAGAGAAGAAGAAGAAGAAAGAGGAAGAAGGGAGAGGAAGAAGAAGGTCGGAGAAGGACGCCGAGAAGGTCGAAGAGAAGAGAAGAGAGGGGGGGGGGAGGAGGACACAGGCTGGAATTTTTTTTTTTTTGTCAAATGGATGAGGATTTTTTTGGTCAAATCCGTCACAAATTTACGACGGATTAAATTTACAATGGATTTATATTTCCATCGTAAATTTGCGACGGACTTATTTTCCATAAAGAAATTTTGTAAAGAATGGACTTATTTTTCAGTTGCAAATTTGCGATAGACTTTTTTTCTGTCGCAAATTTGAGACAGACTAATTTTCCATCGCAAATTTGTGACGGACTAATTTTTCCGTCACAAATTTGCGATGGACTTTCTTTTTCCATCGTAAATTTGCCGTCGGATTCCAAAAATAAAGTGCATTTTCCAATACGTTGCAAATTTGTAACGGATTCCAAAAATAAAGGGCATTTTCCAAATCCGTCGCAAATTTGCGACAGATTTATTTTCCGTCGCTAATTTGCGATGGAAGTGATCTTCGCGGCACATGGCGCCCATTTTTTCAAATCCGTCGCTAATTTGCAATGGAATTAGCGACGGAAATGTTTATATCGACCAATTTTTCAAATTTGTTGCTAATTCCGTCGAAACCTTGAATAGATATGCTTCTACACTTTTACATACAATGACACATTACTCATATTTGACGAATTAGTAAATGTCATGATCTAATTCGTCTAAGGGCGGCAAATCTGGTGATGTTTTTTTTTTTTCATTAGAGCAGCGGAGGAATGTCAAACAACTATGGGAGGTTGTTGCGAAATGGGCCGATGTGACTAGCATTACGAACACTATGGAGAAAAGTGACTGATGTGGATGTCGTTGTTACAAATAGACTCGATTGACGCTTTCTCAAATAATAATAGGGCTTTGATACCAAGTCAAGAATGTGATAAAAAAAATTAAGAGCGATATATATATATATCATTGTCAAATGAAGAGTACACGAACCTATTTATCGGTTTTATAGGATGACTATCTAAAAGGAAAAATATCAATTACAATCAATTAAAGGAAATAGAGGGAATCTTCTAAATATTTCTCTAATAGAATGCATGCCCTCTATTTACTCGTCATTAGGATATAACCCTTTAGGAGTAATTCATCTAATTGGCTAGATCAAATTAGTTAGGTCTAAATAAGAATATCTATTTTATATGATCTATAGATATCCCCGTATAGATATATTGACTTTACATTTCATACATCCAACCGATTCTAATCTATTTGAAAATTGCTATAATTTATTTACCCATATATTTACGCATACATAAGAGCTACGTGCGGAGGAAACCGCCATATTCAACTAAATAGATATTTGTGTTATCTATATCTAAGTCTTGAAAAAAAAGAAGATAAGATTTGCACCTATCGAATCTAAAAAAACTTATTTGGGACATTTTAAAGATTATTTTATCTTGAGTTTATATCTTGAGTTTATAATAAATCTTCTTATCTAATTTGAATTTTTAATATCTAATCTCTCTTAGAATTGGACGTGTAGCAAATCGTCCAATCTCTTTTGAATTTGAACTTGTGACAATCATCCAATTTAGTTTGAATTTCAATTAATAATTGTTAGTTTGCATTAGATTGATTTCATTAGGCAATATTTAGTTTGTCTTGTGATGGAGTATATTCCTTATGTAGTCCTCATCCTTATCACAAGAGATTGAGACATGATAATCATCATGATTAGATTTAGAAGAACTTAGGTTTAGTTTTAGAACACTTCAAAAAAACAAGGTTTTAGCGACAAATTTTGCGACGAAAAATTTGGCAAAATTCGTCCCTAAACGAATTTTGCAACGGAAAATAAATCCGTCGCAAATTTGCGATGGATTGGAAAATGCAATACAATTTTTGGAATCCGTCGCAAATTTGTGACGGATCTATTTTACGTCGCAAAATCCGTCGCAAATTTCGAAAAAAATAAATCCGTCGCAAAATCGATCGCAAATTTGCGATGAAAAATAAATCCGTCGCAAAATTTGCGATGGAAAATAAATCCGTCGCAAAATCGGTTGCAAATTTGCGACGGATTTATTTTCCGTCGCAAATTTGCAACAAATTTTTATTTTATTTAAGAAATTCCGTCAAAATTAGTGATAAATAAATTAAATTACAAATAATTTTTAAAATCGCTAATTTGCGATGAAAAAAAAAATTTCGTCGCAAATTAGTGACAAAAATTTCCCGTCGCAAATTTCCGTGGCAAAATCCATGTTTTTTTGTAGTGTGGGAGCCAGACAAGAACTAGAATTATTGTACGAAGCAGAGGACGACCTCTTAACCTTTCCCAGTTGCAGGCCCCATGGGCAAAGCATGGAAAGAAGGGTGATTGTGGCAGGACATGTGCGGAAGCCAAAGGCATCTAACTTTTAGAATTCATATAGGCTCCATTCGTTTGGCGAAAAATATTCTCCCGGAAAATATTTTTCAAGTTTTCCGATGTTCGGGGGCGGAAAACGTTTTCCGTGGGAAAATATATGGTGGAGCACCGGCTATTTCGGCAACTTGGAGATTACGAGTCGTGACGATAATCTTGCTTCCCTTCGCTCCCGATTGAAAAGGCTTCAAGAGGATAGTCCAGTTTCCATAATTCTCGTTCCAAACATCATCTAAAACAACAAGAAACTTCTTTCTCGAAAGGTTTTCCTTAAGCTTATCTTGAAGCCAATTCAGGTCCTTACCTTCACAAGACAAATGGCCATCGGTTGTCTCTAGGATTGTCTTTGTAATAGCAAGCACGTCGAAATTATCGGAAACGCAAGCCCATGCTTTCGCATCGAAATAGCCAGTGACTCTAGCATCATTGTAGACTTGCTGAGCCAGAGCCGTCTTCCCAACACCCCCCATCCCCACAATGGGAATCACTTTTAGATCTGCATATGTTCTATCATCCTCTTCTCCTGTCAGTAATTTGAGGATCTCCCTTTTTTCATCCTCCCTACCAGCGAAACCAGGCTCAGGCAAATAGGTGGTGGGAAGCGGCTTATCCTGTCGGCGGTCTGCTGATCGATTCCCATTAGTCTCTCTCAAGTTTAGAGTATCTTTTCGAGTGATGACATCCATTAATCTGCCATCCATCTCTTCTATCGCGGATCTCATTTTGCGGTCGAACATAAATGCTCTCGGGCTTAATCTGAAGCAACAACTCGGAAGAAGGGAACGCGCCTTGCTAGTATCGGGTTCTGCCTTGGACTTGTTTTCTGCAGATTCTGTGGCGAACTCGTCTAGCAAGTCTTCAATATCGTAGGCCAAGTTCCTGAGATCTTCGAGCCACGACTTCACCCCAAGATCGCCATTCAGTTGCCTATCCTCTGCATCATCCAGCACCTGATTGATACTGATTAGCATCTTCTCCCATTTCTTCAGCAGCGTATCGATACCCTGGCGCTGCGCAAAGTAGAGAAGCTCGCGAGAGGCCAACCTATCAAACAGCACCTGGAGAAAAGCGCCAAGAAAGAGCTCCGCGAGGGGCATGGCTTGGTTCGCGAGTGGCAGAGGATTAAACAAGAGTGCGAGGATGGTTCGAAACAAAGTGTACTGAGCGGAGAGGAAACCCAAGTTCTTATTTCCAGGACAACAGCGTCAAACGATGGTGTGATGAACCAAAGACTTTTCAAGCACTAAAGTGCACTTTCTTTCTCGGAAGGAGCTGCCGTTGCATTTCATCTCGTCTCATTTGAATTTGAATTTCATTTCTTTTGCCTATAATTTATCGGAAGCAAGTTGGTCGGACGCGGGACCAACAAGTCTTGGCATCATTAAAGCCACCAAAGGCTCAGAAAGTAAAGAAGTGGGCCCCGTCTCCAACCCAACCCCGAAACTCTTGCTCTATTATTGCTCAATCAATTCTCTATCATCCTTATCACAAGAGATTGAGACATGATAATCATCGTAATTAGATTTAGAAGAACTTAGGTTTAGTTTTAGAACACTTCAAAAAAAAGGTTTTAAGCGACGAAAAATTTGGCAAAATTCATCGTTAAACGAATTTGCAACGGAAAATAAATCCGTCGCAAAATTTGCCGGATTGGAAAAAAATGCAATACAATTTTTGGAATCCATCATCAAATTTGTGACGGATCTATTTTACGTCGCAAAAATCCGTCGTAAATTCTGGGAAAAAAAATAAATCCGTTGAAAATCGATGGTAAATTAAATTCTTGAAAAATAAACCGTCATGAAATTTGCGATGGAAAATAAATCCATCGCAAAATCAGTTGCAAATTTGCGACGGATTTATTTTCTGTCGCAAATTTGCAACGAATTTTTATTTTATGGCAAATTCCGTCGCAAATTAGCGATAAATAATTTTTGTCGCTAATTTGCGACGGAAAAAGAATTTCGTCGCAAATTAGTGACAAAAAATTTCCCATCATAAATTTTCGTGGCAAAATCCATGTTTTTTTTGTAGTGTGGGAGCCAGACAAGAACTAGAATTATTGTACGAAGCAGAGGACGACCTCTTCACCTTTCCCAGTTGCAGGCCCCATGGGCAAAGCATGGAAAGAAGGGTGATTGTGGCAGGACATGCGCGGAAGCCAAAGGCATCAAACTTTTAGAATTCATACAATTACTTCTCTATTTTCATTGCTCTTTTGCACAAATAATTTATTTATTACTTTCTCTCTCCCTCCCTCCCTTCATGATCATCGCTTTTCGATTTTCTTTGCCATTTTATCTATAGTTTGTATGTTATTGTTGTTCTTTGGATGCTTTGCACATGGGGCGTGCAACTGCACATGGTGAAGAGGGCAGAGGGACAATGACGTTGGATCCCTTCTTACTATCCTTCGCACAGTACTCCTTGCTGCCGTCTGGCCGCCCATTTCTTGACCCAGCTAAATACAGGGTGTCAAGACATGCTTGTTTACGGAGAAATTACAAGGTTCCTGTTGAGATGCAGTCCTGTTCTAAATAATGTGCAATGCTCTTCAGGGTGAAGTGCACCCTCCTCATGATAAATTTCTCGCTTTTTTTATGGTGAAGTGCATGCTTCTCAAGATAATATACGATCTCGTTCTCGTTCACATCAAATTGAACATTTACTAATAGTTCATGGACAATATTAAATAAATTAAAAGTCAAAGAACAAGATTGCATATTAGATCAAATTTCAAGGACAATATTGCACAAACTAAAAATTCATAGACGACATTACACATTAGATTAAAATACATGAACTACTTATGTTATTATCCCTATCAAAATTGATTGAGATGTGAGCGATCGATACATAAAATACATTCTATTTTGGCCATATCATGTAATCGGACGGTTTTGGATAGAAGATGTAGACTACAAAATTTGCCAAGGGCTTTTAAGCTGGTTCCGGAGATGAATGACACCAAGAAGGCCTCGAAGAATGGAATGAAACTTTCATTCTAGTCAAATGGCCTTTTCCATTCTTACAACTACACTGGAAGAAAAAATAAATCAAGGTTGGTACAAATTACAAGTTATGTCTGTTGCAACAATTTAAGATAAGTTAATATACCAAGGTGATTGACATTCTCATCGTACGAAGTCTAGCTAAACTCATACGTGAAAAAGAAAAATACTAACTACAGGTGCAATCCAAATTACACTGAGATCAGCTCAATCACAATTGCTGGAGTTATACTACTAGGTACAAGAACAATAAGGTGTGACCTACAAGGGAAATTATAACACCATTAAGAGGAGCAACATCTCTTAAGACGAAGTCATTTACCTTAGAGGAAGTAATTTAATTTACCCTTGAAATGAGTAATTTAGCTTTGGAAGTAAAGTTCGTAAACCCGCTTATTGTATCGTAGATGCAAAATAAAATTCATAAATTATATTTTGTGTTCATAAATTAGCTTCTTGTATATTCATTATCAACAAAGTGCAACTTCAGACACTACAGGCCTCCGAGACTTCTTAAGTCGGTCTCGATCCTCAAGAGCATCGATCTTCCCTCAACGACAAACGGAATAAACAACAAACTATAGAGGCATATTAGTTTGAAACCTTGATATCAAGCTCTTCATTGCATACACTCTTCTGTGATCCCCCTTTACATGTAGATGCAAATTGGAAGAACCAACATCAAACGACACACATTTTACGTCTTCACTTCTTGCCGCGCGCCGCTCATCCGTAAAATGCAGGAGAAAAGAATGGACTGATGGGATCATCTCCTATCACTACAGGCATGAATTTGATCCCGCTTAGTGCACGAACGTCTCACCTCATTGACTCATAAGCAGACGGCACGTCATGCAAGGGATGGCCTCTGCGGTTTCTCTCCATTATCCTTCTTGCCAGGGAAACTTGCTTCCCAACTGCAAAGACAAACGCTTTGCCTTTCCCTCCAGCACCTCTCGCAGTTCTTCCCACACGGCGTACATATTCACTTGGATCACGCGGGAAGTCAAAGAGAATAACATGATCCACTCCAGTAAAGTCGATTCCTCGTGACGCCCTGCCGTATGGTTAAAAAAACATCAGGATCTTGCAAATACTTAAGGAAAGATGAGAGTGACATGTCTTTGGTAAATTCATATGTGCCCAGTGACCCTGCCAATAGTTAAAAGCACCTGCCTTTCTTTTGACTGTCGCAAACAGTGCTGTTAAAAGCACTACGCGCTGTTAAGAAGCTCAGAACCCCACAATGCCTAAGGTGCTAGGCTGAACAATGAGAGGTGCTCAGTAAAAAGTGGGGATTAAATCAATCAACAAACAATTTATTAGGTCTTTCCTACTTAGAATCCCAAGTTATTCAAGGTCTGCATTACAGCACATATTGCACCGGTGCAATATGTTGAGTGTCTAAAAGTCAACAAAGAATTAAAAAGGCGAGACTACCAGATAAGTAGATCGACCTTCATTGTGGTTTTTTGTTCTGTCCTTCCTCACAAGCTTTGGAAGACAAAGGAACGAAAGAGAACAATTGTGGCCGTTTTGAGATAAAAGAAGCAACAAATCTTTTGGCTTCTCAGAGCCTAGTAGCTGTCCTCCACTTCCAACAGCTCTTTCAAAAAGATATTTACCTATTCTCTTCTTTACTTTTACTAAGAACGGGAAAAAGAAGTCAAAGAAAAATTTAACCTAGACAAATCTTCTCAGAGGAGGAGCACCTCGCCTCAGCTGCTTACCTTAAATGAGGAAATTTTTCCTGAGATGAGGTGAGAAGCAGAGGCTTCGCCTCACTTTGCCTGAGCGCCTAGGTGAGTGCCTTGAGTTTTCGCTAACACTCGGCTCTTGCCCATCGGAGAAATTGAGCTGAGCCCAATACCGAAAAACTCGCAAAATCTACAAGACAGAACAAGGCCCATCCCAGCCATTACTATTTTCATCTAATTCTTGCTGAGACTGACTACACTATTAAATGTGCAAGTTTGAACTGAGAACTGAAGACCTGGGTCTTGGCAAGCCATGCATGGTTTAACTAAAGGCTTACTTTTAGGGATCAAGATCAGCTGCTGAGCAGATCTATCTCAAGAAGCACATATTGATTGGTATCGGACAAAGCAACTATGCATACCTGTCGGTGCAAACCAAAAACAAGGAGACAACTTTAGATGGAGAAGCAGCAAACTCTTTCATATTTGCCTGTCGTGACTCTTGTGAAACAGCAGCATGAAAAGGTAGAACTCTTGCACGAGCGCCTTTTCTGTCAACGCGTTTTAATGCATTTTCAACTTTTCGACATGTCTCAATCTGTATATGGAGAAGGAGGAGGAGGATTTAAAAGTAATGATGAGTCCTCCATCTAGGTGGCTTCAGAGCCTTCTCTCAAACTCCAGGTCAGGAGTTTGCGAGATGGTCGAGAGAGAGATATAAATGTAATGATGAGTCAATTTCAAGCAGCCTATACTGAAAGATCAACATACCTTGTTGCAGAAAACAATCGTTTTGGTTACTGGGCTTTCTTCCGCAAGCTGAATAAGAGCAGACTTCTTATTCAGGAATGCAGTATCTGAAGTCTTTTCGCTGTCTTCCTCTCCACTACAATCTATGAGAAACTGGAGATGACACGTAACAGTTAAATTCTCCTCTATTACAATGGTACTCAGTTTTCTTTTTGATAGGAAAATAGGAGGAATGGCACTGGTTAGCTACCAGAGCAAATTCATGCAACATGTTCATCAAGGGGGAAGGACAAAGCAATCTCATGTAACAGAAGATAACTGTTCAACCCGAATGAGAAAGCTCTTAGCCTATCTAAGATCAGTCTTGGGAAAATAATCCTTCTCCAGTACGTGCAGCATAAATTAGTTTGTACAATACCTCTATACAAAGTTAAATTCTGAGAATCAACAAATAGGCAAATGAAATAGTAAAAAATTTGGGGACAACTGCACTAACTCTTCTGCAAATTGAGGAAAGAAGAGAAACAGATATGATCCAAATATAATCCTCAATCATCTCAGCACAAACAATGAAATTTCAGAGACTTGTCCCGATTTTATTTTTCTTCACCTCCAAGCGGCTTTAACAACTTACAGAATGCTGGTGTCATCTTTAGATAGTATATATTGCTTTTGGTCAAAACAATACTATAGACTACCAATACGCATGTGCTAAGAGTCATTCAAGGAAAAAATTTCATTCCATTCTCCATCCACTTTCCACCTTCCCCAGTCATATGCAGTAACAATCGACCCCAAAGCCAAAGCCAAAGCATCAAGGTAAAAGTAAAACCAGGTTCCATCTCTTTTAGGAAGCATAAACGACAGCTTAGTTATGAATAATATATTTTCCAAAAGCATCCAGAAAAATGTATATACACGGAAGTGAATCCTTTTGTGCCTAAATTAGATAACAGTAATGTATCCATTGGCAATTAATAGAAAGGGGAACAATACTGCTTTAGACCAACCTCTTCGAGGTGAGGGCTTGTCCGATGAATGCCAGGTCCCATGATCACTTCACAGGCAGGGAGAATTTCAACTATTTTGTAATATATATCTACTGGCAATGTGGCTGTCACGAACAGATACTGTGTGGCGACAGGTGAAGAATTGATTATGCTTTGAAAAGCTGCTTCAAACTCCTCATCATTGCAGAGAATATCCACCTCATCCAAAATCACGCTGCATCATAAAGCCATAAATTGTAGCAGCAGTTGCAAAACAATCTGCAATATGTATAAAGAAACCATTCTTCTGTTTTTTAGTACACAATAGCTATGTAGAGATCTTTGTTTGTAGTATAGCATGGACTGAAATCTGCTGAATGCCAAAATCAACCAGGCTTTAAGTCAAATCTATTAACAGAAGTTTTTTAACTTCATATCCTATATCAAACAATATGACAAGTGGAGATTTTTCAAGTTGTCACCAGTCAATTTCAAGGAAATCTATTTGGGCTACTGATTAGAATACATCTAGCATTTTTGTAAATCGAAGCAAAAGTCTCCATAACTCAAGCCAGAAAATCAAGATTCAGCTCTGCGTATGTAAGAATAGAAAATTTCGATAATCTTTTCCTTTCCTCAAAGAATGGTGATGATACATAGTGGAAGTACTAAATCTAGAAAACAGAAGCACCAACACATGATTTTGAATAGCTTGTGCACCCAAACTCGTTCACGCAACATTATACGATGCATAGGCTTACCATCTAAGATCCTTCAACTCCAAGAAGCCTTCTTTAACGAGAAAAATGAAGCGACCAGGAGTGGCTATTAGGACATCAACACCTTCTTCTATATTTTCCAGCTGAGTTTTCTGCCTGAAACCACCCGTGGCAACCATAGACCGGAATGGAGCCCCAAACTTTGATATGGATCGGCAGTTACTCAAAACCTGCATAAAACTTACTATAGCTATTAAGTATCAATCATGCGGGCATGAAAGATTACGTTATGTTTGTCATCCACTACTAGCAAAAACTGGCATTGCAGTACATAAGACCAACTATATCCAAATTCAGAACACCTCCATTTTCAACAGCTTCAAGGAGATTTCCAGTTATAATACATGAGAGGATTATGCACATCATATAAGCAACTGTGCCACTCAAATTGTATATTTGTCTTTCCAGGAACCCAGTAAAATCCTTTGGATTGCAACACTTAGGAATCTCCAATTATTTTTTTCTTTTTTGAAAGAAGAGATGACAATTTGAGTGTTGACTGCCACCAAAAATGAATTGGAGTGCTTTTTTACCACAAATTTGCTGCTTGGGCAATAGCCTATCACGGTATAGGATGAGAGCTTAAAATGGCCATAAACTAGTAAAAGTTGGTGACTTGCTTGCCAAAGCACGTAAGGGTCAAAGAAAAGGCACAAGAAAGGACACAAGTACCGACCTGTGAAGCTAACTCAGCAGTTGGAACCAAAATGACAACTCGAGGGCCTTCGTGAGAAGGATTTGCTAAGTCCTTGCAGCTCTTCTTGCCTGAGACGTTGGACTACTGGTGCAAGATAAGCCAGTGTTTTTCCCGAACCACTCTGATCAGCTATAATACAAGTCTTTCCCTCAATAACAGGTTTGAATGCCATTGCCTGCAGTCGTTCATAGTTAGCATCAATCTGAGTTGCTATACACTAGGAGAAGATCTTCATTTTTGTCAAGGTGTAGATAGAACATCTTGATGTAATTACTTATCAATACCCATGCGAACGAAAAGACAAAAACCAATGCTATAGATTGGCCCCTTAATGACTTCCACATCCATCAGCTCCAAATTCACACTTACAGATAAAATAGTAATGGTGATAAATGCAAGCTTACCTCTAGAATATACAGAACAAGGTTATCATTTATTTGAAGCTCGACATGGATATCACGCAGACAGTAGATATAACGGAAAATGATCAGAACGTGGTCAAGTTTAGTATATTGCCAGCTAAACAGCAGTAAGGAAGCAACAACCAAGTTCCTTCCATTTGCCCAGCACAATAAGAGAAAGCAACAAGCCGAAACCTTTGAGTTTGAGTAGGTCATACTATTGATGTACCTGAATATGTGCGGGGCGCAGAAAACGCTGCTTTCTCAAAGATTCAATCATAAAGTCACTATAACCCAAATCTTCAAAGGACTTTCGACTATGGAAGTCACTATTGGAGGAAAGTTTCCTATGCAAGTATAGATCTTTTGACTCGGATCTATAGTCATCCAGGGAAACCCCCCTGCCCCATCCTCTGAAATATGCATTAGAACTACGAACTGAATGCTCTGTTCCAACTACTCTGGTGGCAGATATGCCTTGTTTACCAGGTTCCATTCGGTGCACTAAATGATCCACATCTTCAGTGTCAGCCCTCGCTGCCATGTCTTTGGCAGCTTTGGATTGGTAAGCACCTGAATCCTTTCCTCCAAGTCCAAGGATAGCTGCTTTCTTCTTTTTCCCCAGTTGGTCCAATTTAGAATTAGAAAGATCAGGCACATCAAAAGGTACATTTTCTGCTGCTGATTCATAATCTTTGTGACTGGCTTGCTTTAGCTTGGAAGATTTTTCAGCAAGAGCTTTGACTCTCTGCGATTTCAATCGTCCAAAACTTCTGCCTAAACCACTCACACTTGCTGTAGGAGAGCCATCTTTTGGCAGGGTTGACCCGTGATGATTGCCTGCAAAAGAAGAAATGACTGTCACACTTCAATTTATCGCTGGAAAAACAAACTCATCTCCAAGCTCTGACTGTACACATTACACAGAAGGATTGAGTGCGCCACAAGAAAGTCTAGCACAGATGGAATGGGAGAGAAATTTCTAACACGTTCTCACATATCTCAGCAGCACAAAATGCATATAACAAACTGCTCGATTCGTTCCAACGTCTTGGACACCAATTATCGACAATACAAACACAAAAAAAAAACCCAACAAATAAAAGGAAATGCATCATCAGAACGAACCACATTAGTTATTCAACTTGGACATTCACATCAAACACGTCTACAGTTGAATGCAAATTATGCTACCTATAGCTCAATTACTGAGATAATCTAACCTAGCATTCAGCTCCCATTGTCGCTTCTTCTTATTATTTTCTCTAGAAGCTGAGAATGAAATCACCAATCAACGAAAACAACACAGCAATCTAAATGAGAGTACGCTAGCAACATCACATCATCATCATCCCAAAATGAAAACCAAATTAAGAAACGAATCTCCCTCATCCGCCACGCTCTTAAAACCAAATACTACCCATCACCCACATGACCGAAAAACACTCAATTCGCAAGCGAAGCGCATCACCTCCGCTAGAACCGCGACGGCCGCCGCCCCCGCCGCCGCCGCTCTTCCTCGGGGGCTTCCACCGGAGGACGTCCTCGGGGGGAACTGGGGCGTCGGCCGGGTCGTCGCTGCCGCCCCAGACGATGAACCGCTCGCCCGTCTCGTCGTCGGTCAGCTGGTAGGCCCCCGGCGTCCCCAAGGGCGTCCTCGTGTAGCCCCCCGACCGGACGGCGACGTGGCGGGCCCCGCCGCCGGGGAGGCGGCGAGCTCCGACGGCCCGCGAGGGGAAGAGACGGGGGCGGAAGGAAAAAGGGTACGCGACGGAGCTGGAGGTGAAGGGTGTGGAGTTGAGGCTGACTGGAGGAGAAGGAGCTTTCGCCAGCATCATTGTGCATGCCCAGTAGACGAAGATGACGATGACGATGACGATGAAGATTCTTTCTTTAAACACCTGTAAATTTTTAAAATTTGTAAGTATTGACATGCGTACTTGTATTTAAATTTTTCCCATCCACTTTAATCGCTACATTGAAAGATTAACACCTTTCTACTCAAAATTTTCCCTTTTAAGATTTAAATTATCGGGGAAACATGCCACTAGTTTGAATTTTTATATATTAATGGGTCTATTGGTTAAATATTATGGATAAGGAGGAAGGCCTACTAGGTAAAAGATAGAAAAGGTATTCATGAAGTTTTTATATGCTATACATTTTCCAAAGTCTTGATGAGGAATCCATAAAAGTTTCCAATCTATTATCTTCAGTCCAATTTGATGTGTACTAATAAATTTCGCAAGTTCTTCTCCTAACTAAAGAGACCATTTTTTTTTTTTTTTTGGGATCATTTTCGCCAATTGTATATGTTTTTCCTAATTAATCAGGGACGCAATCGAATAGATTCAAAAAATTTTGGGCCTTTCCTAATATGGGGTATCCCAATCAAGGAAAGAAGTTTGAAAAGTACACCGCTCTTGCAAATTTGGAACTTGCGTTTATTTTGCATAAACTTTGTCTTATGCACTTACCCCGTTCATGTTAATGTATTACACGCCGTGATTATATCTCGTGATAGTGACACGGAGGAAAATGAGCCGATCAAAAAGTACAAGGTTTCAAAACGCAAATGTAAAATCGAGAGCGATGCACGATTCGCGAGTGATGTGATTGATTGGTCATGCCATATGTTTTAACGGTGTGGGCGATATGCAAAATACATTCTCTAGCGAGCCGTCGTGTCATGCAGATAGATCGATGTGTTAGGGTTAGAAGTTAAAATCTGAAAGAATTGAGAGATTTGTTCCCAAGGCCCATTGCCGAAAGACCTTATAGGTTGGCCCAATGGGCTTTTAAGCTTGGTTCAGTAGAAGAATGACCCCAAGAAAGTAGGCCCTCAAAGAATGGAATGGAACTCTTTTATCCAAACAAAATATTCGAAGGAAAAGAAAAATAGGGCGTACAGCTCCACAGTATGAATAGAAAATCGTATACAAACGGTCTTTTCCATCCTTAATTCGAAATTGCGATTGTCCACTTTCTCAAATAAATGGCTTATAAGGTCACTTGTGTAAAGTTCTTTTTACATCGATGGTGTGTAGTATGATTGCTCATAATCGAACTAAGCAAACTCAGAGGCATCAGCCTAGTATCTTGAATCTAAGAAAAAGCGGGGATCCAAATATTGACCGGTAAATGCAACAATCGTGCTATTAGGGAGGCGGAAAATGTACTATTTAATATGTGATGAAGTAGACAGAGTCCATCGCAACGTAGAAACTATGCAAATATATGTGCATTTTCTTGTATAACCCGATATGCGTCTCGCTATTTTCTTGATTTGTGATTGACGCGATCTGTTTGGACTAAACCTATGTTCTAGACCATCGGAAAAAATGTCCTTGATGGCAACAAATTACAGGTATTGTTTGTTGCGGTGTCTTTGCTCCTTTTCGAGTTATGCTCTCTCGATTTGGAATCGAGACTCTTATATTGATTATTCCTAGTTAGTTATGGTCATTATGAAAGGAAATCGGAGTACAATTCAAACATAAAAAGGTTTAGGGTTTGAATGAGAATTGAGCCTTACTTTGCAAAAAGAATGAAACGAACCTTCCACAAGGCGGAATTTATCTGGCCATCCCAAGATACGATCAAAAGTCAATCAAGTACATTTTCCCATCCTATTATATCCCCAATCTAAGCGTGAACTTCTGTCTGTGAGCCCATCGGAAAGGTAAACCGGCCAAAATGAGCGTAATTTGATCGGTAAATCGCCAAGTCAGGACCTATCGCCAAGTCAGGACCTATGACCAAGTCAGGACGACGAAAAATTGAGGATTAAGATTAAAAAAAAGGGAAAAGAAAAAAAAATCCAAGACGCCAGCTTTTCAGAGAGAGTTGACTTTTCAATTCCATGATGGGCTCGTCCAAAAGTTTCAAAAAAAGTCCAAGCGATGATGAAATCTACAGCCGATTTCTGTGGCTCGGGTGGGCCTCAACTTGCAAT
This sequence comes from Syzygium grande, assembly GCA_024733475.1. Classification (NCBI taxonomy): domain Eukaryota; kingdom Viridiplantae; phylum Streptophyta; class Magnoliopsida; order Myrtales; family Myrtaceae; genus Syzygium; species Syzygium grande. The sequence continues at coordinate 27,039,605 of JAMXDD010000007.1, forward strand.
TATCTTCTGGTGTTAAATCCAACATGCAACAGCAGCTGTAAGGCACGACGGACGAAATTTAAGGAACCTGACATTTGTCCGCGTGACCTCGTTACCAATATTGGATAGCGAAGGTCACGGCACAATCACTCGGGGAAAAAGAAAACGAAAATGGACGAATTGAAAAATATTTTTCAAAAAATGATATTTTTATTTTTTGAAATAATTAATTAATGAAAAATGTTTTTATTGTTGATAATAATTTATTTGTATACATTTTTACTGACGATGAGAATAAGTTTCCGTCATTCATTTTTCGTAAGCGCTACGAACCGTCATTTTTTAAAAAAACTTTAAAGTATTTATTTTTCGCTAGATAAACAGAGCCACATGAATAATTCATTTTTATTTAGTTAAAGCAATGCACAAAAAGGAAAAAAAAAAAAAAAGAGAGAGATGATGTGGACGTGTTATAAGAACCCGCCTACCATGGCATGTTTCCCGAGATTCTGGAGGGGGCCATTTGCTTTCGGAAATAAAGAGCGCAATTTAGGATGCGCATGAATACCATTATGTTTGATGCTACGGATTCCGAATTGGAGTCTCTAAGATATCTTCCTTTAGAGATCCAAGCAGAGGTCTTATTCCCTCCTTTCTCGGGAAGACAAAGATAGAGGAAGGAAGGAACGGGGGAAATATGTGGGTAGAGAAAATGGACTCCATCTCAGTTTCGGTCGGGTAATGCCAGGTGGACTGGTAAAGTGATCATCTGCACCTAGGGTGACACAGGGGTGTCTCGGCACCTACAATTTAATGTTATCCTTTTTTCTTATGTTTGATGCTGTGCTTCGAGTAGGCTAGGTTGTGATCAAATAAGCTCGGAGGTACTATTATTTAATTCTCCGGGGATCGGTTAAGAAAAAACAAGGGAAAAAAAGGGACGAAAGAAAGCGTCGAGAGAGAGAGAGAGCGAGAGCGGTAGCATCGGTCACGTTGCATCTACGTGATCGTCATCGAGGCGGTTGCCATCCTCAAGCCGCCGCGACAACGGTGGTCATTGCTCTTGAGCCACCACCGCCACTACCGCCCGGGTCTCTCTCTTGGAAGTAGATCTAGTGAATTGGAGGGTCGCTGCGACGACGGTCGTGGAACTCACGGGCTGGGCTTTTCCGAATATCGACGGCAGTCGTGGATCCCTCTTTCTCTCTAGCGCGCGCACGCACACGCCACGAGATCCAAGGATCACAACCACCGCAGGGCGATCACGGTCCTTAGGCAACCATCACGAGGCGGTAATCCGATTCAATATTTTTCACTTTTCAATTTTCTTTTCTTTCATAAAGTACAGCATTCATTCTCCGATTGTTTCATTTTGAGAGTCCTTGGAAAAATACCAAAATTGCCATATGGTATTCTCATTTTGAGATTTTGTTGTATTTTGAAATATTTTTGTCAATAACCATTAGCAACCTTATGGTACAAATTCCTTAAAGACCGTGTATTTACACCTCAAAGTTTGATTCCATTCTTTCCAATTATTTTTCTAACAATCAATACATTCGACTTTTCAAATCTCTACCAGACGCTTTGGAAGTGGTTCCGTGTGACATTCCGAATTTCGACCCATTTTTGGGATTTATAAAACGTGTAATTCGTCAGTGTGATTATAGTAAAATCTCGCCCGGGAACTGATCAATCTCGGTTATTTTAAAAAAAATTTTAAATTAGAGATTTCACTAGAAACGCACTCGATCGAATTTGACCGTTATTTTAAAGTCCAAACTTTGGTGTCGAATTTCTCGAAATTCCGGAATGAATTTAATTGGACGATGTCGATATTTTGTTGCCAACCTCGATATTACCCAAGACATGTGAAAAGTGAATTTTTGACCGGGTACAAATTTGGACTGGTAGACCACTCTCGCGGTGTGTTTTTATTAACACAATTTTACCCAAATCCTAAAATTATTAATTAGGATTTTTTGGGAACCGTCGGATTGTTTTCGGATTTAAACCGTGTTCGTTGGATCGCGATTATTGCGATTGGACTTCTCTCTCTCTCTCTCTCTCTCTCTCTCTCTCCCTTTTCCCCATTTCCCGCCGGTCTTCCCCCTCCCTTGCGTCTGACATGCCCCTCCCCCACCTACCCCACTAGCCTCCATCATTTCCCTTATTTTCTCTTTCTTTTCTTCTTTTTTTTTTCTTCTCCTTTCTCTTCTTCCTCCTTCGTTGGCTCCCCCAACGCCTTGCTTCTGGTTTTCCTCTGCCCCTCGCCGGACCAGCCCAGCCGCTCACCATGCGCGCCGTCCAGCCGTTGCGCCTCGTCCCTCGGCCGTCGTCGCGCTGTCCGTCACCCCAAAAATTCCCATCGCCGGTTCGCCCAAGCCGCGCACGAGTCGTGTCACTCGCCGGAGGCCCGCCGCTCGTCGTCGCCGCTCGCCGCCGCCGCCCCAGCCTGTCCTAGCCGCGCCGCGCCGTCTCCGACAGCCATCCCGGTCGTCACCGCCGTTCACCGCGGGCACGCTCGCCGAACCGAGCTCACCCCGCCTAGCTCCGATCGTTGCCGGGACCGGCTCCGCCGTCCACTTCCGACCGTCGCCGCCGCGGTCCTAGCCGCCGGAGCAGCCCCGGACCAGCCAACACAGCAGCTGTCCCTCGCCGTTCGCCGTCGTTTGCCGGTCATTAAGTCCGAACTGAACCACCGCGGACCGCCCTCGACGCCGCCGTCGTCCTCGCGTCGTCGCCGGCGTTAGCCGGGTAAGTTAACCCCTAATCTCGTGCTTAGGGTGTTAAACTTGCTTAGGGTAAATTAATTAGTGTTTGGGTTAGGATTAAGTTTGTTTAGTTAGGATTATGTGTAATTATGAATTAGTGTTTAATTAATGGTGTTTAGGATATAGATTGTTGTTTAGTTTATTGTTATTGATTATTATTATTAAATTATTTATTTTCGGAATTTTAAATATTATTTTATTATTTAATATATTAATTCCGAATTAAATGTTATTTTATTATTTTCGGATTAAATATTATTATTTTATTATTAAATAATTAATTTCCGAAAATTAAATGTTATTATTTTCGGAAAATTTTCTAGCGTCAATTATGATGCCGATGTTGGATTTTGCCGTATAAATTGACGTATTTAGAAAATGATTTGAATTGTTTTGATTCGAGAAAATATTTTGACATTTTGGAAAGATAAATTATTTTCGGATATTATTAAATAATTAAATTCCGAATTTATTTATTATTATTTCGGAAAATTTATAATTTCAAATCGTGAATTCTAGTTTGAACATTAGCGTCTATGCCGTGAATTGTCGTATTAAATTGTTTACGTGACAATATGTTTTAATAGGGAATTTTCAAGAAGGTTTACGAGATTTTGGCATTAAATTATTTTATTCTGTTATACCAAGTAATGTTAGTGATGCTTTGTGATTGATATTCGGATTTGACATCGAAGCTTGTGAGAATTGATTGACTGTTGTATGTATGACCCTGTGATTATTGCATGGCATGTATATGAGCACTATTCATGAACGTATGGGTTAATTGAGAAGATAATAATTGGCCGGAATGCTTGTGTGCTCGTGTGGTCACACGTTGGAGCCGTCTTGCTGTGTATTGCTTGACAATGCCCGATTTATCGGATGCCTGGGGACAATCTGGAGTGCCGATACCCCGGATGCCTTGTCGCCGCCCGAGGCCGGACTTGATGCTCCTTACGGGATAACATCTTACCGTAGATCGGTTTGATGTTGCCGTATTGGAATGCCGCCTTCCCGTAGATCGCTTGACGAGCGTGCGACGGACGGGCGGGGCGGAGCCGTTATACCGGTAGAGATCGCCATCTTGCTGCAGATCGCTTGATGTGTAGTGGCCCCGAGGGGCGAATAATTGAAACACGTGTGATGCATAGTGCTTGATTATGGGGTAGAAACCGCTTAGGGCATGGTATGGGACGCCCAAGCGGGTTTTGCCTTTATAATCGAGACACGCGATCGTGATGCATTAATGCATGGAAAATCTCCTTGAATGCTTCGAGTATGTGACATATGCATTTCATCAACGTGTGTACCAAGGCGAGGTAAGGATGCCTGTGGTTGTTTAATAATGTGTTGTTGGTGCTGTGTTGCCTGATTAGGGACCCCCGTGCGAGTAGGCCTCTCCTAAGCGGGGCTTAGGCCGCTAACTTATTGAGATATTCGTCTCATTGTTGTTGTTAACCCCCTTTTTCAGGTCCTTAGCATGTTGGCGCACCCAGTTTGATTCGGGGTGTTTGGAAGCTGATTTTTTTTTGGAGTTCGACCTGTTGATGAAGTAGATTAACCCTGGCCCTTGTCTTTTGCTGGCTTTTTGTGGAAGTGCCCGGAGTGGGCTTGTAAATTTGTTCCTAGGGATTAATCAAGTGATTATTAAAAATGGCTTCTGTTATGTCTGCTTTTCCTTTGCTATCCCTATTCGTTGTTTGTCCGGAGATTGTTGTGTTCGTTTTCGCATGCGTGATTAAAAGATAAAATGAAGGGTCGGCGACGAGTCCTGGGACGTCGCATCAAAATGACCATAGCGGGATATCGCGTGTTCATAAGGTTCGGGGCGTGACATTCCGTGCCAACTCGCAATATATTGGTGCAGCATTACTTCGATGAGAGTGGAATTACTCCTGCGAGCATGATTCCTGATTCGAGCCTGGGGATATCCTTTTAATGTTTTCGGTATTTTATGGAGAGAGTATATTCTGCGTGGTCCATTGCATGAGCTTCGAGGGTTTATTATTTCTTTTCCCCCTTGGTACAGCGCAACTGTTTTCGCTTAATATAACTTAGATACAAAAAAGATGTGCTGGCAAAGGCACGGGAGTATTATAAGGAGAGTAAGGGACATTGATGGAACTTTAAGGCGAATGCCCCGTCATCCGGTTGCTGAAAGGGCTGCAGTAAGCTTTTAATTCGCGATTGCTCATGCAGTTGTTCTTGCCGTGCTGACTACTCGTTTGTTCGATTCCTTTCTCCAGATTGGCAATTTCATGTCCTTGTAGTTCTTTTTGTTGAGAAAAAAATTCAAATCGGCATAAGCTAAAATATTACAAACAATAGGGAATTACAAAGAAAAGAAATTGCAATAACAAAGTTGGAATTGATACAATCGAATACCGAGGTCAGTGTTCGACACAGTTTCCTTAAAACAGATTCGTTCCATCCAGCACGCGATTGAGGTTTTGCGAACGTCTGTCTCTCAGGATACAATAGCTGACAGCGAAGAAGAGATCGCGGCACTTCCAAGCTTCCGGCGAACTTGAACAACTTGAAACGAACACTATCGAAAACAATGCAAATGCAGAGAACGGTTTTTCATAAGAAGAAAGCAGAGAACCGTTTTTCAGAAGAAGAATGATTTCGATAAAATAGAACAGAGGGGAGAGCTGTTCGGGAATAATAACGGCCAATTAAATCTGCAGTTACAAAATCAATACGCCGTCAGGAATAACGGCCGATTAAATCTGCCGTTACAAAATCAATTCGCGTCTGGAATAACCGCGATTAATTCTGCCGTTACAAAATCAATTCCGTAATAGCTTGCCGATATAAAATTAACTCCGTAACAGCACAATTTAACGCACCATTAATCATACGTTACAAATCTGTAACAGTTTGAGTTGAAAAAATAAAATCAGAAGGCTAGCAAAATTGGGCTCGTCGCAAGGCCCACTTTTCGGTCCTGCAATCGTGTACGCAGGATGCACGCTCGCGCCCAAGTTTCAGCTTGTCGGGCGTCGGATTTGCACCCCTCAACTGCTGAGAGGCAGAGAGTTTGTGCTTTGATAGTTACCACTCCAAATAAGTGTAACTGTATATAAAGCACTCCATAGCCTTTTTCCTTTTCCAATGTGGGACTAGTGTTTTTCACTTCCCACTTCCAACTCAAAGGTGTTCTTTGAGCATCAATTTCTCATTCATTCACTCATCAATTTGTCCCATATTTCCAACAATCCCCCACATGAATGAAAATTGTTTTAATTTTGACTCTGTGATAGTGTTCAACAATTGAAACCTGTATAGGATAGGTAGGTGTTACCCTTTGAACCTTTCCTTGTGAAAGTATATTTACTTTACTAGTTGTCCAAAGAGACATGATGTCCTTGAACTGTCCAGCTTTCTTATGTAAATGAACCATACACTTCACACGTGAATCATCTAAACGTTTGTTCGAGTTCTCATAGTTATGTTCGTTTTTGGCCACGAACATCAACTTGGTTCTCAGAAGATATTCTAAAGAATTTAGCCCTTAATTAATTCTCCTTTGAAGTGGCCACACTTCTCTCTCACATAGGTGATTACTTAATTCTGAGTAATTTATTTACTCCACTTAAGAATCATTAAAGCAAAATTGCTATCCTTTCCTTTTACAATATCACTGATATTTTATATAGGAATAGTTTTAGGGATAACCCCCCACAGTGAGATCACTAAGTTTGTATAATTAGGTTGTCCCTTTGAACCTAGATCTTGGGATCTCCAGTCAACTAGGTTGGGTTTTCTTTATACCAACTTATTCTTTCATGGGCTTTAGTCCCATTCCTCTTGTCGATTTCTCAACTAACTCTCTATTTAATCCTTTGGTTAGCGGATCCGCAATATTATCCCTTGACTTTACGTAGTCAATTGAGATAATTCCTGTTGGGAGTAGTTGTCTAATGGTATTATGTCTACGACGTATATGTCTAAACTTACCATTATACATATTACTCTATGCTTTTTCAATTGCAGATTGACTATCACAATGTATACTTATTGGTGGCACAGGTTTTTGCCATTTTGGAATATCCTCTAAGAAATGGCATAACCATTCAGTCTCTTCACCACATTTATCTAAAGCTATAAATTCAGATTCCATTGTGGATCTGGCTATAATAGTTTGTTTACAGGATTTCCAGGATACGGCTGCTCCTGCTAGTGTGAATACATATCCACTAGTAGATTTTGAATCTTTTATATTAGATATCCAATTTGCATCACTATATCCTTCTAGAACAGCTGGGTATCTGGTATAATGCAGGCCATAATTCCGAGTATATCGTAAGTACCTGAATACACTCACTATTGCTTTCCAATGGTCAGCACTCGGATTGCTCGTATATCTACTCAATTTACTAACCGCATAGGCAATATCTGGTCTAGTACAACTCATTAAGTACATTAGACTTCCCACAACTCTATAGTACTCTACTTGAGAAATACCCTCTCCCCTATTCTTGGATAGATGAAGACTATTGTCTAATGGTGTTCTAGCAATATCAGAATCGTTCATATTGAATTTTTCAAGAATCTTGTCCACATAGTGTAACTAGTTTAAAATAAGACCTTATGATGTTCTTATGATTTTAATTCCTAAAATCATATCAGTAGGTCCCATATCTTTCATGTCATATCTTGAATTCAACATATTCTTGGCAGATTTGATCATTTTATCATCATTACCAACAATTAGTATGTCATCTACGTAAAGACACAAAATGACATAGCCATTTGTTGTCTCTTTAATGTAGACACATTTATCGCATTCATTGATCTTAAAACCATTGGTAATTATTGCATTATCAAACTTTTCATGCCACTGCTTTAGTGCTTGTTTTAGGCCATACAATGACTTCACCAATTTACAGACTTTCCTTTTTTTGTCCTGGAACTATAAAACCCTCAAGTCGTTCCATGTAGATTTCTTCATCCAAATCACCATTCAGGAAAGCTGTTTTTACATCCATTTGATGTACTTCGAGATTTCGCAGTGCTGCGATTGCAAGTATCATCCTGATGGAAGTTATTCTCGTCACAGGAGAATAAGTATCAAAGTAATCTAAGCCTTCTCGTTGTTTGTATCCTTTGATCACAAGTCTGGCTTTGTACTTATCAACAGAGCCATCTGCTTTCATTTTCTTTTTAAAAATCCATTTGGACTTTAAAGGCTTACATCCAGGAGGAAGATTCACTAGCTCCTAAGTATGATTCTGCAAAATTGAATCAACTTCACTTTTTATTACTTCTTTCCATAGAGGTCCCTCAGAAGAATTCATAGCTTTTGCATAATCTAGTGGTTCCTTTTCTAACAAATAAGTTAGAAAATCATTTCCAAAAGATTTTTCCACTCTTGTTCTTTTTCTACGTCTCGGTTCAAGTTCATGATCTGAATCATGAATTTCATGACTTTCTTCATTCATAGTTTCATTCTTTCGTTTAGATGAACTTGATCCATCATTGGATTTATAAGGAAATACATTTTCAAAGAATGATGCATTCCTTGATTCCATGATTGTATTCTTGTGTATATCTGGAATTTTAGATTCATGTACAAGAAATCGATACACATTACTGTTATGTGCATAGCCTATAAAGATACAGTCCACCGTTTTAGGACCTATCTTTGTCTTCTTTGGTGTTGGAACTGCCACTTTTGCAAGACAACCCCACACTCGTAAATGTTTGTAGGATGGTCTCCTACCTTTCCATAACTCATAAGGGGTTTTGTCCTCTTTCTTTCGAGATACCTTATTTAAAAGGTAGTTGCTTGACAAAATAGCTTCTCCCCACATATTTTGAGGCAAACCTGAATTTAGTAATATCGCGTTCATCATTTCTTTCAATGTGCGATTTTTTTACATTTAGCAACACCATTTGATTGAGGAGAGTAAGGCGCAGTTACTTCATGTATAATTCCGTGTTGTGCACAGAATTCACCAATTGGTACTTCATACTCGCCACCTCTATCACTTCTCAATCTTTTAATTTTCTTATTGAGTTGATTTTCAACTTCATTCTTATAGAGAACAAATTTCTCTAAGGCTTCATCTTTGCTTTTAAGCAAATACACATAGCAATATTTGGTGTTATCATCGATAAAAGTAATAAAATATTTATTACTACCTCTCGTTTGAATGAATTTCAAATCGCAGACATCACTATGAATTAATTCAAGGGGTTCGGTGTTTCTTTCAATTATTTGAAATGATGATCTCGTTAATTTTGCCTCAACACAAATTTCACATTTATGTTTTGAATCAATTTGGAATGAAAGTATATGTTCCAAGTTAATTAATTTATGCAATGTATCATAATTAACATGTCCTAGTCTACCATGCCATAAATTGGAAGACTCAAGCAAATAAACAGAAGACTTATTATCTTTATTGATAATTGTCATCACATTGAGCTTAAAAAGCCCATCAGTTACATATCCCTTCTCCACATACATCCCAGAATTTAGACAAAAATAACTTTATCTGACTCAAACACCATACGAAATCCATGCTTGTTCAACAGAGACCCAGAAACCAAGTTCTTTCGAATTTCTGGCACATAGAGGACATTGTTTAGAGTCAGCTCCTTTCCTGAGGTCATCTTCAACAACACCTTCCCTTGACCTTCGACAGCAGAAGAGGCAGAGTTTTCCATAAAAACCTTTTCCCCATTAATCGGTTCAAGGTTTGTGAATAGGTCCTTGTTAGAGCATATATGCCTAGTGGCACTAGTGTCAATCCACCATTCCTTCGGATTGGACCCAACCAAGTTCACTTCAAAAATCACTGCAGAAAGGTTTATGTTTGACACGTCTTGAGCGATGCCATTCGCCATATTTGCCTCATAATTCTTTTTCTTCGGAAGTCTGCAATCTACAGATCTATGGCCCATCTTGCCACAATTGAAGCATTTTCCTTGAAACTTGTTCTTGGAAACTCCTCCTGTTGGTTGTGTCTTACTACATTTCTTGTAGATAGTTGATTGAACAAATTTGGACTTACAGGCATACTGCGTTGCTTCTTGTTTATGTGTGCAATATGTCAAATGCTGGTCATGTATCATTTGTTGTTTGATGTTCATATGCGTGCTTGCTGTGTCAACTGATGTTGAGCTCGCGTCGGAAAATGCACATGGTATTACTCATCTAAGCTGTTGGACATCAGAAGTTCTGATTCGAATGACGTGTGTATGATGTTACATTCATAGTCCTTGAGGCGCATAAACATGTATAGTGAGATGGAAATGTATAATGCTTTGTGTATATTGATATCTCATCAAATTGTCTTCGTTTCATGGCTTGAACATAACAAGGGTGTTTGCTGGTCATTTTTGTTCATATGTGGAATGTCAGGATTTTGATCCCATTTCGATAGTGTTTTAGTCATGCGAACATATAGAGAGATGATGCATTGATGTTGCGTTCGTTTTCCATCAAATTGGGCAATTTCATGGCTTTAAACGATAAAAAATGATAGGATTCCATCCATATTGCCCAGATTCGAGTCGAGCAAAGTTGGTAATTGTTTGGCGTTACTCGCACCTCCTCAGCATGTATATCCACATAAGAAAGAGACAGCTTTGGATTCACATTAATTTCACGTTGGAATATCACATTCTCATGCTCGAAGCGTGCTTAAGATGTCCTAGGAGCTTGCTGTCCGTATGTATTTATGCAGTGAATGAGTATTTTTTAAACTCATTTGGATGATAAACTTGTATTTGTGGTTGGTGGGGTCTTCATTCCTTTGAAGTGGCAGCTACCCGCGCTTTTTGTTAGGTCTCCTGCGAGTGTTGCTGTCAACTTTTTTTTCATATTGGACAATAGTGTGCATGGATGAAAGTTGCTTTCTGCGAGGTAAAGAAATGAGTAATTTGAGCTAAATCTTCGTTGCATCGTGTTGACATCTTCTCAGCTTGCCATTCATGCTTTGAGATTGTAAAAATGTCACCCCTCGTTTTATTGGTGGTGAGTTGGTCGTTAATCCTAAAAAAATCAAAAATCAAAATCAAAAGCAAAAAAGTTGAAAATATAAAATGCAAAGAATGGAGATCGCATTTAGGTAGTTGCATCTTAGGAATAGTTTTAATTTGATCCAATTTAGTTTAAGATTGCAATTACGGAATTATCTCGGTACATGTTTTATACTCTTAGGTTCGAATTTTATAACTGGGAAAGGTTTAATGCAACCACACATAAAAATGACATCACTTCTACCGCGGCTCAACTGTAAATCTATTTCTCAAGAGCAACCCTAAAAAAGTCCATCCTTCACATTGCCGGAATGGAGCGACTGAAAGTCTTGGACATGTCGTGTAAATATCAAAGACAAAGCTAGAAGGTAAATAAGGTTCGCCTCACCACCACCAGTTTAATACCGATCAGCTTTTCATTCAGAGATGCTAATTTACTCACAAATTGCTTGAAAACAGTAACCTGCAAATGCAAAAAAGGAACCTAGTATGAATTCTAAGCATCTCTCCTGTGTCTTCATCAAAGCCGGAAGGAATAAAACATCCTAGATGCACAATAATGCATAAGACAATCAATTGCTTTGAAGCACAAGCGGCTATATCACAATGCTCAATCTTATTTTGAAGCTAGAGACTTCGCCCGTCTGTTGGCAGGGTATTTGTGATTATCGAAAGTGAAAAGCAGCTCAAGGCAAGCTGAGAACTATTTCATGGAGCATGCATAGGAAGTCCCGGCTCTATCAATTAACAACTGTCAATCGTGATATGACTTGAATCATCATAAGATCGGAAGAGTCCGATAAAGTCGGGTAGCTATATTTGATGAACATCTATTGCTCCGTGTGAGTACTCTAATATTAAATGAGTTTACAAAAGTGCAAAGATTGTTTGTAAGACTCCCTCAACAGCGACCAATGAGCATCATCAATATGGGGTCGTTCAAAATGTCCAGGAACTTTCCTTCGATGGTCCTAAAGAAATAGGCGTAGGAGAAAATGCTTCCCAAGTTGGATTTTCTTGCAAAGCCGTAGGGCTGCTTCTTGGAAGAGGTCTTCATCGGCAAACTTGCTTTTAAAAGTAAGCCCAAGCACAAACACCATCGGCCGTTCCAAACAATTTATTTATTTTTATTTATTTTTACAAATAATTTTCTTATTAAAAGGAAAAAATTCAAATAAAGACCACAAGTAAAGTTATTTTCTCAAAAAATGAGTCTTAAGTGGATATTATTTTAAATAAGGAAGCCGACTGATCAAGCAATCTCAATAAGGACATGAACATACTGGCCGGCCAAATCTGCGTTGGCCGACTTTTTCTGTCGACTGAAATGAGGGTAATTTTGTCCAAAATCTGCAATTGGGTAAAAATTGCAGAAAATCGCCAGATTGAATCGCGATTAGGGTTCTTCCGCTTTCTTCTTCCTCTCCCACTGCTGAAAGTAAATTGTTCCTTGCCCAATCCTCGCTTGCTCCGCGCGAGCGCATTGCCCACTCTCGATCGCTGCTCTCTCTCCAGCGAAGGTGCTCTCTCCCTCTCACCCGCTGCAATTCGTTCCTAGTTGATTTCAAACGTGCCGAACGAGCTTTATGCGACCTTTTGGGGCCATTTTGCCTCGGTCCGTTACTCCTCTTTTCACCACAGCGCTCCTTCCCCTCCTCTTCCTGTGAAACTTTGGTCTCGGGTTTTAACGTTTGTCGATTCGCGTTCGATTGACGCTAGATGCAATCCTGTAAGTGGGATTTTGATTGAACATCTCTTTGTGGTTTTTCAAGTGTAGGATGAAAATAGATTGTCTGAGTGCCTCAGTAATATATATGCTTCAAATTTGATGCCCTTTCTTTTCTGGTTCAAATGGAATAGCATCAGTTTCGCTTTTCTTGGATTCGCTCCTTCTTAACGGTGTCCACGGTTTTGGCGTTTGGTGGTAATATGTAGTTACCAATTTTACGATTGCCATGCTTGGGATTACAAACAGGAACAAATCCAGAACTTGGAGGGTTTTAGTTCTACGTGAATCACTTCAACCAAGAGGTCGTATTTTGACAAGAAAAAAACAAGAGGCTGTATCATATAATGCTGTTAGGTGGAGGTTGCTGTTGATGTAGTTGATTAGAATCATGAAAAACAGGGTGGTTCACCCGTCCACAAAACGTTTAAGTATATGCGTCGGGCATCTAACTCCTGTGCCGGCATAAGTTCTTTACCCTCCTAGCATTGCATTGTGGAAGTTACAAATGTGTTTCGACCAGTTTGATCACGATCAAATCACAGTGGCATGTTCTGCTCAGCTAAGCTAATCATTCAGCTTTGCAGTTTCTATGCGATTCGAATCCTTGGATCAAGTTTCTCATTTCCCAACACGGCTTTTCTGCTGAACACTACCTATTACAGAGGCTTGGTCACGTATAATTCATGGCTTTTTAGATGTTCTGGGTTTGCAATCTAGTTGAGCTTCTTAGCTACGTCCTCATTGAATATTGCGGCATTTCCTAGCTATATCTTCTCTAATTCTCTTCCTTCAACTATGCAGGCACTAACAATACTACTGGCCTTGAAGTGCCCTCCTTCTATATTTTAAGGATGTCTCTTTTATATGCAACTTTTTATTGCTTGATGATTAAGTACTGAGTATACAGACAATGCTATTTACTCTTAATATCTGAGCAAGGAAATTGAGACTTCTTCAATTGGATTGATTCCCCCATTGGTGATGAGCACTTCCGCCAAATCATTTTAGAGCTCATGTGAAGAACGAGATCGATTGAGGTCGACCTTCAACAAAGCAAAAGGAGAGAAGATTCTATTGGGTGTTTTGATAATTTCATGGATAATAATGTAGGAGGATTTGAGAGGGCTTTGATCGTTGTTGTAGGCTGCATGTGATCGGTGGAAAGTCTAATGGTTTTGTAAACTCATGTTGTCTTCTCTTTTTCTTGTATTGTTGTGCGTGCTGTGCGCACATATTAAAATTGTAAAGCGGTAGTTGTCTCTTTTTGTAATGCAAATATTAAACTTCAATGAATTCTAGTGTTTAACGATGAGTTGTTGGTGAAATGTCTGTATGTGCTGTGAAAATACACTAAGTTCTCTTATCTATCAAAGCTAAAACTAGTCGCCATTTTGGCCACAACACTCTATCAAACAACATTCTCATAGTATCCTCTAAGGGAAATGAATGTAAGAAAAAACCACATTTGCACATCAATGAAACATCACAGTTCTGAAATTGACATCCATTAATCATATCTGTATTTGACGACATCATTTTACATCACTCTTACGAAAAGCAGCAACATAGAAAGCAGCAATTGCACATCAACAAAAATTTCTGTCGTTGGTTTTGTTGGTATTGTTGGCCTTCTTGCTCTAGCATTTCTCAAAAAAATTGCTTGTCTTCCACCACTTTCATGTTGAGATCCTTACTTGCTCCTTTTAACCTACATCAGGATCAAAAGATAAATCAATTAGTCAATATAAAGTGAAGTGCAAATAAGAACAGCTTTAAGACAAACTCAAGGGGGGCAAATGTACAAATGAGATACCTTCCCGCGCACTCCTGGTGACATACCTCCTGCTCCATGTTGTATCCAGGGCTCGGATTGTTGGACAGTATCAAGACACTAGCAAATCTGTCCAAGCAGTTTGCAGCAGCAATATCAATCCAAAATCTGATACCTTCCCTCAATGTAGGCAATTATCGGTGTTTTTCCACCACTTACATACAACACAATGGTATCATTAGTGCCAGTCATAGTCCTGCCCATTTCACTATGCGTTACACAATGATTAACGGCGAAGAATGGGTTTCTTCAACGGCTGTGAAAGAACACTAATCACAATCGCAGAAACTTGCAAAGGGGCTCCCATGCCTGGATACTTTGTGTAACAAAGACAGTCAATGCCATCAGGAGTCACTTGGGTGGTTTTTTTAGAGCTTATTTGACCAAAGGATAGATCAGGTGGGAGCTTCATTTTATAGAGAAAACACGGCCCAATTCCCTAAAAAACCCCCAACTTTAGCCTTTGTCCCAATTATATCCCAAATTTTTTTTTGTCTCATAAAAAAGCCCAAACTTTTATTTTTGCCCCAAATCTACCCCGTGAACTTTTCGTCCAATTTTTTAATATTTTATTTTATTTTTTCGAACTTTTTAATTTTTTATTTTCGTTTCTTTTTCCTTTCCTTTTCTTTTTTTTTTTCACCTTCAACCTCTGGCCGATCGCCGGTCCAATGATCGGCGCCGGTGGGGGGGGGGCCAGTAAGGTCGGCCCCGCCGGTCGCTGGTGAGGCTAGGCCTCGCCGGCGTTGGGCGAGGCCGACCTCGCCAATAGATGGCATGGCCGAGCCTTGCCAGCCAAACAATTTCTTTATTTTTATTTATTTATTTATTTTTTACAAATAATTTCTTTATTAAAATGATGATGATATTATGGCAAATAGCTACAAGAAAAAGGTCCGAATTTGGAGGTTGAATTTCCTACGGAATTACCATGAATGCAAAATAAAATGTTGTGAAGTCTCTCTTGGAATCTTTTGATCTCTCTCGAAATCTTAGTCAATAAACATTTATCTTTTGAACCTTATAACAACTCCTTTTCATCAATTGTGCTTCTTCCTTTGATGACTATCTGGAGAAATGCGAAGGTCGGTAACTGGACCTCATAAAAATTGGACCCGAAAAGAAGAGGGTTGAAATTGACATTTATCTACCGTCACTGGATAGTTTTCGGATTAAAACACGCAACTTTACACACCAAAAAACAACAACAAGCACAACCTCAAACAAACCTTACTCTAGCCGGATAGTTTTCACAAACGTAGGATTCCCAAGCAAGACAACCTACAATGCTTATCGGTGCCGATCTTATTTTGACACGTGTCAAAGCAACACTGAAAACTATGCTTAATGGAGAACTCGATAATGTTGAATACATTAAACATCAAGAACTAAATGACAGCGAGATTCAGTGATTAGCTTGACAAAATTAAGACCTTCCTCTGTACTTCACTAGAGAAACTACACTTGAAAAATTAGATGAGAGCGAGATTCAATACTTAGATTACAAAACATGTAGAGAGATCCTGTTCTCCCAACAGACCAACTGTTAATCCTCTCCAAAGTAGGGATTTTATCATGTATTACTAATCAAGAATTAAAGCCAAATCTTGGCACATTAGGGGAGAACCACAAAGTCTGTACCAGTCAACATCAGCATTCTTGTTTCTGACAATTTCCCAAGCAACAAACAAGTTAAGGCAACCAGTTGAAGAAGCTGTGCATACAACTTTCTCTGCAGCTGAGGAATTAGGAAAATTCACACCACAAACAGCAGCTTGGATGGAAACCAACTCTCTAGACCTAGCAGCGGGCCACTTCCAATGAGAGTTACGAATAACAGCAGATACTTTGGCCTGCAGAGGAAGAGAAGATTCATAAGCTATTCTCCTTGAGAAATGATTCCGGCAAGATCCTAGCATGGTGTCACAAATCATACCAAGAGAAATGTTATATCCATTACCCACTATATATCTAATGCAAGGTTTCAAGATATTACCAACTTTTAATAACTTCTTCCAAGCATAAGTAGCATCTGGTTTCCAGTCAAGATGATAGCTATAGAGCCAGGAAAAACATAGAGACCGTACCTCAACAAAATACTCCACAGACACTTTAAAATACAAGCCAAATTTCACAAATCCAGTCTTCAAATGCTAAGGCCTCCAAACTGCTTAGGAGGACAGACAGTGTCCCATCTAACTTTTGCTCCCTCTTTAGCATCCGGATCACCCTTCCAAATGAAAGCTCTACACTTGTGCTCAACCATTTCAAAAACTTTCTTGGCAACTGTTGACACCTATTTTTAATTTGCCCATAATTAATTGCACAAAATTTAGGAGTTAATTCTTATTAATTCCTAAAGCAAAAAAATATATATTTCCATGCATTGCATATAGAAATTAGGCGTGTTTGTGTTAATATGGTCTATTAAAGTGTTTTAAAAAAAATTTTCCAAAAAAAAATATATATAATTTATTATTATTATTATTATTATTATTATTTAAAAAAAAAAGAGAAAAATGAAAAGTGAAAAAATGATGATGAATGAAAAAATGATAATAAATAAATAAAGAAAAAAAGAAAAAAAGAAATAGTCGGGCCGGATCGGGGCCGGGCCAAACCGGCCCGTTTCTCCTTTTCTCTCCCCCCCCCCCACATGGGCCTCGGCCCTTTCTTTTCTTTTTTTCTTTCTCCCCCCCGCGTGGGCCTCCTCCTCCTCCAGTCCACTCTTCTCTTTTCTTTTCTTTTCTTTTTTTTTCCCCGCCGGCCCGGCCCGCTTCTCCTTTTCTTCTCCCTCCCTCGCGCGTTGGCCCAGCCCGGCCCAGCTTCTCCTTCTCCCTCCGCCGTCGCTGTTCCCTGCTCTGTTCTCCCCGTCTTGTGACCAAAAGCAATGGCAATGGCGTGCGCCTCCCTCCTCGTCGTCCGTAGGTCGGAAGAAGGCATGGTGTACGCCAATGGGCGGCAATTAATGCCGATCCGGTCTCTTCTTTCGAGGCGCCCTTATCCTCTCCTCTCTCTCGGCCCTCTGTTCCTCTCTCTGCATCCCAGGCGCCCCTCCTCCTGCGGCCTGCTCTGCAAGTCCCACCTGTGAAACGCCACCATCGTCCACCTTGAGGCGCCGCGAGGGAGAGGGGAAGCTTGATGTCATCGTCGCCCGGCCTATAAAAAGTCGAAGAGTGAGAGTCGATTAAACCCGCACCCTGAAAGGAAACAGGCGGAGATTGAGAGAGAAAGAGAGAATAGGAAGAAAGCGAGCAAAGCGCGAGAAAGAAGAAGAGTTGGCCAGCGTCAGCAAGTGCTTCTCGAGATCGACCCGGAGTCTCCCTTCGGCATCGTCGGCAGTGAGAGTTCCCCGAGGTCCCAAGCAGCTCTGTTCTCCTACTGTTTTCTACTCGGTTTGGTAGGGACCCTTCCATTGTTTCACGCGAGTCCGGCCCATGCCTTCCAGATCCTCACACTTCGTCATGTGTCATGCGTCATAGGCAAGGTAAGTCCCGGGCTGACTGTCACCGTAGGAGGAGGTCGAGAATCTACTTGATTTTTCACGCCCCCACTGTTGCGACCATTTTCCTCAATGAAGCCGGTTTTGTGTCGGTCGCCCGGTACGTGATCCGGTGGTCGGGCGACAGGCCGGAGGGTAGAGAGGATTATCACGGGTGTCGGGGAGTCGGTTAAGGGGTGCCGGTGCAGGGTCGGCCCGTGATCGACCAATTTTGGCATTCTTGGCGTCCTCTCTGCGGATCATTGGCGGGTCGGATCGACCCGAATCAGCAGATCCGGCCGGGTCAACGCCTCCTCGGATCCGTTGACTTCGGGTCGATCCCGGCCGACCGGATCGATGGATCAGGCCCGGTCAACGCCCGGATCGGATCCGTTGACCCGGTCGGTTCGGCCGAACCCGGATCCTAATCCAGCCGGTTTTTCTTATTTTATTTTATTTTTCTTTTCTTTTATTTTATAAAAAAATATTTAAAAAATTAAAAAAAAATTAAAAAGATTTTTAAAAAAAGGTTTTCTTTTCCTCTTTTCTTTTCCTTTTTTTTTTTTAAATTTTAAAATTATAAAAATTCCAAAAAAAATTATTATAAAAAATTGTAAAAATTATAAAAAAATTTTCTTTTTATTTTCTTATTTCGTTTTTTTTATCTCGATTTTTTTTTTTTTCGAAAAAAAAAAATTCAAAATTTTTTTTTTTTTTTGCATGACTTATGTGAATGTTATAATCCTTTATAATTATGCATGTTGTGGTTTTATTTAAATTAAATAAGTTTGAATTGCACAATAGCATGTTGCATGTTTTTTAATTACCGTAGTGTAGTTAGTATGCATGTTTTAATACAATTGCATGAGCTATAGTATTTTGAATGTCATCCGGCTTAGTTAAGATTAGAACCCTAAATTTGCATGACTTGTGTTCTGATGCGATCATTTTACGATTATGCACTCATTTCGATCACCTCACATGTTAGGAGAAAGGTCCTAAAATCAATCAAACTACCTGATAAATGTTTTCAAAAAAATGAACAAGGTAAAATGGTACAAAAAGGGCATTAGTTATTTAACTAGTGTAACCAAGTCCCCGAATTCAGTTAATCTCTGGTTCGTAGGAATATGGTGATTCTCCCGTCACCCTATTTAGGTTTCTAATCGACCTACCCCAAACCGATTAGTGGCGACTCCTGCATGTAAATCACTCACATGTTAAAAACTCAAACCTTAAGTCGCGATATGGTATGGGCTTGGGAGAGCCCGAGTTAAGTCCTGAACCTAGACTTAGCACGTACCAGGCGAGCCCCCCCTGCTTTTTGCACATTATTCTAAAAAGGCTCGGGAGTTTCGGTTGCGACAGCAACAGAAAGAGTTGGCTCTAATAGTTAACCAGACTATAAATAAAAGATTTAATAAGCTGAAGGTCTTCGGCATATGAGTGGCTTTTAACTGTCTAAGCTTTAAATCTTGTTGTAGTCCGATGATTTTATGAGATTGTCTGAAAGTCTTTCAGACCATCCAAAATAACTAGAAGAAAGAACCAAACGAGAACATAGGGTTGGCTGATTGCTCATGCCGTTTGATTTGATTGCTACATGCTAGACAAATGCATCCTTTAAAAGCTTAAGCTTTTAGGAAACGAGCCAGGTGATATATATATCATAACACTCCCCTTGCGTAGAACCGATCCCTTATGCACAACAGAATGTGGACGTAATCACGTCAATGAGATAACCGAGGAAATTTTAACAAACAACATAACAGACGAGAAATTTTAAATCATTGATATGTGCTTTGATACAATGCTAGAAATGAACAAGCAGTACGGACAATTTGACAATCCTTCAGAAGAGATTCTTTCTAAATTCTGATTACACCCCCATGATCATTACCCGCCTCTTAAACAGCTATTCAAAAGAAGTAGCAGAAACAAATCTACTCACCCTTTAAAATTTGCCAACCAGCGACTCTAGAATCCAGGGGCTATGCATCTTTGATTCCATAAAGCAGGACATGAACAGTTATCGAAATGAACTTTGGGCAAAGATTTCATTGAGAAGCTATCCAGTCGGTGAAACACCTTCATTTGTATCTGTACTCAAACCAACTAAACCATTCCTTAGTCTTGGATGGTGAGTAGAATGCTGGAATGGAAGGGTTGAGGCACAATAAATCCGTTTCCACCGTAGATTCCGATGTGCATCACAGTATGCTCAGAAATGAGAAGATCGCGTGCGTGGGAACAAGCACTTTGAATCGGCAAATGCAGATAGAAAGCTAATATCAAGTTCCTTCCACTTCTGCTGAATGCTGCGAAAGTAAATTTCACATATAAGAATCGAAATCAATGAGGTGCATTCCACAACTTAGTAAATGTGTTCAAATGGAGTTTCCAGACTAAAACGGGAAAGAGGATTTAAAGCATCTTAGGGTCTGCATAGCAACATTTCTGTTCCCAGAAACAATTTTTGATCAGAAATAGTTTTTTCTATTTTTATTTCTTGGAGCAGTTTCGACAAAAAAAAATAGCGTTTAAGAACTACACAAAATTTCTATTCCCGGAATAGAAAAAAATAGAAAGCAGCGTTTAGGGTGCGAATGATCCATTTGTTAAAAACAGGACCCTTAATTGCCATTAACATGAAATGAACTTGCTCTATCCATCCTGAAGTTCTGAACCACACTTCTTCAATGCAATGCAACTTTTCAAACATTTTTCAAGCTCGTCCTTGCTATTTATTCAGCACATAAATCATGTCCAGACTTTAGATTCATCTAGTGGATCGAACATCAGGGGAAAAACAAGACACTTATTGAACAAGGGAAAGAGAACATATAAATACCTCTATCCCCGCGACTAATCAGGGGAAAAGCTTCCACCAAAGTCCGAGATGTTAACAATGAAAAGCTATGCCGCAGTGGCATGTCCCCCTTCTTCCTTCGTCTCTACAGTGGGGAGCGATCTCATGTCCAGGGTCCACCCCCCTTCAGCATCTCCTCCTCCTCCTTAGGACTTTAGCACCGACCAAGCTCCACCGATGGGTGGGAATTGCCAATGTTAACCTGCGAGGCCAGCAAAGACGGAGAGAATGTTCGGGTAATGAGGACTGGAGCGTAGCGATGACAAAAGAACTGGTGGACGAGAAATCCATAGTTCAAATCAAATACCTGGTTTTTACAGCGGGTAGATGAGATCGTAATCTGAGGAGAGAATTTGACAGCGAGTAGAAATGAAATAGCATTCGAGTCTGAATCCTCCTTTTAAGTAACTGACTCGCATGTGTCATCATCGTCATAGGTCAATGTGACCTCCGGGATTTCGCGGATGAGGGGCCAATAGCGGCCGGTCCCTTTCTTGCATCGCTCCTCCAGAATCTCACAGCTGTAGATCCGGAGCCATCCTAGGGAGGGAGGGAGGCCATCCTGGGGCAACTCCCTCAGCTTCGGGCAATCTTCGATCCATAACCACAGGAGAGAGGGAGGGAGACTGCTGGACAGTCTTTCCGCCTTCCCCATGTCCCGCATATGGAGACGGAGCAGAGAGGAAGGGAGCGGAAGCCGAAGATCCTTCTCCTCTCCCACTCCTCCCACCCTGCCGTCGATGTCCAGCCATTCAAGCGAGGTGAGGGTGGTAAGCCACTCCCTCACCGGCTGCTTCATATTCCCGCATCCCCTTACCGTAAGTTCCTGTAGCTGGGGGGGCAATCCTCCGTTGGGGAAGCACGTGATACTTTCACACCCCCAAATTCTGAGTTCACGGAGACATGGAAGTCGATGCAACTGATTAGGTAACGATTTTATCTTCGGGCAATTATAAAGAGAAAATCTCGAGATGCTGAGAGGAAGAGGAGGGAAGCACTCTAGCTCCAGTGCGGGACAGTCGAGCAATGACAAGGAAGTGAGATGGGACAGTGCGTGCAGGCCCTGGGGTAAACTTCTCAAATTATGGCAAACCCAAATTTTAATCTCTCGAAGCGACGGAAGACGGTCTACATTTATCTCTGCTAGTGACTCCACTCCATTGCATATAAAAATCTTAAGTGTCTTGAGGGTCACAGGTAAAAATCTACCCTCGTTGAACAGAGAGGCTGGCAAAGAATTGCATTCGATGATTGATAATTCTTGCAGACAAGATGTCATGTCAATGCTGTTATTGCTATTGTTGCCGTTGCCGCTGCTTGGTTCATCCGGATGAATACTTAATCCTCTGGGTAAAGATTGCAACATATTGCAGTTACGGACATTTAATGATACCACCGATGTCGATATACCTGTTTCGGGGAAAGACACGAGTTTTCGACAGTCATAGACAATTAAGTCTCTGAGAGAGGAGAGGGTGTGCATCTTGCTTGGGAGCTTCTCTAAATTGACGCAATATGTCAATTTGATAGTCTCGAGGTTGATGGGCAGCTCTATATCTCCTTCTCCAGCCCCAAAATATATGAATTTCGGACATCCATCGACGACTAAGTTCTTCAGGCAAGCGAGATTTCGGATGACATCTCTATCTTGCCACAAGTATATTAACTCGTTACAATTCCGCATCACCAACTTCTCTAGCTTGATCAAGGAGCTTGTGAACCCATGATTTAAGCAAGTTAATTCAGCAACATTTTCAATGGCAAGAGCGGTTAGAGATGTCAAGTTTACCAAACTCTTCAGCACCCCCTCATTACAACCTCCAAAGTTTAATTTCTCAAGAGATGGAAGGCTCGTGATAGAGGGCGAGGCATCCATACGAGGACAAGATTTGATTTCAAGCGTTATGAGGGAGCTTAGTTGACTAGGCAATCTTCCCATCAACATAGGGCAATTCTCAATGACGAGATGCTCAAGACAAGGGAATAATACTCCTACTTTTTCAGTGCCGACGCAATGAGACCAGTCCTCCCACAATGGCATGTCCTTGAACACCAAAGTAATTAAGGACGGAAAAGGACTTTTAGTTCCATAAAATTCAGATCCTATCGTGCATATCGCATTTAGACCTTCGATGTATAATTCTTTCAATGAAAATAGCTGCCCAAGTGATGGTAATGCTTTGGCGCGACGACACCTATGTAATCGTAAATGAACTATGTTAACATGTCGGGGACTTCCGAACCATGACGGAAATTCTAGGCCACCATAGTAGGATATTTCGAAATTTGCAAGGTTTTTGTGAGGGCGAAGAAAGTCCAAGACTTCTGCTTCAAAGTCTTCATTCCGGAAATTTTCAAAATCCGTACTCCATTCCATGTTCAACCGGCATATTCCCTCCTTGGTGTGTAAATTGGCATCTTTGGCATCTCCGGCTTCTCGAACCTTATGCAAATCAGAGATGCACAATTCCCCTCGAAGGTTCTTCAAGTTTTTTAACTCCTTCAACCTCGATCCTGTTTCCATCCCCACTACAAATTTGGTCAACATCTCAAGGCCCACAATATTACCTATATACAGCGGCATTGCTCTTAGGCTCGGAGTGCTTGGTAATGTCGAGAAATCTCAGATTAATAAGTTTCTCCATGCCTTCTGGTAATTCAATAAGATATCGACAACCCCGCAACATCAAAGCCTCTAGGTTGTGCAATGCAATAATTGACTTTGGAAGCATTCTAATATCAATGTACGCGACAGATTAAGGTGCCTTAAGTGCCTTAGATTGCCAATGCAATCCGGTACCTCTTTGATACAATAGCCACTTAATGAAAGCACCCTCAGGTACTTCAATCCAGATAACAAGTCACGTAACACATTCTGAGACAAAAATGGACTATTATACTGCTTACCTAACGATATGAAGCTCCTAAGCCCCTTCATTCCATGATATATTTTGAATCTTTCTGACACAATGCGACTGTTGGGTATGAACGAGGCATGACGAGTTAAAGATGCAGTATATTGATTACCTTCGAACTTAAACTCCTCTGAGTTAAAATAGGTTGCACCTGCAACTAGCTTTGCTAGGTCATTCACAAGATCATGCATCAAGAATCGTGATTCACTTCTACTCGACTTTTGAAGTAACGATCTAGATACTAGCTCGTTGAAAAGTGTCAAACCTGCATTCCAATGATTCTTTCCTTCTCTTCCCTCCAACAAGCCCTCTGCAATCCACCAGTGAATCAACTCATCCCGTTCAATTTCGTAGTCATTGGGAAATATAGCACAATAAGCAAAACATCTCCTTAGATTCAAAGGGAGATGGAGGTAGCTAAGTTTCAAAGCCGGAAGAATGTCATTACTTTCTTTTGGTAGGTCCCAAATTTTGCTGTTCAATATAGCTTCCCATTCATGGGGACTAACTTTGGTGCGTAGTAGCCCAGCCAATGTCTTCGTTGCTAATGGCAACCCTTTGCATTTTCCCACTATTTTTCGACCTAATTCTTCAAGATGGGGATGACAATGGAAATTTCCTACTCCAAGAGCATGAAATGCAAACAAAGTCATACAAGCATCTTGTGACAACTCTTTTAGAGTATATGGTGGAGCACCGGCTATTTCGGCAACTTGGAGATTACGAGTCGTGACGATAATCTTGCTTCCCTTCGCTCCCGATTGAAAAGGCTTCAAGAGGGTAGTCCAGTTTCCATAATTCTCGTTCCAAACATCATCTAAAACAACAAGAAACTTCTTTCTCGAAAGGTTTTCCTTAAGCTTATCTTGAAGCCAATTCAGGTCCTTACCTTCACAAGACAAATGGCCATCGGTTGTCTCTAGGATTGTCTTTGTAATAGCAAGCACGTCGAAATTATCGGAAACGCAAGCCCATGCTTTCGCATCGAAATAGCCAGTGACTCTAGCATCATTGTAGACTTGCTGAGCCAAAGCCGTCTTCCCAACACCCCCCCATCCCCACGATGGGAATCACTTTTAGATCGCCATATGTTCTATCATCCTCTTCTCCTGTCAGTAATTTGAGGATCTCCCTTTTTTTCATCCTCCCTACCAGCGAAACCAGGCTCAGGCAAATAGGTGGTGGGAAGCGGCTTATCCTGTCGGTGGTCTGCTGATCGATTCCCATTAGTCTCTCTCAAGTTTAGAGTATCTTTTCGAGTGATGACATCCATTAATCTGCCATCCATCTCTTCAATCGCGGATCTCATTTTGCGGTCGAACATAAATGCTCTCGGGCTCGATCTGAAGCAACAACTCGGAAGAAGGGAACGCGCCTTGCTAGTATCAGGTTCTGCCTTGGACTTGTTTTCTGCAGATTCTGTGGCGAACTCGTCTAGCAAGTCTTCAATATCGTAGGCCAAGTTCCTGAGATCTTCGAGCCACGACTTCACCCCAAGGTCGCCAATCAGTTGCCTGTCCTCTGCATCATCTAGCACCTGATTGATACTGATTAGCATCTTCTCCCATTTCTTCAGCAGCGTATCGATACCCTCACGCTGCGCAAAGTAGAGAAGCGCGCGAGAGGCCAACCTATCAAACAGCACCGGGAGAAAAGCGCCAACAAAGAGCTCCGCGAGGGGCATGGCTTGGTTCGCGAGTGGCAGAGGATTAAACAAGAGTGCGAGGATGGTTCGAAACAAAGTGTACTGAGCGGAGAGGAAACCCAAGTTCTTATTTCCAGGACAACAGCGTCAAACGATGGTGTGATGAACCAGAGACTTTTCAAGCACTAAAGTGCACTTTCTTTCTCGGAAGGAGCTGCCGTTGCATTTCATCTCGTCTCATTTGAATTTGAATTTCATTTCTTTTGCCTATAATTTATCGGAAGCAAGTTGGTCGGACGCGGGACCGACAAGTCTTGGCATCATTAATGCCACCAAAGGGTCAGAAAGTAAAGAACAGGGCCCCGTCTCCAACCCAACCCCAAAACTTTTGCTCTATCATTGCTCAATCAGTTCTCTCTCACCACTCACATCACACGAATTCCCAAACACACCCATCCGCCATCACCATGCCTCACATGGATCATATGGCATCATGGTTTCATTGATGCAGCCTCATCAACCCCATCCCATTATCAAAAAAAGGAGAAGTTATTAAATAATTTTTGTTCATGTAGATCGAATACCACCTTAACACGAGAGCTCAATGTACTGAAAGCTCCAAAAATTATGCAGTCGATTGCTCAACAGGTGTCCAGAAACACTTGATAAAAAAAGTCATATCTAAATAATGTCCAGAAAGAAAAAAATTATTACTTTTCTTCATTACTATGGTTGCTACCTAGATTTGCTCTCATAAAGATACATTATGCATAAGATTAGGGGGGAAAAATTGAGTGGCCCCAGATCCAATTTCATTGCAAACCTTCAAGCTAGTTTAGACACAATTTGATCACTAAATCTTTAAAAAGAAAAAAATATCATAAATACCTCATTGGTATCAAGGTTAAACAAAATATGGAATTTCAAGATAGTAAGGTCATATAAGATAGGCTTATGTCTAATTAGGTGTATAGTGGGAGTACCTAACTACAATTGGTCCACCAACTCAATATTCTCCAAAGATGGACAAATTGATAAATTCAATCCACTGCAAGTTTTTTTTTTTTTTTTCCGGAAACTACAAGGTATAACGGGTGGTTCAAGAAATGGGAGCCAGACAAGAACTAGAATTATTGTACGAAGCAGAGGACGACCTCTTGACCTTTCCCAGTTGCAGGCCCCATGGGCAAAGCATGGAAAGAAGGGTGATTGTGGCAGGACATGCGCGGAAGTCAAAGGCATCAAACTTTTAGAATTCGTATAATTACTTCTCTATTTTCATTGCTCTTTTCGCACATATAATTTATTTATTGCTCTCTCTCTCTCTCTCCCTCCCTCCATGTACATCGCTTTTCGATTTTCAACTGCACATGGTGAAGAGGGAAGAGGGCGAATGACGTTGGATCGCTTCTTCCTCTCCTTCGGACGGTACTTCTTGCTGCTGTCTGGCCGCCCATTTCTTGACCCAGCTAAATACAGGGTGTCAAGACATGCTTGTTTACGGAGAAATTACGAGGTTCCTGTTGAGACGCAGTCCTGTTCTAAATAATGTGCAATGCTCTTTAGGGTGAAGTGCACCCTCCTCATGATAAATTGCTCGCTTTTTTTATGGTGAAGTGCATGCTTCTCAAGATAATATACGATCTCGTTCTCGTTCACGTCAAATTGAATATTTACTAATAATTCAAGGATAATATTAAACAAATTAAAAGTCAAAAAACGAGATTACATATTGGGCTAAAGTTCAAGAACAATATTGCATAAACTAAAAGTTCATAGATGACATTACACATTAGATTAAAGTACATGAACTACTTATGCTATTATCTCTATCAAAATTGATTGAGATACGAGTAATCGATAAATAAAATACATTCTACATGTCATGCAATCGGACGGGCTTGGATAGAAGATGTAGACTACAAAATTTGCCGAGGGCTTTTAAGCTGGTTCCGGAGACGAATGACACCGAGAAGGCCCCAAAGAATGGAATGAAACTTTCATTCTAGTCAAATGGTCTTTTCCACTCTTACAACTACACTGTAAGAAAAAATAAATTGAGGTTGGTACAAATTACAATTTATGTCTGTTGCGACAATTTAAGATAAGTTACTATACTAAGGTGATTGGGATTCTCATCGTACGAAGTTCATAGCTAAACTCATACGTGAAAAAGAAAAATACTAACTACAGGTGCAATCCAAATTACAATGAGATCAGTTAAATCATAATTGCTGGATTTATATTACTAGGTACAAGAACAATAAGGCGTGACCTACAAGGGAAATTATAATACCGTTAAAAGGAGCAACATCTCTTAAGATGAAGTCATTTACCTTAGAGAAGTAATTTAATTTACCTTCGAAATGAGTAATTTAGCTCTGAAAGTAAAGTTCGTAAACCCGCTTCTTGTATCATAGATGCAAAAGAAAATTCATAAACTATATTTTGTGTTCGTAAATTAGCTTATTGTATATTCATTAACAACAAAGTGCAACTTCAGACAGTACAGGCCTCCGAGACTTCTTAAGTCGGCCTCGATCCTCAAGAGCATCGATCTTCCCTCAACGACGAACGGAATAAAGACCAAACTATATAGGTATATTGGTTTGTAACCTTGATATCAAGCTCTTCATTGCATACACTTTTCTGTGATCCCCCTTTACATGTAGATGCAAAATGGAAGAACCAAAATCTCATCAAACGACACACATTTTACATCTTCACTTCTTGCCACGCGCCGCTCGTCCGTAAAATGTAGGAGAAAAGAATGGGCTGATGGGATCTACTCCTGTCACTACAGGCATGAATTTGATCCCACTTAGTGCACGTACGTCTCACCTCATCGACTCATAAGCAGATGGCACATCGTGCAAGGGATGGCCTCTCCGGTTTCTCTCCATTATCCTTCTTGCCAGGGAAACTTGCTTCCCAATTGCAAAGACGAACGCTTTGCCTTTCCCTTCAGCACCTCTCGCTGTTCTTCCAACACGGCGTACATATTCGCTCGGATCGCGCGGGAAGTCAAAGAGAATAACATGATCCACTCCGGTAAAGTCAATTCCTCGTGACGCCCTGCCATATGGTTAAAAAAACATCAGGATCTTGCAAATACTTAAGGAAAGATGAGAGTGACATGTCTTTGGTAAATTCATATGTGCCCAGTGACCCCGCCAATAGTTAAAAGCACCCACCTTTCATTCGACTGTCGCAAACAATGCTGTTAAAAGCACTACGCACTGCTAAGAGGCTCAGAACCCCACAATGCCTCAGGTGCTAGGCTGAACAATGAGAGGTGCTCAGTAAAAAGTGGGGATTAAATCCCTAAACCGACAATTTATTAAGTCTTTCCTACTTAGAATCCCAAGTTATTCAAGGCCTGCATTGCAGCACATATTGCACCGGTGCAATATGTTGAGTGTCTAAAAGTCAACAAAGAATTAAAAAGGCGAGACTACGAGATAAGTAGATCGACCTTCATTGTTTTTTTTTTTTTTGTTCTGTCCTTCCTCACATGCTTTGGAAGACAAAGGAACGAGAGAGAACAATTGTGGCCATTTTGAGATAAAAGAAGCTACAAATCTTTCGGCTTCTCAGAGCCTAGTAGCTGTCCTCCACTTCCAACAGCTCTTTCAAAAAGATATTTACCCATTCTCTCCTTTACTTTTACTACGAACGGGAAAAAGAAGTTCAAGAAAAATTTAACCTAGACAAATCTTCTCAGAGGAGAAGCACCTCACCTCAGGCGCTTACCTTAAATAAGGAAATTTTGCCTGAGATGAGATGAGGAGCAGAGGCTTCGCCTCGCTTTGCCTGAGTGCCTAGGTGAGTGCCTCGAGTGTTCGCTAACACTCGGCTCTTGCCCATCGGACAAATTGAGCTGAGCCCAATACCGAAAAACTCGCAAAATCCAGAAGACAGAACAAGGCCCATCCCAGCCATTACTATTTTCATCTAATTCTTGCTGAGACCGACTACATTATTAAATATGCAAGTTTGTACTGAGAACTGAAGACTTGGGTCTTGGCAAGCCATGCTTGGTTTAACTAAAGGCTTACTTTGAGGGATCAAGATCGGCTGCTGAGCAGATCTATCTCAAGAAGCACATATTGATTGGTATCGGACAAAGCAATTATACATACCTGTCGGTGCAAACCAAAAACAAGGAGAAATCTTTAGATGGAGAAGCAGCAAACTCTTTCATGTTTGCCTGTCGCGACTCTTGTGAAACAGCAGCATGAAAAGGTAGAACTCTTGTATGAGCGCCTTTTCTATCAACACGTTTCAATGCATTTTCAACTTTTCGACATGTCTCAATCTGTATATGGAGAAGGAGGATGATTTAAAAGTAATGATGAATCCTCCATCCAGGTGGCTTCAGAGCCTTCTCTCAAACTCCAGGTCAGGAGTTTGCGAGATGGCCCGGAGAGAGATGTAAATGTAATGATGAGTCAATTTCAAGCAGCCTATACTAAAAGATCAACATACCTTGTTGCAGAAAACAATCGTTTTGGTTACTGGGCTTTCTTCCGCAAGCTGAATAAGAGCAGACTTCTTATTGAGGAATGCAGTATCTGAAGTCTTTTCGCTGTCTTCCTCTCCACTACAATCTATGAGAAACTGGAGATGACAAGTAACAGTTAAATTCTCCTCTATTACAATGGTACTCGGTTAGTTTTCTTTTTGATAGGAAAATAGAAGGAATGGCACTGGTTAGCTACCACAGCAAATTTATGCGACATGTTCATCAAGGGGGAAGGACAAAGCAATCTCATGTAACAGAAGATAACTGTTCAACCCAAATGAGAAAGCTCTTAGCCTATCTAAAATTAGTCTTGGGAAAATAATCCTTCTCCAGTATGTGCAGCATATATTAGTTTGTACAATACCTCTGTACAAAGTTAAATTCTGAGAATCAACAAATAGGCAAATGAAATAGAAACAAAATTTGGGACAACTGCACTAAATCTTCTACAAATCGAGGAAAGAAGAGAAACAGATATGATCCAAATATAATCCTCAATCATCTCAGCACAATCAATGAAATTTCAGAGACTTGTCCCGATTTTAGTTTTCTTCAGCTCCAAGCGGCTTTAATGACTTGAAGAATGCTGGTGGCATCTTTAGATAGTATATATTGCTTTTGGTCAAAACAATAGTATAGACTACCATTACGCATGTGCTAAGAGTAATTCAAGGAAAAAATTTCATTCCACTCCGCATCCACTTTCCACCTTCCCCAGTCATATGCAGTAACAATCAACCCCCACAGCCAAAGCCAAAGCCAAAGCATCAAGGTAAAACCAGGTTCCATCTCTTTTAGGGAGCATAAACGACAGCTTAGTTATGAATAATATATTGTCCAAAAGCATCCAGAGAAATGTATATACACGGAATTGAATCCTTTTGTGCCTAAATTAGATAACAGTAATGTATCCGTTGGCAATTAATAGAAAGGGGAACAATACTGCTTTAGACCAACCTCTTCTAGGTGAGGGCTTGTCCGATGAATGCCAGGTCCCATGATCACTACACAGTCGGGGACAATTTCAACTATTTTGTAATATATATCTACTGGCAATGTGGCTGTCACAAACAGATACTGTGTGGCGACAGGTGAAGAATTGATTATGCTCTGATAAGCTGCTTCAAACCCCTCATCATTGCAGAGAATATCCACCTCATCCAAAATCACGCTGCATCGTAAAGCCATAAATTGTAGCAGCAGTTGCAAATTAATCTGCAATATGTATAAACAAACCATTCTTCTGTTTTTGAGTACGCTATAGCTACATAGAGATCTTTGTTTGTAGTATAGCATGGACTGAAATCTGCTGAATGCCAAAATCAACCAGGCTTTGAAGTCATTCAAATTCTTAGCGCAAATCCATTAACAGAAGTTTTTTTAACTTCATAGCCTATATCAAAGAATATGACGAGTGGAGATTTTTCAAGTTGTCACCAGTCAATTTCAAGGAAATCTATTGGGGGTAACGATTAGCAATATATCTAGCATTTTTGTAAATCAAAGCAAAAGTCTCCATGACTCAAGCCAGAAAATCAAGATTCAGCTCTGTGTATGTAAGAATAGAAAATTTCGCTAATCTTTTCCTTTCCTCAAAGAATGGTGATGATACATAGTGGCAGTACTAAATCTAGAAAACAGTAGCAGCATCACATGATTTTGAATAGCTCGTGCACCCAAACTCATTCACGCAACATTATACAATGCATAGGCTTACCATCTAAGATTAACTCCAAGAAGCATTCTTTAACGAGAAAAATGAAGCGACCAGGAGTGGCTATTAGGACATCAACACCTTCTTCTAAATTTTCCAGCTGAGTTTTCTGCCTGAAACCACCTGTGGCAACCATAGACCGGAATGGAGCCCCAAACTTTGATATGGATCGGCAGTTACTCAAAACCTGCATAAAACTTACTATAGCTATTAAGTATCAATCATGCGGGCGCAAAAGATTACATATGTTTGTCATCCACTACTAGCAAAACAGGCATTGCTGTACATAAGACCAACTATATCCAAATTGAGAACACCTCCATTTTCAACAGCTTCAAGGAGATTTCCAGTTATTATACATGAGAGGATTATGCACATCATATAAGCAACTGTGCCACTCAAATTGTATATTTGTCTTTCCAGGAACCCAGTAAAATCCTTCGGATTGCAACACTTAGGATTCTCTAATTATTTTTTTCTTTTCTGAAAGAAGAGATGACAATGTGAGTATTATAGGCGACAAGTTGTTAAAAACAGGTTGACTGCCACCAAAAATGACTTGGAGTGCTTTTTTACCACAAATTTGCTGCTTGAGCAATAGCCTATCACAGTATAGGATGAGAGTTTAAAATGGCCATAAACTAGTAAAAGTTGGTGACTTGCTTGCCAAAGCACGTAAGGGTCAAAGAAAAGGCACAAGAAAGGACACAAGTACCAACCTGTGAAGCTAACTCAGCAGTTGGAACCAAAATGACAACTCGAGGGCTTCGTGAGAAGGATTTGCTAAGTCCTTGCAGCTCTTCTTGCCTGAGACGTTGGACTACTGGTGCAAGATAAGCCAGCGTTTTTCCCGAACCACTCTGATCAGCTATAATACAAGTCTTTCCCTCAATAACAGGTTTGAATGCCATTGCCTGCAGTCGTTCATAGTTAGCATCAATCTGAGTTGCTATACACTAGGAGAAGATCTTCCTTTTTGTCAAGGTGTAGATAGAACATCTTGATGTAATTACTTATCAATACCCATGTGAACGAAAAGACAAAAACCGATGCGATAGGTTGGCCCCTTAATGACTTCCACATCCATCAGCTCCAAATTCAAACTTACAGATAAAATATTAACGGTGATAAATGCAAGCTTACCTCTAGAACTATACAGAACAAGGTTATCATTTATTTGAAGCTCGACGTGGATATCATGCAGACAGTAGATATAACGGAGAATGATTAGAATGTGGTCGAGTTTAGTATATTGCCAGCTAAAACAGCAGTAAGGAAGCAACAACCAAGTTCCTTCCATTTGCCCAGCACAATAAGAGAAAGCAACAAGCCGAAACCTTTGAGTTTGAGTAGGTCATACTATTGATGTACCTGAATATGTGAGGGGCGCAGAAAACGCTGCTTCCTCAAAGATTCAATCATAAAGTCACTACAACCCAAATCTTCAAAGGACTTTTGACTATGGAAGTCGCTATTGGAGGAAACTTTCCTATGCGAGTATAGATCTTTTGACTCGGATCTATAGTCATCCAGGGAAACCCCCCTGCCCCATCCTCTGAAATCTGCATTAGAACTACGAACTGAATGCTCACTTCCAACTACTCTGGTGGCAGATATGCCATGTTTATCAGGTTCCATTCGGTGCACTAAATGATCCACATCTTCAGTGTCAGTACTCGCTGCAGCGTCGTTGGCAGCTTTGGATTGGTAAGCACCTGAATCCTTTCCTCCAAGTCCAAGGATAGCTGCTTTCTTCTTATTCCCCAGTTGGTCCAGTTTAGAATTTGAGAGATCAGGCACATCAAAAGGTACATTTTCTGCTGCTGATTCATAATCTTTGTGACTGGCTTGCTTTAGCTTGGAAGATTTTTCAGCAACAGCTTTGACTCTCTGCGATTTCAATCGTCCAAAACTTCTGCCTAAACCACTCACACTTGCTGTAGGAGAATCATCTTTTCGCAGGGTTGACCCATGATGATTGCCTGCAAAAGAAGAAATGACTGTCAGACTCCAATTTATTGCTGGAAAAGCAAACTCATCTCCAAGCTCTGACTGTACACATTACACAGAGGGATTGAGTGCGCTACAAGAAAGTCTAACACAGATGAAATGGGAGAGAAATTTCTAACTCGTTCCCACATATATGTTTTCAAGCCAAACTAAGAAAAACCAAAATAATTTGCCCAACACTGTATGATTCAGATAAGCTCCAAAAGAAGAACTAGTGTTGCATTTGTCATAAATTTGACCACAATGATTCGGCCGTGGCTTTTGCGCAGCATGAAATGCATATAACAAATTGCTTGAGTTGTTCCGAAGGTTTGGATACCGTTTATCGACAATGCATACACAAAAAACCCAACAAAAAAAAAGGGAAATTCGTCATCAGAACGAACCACATTAGTTATTCAACTTGCACACTCACATCAAACACGTCTATAGTTGAATGCAAACTATGCTAGCTATAGCTCTATCACTGAAATAATCTAACCTAGCATTCAGCTCCCATTGTCGCTTCTTCTTATTATTTTCGCTAGAAGCTGAGAATGAAATCGCCAATCGACGAAAACAACACAGCAATCTAAATGAGAATACGCTAGCAACATCACATCATCATCATCCCAAAATAAAAACCAAAGTAAGAAACGAATCTCCCTCATCCGCCACGCTCTTAAAACCAAATACTACCCATCACCCACGTGACCGAAAAACACTCGATTCGCAAGCGAAGCTCATCACCTCCGCTAGAACCACCGCCGCCGCCGCCGCTCTTCCTCGGGGGCTTCCACCGGAGGACGTCCTCGGGCGGAAGCGGGGAGTCGGCCGTGTCGTCGCTGCCGCCCCAGACTATGAACCGCTCGCCCGTCTCGTCGTCGGTCAGCTGGTAGGCCCCCGGCGTCCCCAAGGGCGTCCTCGTGTAGCCCCCCGACCGGACGGCGACATCACGGGCCCTGCCGCCGGGTAGGCGGCGAGCGCCGATGGCCCGCGAGGGGAATAGACGGGGGCGGAAGGAAAAAGGGTACGCAACCGAGCTGGAGCTGGAGGTGAAGGGTGTGGTGTTCAGGCTGACTGGAGGAGAAGGAGCTTTCGCTAGCATCATTGCTCATGCTCGGAAGAAGAAGAAGAAGAAGATGACGACAATGACGATGAAGACGAAAGCGAAGATTTTTTTTTCTTAAACCCGAAACACCTGTAAATTTTTTAAAATTTTATAAATATTGACATTCTGCAGACTTATATTTGAATTTTCCATAACTTTTTTTATTTTTTACGAATTTTCGGGATATATGGGAAGGACTCGAAATATAAAGAAAAATAAAATCACTTTAGTCATTACATTTGAGAAATTGACACCTTTCTGCTTAAAGTTTCCCCCTTTTAAGATTTAAACTATCGGGGGACAACATACCATGAGTCTGAATTTTATACAAATAAAACTTTTATAAGCCATAGATTTGTTCGAGTCCTGATACAATCTATTATCCTCGGTCCAATTCGGTGTGTACTGATAAATTTCGTAAGTTGTTCTCTTAACTAAAAAATAATATATATGAGAAGGAAAATAGAGGTCTTGTAGAGGAATTCCCACAACACATTTGAGAGTGTCGTGGATTATTTCAGGGCATCCCCTAATCTATCGCGATATCATGACTATCGCTTCTTTGGGCAATATATCAATATGCGAGCAAAGGAATTTATTGAAACTAATTCACATAATGAGATATTGACGATCTAAAAGCGACTATAATTTTTCTAGGAGTATTTTCGCCAAATTTATATGCTTTTTTCTCATTAGTCGAGGACGCAATTGAATAGATTCAAAAAATTGTGGGCCTCTTCTAATATGGGGTATCCCAATCAAGGAAATAAGTTTGAAAAAGTACCCCGCTCTTGCAAAATTGAAACTTGTACTCGTTTAGGATAAAGTTCCTCTTACATCCCTGCTCCATCCGGCTCACCATGTTACATGTTGTGGTTATATTACCTGACAGCGACAGGAAGAGTAAAAGATTTGGAAACGCAAATATAAAATCGAGAGAGATGTGTGATTCGCAAGTGAGGTGATCGATCGGTCACGCATCTTTAATGACGTGATCGATACACAAAACACATTCTCTAGTGGTCATGTCATGTAGAGGTGTACAAAGCGGACTGCTCAAATCCGGAAGCCTCCTATATCGGACTGGACCAAATCATTTGGTCTAATTTCCGGGAGTATTGGTCCAATTCCCAATTTCTAAAAGTGAAATCAGTGTCCGGGTGGTCCGATTCCCGGTTCCAAGGGAAACCAGACCGACTACGTTACTACTTTTCTTCATGATTATGTGTAGGCGGCATGGGAATACCATTTCATTTTTATAATATGTATAGTCAGCATAGGGAACACAATTCGTCATCGCATTGGCTCGAATTATACGCTTATATTTTGTGATTATGTATAGTCTACATGGAGAACACAACTCTAGTTTCAAAATATATGGTATCAAGTAATGAGGAAAAAACAAGCCGATTCCGTTGGATTGGACTAGTGTCCAATCCTCGATTCGCCGGCTTCACCTTGGAACCGGACCAGATCGAGAACCGATCACCCCCCATGTCATGCATATGGATCAATGTGTTTAGGCTAGGAGTTGGAATCCGAAAGAATTGAGAGATTTGTTCCCAAGGTCCATTGCCAAAAGGCCTCGTAGGTTGGTTCAATGGGCTTTTAAGCTTGGTTCAGATGATGAATGGCCCCAAGGAGGCCCTCAAAGAGTGGAATGGAAGTCTTTTATCCAAACAAAATATTCAAAGGAAAAGAAAAATGGGGCATACAGCTCCACAGTATGAAAAGAAAATCTTACACAAACGGTCTTTTCCATCCCTAATTCGAAATTGCAATTGTCCACTTTCTCAAATAAATGGCGTATAAGGTCACTTGTGTAAAGTTCTTTTTACATCGATGGTGTGTACTATGATTGCTCGTAATCAAATTAAGCAAATTCAGAGGTATCAACCTAGTATCTTGAATCTAAAATAAAACGGGGATTCAACTATTGGCTTGTAAATGCAACAATTGGGCCGTTAGGGAGGCGGAAAATGTACTATTTTATATGCAAAGAAGTAGATAGAGTCTATCACGATGGAGAAACTATATGAATGTACATGTAATTTTCTTATATAACTCGGCATACGTTTCTTTATTTTCTTGATTTACGATGACGTGATTTGTTTGGACTAAACCTAAGCTCTAGACCATCAGAGAAACTGTCCTTGATGTTAGCAAATTACCAGGATTGTTTGTTGCAGCATCTTTGAGCCTTTTCGAGTCATGCTCTTTCGATTTGAAATCAAGACTCTTACTTTGATTATTCGTAGTTAGTTATAGTCATTACAAAATGAAATCGGAGTATAATTCAAACATAAAAAGTTTTTTACTTTGAATGAGAATCGCACCTTACTCTACTAAAGAATGAAACAAACCTTACGCGAGACGGAATCTATCTAGCCATCTCGAGATACAATCAAAAGCCAATCAAGTACATCTTTCCACCCTAACGGCGTCCCCAATCTAAGCGCGAACTTCTGTCTGTGAGCCCATTGGAAAGGTAAACCGGTCGAAATGAGCGTAATTCAATTGGTAAATCGCCAAGTCAGGACGACGAAAAATTGAGGATTAAGATTAAAAAAAAAGGGAAAGAAAAAAAAATCTAAGACGCTTTTCAGAGAGTTAAATTTTCATTTCCATGATGGGCTCGTGCAAAGTTTCAAAAAAAAGTCCAGACAATGATGAAAGCCGCGGCCGATTTCTGTGGCTCGGGTGGGCCTCAAATTGCAATTATCTTCTGGTGTTAAATCCAACACGCAACAGCAGCTGTAAGGCACGACGAGCGAAATTTAAGGAGCCCGACATTTGTCCGCGCGACCTCGTTGCCAATGTGCATAGCGAAGGTCACAGCACAATCACTTGGGGAAAAAGAAAACGAAAAAGGACGAATTGAAAAACATTTTTTTTCAAAAAAATGATATTTTCATTTCTTGAAATAATCAATTAGCGAAAAATATTTCTATTATCGATAATAATTTATTTGTATACATTTTTACTGACGATGAGAATAAGTTTCCGTTATTCATTTTCGTAAGCGCTACGAGCCGTCATTTTTTAAAAAAAATTTAAATTATTTATTTTTCGCTAGATAAACGGAGTCACGTGAATAATTCGTTTTTATTTAGTTAAAGCAATGCACAAAAGGAAAAAAAAAAGAGAGAGAGATGACGCGGACGCGTTATAAGAAGCCACACCTACCGTGGCATGTTTCCCGGGATTCTGGAGGGGGCCATTTGCTTTCGGAAATAAAGGGCGCAATTTAATGTCACCTTATGTTTGATGCTACGGATTCCAAATTGGAGTCTATGAGGTATCTTCCTTTAGAGACCCAAGCAGAGGTCTTATTTCCTCCTTTCTCGGGAAGACAAAGATAGAGGAAGGAAGGAACGGGGAAAATATGTGGGTAGAGAAAATGGACTCCATCTCAGTTTCGGTCATGTAATGCCAGGTAGATCGGTAAAGTAAATCATCTGCACCTAGGTGACACAGGGGTGTCTCGGCACCTACAATTTAATGTTGCCTTTTTTTTTTTTTTTATGTTTGATGCTGTGCTTCGAGAAGGCTAGGTTGTGATCAAATAAGCTTGGAGGTACTATTATTTAATTCTCCGGGGATCGGTTAAGAAAAAACAAAGGGAAAAAAAAAGGGACGAAAGAGAGCGTCGAGAGAGAGAGAGAGAGCGAGAGCGGCAGCATCGGTCACGTTGCCTCTACGTGATCGTCATCGAGGCGATTGCCATCCTCAAGCCGCCGCGACAACGGTGGTCATTGCTCTTGAGCCGCCACCACTACTGCCACCGGGTCTCTCTCTTGGAAGGAGATCTAGTGAATTGGAGGGCTACCGCGACGGCGGTTGTGGAACTCACGGGCTGGGCTTTTCCAAATATCGACGGCAGTCATGGATCCCTCTCTCTCTCCAACGCGCACACACACGCCACGAGATCCAAGGATCACAACCACCGCAGGGCGATCACAGTCCTTAGGCAACCATCGCGAGGCGGTAATCTGATTCAATATTTTTCACTTTTCAATTTTCTTTTCTTTCATAAAGTACAGCATTCATTGTCCGATTGTTTCATTTTGAGAGTCCTTGGAAAAAATACCAAAATTGCCATATGGTATTCTCATTTTGAGATTTTGTTGTATTTTGAAAGATTTTTGCCAATAACCATTAGCAACCTTACGGTACAAATTCCTTAAAGGCCGTGTATTTACACCTCAAAGTTTGATTCCATTCTTTCCAATTAATTATTTTTCTAACAATTAATACATTCAACTTTTCAAATCTCTACCAGACGCTTTGGAAGTGGTTCCGTGCCAACTCGCAATATTGGTGCAGCATTACTTCGACGAGAGTGGAATTACTGCTGCGAGCATGATTCCTGATTCGAGCGTGGGGATATCCTTTTAATGTTTTCGGTATTTTATGGAGAGAGTATATTCTGCGTGGTCCATTGCATGAGCTTCGAGGGTTTATTATTTCTTTTCCCCCCTTGGTACAGCGCAACTGTTTTCGCTTAACATAGCTTAGATACAAAAAAGATGTGCTGGCAATGGCACGGGAGTATTATAAGGAGAGTAGGGACATTGACGGAACTTTAAGGCGAATGCCCCGTCATCCGGTTTCTGAAAGGGCTGTAGTAAGCTTTTAATTCGTGATTGCTCATGCAGTTGTTCTAGCCATGCCAACTATTCGTTCGTTCGATTCCTTTCTCCAGATTGACAATTTGCCGTGCTGATCATCATTTTTCTGTAATTATTACGTTGGTAGTTTTGCTTCCTTTTTGTTTAAAGATGATGCCGCATAATCTGCTTTTTGGCTTTTTACGGCTACAGTCCTTGAAGAAGTTTCTTGGGAACTGCTTGCAGGCATTAAAAGCTATGCCTAGGACTTTGAGAATGATGCAAGTGCTAAGCAGTTAGAGAAACAGATGTTGCTCCGTGTGAGCTCTAGTTTGGCAGCTGCTCACAAAGTAAAAGGATTTGCTCTACTCGGACGCCTTCATTTTGCACTGAACTCGTGCTTTCGATCTTCATCTTTACTTGAGCCCAAATTATTGAGCTTATATGACAATCTTCATTGTCAGATGCTCAAAGCATCTCTTCCCATGTTTTTCATCGTCAAACAATGTTTTTATGTTACTTCACCTTAGTTTTCATGGTTCTCCCTGACGATCATTACAATTATGATCATTGGATTTTCTGATGTCCTCTCAAAACATGTAAATAGACTCTTTCAACAAAGCAACATCGTATGGTTGGGTATGAGGGACCCGATATTTCTAGCTGGGGTTTCTTATTTTAGGTGTTCACTTCAGTTGCTAACAGGTCTTGCTCCTCAGGTATGTACATAGTTACCAAAGCTATTTGTGGAACCATGCAGTGAGTGCAAGGGTGCAGAAGTATGGTATGCTAAGTACGGCATCAAAAAGACACGTTGAGGTTTTCTTTTTGGTATCCGTTGGTTCAGAACAATAACTTTTGCTCTGTTTTTCACCACGTGGCGGGAGCAGACCAAGTTGTGGTGGGGGACATAGTAATCATCAAGAACATGATGATGAGAATGTGGCAGAAGAAGTTGTTTCGGCTTAATTGACAACAAGGAGATCCTGTTTGTCATCGCTGAGTGTCATCTTTGTGGATATGGTCGATTCACTGAGACTCAATCATGTGGTTGTTCTGCATTGCCTTTTGCCAAGAGCTTCAAATTGTTATTTCGATTGTTGTCTGTTGTTAGAACTCAGATTTTGTCTCTACTATTGTCTAGCTGAGTACTCCAAATTGTAAAGCTATTCTGTTTACCCTGTACTTCATTCCACTTGCTCACAACCTGTTCGACAGAATGCCTGACTGAATCGTAGATAGTTACTGTTGCATTCTGTTTACAAACGTTTTGATGTCCAATTGAAGTTGTGTTGGTTGTGTCTTACTACATTTCCTGTAGATAGTTGATTGAACAAATTTGGACTTACAGGCATACTGCGTTGCTTGTTGTTTATGTGTGCAATATGTCAAATGCTGGTCATGTATCATTTGTTGTTTGATGTTCATATGTGTGTTTGCTGTGTCAACTGATGTTGAGCTCGCGTCGGAAAATGCACATGGTATTACTCCTCTAAGCTGTTGGACATGAGAAGTTCTGATTCGAATGACGTGTGTATGATGTTACATTCATAGTCCTTGAGGCGCATAAACATGTATAGTGAGATGGAAATGTATAATGCTTTGTGTATATTGATATCTCATCAAATTGTCTTCGTTTCATGCCTTGAACATAACAAGGGTGTTTGCTGGTCGCTTTTGTTCATATGTGGAATGTCAGGATTTTGATCCCATTTCGATAGTGTTTTAGTCATGCGAACATATAGAGAGATGCTGCATTGATGTTGCGTTCGTTTTCCATCAAATTGGGCAATTTCATGGCTTGAAACGATAAAAAATGATAGGATTCCATCCATATTGCCCAGATTCGAGTCAAGCAAAGTTGGTAATTGTTTGGCGTTACTTGCACCTCCTCAGCATGCATATCCACGTAAGAAAGAGACAGCTTTGGATTCACATTAATTTCACGTTGGAATATCACATTCTCATGCTCGAAGCGTGCTTAAGATGTCCTAGGAGCTTGCTGTCCGTATGTATTTATGCAGTGAATGAGTATTTTTTAAACTCATTTGGATGATAAACTTGTATTTGTGGTTGGTGGGGTCTTCGTTCCTTTGAAGTAGCAGCTACCCGCGCTTTTTGTTAGGTCTCCTGTGAGTGTTGCTGTCAACTTTTTTTTCATATTGGACAATAGTGTGCATGGATGAAAGTTGCTTTCTGCGAGGTAAAGAAATGAGTAATTTGAGCTAAATCTTCGTTGCATCGTGTTGACATCTTCTCAGCTAGCCATTCATGCTTTGAGATTGTAAAAATGTCCCCTCGTTTTATTGGTGGTGAGTTGGCCGTTAATCCTAAAAAAAAATCAAAATCAAAATCAAAAAGCAAAAAGTTGAAAATATAAAATGTAAAGAATGGAGATCGCATTTAGGTAGTTGCATCTTAGGAATAGTTTTAATTTGATCCAATTTAGTTTAAGATTGCAATTACGGAATTATCTCGGTACATGTTTTATACTCTTAGGTTCGAATTTTATAACTGGGAAAGGTTTAATGCAACCACACATAAAAATGACATCATTTCTACCGCGGCTCAACTGTAAATCTATTTCTCAAGAGCTACCCTAAAAAAGTCCGTCCTTCACATTGCCGGAATGGAGCGACTGAAAGTCTTGGACATGTCATGTGTAAATATCAAAGACAAAGCTAGAAGGTAAATAACGTTCGCCTCACCACCACCAGTTTAATACCGATCAGCTTTTCATTCAGAGATGCTAATTTACTCACAAATTGCTTGAAAACAGTAACCTGCAAATGCAAAAAGGAACCTAGTATGAATTCTAAGCATCTCTCCTGTGTCTTCATCAAAGCCGGAAGGAATAAAACATCCTAGATGCACAATAATGCATAAGACAATCAATTGCTTTGAAGCACAAGCGGTTATATCACAACGCTCAATCTTATTTTGAAGCTAGAGACTTCGCCCGTATGTTGGCAGGGTCTTTGTGATTATCGAAAGTGAAAGGCCGCTCAAGGCAAGCTGAGAACTATTTCATGGAGCATGCATAGGAAGTACCGGCTCTATCAATTAACAACTGACAATCGTGATATGATTTGAATCATCATAAGATCGGAAGATTCCGATGAAGTCGGGTAGCTATATTTGATGAACATCTATTACTCTGCGTGAATGCTCTAATATTAAATGAGTTTACAAAAGTCCAAAGATTGTTTGTAAGACTCCCTCAACAGCAAACATCATCAATATGGAGTCGTTCAAAATGTCCAGGAACTTTCCTTCAATGGTCCTAAAGAAATGGGCGAAGGAGAAAAGGCTTCACAAGTTGGACTTTCTGGCAAAGCCGTAGGGCTGCTTCTTGGAAGAGGTCTTCATCGGCAAACTTGCTTTTAAAAGTAAGCCCAAGCAACAACACCATCGACCGTTCCAAACAATTTCTTTATTTTTATTTATTTTATTTATTTTTTACAAATAATTTCTTTATTAAAATGATGATGATATTATGGCAAATAGCTACAAGAAAAAGGTCCGAATTTGGAGGTTGAATTTCCTACGGAATTACCATGAATGCAAAATAAAATGTTGTAAAGTCTCTCTTGGAATCTCTTGGTCTCTCTCGAAATCTTAGTCAATAAACATTTATCTTTTTAACCTTGTAACAACTCCTTTTCATCGATTGTGCTTCTTCCTCCAATGACTATCTGGAGAAATGTGAAGGTCAGTAACCGGACCTCATAAAAATTGGACCCGAAAAGAAGAGGGTTGAAATTGACATTTATCTGCCGTCACTGGATAGTTTTCGGATTAAAACACGCAACTTTACACACCAAAAACAACAAGAAGCACAACCTCGAACAAACCTTACTCTAGCTGGATAGTTTTCACAAACTTAGGATTCCCAAGCAAGACAACCTACAACGCTTGTCGGTGCCGATCTTATTTTGACACCAAGGCAACACTCAAAACAATGCTTAACGGAGAACTCGATAATGTTGAATACATTAAACATCAAGAACTAAATGACAGCGAGATTCAGTGATTAGCTGAACAAAATTAAGACCTTCCTCTGTACTTCACTAGAGAAACTACACTTGAAAAATTAGATAAGAGCGAGATTCAATACTTAGATTACAAAACATGTAGAGAGATCTTGTTCTCCCAACAGACCAACT
Source organism: Syzygium grande (assembly GCA_024733475.1). Classification (NCBI taxonomy): domain Eukaryota; kingdom Viridiplantae; phylum Streptophyta; class Magnoliopsida; order Myrtales; family Myrtaceae; genus Syzygium; species Syzygium grande. The sequence continues at coordinate 27,082,938 of JAMXDD010000007.1, forward strand.
GTTAATCCTCTCAAAAGTAGGGTTTTTGTCTTGTATTACTTAACAAGAATTAAAGCCAAATCTTGGCACATTAGGGGAGAACCACAAAGTCTGTACCAGTCAACATCAGCATTCTTGTTTCTGACAATTTCCCAAGCAACAAAAGAGTTCAGGCAACCAGTTGAAGAAGCTGTGCATACAACATTCTCTGCAGCTGAGGAATTAGGAAAATTCACACCACAAACAGCAGCTTGGATGGAAACCAACTCTCTAGACCTAGCAGCGGGCCACTTCCAATGAGAGTTACGAATAACAGCAGATACTTTGGCCTGCAGAGGAAGAGAAGATTCATAAGTCATTCTCCTTGAGAAATGATTCCGGCAAGATCCTAGCATGGTGTCACAAATCATACCAAGAGAAATATTATATCCATTACCCACTATATATCTAATGCGGGGTTTCAAGATATTCCCGACTTTTAATAACTTCTTCCAAGCATAAGGAGCATCTGGTTTCCAGTCAAGATGATAGCTATAGAGCCAGGAAAAACATAGAGACCGTACCTCAACAAAATACTCCACAGACACTTTAAAATACAAGCCAGATTTCACAAACCCAGTCTTTGAATGGTAAGGCCTCCAAACTGCTTAGGAAGACAGACAGTGTCCCATCTAACTTTTGCTCCCTCTTTAGCATCCGAAGCTCCCTCTTTAGCATCTGAATCTCCCTTCCAAATGAAAGCTCCACGCTTGTGCTCAACCATTTCAAAAACTTTCTTGCCAACAGAAAGAGTTGGCTCTAATAGTTAACCATACTATAAATAAAAGATTTAATAAGCAGAAGGTCTTCGGCATATGAGCGGCTTTTAACTGTCCAAGCTTTAAATCTTGTTGAAATCTGATGATTTTATGAGATTGTCTGAAAGTCTTTCAGACCATCCAAAATAACTAGAAGAAAGAACCAAACGAGAACATAGGGTTGGCTGATTGCTCATGATGTTTGATTTGATTGCTGCATGTTAGACAAATGCATCTTTTAAAAGCTTAAGCTTTTAGGAAACGAGCCAAGTGATATATATATCATAACACTCCCCTTGCGTAGAACCGATCCCTAATGCACAACAGAATGTGGGCGTAATCACGTCAATGAGATAACCGAGGAAATTTTAACAAACAACATAACAGACAAGAAATTTTAAATCATTGATATGTGCTTTGATACAATGCTAGAAATGAACAAGCAGTGCGGACAATTTGCCAATCCTTCAGAAGAGATTCTTTCTAAATTCTGATTACACCCCCATGATCATTACCCGCCTCTTAAACAGCTAGTCAAAACAAATAGCAGAAACAAATCTACTCACCCTTTAAAATTTGTGAACGAGCGACTCTAGAATCCAGGGCTATGTATCTTTGATTCCATAAAGCAGGATATGAACAGTTAACGAAATGAACTTTGGGCAAAGATTCCATTGAGTGCTATCCAGTCGGTGAAACGCCTTCATTTGTGTCTGTACTCAAACCGACTAAACCATTCCTTAGTCTTGGATGGTGAGTAAAATGCTGGAACAGAAGGGTTGAGGCGCAATAAATCCGTTTCCACCATAGATTTTGATATGCGTCACAGTATGCTCAGAAATGAGAAGATCGTGTGCGTGGGAACAAGCACTTTGAATCGGCAGATGCAGACAGAAAGCTAATATCAAGTTCCTTCCACTTCTGGTGAATGCTGCAAAAGTAAATTTCACATAAAAGAATCGAAATCAGTGAGGTGCATTCCACAACTTAGTAAATGTGTTCAAATGGAGTTTCCAGACAAAAACGGGAAAGAGGATTTAAAGCATCTTAATTGCCATTAACATGAAATGAACTTGCTCTATCCATCCTGAAGTTCTGAACCATACTTCTTCGATGCAATGCAACTTTCAAACATTTTTCAAGCTCGTCTTTTGCTATTTATTCATCACATAAATCATGTCCAGACTTTAGATTCATCTAGTGGATCGAACATCAGGGGAAAAACAAGACACTTATTGAACAAGGGAAAGAGAACATACACGTACCTCTCTATCCCCGCGACTAATCAAGGGAAAAGCTTCCACCAAAGTCCGAGATGTTAACAATGAAAAGCTATGCTGCAGTGGCATGTCCCCCTTCTTCCTTCGTCTCTACAATGAGGAGCAATCTCATGTCCAGGGTCCACCCCCTTCAGCATCTCCTCCTCCTCCTTAGGACTTTAGTACCGACCAAGCTCCACCGATGGGTGGGAATTGCCAATGTTAACCTGCGAGGCCAGCAAAGATGGAGAGAATGTTTGGGTAATGAGGACTGGAGCGTAGCGATGACAAAAGAACTGGTGGACGAGAAATCCAAAGTTCAAAAACGCAAGCAGCCCCCGTCAACAACAATTTGTGCCGGGATCGATGAGATCGTAGGAGGGGGGGAACCGGTACCAAATCTGAGGAGAGAATTTGACAGCGAGTAGAAATCAAATACCTGGTTTTTACCCCCAAGGGCCATCGAAATCTTCTTCGCGAGATGGAGAGGAGGAGAGCCGAAGAAGAAGCGGAGAGAGGCGGTGATTGGGATGGTGATGGTTACGCCCAAAAGCAGCTGCTTCTTCTTCAAGCTTACTACTACTAAAATCTTCTAAAATAATAATTAAAATACGGAATCCCCTTTTCCAAAAAAAAAAAAAAAAGGCCAAAGCTCAGAGCTCAGATATGTTAAAACGCCCCCCATTTCTTCCCCGCATATAATAATATTCGAGAGTCCGAATCCTCCTTTTAAGTAATTGACGCAAAAACGTCACTGGTCAATGAAACACACGAGATTTCGCGGATGAGGGGCCAATAGCGGCCGGTCCCTTTCTTGCATCGCTCCTCCAGAATCCTGCATCCCCCGATCCAGAGTTGTTCTAGGGAGGGAGGGAGGCCATCCTGGGGCAACTCCCTCAGCTTCGGGCATCCGATGATCCCTAAGCTCTGGAGAGAGGGAGGGAGACTGCTGGCCAGTCTTTCCACCTTCCCCATGTCCCACATATGGAGATGGAGCAGAGAGGAAGGGAGCGGAAGCCGAAGATCCTTCTCCTCTCCCACTCCTCCCAGCATTGCCGATATCCAGAGATATTGAAGGGAGGTGAGGGGGTTAAGCCACTCCCTCACCGGCTGCTTCATATTCCCACATTCCATTACCGTAAGTTTCTGTAGCTGGGGGGGCAATCCTCCGTTGGGGAAGCGCGTAATACTCTCACACCCCCAAATTTTGAGTTCACGGAGACATGGAAGTTGATACAACTGATTAGGTAACGATTTTATCTTCGGACAATTATAAAGAGAAAACATCGAGATGCTGAGAGGAAGAGGAGGGAAGCACTCTAGCTCCAGTGCAGGACAGTCGACCAATTCCAAGGAAGTGAGATGGGACAGTGTGTGCAAGCACGGAGGTAAACTTCTCAAATTCTTGCAACCCCTAATTGTAATCGCCCGAAGCGATCGAAGATGGTCTACATTTATCTCCGCCAGTGACTCCACTCCATTGCAGTTAGAAATATGAAGTGTCTTGAGGGTCGCAGGTAAAAATCTACCCTCGCTGAATAGAGAGGCTGGCAAAGAATTGCATTTGATGATTGATAATTCTTGCAGACAAGATGTCATGTCAATGCGGTTATTGCTATTGTTGCTGTTGCCACTGCTTGGTTCATCCGGATGAATACTTAATCCTCTGGGTAAAGATTGCAACATATTGCAGTTACGGACATTTAATGATACCACCGATGTCGGTATACCTGTTTCGGGGAAGGACACGAGTTTTGGACAGTTACCAACCGTCAAGTTTATAAGAGAGGAGAGGGTGTGCATCTTGCTTGGGAGCTTCTCTAAATTGACGCAATTTGTCAATTCAATAGTCTCAAGGTTGATGGGCAGCTCTATATCTCCTTCTCCAGCCACAAAATATATGAATTCCAAACATCTATCAATGACTAAGTTCTTCAAGCAAACGAGATTTCGGATGGCTTCTTTGTCTTGCCACAAGTATGTTAACTTTGTACACCTTTCCATCTCCAACTTCTCTAGCTTGATCCAGGAGCTTGTAAGACCATGATTTAACCAAGTTAGGTCAGCAACATCTTCTATGACAAGAGCGGTTAGAGATGTCAGGTTTACCAAACTCTTCAGCACCCCCCATTACAACCTCCAAAGTTTAATTTCATTGAGAGATGGAAGGCTCGTGATAGAGGGCGAGGCATCCATACGAGGACAAGATTTGATTTCAAGCGTTATGAGGGAGCTTAGTTGACTAGGCAATCTTCCCATCAACATAGGGCAATTCTCAATGACAAGATGCTCAAGACAAGGGAATAATACTCCTACTTCTTCAGTGCCGACGCAATGAGACCAGTCCTCCCACAATGGCATGTCCTTGAACACCAAAGTAATTAAGGACGAAAAGGACTTTTAGTTCCATAAAATTCAGACCCTATCGTGCATATCGCATTTAGACCTTCGATGTACAATTCTTTCAATGAAAATAGCTGGCCCAGTGATGGTAATGCTTTGGCACGATGACACCCATGTAATCGTAAATGAACTATGTTAACATGTGGGGGACTTCCGAACCATGACGGAAATTCTAGGCCACCATAGTAGGATATTTCGAAATTTGCAAGGTTTTTGTGAGGGCGAAGAAAGTCCAGGACTTCTTCTTCAAGCTCTTCATTCCGGAAATTTTCAAAATCCATACTCCATTGCATGTTCAACCGTATATTCCCTCCTTCATGTGTAAATTGGCATCTTTGGCATCTCCTACTTCTTGAACCTTATGCAAATTAGAGATGCACAATTCCCCTCGAAGGTTCTTCTAGGTTTTTAACTCCTTCAACCTCGATCCTGTTTCCATTCCCACTACAAATTTGGACAACATCTCAAGACCCACCAAATTACCTATATACAGCGGCATTGCTCTTAGGCTCGGAGTGTTGGTAATGTCGAGAAATCTCAGATTAATAAGTTTCTCCATACCTTCTGGTAATTCAATAAGATATCCACAACCCCGCAACATCAAAGCCTCTAGGTTGTATAATGCAACAATTGACTTTGGAAGCGTTCTAATATCAGTATGCGACAGATTAAGGTGCCTTAAGTGCCTTAGTTTGCCAATGCAATCCGGTACCTCTCTGATATGGTAGTCACTTAATGAAAGCACCCTCAAGTACTTCAATCCAGATAACAAGTCACATAGCACTTTCTGAGACAAAAATGAACTATTATATTGCTTATGCTTACCTAATGATATGAAGCTCCTAAGTCCCTTCATTCCATGATATATTTTGAATCTTTCTGACACAATGTAACCATTGGATATGAATGAGGCATGACGAGCTAAAGATGCAGTATATTGATTACCTTCGAACTTAAACTCCTCCAAGTTAAAATAGGTTGCACCTGCAACTAGCTTTGCCAGGTCATTCACAAGATCATGCATCAAGAATCGTGATTCACTTCTACTCGACTTTTGAAGTAATGATCTAGATACTAGCTCGTTGAAAAGTCTCAAACCTGCATTCCAATGATTCTTTCCTTCTCTTCCCTCCAACAAGCCCTCTGCAATCCACCAGTGAATCAACTCATCCCGTTCGATTTCGTAGTCATTGGGAAATATAGCACAGTAAGCAAAACATCTCCTTAGATTCGAAGGGAGATGGAGGTAGCTAAGTTTCAAAGCCGGAAGGATGTCATTACTTTCTTCTGGTAGGTCCCAAATTTTGCTGTTCAATATAGCTTCCCATTCATGGGGACTGACTTTAAAGCTTAGCAGCCCAGCCAAAGTCTTCACGGCTAATGGCAACCCTTGGCATTTTTTCACTATTTTTCGACCTAATTCTTCAAGATGGGGATGACAATCGAAATTTCCGACTCCAAGAGCATGAAATGCAAACAAAGTCATACAAGCATCTTGTGACAACTCTTTGAGAGTATAGGGTCGAGCACGGGCTATTTCAGCAACACGGAAATTACGAGTCGTGATGATGATCTTACTTCCCTTCGCTCCCGATTGAAAAGGCTTCAAGAGGATTGTCCAATTTCCATAATTTTCGTTCCAAACATCGTCCAAAACAACAAGAAACTTCTTCCTCGAAAGGTTTTCCTTGAGCTTATCTTGAAGCCAATTCAGGTCCTTACCTTCACAAGACAAATGGCCATTGGTTGTCTGTAGGATTGCCTTTGTAATGGCAAGCACGTCGAAATTATCGGAAACGCAAGCCCATGCTTTCGCATCGAAATAGCCGGTGACTCTAGCATCATTGTAGACTTGCTGAGCCAGAGCCGTCTTCCCAACACCGCCCATCCCCACGATGGGTATCACTTTTAGATCCGCATATGTTCTATCATCCTCTTCTCCTGTCAGTAATTTGAGGATCTCCCTTTTTTCATCCTCCCTGCTAACGAAACCAGGCTCGGGCAAATAGGTGGTGGGAAGCGGCTTATCCTGTCGGCGGTATGCTGATCGATTCCCGTTAGTCTCTCTCAAGTTTAGAGTATCTTTCTGAGTGATGACATCCTTTAATCTGCCATCCATCTCTTCTATCGCGGATCTCATTTTGCGGTCGAGCATAAATGCTCTCGGGCTCGATCCGAAGCAACAAGTTGGGAGAAGGGAAGAACACGCCTTGCTAGTATCGGGTTCTGGCTTAGACTCGTTTTTCGCAGATTCTGTGGCAAACTCGTCTAGCAAGTCTTCGATATCGTAGGCCAAGTTCCTGAGATCTTCGAGCCACGACTTCACCCCAACATCGCCAGTCAGTTGCCTGTCCTCTGCATCATCCAGCACCCGGTTGATACTGATTAGCATGTTCTCCCACTTCTTCAGCAGCGTATCGATACCCTCGCGCTGTGCAAAGTAGAGAAGCTCGCGAGAGGCCAACCTATCAAACAGCACCTGAAGAAAGGCGCCAAGAAAGAGCTCCGCGAGGGGCATGGCTTGGTTCGTGAGCGGCAGAGGATTAAACAAGAGTGCGAGGATGGTTCGAAACAAAGTGTACCGAGCGGAGAAGAAACCCAAGTTCTTATTTCCAGGACAACAGCGTCAAACGATGGTGTGATGAACCAAAGACTTTTCAAGCACTAAAGTGCTCTTTCTTTCTCGGAAGGCGCTGCCGTTGCATTTCATCTCGTCTCATTTGAATTTGAATTTCATTTCTTTTGCCTATAATTTATCGGAAGCAAGTCGGTCGGACGCGGGACCAACAAGTCTTGGCATCATTAAAGCCACCAAAGGCTCAGAAAGTAAAGAAGTGGGCCCCGTCTCCAAGGACCAACGCAACCCCGAAACCTTGCTCTATTATTGCTCAATCAATTCTCTCTCAGCACTCACATCACACGAATTCCCAAACACACCCATCCACCATCATCATGCCTCACATGGATCATATGGCATCATGGTTTCATTGATGCAGCCTCATGAACCCCGTCCCATTATCAAAAAAAGGAGAAGTTATTACATAATTTTTGTTCATGTCGACCGAATACCACCTTAACACGAGAGCTCAATGTGCTGAAAGCTCCAAAAATTACGCAGTCGATTGCTCAACAGATGTCTAGAAACACTTGACAAAAAAAGTCATATTTAAATAATGTCCGGAAAGAAAAAAAAGCTGTTACTTTTCTTCATTATTATGGTTGCTACCTAGATTTGCTCTCATAAAGATACATTATGCATAAGATTAGGGAGGAAAAATTGAGTGGCCCCAGATCGAATTTCATTGCAAACCTTCAAGCCGGTTCAGACACAATTCGATCGCTAAATCTTGAAAAAGAAAAAAATATCATAAATAACTCATTGGTATCAAGGTCAAACAAAATATGAAATTGCAAGGCAACAAGGTCAGATAAGATAGGCTTATGTCTGATTAGGAGAATAGTGGGAGTACCTAACTCCAATTCGTCCACCGACTCAATATTTTCTAAAGATGGAAAAATTGACAAATTTAATTAACTACAAGGTTTTTTATTCCGAAATTACAAGGTTTAAGGGGTGGTTCAAGAAACGGGAGCCAGACAAGAACTATTGAATTATCGTACGAAGCAGAGGAAGACCTCTTCACCTTTCCCAGTTGCAGGCCCCATGGGCAAAGCATGGAAAGAAGGGTGATTGTGGCGGGACATACGCGGAAGCCGATGGCATCAAACTTGTATAATTCATATATTATTACTTCTCTATTTTCATTGCTCTTTTCGCACAAATAATTTATTTATTACTCTCTCTCTCTCTCTCTCTCTCTCTCTCTCCCTCCTCCTCTCTCCCTCTCTCCCTCCATGTACATATCTTTTCGATTTTCTTTGCCATTTTATCTATAGTTTGTATGTTATTGTTGTTCTTTGGATGCTTTGGACATGGGACCTGCAACTGCACATGGTGAGGAGGGCAGAGGGAGAATGACGTTGGATCCCTTCTTCCCCTCCTTCGCACAGTACTTCTTGTTGCTGTCTGGCCCCCCCATTTCTTGACCCAGCTAAATACAGGGTGTCAAGACATGCTTGTTTACGGAGAAATTACAAGGTTCCTGTTGAGATGCAATCCAGTTCTAAATAATGTGCATGCTCTTTAGGGTGAAGTGCACCCTCCTCACGATACATTGCTCCCTTTTTTTATGGTGCAAGATAATATACAATCTCGTTCACGTCAAATTGAACATTGACCAATGGTTTAGGAACAAAATTAAACAAATTAAAAGTCAAAGAACGAGATTACACGTTGGGCCAAAGTTCAAGGGTACAAACTAAAAGTTCATAGACGACATCGCACATTAGATTAAAGTACATGAACTACTTATGTTATTATTCCTGTCAAAATTGATTGAGATTCGAGTGATCGATATATAAAATACATTCTATTCTGGCCATGTCATGCAATCGAACAGGCTTGGATAGAAGATGTAGACTACAAAATTTGCCGAGGGCTTTTAAGCTGGCTCCGGAGATGAATGACACCAAGAAGGCAAGAATGGAATGAAACTTTCCTTCTGGTCAAATGGTCTTTTCCATTCTTACAACTACACTGTAAGAAAAAATAAATTGAGGTTGGTACAAATTACAAGTTATGTCCGTCGCGACAATTTAAGATAAGTTACTATACCAAGATGATTGACATTCTCATCGTACAAAGTCTATAGCTAAACTCATACATGAAAAAGAAAAATACTAACTACAGGTGCAATCCAAATTACACTCAGATCAGTTAAATCACAATTGTTGGAGTTATATTACTAGGTACCAGAACGATAAGGTGTGACCTACAAGGGAAATTATAATACCATTAAGAGGAGCAACATCTCTTAAGACGAAGTCATTTACCTTAGAGGAAGTAATTTAATTACCTTTGAAATGAGTAATTTAGCTTTGAAAGTAAAGTTCGTAAACCCGCTTATTGTATCGTAGATGCAAAATAAAATTCATAAATTATATTTTGTGTTCGTAAATTAGCTTCTTGTATATTCATTTTCAACAAAGTGCAACATCAGACAATACAGGCCTCCGAGACTTCTTAAGTCGGTCTCGATCCTCAAGAGCATCGATCTTCCCTCAACGACGAACGGAATAAAGAACAAACTATATAGGTATATTAGTTTGTAACCATGATATCAAGCTCTTCATTGAATACACTCTTCTGTGATCCCCCTCTACATGTAGATGCAAAATGGAAGAACCAAAATCTCATCAAACGACACGCATTTTACGTCTTCACTTCTTGCCGTGCGCCGCTCGTCCGTAAAATGCAGGAGAAAAGAATGGACTGATAGGCATGAATTTGCTCCCGCTTAGTGCACGAACATCTCACCTCATCGACTCATAAGCAGACGGCACATCGTGCAAGGGATGGCCTCTGCGGTTTCTCTCCATTATCCTTCTTGCCAGGGAAACTTGCTTCCCAACTGCAAAGACGAACGCTTTGCCTTTCCCACCAGCACCTCTCGCTGTTCTTCCAACACGGCGTACATATTCGCTTGGATCGCGCGGGAAGTCAAAGAGAATAACATGATCCACTCCGGTAAAGTCGATTCCTCGTGACGCCCTGCCGTATGGTTAAAAAAACATCAGGATCTTGCAAATACTTAAGGAAAGATGAGAGTGACATGTATTTGGTAAATTCATGTGCCCAGTGACCCTGCCAATAGTTAAAAGCACCCGCCTTTCATTTGACTGTCGCAAACAGTGCTGTCAAAAGCACTACGGGCTGTTAAGAGGCTCAGAAACCCACAATGCCTCAGGTGCTAGGCTGAACAATGAGAGGTGCTCAGTAAAAAGTGGGGATTAAATCCATCAACAAACAATTTATTAGGTCTTTCCTACTTAGAATCCCAAGTTATTCAAGGTCTGCATTGCAGCACATATTGCACAGGTGCAATACGTTGAGTGTCTAAAAGTCAACAAAGAATTAAAAGGCGAGATTACAAGATCAGAAGATCGACCTTCCTTGTTTTTTTTTTTTTTTTGTTCTGTCCTTCCTCACAAGCTTTGGAAGACAAAGGAACGAGAGAGACCAATTGTGGCCGTTTTGAGATAAAAGAAGCAACAAATCTTTCGGCTTTCTTTACCAAAAAAAAAAAAAAAATCTTTCGGCTTCTCAGAGCCTAGTAGCTGTCCTCCACTTCCAACAGCTCTTTCAAAAAGATATTTACCTATTCTCTTTACTTTTACAAAGAACGGGCAAAAGAAGTCAAAGAAAAATTTAACCTAGACAAATCTTCTCAGAGGAGGAGCACCTCACCTCAGGAGCTTACCTTAAATGAGGAAATTTTGCCTGAGATGAGGTGAGGAGCAGAGGCTTCTCCTCGCTTTGCCTGAGTGCCTAGGTGAGTGCCCCGAGTGTTCGCTAACATTCGGCTCTTGCCCATCGGAGAAATTGAGCGGAGCCCAATACCGAAAAACTTGCAAAATCCACAAGACAGAACAAGGCCCATCCCAGCCATTACTATTTTCATCTAATTCTTGCTGAGACTCACTACATTATTAAATGTGCAAGTTTGAACTGAGAACTGAAGACCTGGGTCTTGGCAAGCCATGCAGGGTTTAACTAAAGGCTTACTTTTAGGGATCAAGATCGGCTGCTGAGCAGATCTATCTCAAGAAGCACATATTGATTGATATCGGACAAAGCAACTATGCATACCTGTCCGTGCAAACCAAAAACAAGGAGACATCTTTAGATGGAGAAGCAGCAAACGCTTTCATATTTGCCCGTCGCGACTCTTGTGAAACAGCAGCATGAAAAGGTAGAACTCTTGTACGAGTGCCTTTTCTGTCAACGCGTTTTCAATGCATTTTCAACTTTTCGACATGTCTCAATCTGTGTATGGAGAAGAAGGAGGAGGATTTAAAAGTAATGATGAGTCCTCCATCCAGGTGGCTTCAGAGCCTTCTCTCAAACTCCAGGTCAGGAGTTTGTGAGATGGTCGGGAGAGAGATGTAAATGTAATGATGAGTCAATTTCAAGCAGCCTATACTGAAAGATCAACATACCTTGTTGCAGAAAACAATCGTTTTGGTTACTGGGCTTTCTTCCGCAAGCTGAATAAGAGCAGACTTCTTATTCAGGAACGCAGTATCTGAAGTCTTTTCGCTGTCTTCCTCTCCACTACAATCTATGAGAAACTGGAAATGACACATAACAGTTAAATTCTCCTCTATTACAATGGTACTCGGTTAGTTTTCTTTTTGATAGGAAAATAGGAGGAATGGCACTGGTTAGCTACCAGAGCAAATTTATGCGACATGTTCATCAAGGGGGAAGGATAAAGCAATCTCATGTAACAGAAGATAACTGTTCAACCCAAATGAGAAAGCTCTTAGCCTATCTAAGATTAGTCTTGGGAAAATAATCCTTCTCCAGTATGTGCAGCATAAATTAGTTTGTACAATACCTCTGTACAAAGTTAAATTCTGAGAATTAACAAACAGGCAAATGAAATAGAAAAAAAATTTGGGACAACTGCACTAACTCTTCTGCAAATTGAGGAAAGAAGAGAAACAGATATGATCCAAATATAATCCTCAATCATCTCAGCACAATCAATGAAATTTCAGAGACTTGTCCCGATTTTATTTTTCTTCACCTCCAAGCGGTTTTAATGACTTACAGAACGCTGGTGGCATCTTTAGATAGTATATATTGCTTTTGGTCAAAACAATACTATAGACTACCAATACGCATGTGCTAAGAGTCATTCAAGGAAAAAATTTCATTCCACTCTTCATCCACTTTCCACCTTCCCCAGTCATATGCAGTAACGATCGACCCCCAAAGCCTAAGCAAAGCATCAAGGTAAAACCGGGTTCCATCTCTTTTAGGCAGCATAAACAACAGCTTAGTTATGAATAATATATTGTCCAAAAGCATCCAGAAAAATGTATCTACACGGAAGTGAATTCTTTTGAGCCTAAATTAGATAACAGCAATGTATCCATTGGCAATTAATAGAAAGGGGAATAATACTGCTTAGACCAACCTCTTCGAGGTGAGGGCTTGTCCGATGAATGCCAGGTCCCATGATCACTTCACAGTCGGGGAGAATTTCAACTATTTTGTAATATATATCTACTGGCAATGTGGCTGTCACAAAAAGATACTGTGTGGCGACAGGAGAAGAATTGATTATGCTTTGAAAAGCTGCTTCAAACTCCTCATCATTGCAGAGAATATCCACCTCATCCAAAATCACGCTGCATCATAAAGCCATAAATTGTAGTAGCAGTTGCAAAACAATCTGCAATATGTATGAAGAAACCATTCTTCTGTTTTTGAGTACACTATAGCTACATAGAGATCTTTGTTTGTAGTATAGCTTGGACTAAAATCTGCTGAGTGCCAAAATCAACCAGGCTTTGAAGTCATTCAAATTCTTAGCGCAAATCCATTAACAAAAGTTTTGTTTAACTTCATATCCTATATCAAACAACATGACGAGTGGAGATTTTTCAAGTTGTCACCAGTCAATTTCAAGGAAATCTATTGGGGCTACTGATTAGCAATATATCGAGCATTTTTGTAAATCAAAGCAAAAGTTTCCATAAATCAAGCCAGAAAATCAAGATTCAGCTCTGTGTATGTAAGAATAGAAAATTTCGCTAATCTTTTCCTTTCCTCAAAGAATGGTGATGATACGTAGTGGCAGTACTAAATCTAGAAAACAGTAGCAGCATCACATGATTTTGAATAGCTCGTGCACCCAAACTCATTCACGCAACATTATACGATGCATAGGCTTACCATCTAAGATCCTTCAACTCCAAGAAGCCTTCTTTAACGAGAAAAATGAAGCGACCAGGAGTGGCTATTAGGACATCAACACCTTCTTCTATATTTTCCAGCTGAGTTTTCTGCCTGAAACCACCCGTGGCAACCATAGACCGGAATGGAGCCCCAAACTTTGATATGGATCGGCAGTTACTCAAAACCTGCATAAAACTTACTATAGCTATTAAGTATCAATCATGCGGGCACGAAAGATTACGTTATGTTTGTCATCCACTACTAGCAAAAACAGGCATTGCTGTACATAAGACCAACTATATCCAAATTCAGAACACCTCCATTTTCAACAGCTTCAAGGAGATTTCCAGTTATTATACATGAGAGGATTATGCACATCATATAAGCAACTGTGCCACTCAAATTGTATATTTGTCTTGCCAGGAACACAGTAAAATCCTTCGGATTGCAACACTTAGGAATCTCTAATTATTTTTTTCTTTTTTGAAAGAAGAGATGACAATTTGAGTATTATAGGCGACGAGTTGTTAAAAACAGGTTGACTGCCACCAAAAATGAATTGGAGTGCTTTTTTACCACAAATTTGCTGCTTGAGAAATAGCCTATCACAGTATAGGATGAGAGCTTAAAATGGCCATAAACTAGTAAAAGTTGGTGACTTGCTTGCCAAAGCACGTAAGGGTCAAAGAAAAGGCACAAGAAAGGACACAAGTACCGACCTGTGAAGCTAACTCAGCAGTCGGAACCAAAATGACAACTCGAGGCCTTCGTGAGAAGGATTTGCTAAGTCCTTGCAGCTCTTCTTGCCTGAGACGTTGGACTACTGGTGCAAGATAAGCCAGCGTTTTTCCCGAACCACTCTGATCAGCTATTATACAAGTCTTTCCCTCAATAACAGGTTTGAATGCCATTGCCTGCAGTCATTCACAGTTAGCATCAATCTGAGTTGCTATACACTAGGAGAAGATCTTCCTTTTTGTCAAGGTGTAGATAGAACATCTTGATGTAATTACTTATCAATACCCATGCAAAGGAAAAGACAAAAACCGATGCTATAGGTTGGCCCCTTAGTGACTTCCACATCCATGAGCTCCAAATTCACACTTACAGATAAAATATTACTAGTGATAAATGCAAGCTTACCTCTAGAACTATACAGAACAAGGTTATCACTTATTTGAAGCTCAACGTGGATATCATGCAAACAGTCGATATAACGGAAAATGATTAGAACGTGGTCAAGTTTACTATATTGCCAGCAAAAACAGCAGTAAGGAAGCAACAACCAAGTTCCTTCCATTTGCCCAGCACAATAAGAGAAAGCAACAAGCCAAAACCTTTGAGTTTGAGTAGGTCATACTATTGACGTACCTGAATATGTGAGGGGCGCAGAAAACGCTGCTTCCTCAAAGATTCAATCATAAAGTCACTACAACCCAAATCTTCAAAGGACTTTCGACTATGGAAGTCGCTATAGGAGGAAACTTTCCTATGCGAGTATAGATCTTTTGACTCGGATCTATAGTCATCCAGGGAAACCCCCCTGCCCCATCCTCTGAAATCTGCATTAGAACTACGAACTGAATGCTCAGTTCCAACTACTCTGGTGGCAGATATGCCATGTTTATCAGGTTCCATTCGGTGCACTAAATGATGCACATCTTCAGCGTCAGTCCTCGCTGCAGCGTCATTGGCAGCTTTGGATTGGTAAGCACCTGAATCCTTTCCTCCAAGTCCAAGGATAGCTGCTTTCTTCTTTTTCCCCAGTTGGTCCAATTTAGAATTAGAGAGATCAGGCACATCAAAAGGTACATTTTCTGCTGCTGATTCATAATCTTTGTGACTGGCTTGCTTTAGCTTGGAAGATTTTTCAGCAAGAGCTTTGACTCTCTGCGATTTCAATCGTCCAAAACTTTGGCCTAAACCACTCACACTTGCTGTAAGAGAATCATATTTTGGAAGGGTTGACCCGTGATCATTGCCTGCAAAAGAAGAAATGACTGTCAGACTTCAATTTATCGCTGGAAAAACAAACTCATCTCCAAGCTCTGACTCTACACATTACACGGAGGCATTGAGTGCGCTACAAGAAAGTCTAACACAGATGAAATGGGAGAGAAATTTCTACCTCGTTCCCACATATATGTTTTCAAGCCAAACTAAGAAAAACCAAAATAATTTGCCCAACACTGTATGATTCAGATAAGCTCCAAAATAAGAACTAGTGTTGCATTTGTCATACATTTGACCACACTGATTCAGCCGTGGCTTTTGCGCAGCACGAAATGCATATAACAAATTGCTTGAGTTGGTCCGAAGGCTTGGATACCGTTGTCGACAATGCATACACAAAAAACCCAACAAAAATAAAAGGAAATTCGTCATCAGAACGAACCACATTAGTTATTCAACTTGCACACTCACATCAAACACGTCTATAGTTGAATGCAAACTATGCTAGCTATAGCTCTATCACTGAGATAATCAAACCTAGCATTCAGCTCCCATTGTCCCTTTTTCCCCCTTTTTCTTCCTTTTTTTTACTTTCCCTTTTCGCTAAAAGCTAACAATGAAGAGCAATCCAAATGAGAGTACGCTAGTAACATCACATCATCATCCCAAAATGAAAACGAAAGCAAGAAACGAATCTCCTTCATCCGCCACGCTCTTAAAACCAAACACTACCCATCACCCACATGATCCAAAAGCACTCGATTCGCAAGCGAAGCGCCTCACCTCCGCTAGTACCGCCACGGCCGCCGCCGCTCTTCCTCGGTGGCTTCCACCGGAGGACGTCCTCGGGCGGAACCGGGGCGTCGGCCGGGTCGTCGCTGCCGCCCCAGACGATGAACCGCTCGCCCGTCTCGTCGTCGATCAGCTGGTAGGCCCCCGGCGTCCCCAACGGCGTCCTCGTGTAGCCCCCCGACCGGACGGCGACATCACGGGCCCCGCCGCCGGGGAGGCGGCGAGCTCCGACGGCCCACGAGGGGAAGAGACGGGGGCGGAAAGAGAAAGGGTACGCGACGGAGCTGGAGCTGGAGCTGAAGGGCGTGGAGTTGAGGCTGACTGGAGGAGAACGAGCTTTCGCCAGCATCATTGCGCATGCCCAGAAGCAGAAGAAGAAGACGATGATGACGAGGATGACGATGAAGATGAAGAGGAAGATTTTTTTTTTCTTGGGTTAATACCACGAAAAACCTTAAACTAATATATTTGATAATTTTGCCCCGATTTTTTTTTTTTTTTACTATAAAAACCCCAAACTGGTACACTTATAATAATTTTACCCCCGAATTATTTTTTTTTGACCATAAAAATCCCAAATTGGTATACTTGTGACAATTTTACTCCAAACTATTTTTTTTACCAAAAAATTCAAAAACCAACATTTGTAATAATTTTCTGAACTATTTTTTTTTATCAAAACCCCAAATCGATATATATGTGATAATTTTCTTAACTAATTTTTTAATATTATTTTTTATTTTTCGATTTTTTTATTAATTTTTTTTTTTTCTTTACTTTTTTTTTTTCTCTTTAACCTCCCACCAATAAAAAATTAATAAAAAAATCGAAAAATAAAAATAATATTAAAAAATTAGTTCAGGTAAAATTGTCACATATATACCCGGGTTTGGGGTTTTTGTGGTCAAAAATAGTTCGAGGTAAAATTATCACAAGTGTACCAAATTTGGGGTTTTTATGATCAAAAAAAATAGTTCAAGTAAAATTGTCACAAATATACTGGGTTTAGGGTTTTTCGTGGTATTAGCCCTTTTTCTTAAACCCGAAACACCGGTAAATTTTTTAAAGTTTTATAAATATTGACATTCTGCGGACTTATATTTGAATTTTCTATAACTTTTTTTTTTTTTTTACGAATTTCGGGATCTATTGGAAGGACTTATATTATGTATAGTCGGCATGGGAAATATAATTCTATTTTTATAATATATATATGTAGTCGATATGGAGAACACAATTCGTCATTGCATTGGTTCAAATTTCAAGCTTATTTTTGTGATTATGTATAATCGGCATGGGAACCACAATTCTAGTTTCAAAATATATGATATCAAGTAATGAAAAAGAAAAATATAACCGGTTCCATTGGTCCAGTTTCCAGTCCTAGGACCAATCAGTCCGGTCCTTAATTCCCAATTTTGCAAATCGGTTCGGATCGGGTACCAATCACCCCAATGTCATGCACATGGATCGATTTGTTTAGGCTAGGAGTTGGAATCCGAAAGAATTGAGAGATTTGTTCCCGAGGCCCATTGCCAAAAGACCTCGTAGGTTGGCCCAATGGGCTTTTAAGCTTGGTTCAGATGATGAATGGCCCCAAGAAGGCCCTCAAAGAGTGGAATGGAACTTTCTATCCAAACAAAATATTCAAAGGAAAAGAAAAATAGAGCATACAGCTCCACAGTATGAAAAAAAATCATACACAAACGGTCTTTTACATCCTCAATTCGAAATTGCGATTGTCCACTCTCTCAAATGAATGGTGTATAAAGTCGCTTGTGTAAAGTTCTTTTTACATCGATAATGTGTACTATGATTGCTCGTAATCGAACTAGGCAAATTCAGAGGTATCATCCTAGTATCTTGAATCTAAAAAAAAAAACGGTTCCAAATATTGGCCAGTAAATGCAACAATCGGGCTGTTAGGGAGATGGAAAATGTACTATTTTATATGCGATGAAGTAGACAGAGTCCATCACAATGGAGAAACTATACAAATATGTGTAGTTTCTTGTATAACTCGGTGTACGTCTAGCTATTTTCTTGATTTGTAATTGACATGATCTGCTTGGACTGAACCTAAGTTCTAGACCATTAGAGAAACTGTCCTTGATGTTAGCAAATTACATGGATTGTTTGTTGCAGCTTTTGATCCTTTTCGAGTCATGCTCTCTCGGTTTGGAATCGAGACTCTTACTTTGATTATTCGTAGTTAGTTATAGTCATTACGAAATGAAATCGGAGTATAATTCAAACATAAAAAGGTTTTTACTTCGAATGAGAATCGCACATTGCTCTACTAAAGAATGAAATGAACCTTGTGCGAGACGGAATCTATCTAGCTATCCCGAGATACAATCAAAAGCCAATCAAGTACATCTTTCCACCCTACGGCGTCCCCAATCTAAGCGCGGACGTCTGTCTCTGAGCCCATCGGAAAGGTAAATCGGTCGAAACGAGCGTAATTCAATCGGTATATCGCTAAGTCAGGACGACGAAAAATTGAGGATTAAGATTAAAAAAAAAGGGAAAGGAAAAAAAAATCTAAGACGCCAGCTTTTCAGAGAGAGTTGAATTTTCATTTCCATGATGGGCTCGTGCAAAGTTTCAAAAGAAGTCCAAACAATGATGAAAGCTGCGGCCGATTTCTGTGGCTCGGGTGGGCCTCAAATTACAGCTGCTGTTGCATGTTGGATTTAACACGAGAAGATAATTGCAATTTGAGGCCCACCCGAGCCACAGAAATCGGCCGCAGCTTTCATCATTAAGGAACATTGTAGGCGAGATTTAAGGAACCTGATGTTTGTCGGCGTGGCCTCGTTACCACATGGACAGCAGCTGTAAGGCACGAAAAAAACGAAGCGAATCGAAAACATTTTTTCAAGGAACCTTTTTTGATGTTTGTCGGCGTGGCCTCGTTACCAATATGGACAGCGAAGGTCACGGCACAATTTTTTCACTTATTTATTTTTCGAAAAAAACGGAACAGAATATTTCGTTTTTTAGGACGAAAAAGGAAAAAAAAAAAAAGAGATTTTTAAGTACCCAAATGGCATGTTTCCCGGGATTTTGGGGGGCCATTTTTTTTAATGAATTTGATGCGATTAATTAATAAAAAAACTGGGCCGTTTTTTTCTCAGGAAGACAAAGATAGAGGAAGGAAGGAACGGGGAAATACGTGGGTGGAGACAATTAGACTGGATGTACCAGATCGGCTAATGCTCGCAGGTTGGTGCGATGTATTCCACCAGTTGACTGAAGACTTGATTATTGGTATATCCATCGGTCCAGCACGGATTGAAATAGAAGCCGGTTCGACAGGAAGCTTTTGAAAACACAATGCACCCAGGTAAATAAGGAACGAGATGAATACAGAGGTTAAACGAGCGTCCCACACCCAAAAGGTGCCCCACATAGGTCTTCCCCGAAACCCCCCAGTAACTAAGGTAAACAACGTAAAAAAAGCACCCATTTCTATACCGGTTCCGGAAGAGCGAAGAAAAAGGGGATGTTTTGTTAATAGACCATTTCAGTTCGTTTATGATATATTAAGACACATCTAGTTCGACAATTAATATATGTATTATTTATAGCGATACATTTAGATGAAAGATTCTACTACTACATTCCCCCCAAAAAAATGGATTGTTTTTTCCATGCCGCAAGAGTTGCCGAGAGTAAAAAGCTGTTATTAAAATAAATTATCGATGGTCTAATTTCTTGACAACTTTTTTCTGATTTACCAATACTTTTTTGTAATACCATTTTTTTTTTACAGTTTGCAAGTTATTAATAATTTTTGTCTTCTATTGACTTTTGTTTGCCTTTCTTACTCGCATTAAATTTATGAACTCTTATATGAATCTACCGATCTCTATTTCAGTGACTTACTAAGTTTTTTCCTACTAAATTACTGGCTAGTTTTGGTCTACCTACTATCTTTTGGCTTACTTATCAACGATTACTTCGTTTTCTTAAAATTTTAAACTTTTATTATCGTTTACAAACTTTAGTTTATCTTTCTTATAAACGCCTTAAATTTAATCAACTCTTATACGAAGATATTAACTTTTATTTGTATGACTTACCAGCTTTTCTTTCATTGGATTGTCCATCAGTTTTAATTTACCAACTCTTTTTTTAAGTTGCTTACCACGTTTATTTCATTTTGTGTTAATTTATCAATTTCTTATCGAGTTACCAACCTTAACTTATCTTACTCACAAAACCGTGAAATTAACCGACCTTAAATAAATGTACGATATACAGCATGTATATGGTATGGCTAGCCAAATAAAGTCTTGATTTTTCTTTTCAAACTCCGAGAACGTAACGGGTTCTTTTCGCAATACGGAATCATTTCACTAAATCGCGATTGACTTGCTTCTTTGCTACATAAGTATAAAGATCGGCAAAAGTAATCACGGCATGAAATGTCTTTTTTCCTATTCTCAAAATATGATTGGACTTGAATTGTTATATGACCAAATAATATCGTACCATACAAAAAGACTTCTTCCACACTGTTCTTTCTCTTTCAATCCCTCTTGGAGCTTCAACGATGTAAATGGTACCGTGCAAGAAACGTGACATCTCATCCTACCCCAACCCAACCCCACCATCATTTTCCACGATTATTGCATATCGCTTGCACAATAGTAATGCCTCGTAGACTCACTGTTGTGTCCTAATCGATGGAAAATTTCAGTCATAGGGGCAGGCGCGCGCGATTACAGGCCACGAGGTTTCACACATTCATCTCCTCTCTCTTTTCTCTCTCTGTCTCTCTTTGTGCATAACATCAGCTTTTCTTGTTGTTTTCTTGCTTCCTGCAGTCTTATCTCTCAGCCCTTTTGCTTTGGTGTCCTGTCAAGAAAATGTCCATATGAAAAGATCGGTGTGTTTCTTGATCGCCTCCCTCAATTTGTTTGTACTTGACAGTTGTTTTTAGTTTGATGTTTTTCCCTTTGCAATGTCGGTTACTGACTGCATTCGATGGCACGCTGGTCTTTATTATTAAAGAGTTTCCTCTGCATAATATATTCTGGTTCAAAACAAGGGACCGCCATTTCTTGCCACTGTATCTCACTCGCTTCCATCACTGTTACAACACGACATTAGTCTCTCTGTCTGTGTCTCTATCGCTCCAGCTCAAAAGCAAGTGAAAATATAAAGAAAGGCCTCTGCTCTTAAATGAGCAGTTGGATATTTCCTTGTATAAAGCAACACGGCTTCACTCTCTCATGTATGTATACTTTGTTTCAGAGTGAGAATCGCAGTGTTCCGACCAAAAAAGATGAAGCCTTTTGGCTCTGTGATGTTCATGGCATTGGTGTTTATGAACTGGGCAAATGGGTATGAGGACTTGAACATGACAGAGCTGCTCTACAGCTACAGGGACGCCGAATATGGCATCAGTGGGAGGCCATTGATGGTGGGTCTTACTCTTATTTATGGTGCTGCTGCCAAAGGTGCAGGTGGGGAGAGTTCTTGCTTTGATATTTTTCTTTTTGAAGTTTTGAATTTCAATTACTTGTTTCTTTTTTTTGTTCAAAGAATTCAAAAAAATGCAGGTAAAGCAAAAACCCCTCTTTCCCATCTCAAAGGTTCCCTCTGCTAATTTTTGGTTCGTGTCTCTGTTTAGGTGCTTTAAGCTTGGGAAGTATGTTTGCAAGTTTCTTGCTTTTCTTGTTTGGAGAGAAAAAAAATGCATGCGAATGGAATCGCTGATGCTTTTGTTGCCTGTGAAAGAAACTAGCTTAGGATTAGTTCATGATTAGATTGAATTTACATGATGCTGCGTTATTGACGAATAGTTGAATTTACATGAATTTAAACATGGATTATGCAGTCTGCCTTGATGGGAGTTTACCAGGTTATCACTTCCACCAAGGATACGGATCGGGCGCTAACAGTTGGCTCATTCAGTTGGAGGTATGTCATTATCCCTCCACAGAGCAGTAATGGGTTAGCTCTTGCTTTCCCCCCACATGATCACAATTGTGGTTTGTCCATTCAGCAACTTGTTGATACGGATCGATATCGTCCTTTTGCGTTAATTTGGGCGGCAAGTTTTGTTTCTTCATTTTATTGGTCTGCATGTTATTACTTACCTAGATTTGTTCTGCTTTACCTGTTGGTCTTATAGTTGAAGACATGGCTGGCGGTGTGTTGACATGGTTGAGTGTGGTTTGATGGTCGAATCATGAAATTTGATTTGGAAATGTATTGGTTGTCGTAGTGGATATTTTGGTGCTTCTTCTGCACTAGATTTGAAGTGTTTTACTAGTGTTGGGCTTAATAATTCGGCCAATTGCCTGAGCATTCGACAGATTTACGCATATGGGTGTCTGAACATCGGTTCACAAGCAAAGACATTGATGTGAACTTTTCCCAATTTAGAGCCTCTGTGATACCAATTTTAATGCTTACTCGAACTTGGGCATTCTCTTATGTGGACGACAGGGAGGAGGATGGTGCGATACAATCAGAAACTGTGTTTACCGTAAGAAGACGCGGCGTGGTTCGTCCACATACATGGAGCAGCAGATTCCCTTTACCGGGATATTGAGCAACAAAGCTGCCGAAAATCCTGGTTATTTCTGAATACCATCTTTAGTTTGTCAACATCCAACTCTTTTTAAGTGTTCTGTATGTCTCTTTCTTCTCGTCACATGAGTTACTTATTAGCAATTCTGGATTCAAATATAACCCTTGCAGATTTTTTCAATTGGAACAGAGTCAAAATCCGTTACTGCGACGGAGCATCTTTTAGCGGGGACAGTCAAAATCAGGTCAGTACAAATGTTTGCCCATGCAAATCTTCAGCTTTAGCTTCAGCGCAGAGAACTCGAAGAATTGCCGACGACATGACTTTTGACTACGAATTTTGAGAATGTCCTTTCACCTTCTATAAGAACATAAATTTTGAAAAACCGAAAAAAAAAGAATTTACATTTATGTGCACTGCTGCTAATTCATATTCTGCTTTTGAATGGTCTTTTCCGCAACGTGCAAGCAAACACTGCAAACTATTTGACATCCGAAGTAAACTATATGCAAATGTGTTTGTAAATGGACAAACTTGTACATATAGACAGACAAAGATCTCGATTTTGCATCTTTTGCTAAGTTTTATGTTTTTCCTATTTTGTGTGTGCGTACAGGTTGTGCTGAGAACTAAATACCAATTGCTGCCTTGTAGCTCTATTTAAGCCCTTACCAACTTATCAAAATTTAATTTTTATGTCTGCTTTCTATCTCAAGCTGTCATTGCCTGTTCTTTAGTGTCCTCATTTGCCTGAAGTTTCACAGGCTTAACTTCTCTGCTGCATAAACTCTTGTTGGACTTTGCTCCATCGAATAGACTATCGACGGAATCAAATTCATTTTCTCATACATAATGTCTACTAGGAATTCTTACACATCATCATTTATACTTATTGACGATATCATACTAGTAGCTCAATGAGAAATTTCTTCCATGTATTTGCGGCCTCAGGCAGCGCAATTATATTTTCGAGGACAACGCATTTGGTCAGCTGCAATGGAAGAGTTAATGTCGAAGGGAATGCGATATGCTAATCAGGTTCTCGTGAAGCATCTCGATAACTCATCTCTCCTTCTTTCCTGCACATATTCTGAAGCCTTTTCCTTTGGCTTTTCTGTTCTTCTTCCTCCTATTTATTTATTTTGTGTGTATTCTAGGCTCTTCTTTCCGGGTGTAGTGCGGGTGGTGTGGCTTCTATACTGCACTGCGATGAGTTCCGGAATCTTTTCTCCGGTTACACAAGAGTCAAGTGCCTGAGTGACGGTGGAATGTTCCTTGACGCGTAAATACAGTCTCCGGCTTCTTTGCTGTCTCTACACTCGTAGATCTTTACTATGCCACCGAATATGCTTGCACTGATTTTGTTGCAAATTTCAGGATGGATGTGTCGGGGAGGCGCACTTTAAGAAGAATGTTCAGAGGAGTGGTTAGCCTACAGGTGCCCTTTCTGGGGTTCTTTTCATCATTGCATAAGATAGCTTTCCACTTTGAAGAGGGTCCTAACCATTCATTATGTCTCATGAACAAAGCAGCTCTTTTTGCTGGTAAAATAGAGTTATGCTCATGGACCACAAACTTATAAAGCAAGAGAGATGATTGTTGTCTCTGCTAATTAAATAGAAAACAGAGGTTGTTGAGAAAAGGGGGTGTGACTGTTACCTTTTCCTGGAATTTCGGAACACGTCGAACTGTCGGATGGCTGTGATTCGTATTCATTCATAGCCCTGTGTTTTATTTCAAAATGCATTTTTGTACTGCTCATTCTATTGGATGGTACTTAGTATCGGGCGACACCATACTCAGGAAACAGCGGATTTTTCTGTGTTTTTACAGGGAGTCCAAAAGAACCTTCCAGGGAGCTGTACCAATCATCTGAATCCCACCTTAGTAATTTTCCTTCTCTAGTTTTATCACACCTGTTGGTTCGACAATTGATATCGTGATGCGGCTGTTCTTACACTTCCCTCCTTTTCCAGTGCTTCTTTCCACAGCATCTGATTGGCGCTGTCGAGACTCCATTGTTTCTCGTAAATGCAGCTTACGATACTTGGCAGGTATGACCCATTTTAAAACAAGTTCTCCGACTCAACCGGACCTTTCTATTTGTATTTGTTCTCTCTTGTTTAATATGCACTCCGATGTGCGTCTATTCATGGATGATTGAGGTCTAATTTATCGGGTTGCTATAGTTTTCTGCTTCTGTTATGGCCATTAAGTCCGAATCACGAACTGTCGTTTCTCAAATGATTTTCATCGGTTTAATCAGGTCTTGGACAGTCTAGCTCCTCCGTCGGCTGATCCTCGCGGCTACTGGAGCCAATGCAGAAAGAACCACGCCTACTGTACCGCCCCACAGATCAATTTTCTGCAAGGTCTGCTTGAATAATGTCATCGCCGTCTTCACATTTTTCTCTTTTTCTTTTCCCTCTTCATATGATGTCGGAAAAATGAATGCTCTCTAGTATGTATCATTTCAGCCGGCTTCAATCGCTTGAAGTACAATAACGTGAGCTCTGTTGCATGATTTATCCGACAAAGCAGATTTTCGGTATCAAATGCTGAGAGCCCTTACCAGCTTCTCGAGGTCCAGCAAAAACGGACTCTTCATAAATTCTTGCTTCTCTCATTGCCAGACCGAGAGGCAGGACACGTGGTTCGCCCCGCAGTCGCCGCACATCGGAAACAAGGTACTTACGACTTCAACTCGCGATGCGGTCGCTGTTTATTCAATTTGCAGCATGTACGTGGAACAAGATCACACAACCTGCACACCAGTATCCCACTCTTGCCTCTTTAGTAGCAGATTCTTAACCACATTGTTCCATGCATCGGGCGTTTCGCGGTAGCAGGGCATTGCTCAGTCGGTCGGGAACTGGTATTTCAATCGAGGCGGCGTCAAGGCCATCGACTGTCCATACCCTTGCGACAATAGCTGCCACAATCTGGTGTTCCGCTGATTGAGCCGCCATCCATCGGCCCTTCGACGTGTCGTAACTCTCGATTTATTATTCCGGGGGAAACAACTGTACATTGCGGGAAGAGAATAAGAGAGCTTGCTAAAGAGCAGGTTCGGTGATCAGCAGCGAGCTGATGCCATTGATTTGAACACCTCGTTTGATGAACACTTAAAGATTTGTAGCAATGTTGATCTCTCGGTTTAGAACTTTATGTTCCTGAACAATGCCTGTACCTTTAAAAACAAAGGTGTCCATCCATTTATTTCGAAGAAAACGAATGATTTAGAAAATATTATTTTAAAACTAATGATCCCCTGTTCACAACATTCACCGTGATAGAAAAATTAGCTGATCGAGATCTAGATCTCATCTCCAAGGTGGCTGCCGCGATGGTGGTCTCAAATCCGTCACGGCCACCGCGAGAGGTCGGTGGTTGCGACCGAGAGAAGGCGGTTTGTTTCTTCGGGGGCAAGGTCAATGTGCAGAGAGAATTTAGAAAAAAAGAAAATGTAAAAGATATTAACAAAAGTGCAGATAAAATCCACAAAAATCAGAATAGCTTTTTCGTTTAAAAGAATAGTAAGCCAACAATTTTTTAATGCGTTTTAAGTCCCTGGTAGTAAATAGTAACTAGTAAAAGCGGTCATTAGAACAGCGCAAAAAATGAGCAGCGGCAATTTTTCGAAAAATAAAGGATTCGTTTTTGGAAAAAGACATAAAAATAAAGGGGCGATTTTTGAATTTCGGAGAAAAGAAAATTAGCCCGTGCCCTTTTCATCTTCCATCTTTCTCCGTCTGAAGTAGGGAGTGTGCATTGGTCCTGATCAAACCCGGTATTGAATCGGCCGGTCTCTGAGTGGTTCTCGGGAGATCGGTCCGGTTCCCGACTTCACGTGAGGAATCGGACAAGGGGCGATTTTTAAATTTCGAAGAAAAGCGAATTAGCCCGTGGTGCCTTTTCATCTTTTCATCTTCCTCCTTGGGTAAAAGGCCATGTTCTCCCCCTAACTGTAGTTCCCGTCCCTCTTTGGAGTAGGGAGTGCATCGGTCCTGATCCAATGCAATATTGAATCAGCCGTCTTTGAGTGGTTATCGGGAAATCGGTCCGGTTCCCAATTTCACAAAACGAATTGGATTGACCAACCAATTAAAGATTCTTTCGATTTTTTTTAAGGAAAAATTCCAAATAAGGATTTGAAGTACTCTCATCTTCTCAAAATAAGAGCCTGAAGACTGAAGTGAAACTTATTTCAAATAAAGACATAAAATACTCTCATTTTCTTTAATAGGGGTTTGGGGTGGTTATAACAATTTTAAATAAGAGCCCAACCCCATCGGCCGGCCAATTAAGGGCATAAATTTAAGTTAAATTAAATTAAAAATTTAAAAAGAAGAAGAAAATATGAGTGAGGGTTGCCAGCCCTCCTGCCTGTGGCCGCCGCCACATCATCAGTGGGGTGGTGGCAATGGTTGGTAGTGTCGCGGGTGCCTCAACAAGGGCCATCTGGACAAGAGTGCCGCCCTCTCCCAGTGCTGGCCCTCGCCTCTAGTCGTCGAGGGTTGTCGGCCATCGCTGCCACCCCACCAATGATGAAAATACCCTTGACCCTAGGGTCATGCCTTTTTTTTTTTGAGACTATATGACCACTTAATATTTTTATTTGAGAAAATAAGGATATTTCGAATCTTTATTTAAAATTATCTTTTTATATTATTTTAAAGCAAACTCTAATCAAAATCGAAAAAATCGCCGATTCCGAGAACGATCCTAAAACCGAGCTGAATCGGACCCGATTCAAACCGGCCCATCCTCGAACCGATGACCCCCGATGCTCCACTATGAAGTCTCCAACTTCAAACACGTAACGACGAGCTCTGCCGAGATCCAACTCCATCTCCGTCTTTCCCCATCTCTCTCTCTCTCTCTCTCTCTCCGCCGGCGACGACGACGACGACGATGGCGTCGCCGCTGTCCCTCGCCCCGCTCGAGGATCCGCCGCCGCCGCCGCCGCCGGCGGAGGACGCCCTCCTCTCCTCCTCCTCCTCCGTCCACTTCGGCGGCCCCGATGCCGTGGCCCACGTCCGCGCCCTCACCGACGTCGGCGCCATGACCCGCCTCCTCCACGAGTGCATCGCCTACCAGCGCGCCCTCGACCTCGACCTCGACTCCCTCCTCTCCCGCCGCGCCGACCTCGACCGCCACCTCCTCCACCTCCAGCGCTCCTCCGCCGTCCTCGACCTCGTCCGCTCCGACTCCGACCACATGCTCTCCAACGTCCGCTCCACCTCCCTCCTCGCCGACCAGGTCAGCGGCAAGGTCCGCGAGCTCGACCTCGCCCAGTCCCGCGTCAACTCCACCCTCCTCCACCTCGACGCCATCGTCGAGCGGAACGACTGCATCGAGGGGGCCGGCAAGGCGCTCGGCCACGAGGACTACGAGTCCGCCGCCACGTTCGTCGAGAGGTTCCTGCAGATCGACGCCAAGTACGGGCGGGATCCCCGTGGGTGGGACCAGATGATGGCCTCGAAGAAGCAGCTCGAGGGGATCGTGAGGAAGCGGCTGGCTGCCGCCGTGGATCAGCGGGATCACGCCACGGTTCTCCGCTTCATCCGGCTGTATTGCCCGCTGGGGCTGGAGGACGAAGGGCTTCAGGCGTACGTCGGCTATCTGAAGAAGGTGATTGGGATGCGATCGAGGATCGAGTTCGAGCAGTTGGTGGAATTGATGCAGGATCAGCACAACAATCAGGTTAACTTTGTCGGGTGTTTGACCAATTTGTTTAAGGATATCGTATTGGCAATCGAGGAGAACAACGAGATTTTGAAGAGTCTTTGCGGAGAGGATGGCATTGTGTACGCGATCTGCGAGCTCCAAGAGGAGTGTGATTCGCGGGGTTCGATGATTTTGAAGAAGTATATGGAATATAGGAAATTGGGGAAGATATCTTCCGAGATCAATGCGCAAAACTCGAACTTGCTTGCCGTCGGAGCTCCACAAGGGCCGGATCCCAGAGAGATTGAGTTGTATTTGGAGGAGATATTGTCCCTTATGCAATTGGGCGAGGATTACACTGACTTTATGCTTTCCAAGATCAAGGGGTTGACCTCAGTTGATCCCGACTTGCTGCCGCGAGCAACAAAGGCATTTAGGAGTGGGAGCTTTAGTAAAGTCGTGCAAGAAATCACTGGGTATTATGTGATTCTGGAGGGCTTCTTTATGGTGGAGAATGCGAGGAAGGCTATCAGGATAGATGAGCATGTTCCCGATAGCCTTACCTCTTCTATGGTCGACGATGTGTTCTATGTTCTTCAGAGCTGCTTGAGAAGAGCCATTTCTACTTCGAATATCAGCTCTGTTGTGGCAGTTTTGAGCGGTGCCTCTAGTTTGTTGAGCAATGAGTACCATGAAGCTTTGCAACTGAGGATGAGAGAGCCCAACCTTGGTGCTAAGCTTTTCCTGGGTGGTGTTGGCGTGCAGAAAACTGGTACCGAAATAGCAACGGCCTTGAATAATATGGATGTAAGCAGCGAATACGTCGTCAAGCTTAAGCATGAGATTGAAGAGCAATGTGCACAGGTAATTATGTCTCCACTTATGGTTTACTAATGATATTTTCTAATGAAAATTGACCAACATAATTAGTTCTTTCTTCAAGTGATAATAAAAGAGTGACATCTAGAATGTTCATCACATGTAGAAAGACAGACATTGAAACAAATATGACTTTTGGCCCGTAGTTGTATAAGGTACTGGTGTGTTCTGGATGTCGACTTGCTTCTTTGTACATTGATATGGTGCTTTTGTCTACCCTGGCTTTGTCTCTCTAGTTGCTTGTGGGGGCTGAGAAGCTTGGCATCTTTCCCTTTGCCGGTACATGAAAGTTTAATGTCCGAGGGAGTGGTTAATATTCTACGTTAGTTCTTTAATTCCTATACTCTGCTTCATGTAGTACGGTCATTTCTTAAATGACATTTTTGACATCTTATACAATTAGGATTAAACTGTCAAGGACTTCATTAAGATCTAAAAGAATCTTTTTTGAAATGGTTAAATGTTGAGTTCAAATATGGCCTTTACAAAATTTTATGGTCATGGATTGTGATGGCAGTTGTTTTTTTTTTGGTAAGGGTGATGGCAGTTGTTGTAGTTCCGCTTCTTGAGGTTTCAGATGAGATGGACCAGCTCTGGAGCGTATATTATGTTTGTATAGGGACACATCGTGTGGTCTTAAAGAAGAGTTATATCTTTTTCAATAATTCTAGAAATCTGCATGTTGCTCATTTGAGATAATTAAGTCAGTACAAATGTGGATACAACTTACCTTTTTGTGTTAAAATTGATCAAATAGATGCTGAGATAGACTACACATGTAGTAGTTACTTAGTCAAGTTGGTGTATTTAGATGTCTACTGCTACCTCATGCTATCATTTTAAAAGGCTTGTATGATGATTGATAAAACTTGAACTCCTAATTCGGCCCTGACCTGAAGAAATTTTTCTGATGATTGCACATACCATAGTCATGGTGCTTTTGTGAGAAGTTTAGATGTTGCTGTTGCTGCGAGTTAGAGATGCAGCAAAGCATGAAGTTCAATACACAACTGCTGTCATGATGTCAGTATTTCGCTCGAGAGAGTTTTTAGTGGAGAGCTAGATAGTGATAGGCGAGGTTTCTGCAACTAGTTCGGGTCAGCTGGTTCAGTTGGTTGGGTCACGGACCAGGTGTTAGACTGGTCTGGTTAGCGTAGTGGTCCTAGTGGAGTATGGAGGCAGCTTTGCTGAAGTACTGAATTGAACTCGTTTGACCTGCAGTTCAACTGTTGAAGCAGACTTTATAGTCTTTAGACCTGCATCGACCTGTTGTGGTTGGACTGATTGGTGAAAGTTGTGTGTTTAATAAGCTGCCATATGGTATTGAAGCTGTGGACAAGGCTTGGAGAAGTCGTTTGAGCTGCTAAAGAGACCAGGCCATTTGGAAGCAGCTTGTAATTAAAGCAAGTGAGCAAGTGGCATAGACTAACATGGGCAAATATTGTGGGGGTGATGCTTCTCGTACCGGAAGGGTTGACAACATTGATAGTAATGTATTTGCAGAGATTATATATCATAGTAACAAATGCTTCATAAAATCACCAGTTGACCTGGTGATCCAAACTGCCCTACCGTTTGAGCTTTCATCGGCCGCCTGACAGTGTCTTTCACCCATCCACTTTTAAGAACACTGGTGATATGTAGAGCTGTAGTCTGGTAGCTCGGTTTTTCAGGCACTTTGGAAGTATTGTGTATGTCTTACTGATAGATTTGTTTAAATCATTATTAGGACTGCCGTATCTTTCTAAATTTTGCCGCATTCATGTATTGGACTATTTTTTCCTATTAATTCCTACTTAAGTAAACCAAATGGAGAGTTTCCTGAATGTACGGCTTTGAAAATTTGTTTTTCTTGTCCTTTTGCTGGGTGTTTCCTTTCGTTGCTTCGAATTAGCTCTTTTCTCCGCATTTATGTACTACTGGCTTGAAGTTGCTGACTAAACCTTGCCCTTTCGGTGTGTAATTTTAGTGCACTCTATTCATATTATTTGTTTTGTTAAGGTCCTTGCGGCTTTATTGTAAAATAAATTGACTGTTGCTATTGCTGATTTCTTGGAATTCTGATTGTGGTTGTTGCATGGAGCTGTTGTAGTTAGCTTGAACAGTATGGTCAGCTGTCATAATGGATAAAAGATATTGCTATATGCATGTAAATAGTTGTCCAAGGTTTCGTTTTTTTAGTTTGATTGACTGAGCAGCACTGTCGGACTTTTTAAGCTTATTGTTTGGGTAGTTACGCTATACTTTCAAATTTGCACTCTTAACTTTTTGAATTGGTCGAACTCCCAATTTTATTGAATGCCTGGAAACATTAACTTGCTTTGAACCCAGTTTAAGGACTTTAGATTTGACTTTTGAATCATCATAACATGTGTAGCATTATATTATGTTTTTCTTTGCACTTTTGCACCCCTGACCGGCTTCATGGTTCTTGAGGTTGACTGTTATCTTGGTTTCATGGTTCCTGAAATGATAATAGTTGAATTATCTTGTGACAGGTATTTGCTGCCCCAGCCGACAGAGAAAGAGTGAAATCTTGTTTATCTGAGCTTGGAGAGATGAGCAATGCTTTCAAGCAAGCTCTGAATGGTGGGATGGAGCAATTGGTAGCTACTGTGACACCGCGGATCCGTCCAGTGCTAGATAGTGTGGCGACTGTCAGTTACGAGTTGTCAGAGGCTGAATATGCCGATAATGAGATAAATGATCCCTGGGTGCAGAGGCTGCTGCACACCGTAGAGACCAACGTCGCATGGCTCCAGCCATTGATGACTGCCAACAACTACGACTCGTTTGTGCATTTTGTTATTGACTTCATCGTGAAGAGACTCGAAGTGATCATGATGCAGAAGAGATTCAGTCAGCTTGGAGGTCTTCAGCTTGACAGAGATGCAAGGGCACTCGTGTGTCATTTCTCGAGCATGACCCAGAGAACCGTCAGAGATAAGTTTGCGCGTCTCACTCAGATGGCTACGATCCTTAATCTGGAGAAGGTTTCCGAGATTCTAGATTTCTGGGGTGAGAATTCGGGACCAATGACTTGGAGATTAACCCCAGCTGAGGTGAGGCGAGTATTAGGTCTGAGGGTGGACTTCAAACCAGAGGCAATAGCTGCTCTGAAGCTGTAACACTTATCGGATGATCCCGACACAGTTCAGTTGTAACACATCCATTTGCTGTATTCAAATTAATTTTTTCAAGTACACTCCTCATCTGATTAAATGGCAATGGATTCACATTCACCTCCTAGCAATTGGAAGCTGAGATAATTGCTCTCACATTCACCTTCGTAGTGAAGTGACATGATATACTCTTACACGATGCCTCCTCATCAAACCTACTTTAGCTCTGTTGATGTCAACCTCTGCAGGAATCAATACATCCTTTGGTTGCTGGGTAAATCTCAGCGAAGAACAAGCCGAGCAGTAGAATGAAACTATGGCTCGGTCACTTTCAACTGTAATGTGGTCCAAGTCTTGCATCAGTTCCAAATGGAACTTGCGATTTCTGGTGTTTTTTGGGAGAGGCTCATGGAAGACATTGATCCCATTTGTGGCCATTGAAACTGCCGTGGACCGTGCCCTTCTTGCGGTGGTGGACGAAGTCAAAGGTAATATTCGAAATGCTTGTGGCAATCGACTTGTCACAACAAACATTTAATGAACTTTAATTGAAGATTGATGCAATGCGCCTTTATCATGTATGAAGTTGGACTCTTATGAATTTAGAAGCCTATAAGGACACATGCTTGGGAGTCCATTTGGTTGGTGGAGTTGTGTTCATAGTGTGACAATAAAATGATCCATCATTTGTGCTTCGTTATAAATATTATTTGACATATGACAAGAGTGAGAGGGAGAAAAAAAACAGGGATCGGGGTCTAATCGCTCCTACTGCACGGGACCAGAAAATCAAGTCTCGGGACAGCTAGTTATTAGAAACCGACAATGCCTCGTTGAACAAGTCAGTGACCGGTGGTTCCTGAGTACATAGGCGGAGTTGTGGTCATAGTGTGACTAAGAAGTGATTTGTCATGTGTATAATTTGACATTTGATAAGACCGTTAGGGAGAAGAGAAATAGGAATCGGCCTCCTCCTGCAAGCACTGTAATAGGCTGTAAACCTATGATAGACATGTAATGTGATAGCCTCTATTGTAACCAAATATATTGAAAAGTGTTCTCGTCTCCCAATTACAATCAATGTTTATTTCAATTGCTTGGTTGCAACTGGCAGGCAAAAAAACACAAGGAACTGATTGTAATCGGGAGACGACAACTTTCAGCTTGACGAGTTTCACACACACACACACACAAGTAGTTCTGTCCAAGTATATTGATTGAGAAAATCACAAGTTAGATGAGTGTGATTCTTAAGTTTATTTCGAGCGAGAAATCTATTAGTTCAGATATGGGATATACCAGTAAAAATTGTATGCATGTAGCTCCACCCTAATCTGCTGCCAGTAAGGCTGTCTGTGTTAGTCGCGGTTCAGGTCTGTATGGTATCGAAACATGTCATGTTAGTTCAAGGTACTGCAAGACTTATCTACCGGCAAGATAGCACATACAAAACTTGAGGTGAGATTCATATCTAACACGTAACATACATCAAGAAGTTAACCGCTCAACTCGATTCTTTACGGTTGATTAGAACTAACCTACACTAGAGTGACTTTCCTCAATAGTCACCTTGTTGTGATAATGATCGTGAACTGGATTTTAACTTGGTGAGCATTGAACCAGCCGTGCCCGACGAATCTGGCAAAGTCGCATTCAAGAAAGTTTCTTTAATCGTCCTATGAACTGAGTGTGGCGGGCAAAGAGATTTTAAGACAATTGTCGAGTCATTCTAAATTTTTGCATGGAAGTCAACCGTGCCTCGTGTCCTATCCACATCAATTCTCTCTCGTCATTTTCAAATTTCATGTTTGCAAAAAAACATATTAAAGATTCACGACCCAATAATGCTGTTCACATGCACAACACCATCTATGTACATATAAAAGTAGAGTTCTTGGAAGGTACACGTTTCATGATTTAGGAGAATTGAAATTTATCTAAGTTCTAAGAAAAATTATTCATACGTTATTCATATAGGTTTGGTTTATTCGACAAACCAAAAAAAGACCACGCTTGATTACGGACTTGCCATTACTCACGAAATTGGTCGTAATGATGCAAATGATTCCCAGTTCAATCGTCGATGGCCCCCCATTTATTGAATAAGAGAAGTGGTGAGTTAGTCCGACACGTGAAAATCGGAAAAAGCTTGTCGACCATGAAAGTCAACATCCAATTATTACAAGCTTATGTTGTTTTAACCGGTTCACGGGATTTGTGTCGCCCAAAAGAACATACCCACCACATATTTGCAGTAAAATCTTGAAAGTGTCACGTTTAGGGCACAAAGAATGAACCAAACAATTGCTACAATAGAAAGAGCCAAGAGGACAGATTAGACTCACCCTTTGCTTTTAGTTGGATCTTTCTTGGTGGATTCTTCTTGCTCTTGAGTTCTCCCCCACCAATTTTCACCACCATGAAGATAATGTTACCAACACATGGGAAATTGAAAGGATATGGAATGGACGGCTGCTGATGGATGAAATGTCACCATACAAGTAACAGAAAATGGAAAGAAATCTTTTGTTAGTAAATAGAAAGATAAGAACATATAGAAAAGGGGGTTATTACATGGAGGAAAAATAGAAAGCATCCACTGTCAGCATTTCCGTTTATAAATGAAATGACATAAAAAAAAAAAGGATCGAGGTAGATATCTTGATGGGTAAATATGTCAGAAGAAATTGCACAAGCAAAATGTTCATGAGGCAAGAAATTTTTTATTGACTGGATTAATATCATGAAAAATTTCAAATTAATATACTTATAATAAATTAATTCAAAATTAATTTTTTGACAATAAAAAATTCCAAAATCGGTACACCTATAACAAATTTATGATCTGTTGGTTTCTGTTAAATTTTATTGTCAAATTGTTAAATTGGATGACACGTGACAATTGATGGGTGTACCAGTTTAGGGTTTTACCCTCCATTTGTCACATGTATACTAGTTTGTGGTTTTTTTCGTGGTATTAATCCAATTTAACGAAAATTAGCGGAGGTTAAATTTGTCACATGTATACTGATTTTGAATTTTTGGTGATCAAAAAATTTTTCACAGGTTAATCAATTTGAAATTTCTCGTGATATTAATCCTTTGTGGTAATATATTGTGTTATATATTCACGCGGTGAGAATTTTTTTTTAAGTGACGATATCCATAAAACAGCAGAGCAAGGGCGGCCCCCTTTTGACATGATATACCCTTTCATAACCTCCATGGTTGCATATAAGTGAAACATGAAGATGAACAAGGCCCGCGTCTTTGCGCGAAAAACAGTTCGGTTTCGACTTAGTCGCGCTAGATTGGGGTCGTGTTCAAATCGTGCTTTTGTATTGCATCAGAGATTGCTGCTCCTGAGGAATGGTCAGCCAACGAAGCCTCTTATTTCACATTTGTCACCCCAAATTAAAAATCTGTCAAACTACATTGACTACGCAAGTTAATTACAAATCTAGTAATTCCCAAAGGCTGCAGCTAATATCCTGATACCCTTGCAGTAAATATCTGAACCCTGTGAGGGCAGTTCTTGCTGCTGGTTATTAGTCCCTTCAGCACAGGACAACTCTGAGATGAATCTTGCCTCTGACACAACCCCATTTGGTGGAGCCTGCTTGTCTTGACCCTGCACTGCGTTGGCAATCAGGAATGGCATGTTCAGATAGTCTGACCATTTCGAGTCCTCTGATTCGTTGCCACTGAAATTGGGTTGGTGGGTTTGCTCTTCTTCTTTCTCAGCATGCGAGTCCCAAGAGAAAGGGTTGCTCTGCAGTTCACTGTTTCTGATCTTCCCATTGGAGAAGAGGCTGAAATGGGGCTTCAAGCTCTCTTGGGGTTGTGCAGTCAATGAGCTAAAACCGTGAGACTCTGGTAAAATGGCAGGTGCTGAAGTGGAGCGGAAGGTGGACTTCGAATCAGAAAGCATGAGGTTGTGGTTCAGATATGGATCAAATGAATGTTCAGCACCTGAACCATAGTTTAGTTGCTGGAAAGGGAAAATATGGGTCGGTTCGACGGGGATCTTCTTGCCGAGGTCCGCGAACTTTTCTGCAAACAATTTTCTTGCAGGTGCGGGGTTGATCGACTTACCGGCGTACGGGTGGTGAATTTTCAAGCTTAAAGAACCAGTGAGTGAATATGGCTCCGCATTTGGTGAAATTGGCTTTCTTTCCACCGACTTGTGAGTGTCGACTTTGAGATATTGCACAGAACTAAACCCTCCTGAGGTTCCGTCGCCGAAATTTTCTGCTTTGGGCGTTTTCTCGCCTTCTCTTCCGTTCTTAACCTCCGAAAGCGGCTTGTGAGTGTTGGGGTCAATGCCTTTGTGAATGAGCTTCTTCTTGATGCTGGAGTTCCACAGGTTCTTTATCTCATTGTCTGTTCTTCCTGGTAAGCGTGATGCAATTTGAGACCACCTGAGAAAAAGAGAAAAGTTGAATATTTTTCAAGACCACCTCATGGAATTACAAGGTTCAAGAACCTATTAAAGTAAAAAAATTCTTTTCCCCCCTTCTAAATACCTGTTTCCAAGAACAGCATGTAGCTCAATTATCAAGTCCTCCTCTTGTTGTGAGAATGTACCTCTCTTCAAGTCAGGCCTCAAGTAATTGATCCATCTCAATCTGCAACTCTTCCCACACCTCTGCAATCCTGAAGGTGAAAGTGGGTTCTCATCAAATTGAAGAAACAAATAAATCATACCTAAGAAAATGGCAAAGAAAAAAAAAGAGAGAAGAAATTTGGCTAATTACCAGCTAGTTTAGGCACAGAGCTCCAGCAACCATGCCCGTACTTGGTGATGTGTCTAACAAGCTTCTCATCTTCTTCTGGAGACCACAAGCCTTTCCTTAGCTTCTGCTTGTAACAGCAAGAGTGCCTCCCCATTTGAGGCAAATTAGTAGCTGCAAAAATAAAAAGAAGATAATACCAACAAACTGCTTAAAGGGACTTGTCAGAAGCAATCAGACCCTTTTTTGTTTGGGAACTGCTATGTTCTTTTGGGGAACGGGATGATTGCTGAATTGGAAAGGAAGGAAACGTTAAAAAGGAAAAAGTAACAGCAACAGTGATGGTGGTGTTCAATCATACACGAGAGAAGTGAGAGGTCATGGTCACGAGGGTGATGGGCTACACAAGGGCAATCCCGTTTAAATAGTGTCTCTCTTTTTCTGCTTTTTTTAATTGGTGCCACAGTGAATCACTTCCAAATGTTAAATGGAAGGAAGTGATTTTGGTTATAAGTACCTGGGTTCTCAGTTTCACGCCCTTCCAACAACTTAGGGGAGGTAAAGAGCCACGCATCGCTCGGGAGCTGACGAATATCGAAGTCGCACGCCACATAGCTGACCTAGTGTCACCGTCCAATGACAATTCTTCGTCGGGGTGATAAAAGTCCTTTCTATGGCGCTCCATTTTCTCCAAGTTGTCATTGGGATTTCATTGAAAGCGAAGTTACACCAACAAAATTCACGTTCTTGGACTTCTTATCATGTGAAATTGTTTATTAAGTTAGTAGTATTAAGCAGGGAAGGAGAGGAGGCTTATGGAATCAGCAAGGAATATTTGGACTTCTTTTAAGGCTGCTCCAATTATTGGAAATGTCCACCAACTGCTGAGCTCAAAAGATTCCAAAGAGTTGCATATAATAGACAGATAATTATTAATCAAATTGATGATGAGAAAGGATGAGTAAAATATCAATTCTAAACTGGATTCTTGTGGGAACGTTTGATGCTCTTGGAAACTCAAATGTTCCATCTTCTGCTCTCAGCCCTTTCATCTTTGCTGTAGCCAGCTATGCATGATTACTCTTTATCATCTCTAGAAGCAGAAAGTGAGCTCTTGCAATTTCTGCTAAAGAAATGAAGACAAATTTGCTGTACCATCCTTGAGTTTTTTGCTGATTTACACACATGGCCTTGTTTTTTTTTTTAGAATGTGTTAGGTCAACAGAGTTTTCTAAGGCATTTGTTAGCTACACTTTTCAAATTTGTTGAGAGGTTCACTCCCAAGGGTTAGCATTTCACGGAAGTAGCATTAGAAGCGGAATGTAGCAGCGAATGGTCTGTGATTGTCCACCATGGTGAAAGACCCCAAATCTAGAGCCAGATAGGAGGTGATCTACCATGGACAACCTCGGACTCAGGGGCAATGACTTTCGATGAGAGGCCTTCGACCTTTGGTCTGGGGTTCAGAAGCGGCGGAGAGAGAGAGAGAGAGAGGGGCTGCAATAAGGAGGGAGGCTACTCTGGCGCTGGTGCTGGTGGTGGCGGTGGCTAGAGGAGGCTAGGCCGGAGAGAAGGCTGGTTGTATTAGTTGTGCCTGCCTGCAATTGGCAGTGGGAAGAGGAAGAAGGAGAAAAAAGAAAGCAAAACACAAAACAAATAAGCCAAAGCCCCTTCATATCATCAAAACCAAAATTATCAATTATGTGGATAGTCTAGTTTACCATCCTTACGTATAGGAGATCCATAACTTATCAAAAAATATACATGAAATGCCATAGTAAATATTTCAAAAAACCCAGGGCCCATCAAGCACTTGAAGTGCATGTCAATGATAATTTCCTAACACCTCATATCATATCAATGAAAATTCTTTTGGAGAGAGAGAGAGAGAGAGAGAGAGAGAGAGAGAGATGGAGAGGTCCAAGGTCTTAGTAAGGTGATTGTGAAATCTTTTAGCTGCAGTTCATCACCGACGGAGATGAAAAGGTTAGACGTCCGTGTACGTGGGCAACCCAAGGCCCACAGATCCGACGGTAAAGAAAAAACTACAAAACGATTGTGACATAGGGGTGCTTTGTCTCGTCAAAACCCTTAGTTCTTTTCATGGGTAGATGCGAAGTGTTGTTACCAGCTCCTTCCCAACCTCAAAGGCGCCAAATGCTCTGTTTGTCAAGCATTGCCCTTGCACTTTACCGGAATCACACAATTTACTCAGAATTGCAGCCAACATGGCTCATACAAAACGCTTGGAAGTAGATTAAAACGGTATGCGTCTTCTGCTCGCGCCGTTGTAATGTTGTTCATTTTACAGTTTGGAAGATCTAACATGAGGTTAATTCAAGCTTCACTTCTATATCTAGACTAGAGCTGTAATAACTTCTGATCTGTTCTTGCGATTCTGGCTATAATATGATGGGTCGGAAACGGTTATCTCGAGCTTCTAATATAACCCAGATGAGAACACTATTGCTTTGACTCTGCACTCTCATCGACTTTAGGCCGGGTGTTCATGAGAACCTGGGATGGAAATAAAGAACGATGAAATCAATAACTCATGGGATGCTTTCGAAAGGGAACGGCATGAAGTTCGCCGGCAAAACAGAAAGGATGGGGATGATCCGACCTTCCTGAGCATGGTGTTTTCGTTGATCAAAGTCGAGATCTTCTCCTCCAGCTTCGAGTTTTTGTCTTGCAACTCGCTGGCTCTCGATTCCAGGTCGTTGACATACACCTTCTTCCTCTCGCGTGCTTGCTGAGCAGAGACTCTATTCCTCAGTAACCTGCCGTGATTCAAAAAAAAAGAGGAGTTTTTTGAGGCAACAAGCTCTTTTCTTAGGCTTAAATTCGACATGTATTATAACCAGCTCCCAGCAACCACAGTGAAATCGACTAGGAGAAGGGCAGAAACATGAACCACCACAAAAACATCGTCGGATGTGACCAGGGTGGATACCTCATATTCAAAAACTAGCAATTCGCCCTATTAATCTTCCAGAGCCCAAATAGCTCAATTATCCCCTACGAACTATTTGTGCCAATGGATTCGTTTGATCCAAAACTTGAGATGACCAAAACTTGAGACAACGTGGGAAGTCCCAAGAAAGATTCATGAGTGATTGTTAATGGAGTTGGAAGTTACCAAGTTTTGGGGAGTCGGTATCAATTTATGCCTAATTGCTCCACAGGTAATTTCTCCAATCACATTTTTCTAGACAAACCAGAGCCAATCCGAATTGATCTCGTAAGAGATCTGCTACAAAACGGATACGTTTATTCTTTAAATGATTCATACCGTCAAGTGTACAAATTCTGAATAATTTCAACAAAATCTTGCAATTTCTTAGTTTATATGTTCAACTCTAATACTCTTATGTATTCCTCTATTCGTAGAGTACATTAAATGCACAGAAATGGCTATAGCATATACGTAGCGGTTTTCCAAGGAGCGACTACGAATAACAAAATCTTACCTTGGCAAGTCACATATTGTACACTTACTATAGCTCGTGCTTTTTTTCATTTTAAACATCTTTTCACTTTGGCTTTATTGACTCATTTCATATCATGGTTCGAGAGTTTAAATTAGATGATAGTATTTATTATTCAAATTTTATTACTTTTTATTTAAGAAATCTTTCAATACATATTTCTAAAGAAGATGGTGATAGAGTGATCATCGATCATAATCTCCGGTATGAGTACTTTGTGAGATTACATTGAATGTTGAGATCGGACCTGCAGATTTACTTACGATTCGCTTCTCTATTAGCTCATTGCCAATCAGAATTAGCCGCCTATCTGGGATTATTTTCTTCAATCGGGCCTCCACAAGGCTAAGAAAACAAGATTAGGAACTTCAACAGTGAATCTGTAGCGACTTTGACAGGAAGCAAGATTAAGCTGATATATTGGAACCGTGTTTAACTGTACGACTACACATTCTGCAAGTCGCTACAAAGTCATATCCCAAAAGTTGGTGTCCCGTCCTCCATCTAAAGGGAAATATTGAATTCTGTGTGTGTAGGTCGATCCAATCGATGCGTGGAAATGAGCAACTAAGGTTGCTTTGCCACTAGATTTCACTAGGGAACGACTCCGAGTAGATCACCGAGTTAAGCAAAACCGTGCTCATATTCAAACTCAACTGTATAAAAGCCAGCAGAATCTATGATCCACGGAGGGCAAAAAGGGACATACCTCTTGAGCCTCTTATACTCCTTGTCGACAGGGTTCCGTCCCCTCCGTCGCTTCCCCGGAATCGCCGTCTTAACCTGATCAGCTTCCTGCTGCTTGCCGACATGGACACTGTCGTTCCCTGTAGAATTCACAGCCGGTCGAGCCTCCATGTCCGGAACCGTGAACAAATCCTCGTCGTTTTCCTCTGAACCCAACAACCAAATCGTCAAAAGAAGAAACGGAATTTTCTAGCACAAAAATGAAATTCCAGCTTTGATCGAATGCGCACCACCATTGTCGATTAGGCATATATGTATTGGTCGAGCCACGATACATGCTAAGATTTCAAATACATACGGCATGCACTGCTCTCTCTAATTCCCCAAATTAACGAAGCCAATTAGTTGTGCACTGTCCAACATGGCATCAGAACCAGTAGAGTTCATGTCCACTTCTTCGATTCACCTGATATCCCGATCTAATAGTTCGACGAGTTACAGAAATCGACACACGGCCATCGGATAATCTGTGCATTTCGGAGACCAACTATACTCCAAATTAGAACACTAATCTTCTCATAAATCAGCTGCTGCTGCAATTACATGAGTGATCTATTCTCTTCCATGCATATACACAGACCTGTGCTCTGATTATGAGTCAGTGAGAGACTATTCGGGTGCTCGGAAAGAGCTGAACACCTCCATTACCAAAAACATGCTAATACAAAATGAAAACCCGAATAATCTCATCGCCAAAAGGGTCCTAACCCAACACGTTCAGCCAAGAAACGCCAACAAGAGAAAGAGGAGAAAAAGATGAAAAATAAGAGATGCAATAATCACAGACCTCTCTTGTTCTTCTTCTTGTGGGCGCAAGAAAGAGAGATGAGATCGTTCCCATCTTGCCTAGTCCTCCAAGAAGAAGAGGAAGACGATCCAGTTGGCTCCATTCCCACCTGGACCGAAGCAACGTCGACCTTGCTGCCATCTCCATGCCTTTGTGCAGACATTTTCCGCAAGCTCAGCCTCAGCGTTTGTCAACGATGCGACGTAAGAGCATTCGAAACTCCGCTGTTTGTTTAATTTTTCTTTCTTTTTGAGCACTTATTTCTTTCTGTGGAAGTGACTGTTCGAGTGCTTGTGGAATATGGAAGAGGGGGAGAGAGTTTGGCTCAAGAACGAACACGTTGATGCATGGAGAGCCGCCACTTTTGTTTCAGCTTCTACTGCTCCTGTCACTTTCTTTCGGATTAATCCAGAATCCAAAGTCAGTCATCCACTGTTTGTCCTTTATTTTCATTTTCTTATCATTTGACTTTTGGGCTTCTGTTAAGGAAAACTTTTAAGGACTCATGCGGTAACATTTCTATTTTAAAAATTAATTTATTATCAAAAATAGATTTTTTTATTTTTATTTCATAGACGAGTTTCTAAATAAAAACGCCGCTTTGAGCAACGACTGAAATTTCTATTTTAAAATAAAAATTGCGTTGATAACGACATAAAATTTTTTCTTTTAAATATTAATGGGCGGTGGGTGGTGGCGGGGGGTGGAGGACGATGGCAGCGATTCGGGCGGTTGTGCTGGCAGGTAACGATGGCGAGTGATGGCGGGAGGTGGTCAGCCGTGAGCGATGGCCGGCGTTAGGTGGTAGAAACATGGCAGCAAATAATGGCAGTGGTTATCGGTAGGAGGTGGCCGTCAATGATGAAACACTGGTGGCTAGTAGTGGAGGACGACGGTTGGTGGTGGGGCGGCGGCGGCAGAGGGACTAGTGTTGGGCGATGGAGCACCGGTCCATTTGGACTCATGAGCAATGGATCGCGGTGGCCGGGGCGTTGGGGACGAAGGGCGAAGGGCGGTGGCAAGAGGCTGCAAAGCGGTCGGCGGGAGGCGGCCCAGGACGGCGGTGGTCGGCAAGAGGGGCGACTGCGTTTGGCAGTGGAGGACGATGGTCGGCGACAAGAGGCAACTTACGGGTGGGAGGCGACTAGCGTTGGCGAAGGATGGTGGGAGGCGACAGTGGGCGGGTTGCAACCGACGTTAGGCCATGGCGAACGACGGAGGATGACGATGGGAGGAGGTGGTCGGTGAAGGATGGCGGCGAGAGGTGGCCGGTGGTAATAGCGAGTGGCAAAGGGGTAACCGGCTAGTAGAAAGGAAAAGCGATAACAAGAGTTTTTATTTCTCATTTCTGTTTCAGAAATAGAAAAATAATTTTTTTTTTGCTTCTGATTTCTGTTCCAAACCTATTTCTGGAATAGAAATTTATTTTAAAAATAAAAAAATAAAATTGCGTTACCAAACCGATTTCTGTTCCAAAATTGTTTTCAAGAATAGAAAAATAGAAAAATAGAGAAATAGAAATGTTACTATGCACGCCCTAAATGGTTCATTGATGTTTCTTTGTTAAACACCCGTTCAAGTTTTCATGACATTACTCTTGACAGTAAAAAATATATATTTTTATTTATCCTACCTCT
Organism: Syzygium grande; assembly: GCA_024733475.1. Classification (NCBI taxonomy): domain Eukaryota; kingdom Viridiplantae; phylum Streptophyta; class Magnoliopsida; order Myrtales; family Myrtaceae; genus Syzygium; species Syzygium grande. The sequence continues at coordinate 27,126,543 of JAMXDD010000007.1, forward strand.
ATCTCTCCTATTTTTTACCTATTGAAAAGTGTAGGAGTTGAATTGCGCACCTATGATATTAGTGTCTCCATCCTCCAATCCCTTTACCAGTAGAGCCGTATATGCCTATTGACGTATGTCAAAGAAATTCATTAACTTGATAGGAATGTTACTGAAGATTCATCATCTGATTATTCACCCACCATTATACTTGTGATTCTGCACCCCCCGAATTTTGCTAGCTCCTGATGTAGAAATCAAATTCTCAATTTTTGAGGATCGGAGGGCATGTCATCTAGAAAATGTAGCAATCTATTAAAGCAAATGACAATGGTGGAGACATGAAGAGGTATTCACATAAATAATTTAAATAATTTAGATGGGTCATGTTTATTTAGCGAAAAAATAAATAATTTAAAATTTTTTTAAAAAAATAATTGCTTATATCACTTATAAAAATGAATACGCTAGAAATATTTTCACCATCTATAAAGATGTATAGACGTAAATTGTTGTCGATAATAAAAATATTTTTTATTAATTAATTATTTTAAGCAATACAAGTAATTATTTAAAAAAATAAATTTTTTAAATTATCCATTTTTGTCGAAATAAACGTGATTAAACATGATTGGCTTCCTTACATACGTTAGGTCTATAGTGATTTATCAGCAACTTTTTCTCTTTTCCTCTTTTCCTCCTTCACCACACGGCTAACGCCTCCCTGCCTCTTAGGTCTCTCGTTCCTGCCAACTGCCCCCACCATTACTTACACCCTCAGAAGACCACCGTCCCACCCACCGTCACATCGGAAAGATGGCCGCCGCCGCCCATAAAGATCGCTGTGCCACCATCACACCGCTACCCGCGAATCGCCGCCCCGCCATCTCCCATGAAGATCACCATCGGTTAACATGAGCTGTCTCCTCTTGATTTTGCCGTCTCTCACTCTAGTGCCCAACTTCACAAGCAGCAGCGAGGCTGCCGTGTTTATTGTTTTATTTCAAATTGTAAAGTTTGCTTTCTAAAATTTATGTCTTTCAAATTAGAAAATCAGAGGGCTAATTTCAAAAAAAACACCAACTTTACTTTGAGTAACAATTCTGGTTTGAACTTTTTTTTTATCTAAATAAAAATCACTAACTTTTACTTAAATATCAAATCTTGCCTCCGTTAATCAAAGTTTGAGATCTTGTAGATTATTACAAGCACTTTGGCAGGGCACAGCTTTAGAATTTCCTTCGCTATACTTTCCAACAAAATCCATTTAATAATGTCCATCACTAGAGCCTGATATATTAAATGAGATCAGTTGATTAATGTCCATTCAATATAGACTTTGAAGTTTGTGGAGGAATGGTCTTGGGCTTCTTTTAGAAAAAAGGTTTTGGTCGTGATATCGTCTATGGTGTCTCTCAATGGGTGGTGGTCCACAACTTTTAATTACGATGAAATGGTGGAAGTTGGCCGAAAAGATTCAATCTAGAGATCCTTTTTACTTGCCAGTGAAGTGAAAGACACTATAAATAACTTCACCGTTATTCTTCAAATTATGGTTTAGACATGAAGACATTGAATAGTACTTTAAATCTAGCTAGCAAGCAATGTAGATTTATTACTGAAATGGAAACGTTAGACAATTAACAATTCCAAGTCAATAGGGTTAGATTTGAGATTTAAGTAAAATTTGATGATTTTTTTGGATACAAAAAAAAGTTCATGTCATAATTATCACTCAAACTAAAATTGATGTTTTTTTTTTAAATAGACAAAGAAGCATAATTAAAAACATACCTTCATTTAGATCCAATGTTCAGTTACATATTTATATTTTTGATTAATACCATTAACATACCTTTAAACAACACCCAACATTAAATTGTCCCTCCTTACAAACCCAATTTACCATATTACTTAGGATTTGGCCGTTTGGTTTTTAGTGCTTTTAATGAGTGTGAGAATTTATGATTTGAGGATTAACATTTTGCGGAAAAATTGCATTTCCGTAAATAGGGAGACAAAGATATTTAATGTAAATGTGCAAAGTGGACTCTCAAGGTGATGTATATTTTTGTATTTGTCTAATTTAAAACTTTTTTTTAATGTGTTTTGTATTCTTGTTACTATCGTGATTTTTATTAAAAAAAGAGTGAAAAAATTGAGGCATAAATTTCGGGCTTTGGCTCAGTTTGGCCCCGAAGTAGCCCGGTCCCGTTCGATCCTAACCGAAGTGCACTAGTTGGCGAAGTGATTGGGGCCGTGCCGATTCAAAAGCCCGTACGGGCCTGGCTTCAAACTCGACCCGCCTTCCCTTTTGATATTTTTATAAACTCGGACTTTGCTCGATTTAACAAATAAACTAGCTCATTTTACGAATTTGCAAGAAACTTTTTGATTCTATCCTCAGGAAGGTCTGTCTCAAACCCTCCGGACAATTTGGCATCAGGGGAGCCTCTGTCTATTAGATAAAATCAAGAAACCTAGTACCAGTTTTCTATTTAGACAGCGCGCATGTAAGTTTTTTCCGTTCACCCAATATGCCCGTTGCTTCCTGCAGTTGCCGCTTGAAGTGAGCTCCCTCGTGTGCGCCGGTCTATCTCTCTCTCTCTGTCTGTTTCTTTCCCACCAACGAGTGAAGAGAAGAGAACGAAGCAGAGAAGTGAATACGTTGGAAGTCTACATATTCGATGCCAATGAAACCCCTGCCTTCTTCTTCCGCCAGAGTCCCCGTCAAGTTCAAGATGTGAGTTGGTCCCTTTTTCTTTCTTTCTCCTCCTCCTAGTACGAATCTTGGCATCTTTCAATTTGTGCTCTTTCGAACGTGCGAGGCTATATCAGTCGTGAAAACTGAAAACCCTTCAATTTCTTGGTTTTTCCTTTTTTTTTTTGTTTCTTTGGGTTGCCCCCGGAAAGCCCGACGGCTGATAATCTGGTGCCGATCCGACTGGACATTGAAATCGACGGGCAGCGTTACAGAGACGCTTTCACTTGGAACCCTTCAGGTAATTCTTGATCTTTAATCTTGGGTTTATTCTGAAATTTCGAAATCTTGAAGTTGTTTTCCTTCTGAATTGGGTCTTAAATTGAGCGGCTTGAAGAGGGTTGAAGATGGTTTAAGCTCGATTAAGGGTGTTTTCGATTTGTGCAGGTTATGTTTGTTGTGTTGAAGCTACAACTAAAAGTAACTGGAACAAAAATAAATAAATGTAACTCCGCAGGCTGGAAATGAAGACGGTCACTTAACAGAAAAATATAGTATTTCTTGAGAATCATATCACTGGCTTTTTCGGAATTAGCTATAGCAGAACTAGGCTTGTTGCAGTTCCGCTTGTTGAACTCCAAATTATTCAACAATTTTGCTCTATAGTGCTTGTATATATTGGTATGTCATGGGTGTTCTGCAATTTTCTTTTGTAAATTTGACATTCTTGTCAATTTACAACTTTAAGTAGCTTTTGGGAACTGATCTTTTGTCGACTATAGTCTGCAACCCTGCAGTTAATTCTACATGTAATGTGAAGTGAACTGATGAACTTCGTGGACAAGTAGCTGTATTTCTCTCATGTGCTTTTTCCATTTATTTATTTTTTTGACGGTATAGATCCTGATTCGGAGGTGGTAGTGTTTGCGAAGAGAACGGTGAAAGACTTGAAGCTTCCTCCAGCATTCATAACACAAATTGCTCAGTCCATTCAAGTAAGCAAACTATGGCAGTTTTGCCTTTCGTTTAGTTATATTGACACATTTGTCCAAGATTTAACAAAAAAAATATTTGTTGATTTGCATTGTTAATCAGTCTCAGTTGGCTGACTTTCGCTCATACGAGGGCCAGGACATGTTTGCTGGAGAGAAAATTGTGCCGATTAAGGTTCTTCCCATCCCTTATGTTTAAGCAGTGATTTACCTGTTTGGATGATAAAATGATATTCAAGCATGACAGTGCCTTGCTTTTTTTTTTTTTTTTCTCTTTTCCAGCTTGATATGCGAGTGAATCATACTCTCGTAAGAGACCAGTTTTTGTGGGTAAGGTTAAGAATCTGCCCATAGCATCATAAGGCTGATGCGGTCCTTGCTTTGTTGTCTTAGTGGTTCTGTCTTCATTAATTTGTTGTCTTCAAGTCTCAGTAGTGATTTTGATCTTGATGAATTTCAGGACTTGAACAATTTTGAAAGTGATCCCGAGGAGTTTGCTAGAACTTTTTGTAGAGATATGGATATTAAAGACCCAGAAGTTGGGGTAAGAGAAACTAGTCTACTACAGCAGCTCAATCAATTAAAGATGAATTTGCCAGATATAAATGTGCATATGAGAAAGTAGAGCTGCAAAAAGGAAGATGAATGAAACAAAGAGAGAGACGAGTGGCTGAATATGCTTTTATCGCGGTGGAATTCAGATTCTTTTGATATTCCGGATTACTTAAAATGGAAAAAACCATGTACAGAAAGAGATCTCTTTGCTACCTTTTGGCTTGACAAGACATGATTTTCTACTTTAACTCTCTCTCTCTCTCTCTCTCTCTCTCTCTCTCTCTCTCTCTCTCTCTCACACGCGCGCGCGTGCACACACACACACACATACATATGCATCGGTTACATTTTGACTCATGGCATTATACCAAGTGTTGTTTGTTTCTTTTCCTGCAGCCAGCAATTGCCTTTGCAATTAGGGAACAACTGTATGAGGTAATATTTATGTGGCTTGATGATCTGTTACATGTCTTTTTCCTGCTTTCTTGGTTCATCTTGAATGTGAAGGGTTGATTCGATGCATAAGCATGATACAATGTCCAATGTGTCAGATTGCTATTCACAATGTCACTTCAGCTAGAGAAACCAGAATAAGCAAGAAGGGTCGCCGGGGGTTTTGAATATGTTCCGGCCAGGTTGGTCGCTCACATCATGTTCTCCCATGGTGTCATCTCAAAATTGATTCAAGTGCAATATTGATGCATTGTTTCTTGCTCATTCTCTACCTCTTTTCTCCATGACAGTAAAGCAGGTGGTATCTCATTGGACTTGGTTAAATATTTCGGACACAAAACGAGTGTTGTCCGGTAAGTCTTTTATCCTCAACTTAGTTCATATAAGGAGCCTTTCCTGTTCTGATCCACATATTGTTAAGTCATGTTGAAATGTGTTCCACAGTTTTGTACGTCCAATTACTATCCAAAGTCTCCCTCACTTGACTGAGATCTGACTGTGCTGTATAAACTCATGGCTCCCACAAACATGAGTGAATATGTTCTTTTCCCTTAATCCGTTTATTTCTTGCTTACACTGTACTTCTTTGACATGTCAAAATCTTTAATCTACGTTGCTCTAATCACTACTTAGGTTTACTAGAGCAACATTCGTAAGATTCGATAGCAACCTTAATGAGGTCTTTCCTAAACATGTCACTGTCATTTCCTTGTATCCAACTCAGTCCTTCAAAGCTCTTCATCAGACTGTGCATTGTCACCTGATTTTGAAGCTATCAAGAAGGAGCTCTTCCATTTTTATCTGAGATTAGGAATGGCGAGTAAACGGGCTTCTGGATCCGGAGTGCATTTTGTGATATTGGTGTGAAGCGGCGACTAAAAAGCTCTGCTTTAAAGGGTCTACTGCTGGCAATTATCTCTATGGTGTCGAGAACTCATTCCTTCTTACTTCTCAACCGGTTTAATTATTGTTGCAGAATCATTATTGTCTACAGTTCCAAGTTGATGATTGAAAATTCTCATAATCTTGGCAAGGAAGATACTTATTGTGTTTGGTCCCTTTATGCTTCAGGAAAAGAAAGGACTGGGACGCATTTGAGCCCATTGTTGATATACTCTCGAGCGAGGAAGTAGATGCCCTTGAAGCAAGAGAAGGGAAGACTACTCGGTGATATGCATTTGTGACATTGTGCATTTATTAACCAAACGAATGCAAGACGATGCATTCGAGAGGCTATCTGTTTAATCTCGAGTAGAGATTTCTGTCTGTTCAATTCAATGTGCATAGGTTAGTTAGCCCATTCTGTTGGCCAAGCTCAAAACTGGATGAAGATCAAATCAGTGGATGAAGATCCATTTAGACTAGCCATTTCATTTGCTTTGGACCTTTGATCATTTGGTCTTGCAATTTTGGGCAGAGAGCCAAATCTACATTAGCATTTATTCATGCATTGGCTGTACTCTTTTACTTTGCTTCGAAATCTTAAGCGCGCATTTGGCTTTGTGCTTAACATCCATGTCCAGTTTATATGTCTGTATATGATTTTATCCTCCACTATGCGAATCCTGGCCACGGCTAAGTCGGCAATTGGCTTCATGTATATTAGGCAGGCCAACTATACATATTTCGAAGACTGGTTTTAGTACTCATTTTGAGGGGAAAGTGTGAAACGGGAAATATACCATTGAACTTAACGGCTACAATAATCCGATTTGGACTCAGCCTAGAAAAATCACGGCAAGGAATCGCTAGCTTAATTAGTAGCTCTATTATATAGTGACCAAGGTTAATTGTTTGACGAGCTTAAACTACATATTAGATGTTAGTAGTTTATAATTTGATTGATCCGTATTACATTTCCATGTGCGAGAGTTAAAATTATCAAGTCGATTCAAGAACACGTGCATAAGATTAATATACTTTCTTTGGTTCAACTATCAAAATACATTCTAAATAAAGAACCAAAAGCAACTTCCACTCTTTTTGGTGAGGAACCGTCTCTGTCTGGTCCAACACTCATCTTTATCATCACGATTCCTCACCATACGAACTGATCATGTGGGCCTCATGCACGGAAGATAAGGACTTCAAAATTCAATCAAGATGGGCATGGACCATGAACAATTTTTGGTCCCAAATAAGACAGAAATGATAATAGAAAAGAGGAAAAAGAAAAGAGCATATTCATCCGTGCATCAAAGACATAAATTTCTCCATTAAAATCTCGCCATGATCTTTCACACTAATCATGGGGATTCATTCCCTAATCACCTAACACGACTCCAACAATAACAAAACCACCCAAAGAAAAAGAGAAACACAGCAAAATCAGGCACTAGAAGGGGGCATCTCTCTCTCTCTCTCTCTCTCTCTCTCTCCCTCTCTCCCTTTTTTTTTTTTTTTTTTGGTTTTATGTGTTTGTTTCTCCTTCATTTTGGGTCTTTCTTCATCTTGCCACGCCTTCTGAAACACACCCACAAGGTGAATACCAGCACAGCATGTACTGATGGATTTGCAAGATCAGAGACTCGAAAACACTACACTACATACACAAAATTCACATAAGAGTGATTTTGTCGGGGGGGGGGGCGGCGGGCAATGGAGAGAGGCTAAATCAAGAAGTCATGTTGCAATGTGGAGCCTTGGACTTGTCCAAGATTGACCACATCACCTGAACATCCTCATATGCGCATGCCATCACCTCACCCTGCAGATCCATGACACTCTTCTCCTGTCCTGCAAGTGAGAGCACCAAAGCGTCAACCCAATGAAGTGAACCCTCCGAATAAGCTTCTTTAGGTGATCCCAAATTTCAAGATGACTATCTCTTGATAATTTTAATTTAACCAAGGAGAGAGAGAGAGAGAGAGAGAGAGAGAGTTTCTTGTTTACCTTCTTGGGACTTCTTCTCTTTTGGCTGTTGATTGAAGAAAGTGCAGGCTTTCCTAAATGGGGTGGTGATGGTTTTCTTCCAAGAAGCCATTTCTGTGGACTTCCTTGTGTTTCTACAGGAACAATATATACACAATAATGAGAGAGAGAGAGAGGGGGGGGAGAAGATCATTGAGATGAGCTTAGAGGAACATCACTCCTTTTTTTAAATTTTCTTATCTCAAAGGTTAAGAAGCGCGACCAGTGAGAGGGCACATGGTGGGAAGCTACTCAAACAGAGAGAGAGAGACAGAGAGAGCCAAACATGTGATTCATTTTAATATCTTCTGTCTGAATGTGACGTATAAGAAGATGGGCCTCTCATTTCTCCTCCCCCACTCCTCTCTGCCATATGAAGTCAAGAAATCACCTTTTTCATGTTTTTAACCAATTTGCTTCCATCCCTGTCCTTCTACTTCTTCTTAGTTGATGGTTGACGTACTTGGATCCTTGGTATTTGGTAAGGTTTACCTCGCCAATGACCGGTGTTTGTCTTTCAGGGAGAGATTTGGAATACTTTTTTTTTTTTTTTATATCCAGAGGTTTGGATGAAGTCTTCTAATGACATCTTTAGATCCACTAGTTATTATTAGTTGATGGTTGAAAATTGGGCGTGTGTGAGAGAATTTACACATCGATGTTTTTTAAGGGGCAACATGCAAGTACTTGCTTTGATCTGAAGTTAGAATTTCAAACTTCATTGGACCTCAACTCGATGAATTTGCAGGATTTTACGATCTTCATTTCGATCCTCTAACCAACCAATCCCCTTAGGATACCGATCTCGAAAATCTCTCGCACGACAAATGTCGCTAAGTGTCGTGTCTTTTATGGGGGCAGAATTGAAGCCGATCCGAAAATTCGAGATGCAATTCAAAGTCCTTAAAGGGATCGGTGAAATTAGAAAAACCCGTGAGGTAAATTATGTTTGGTGATCAAAATTTTGTGGGTTCATCATGTCATCTGAATTTTGTTTAAATGTTATCGTTATACTAATTATAGTAAAGCGAGCTTTGCTAATCCCTTGATTAATTTGATCTGATTCTATTCAAAGTATAGGATTTTCTTCGAGCGATAATAATGAATTGAGATGACTTTTTATCAGATGCATTATTGCAAGGCAAACGTATATCGTGGATCGAACACCCTTTGTATCGAGCAATTATTTGGCCAAAAAATAGAAAAAAAAAACTTATAAAACTAATTATTTTTTTCTTTTTTGCGAGCCAATTCCATGGTGAAATCAAGTAAAATGTTCTTTAGAAGTTGCTTCATCAAGTAAAAAAAAGAGTACCATCAGATTCGCTGATGTCAGAAGCATGGATCTACAATAAAAATCGTTGGCAGGTTCTTGATTTTCTTTCACATTAGAGGCTCATGTGATCTTCACATGTTTTGGCATGAAAGCGAGGACTGAATTGGACAGGGATATGAATGTGGGGGCCCTGACCATAATTTAGAAATAAAAAGAAATCATAAAATAGCAAAATTAAAATTAAAACATTACAAACAAAGAAATCATAAAATAACACAATTTTATAAAAAAAATATTACAATCTCAATGTATTAACTTTTCTCATAAGTGTATAATCAAATTCAGAAAAATAAATTTCGGTTTATAAACTATGTTTTATATAGAGTTTCATGGGTCACTTGTCAACATGATTCAAATATGAATAATTTTCACTACTCACCTTGGGATGCATCAAGTGGTAAGGATGTTATGTTTTCAGTTCAGGAACCGATGGTTGTGTGTTTGATTCCAACTTTGGGGAACTTGGATTTCATTTTCGGTGAATTTCTGTGTTAGTTCCTTTCTGGATGGCCAGATAATTACAATCATACCCATGATTCATAAAATGAAAGGAACATTTTTACTAGGGTCGACTATTTTGGGCAATATTTCACCGTGGACAGAATAATGAAGATTTACTTGGATATAGATTATAAAAAATTATTTCGCTACTAATATCCGACTTTAATGTGGATGGGCTGATTTTGACCAAATTGGGGAGTAATTCTCAATCTGATACTCGAGAATTGATTCAAAAATCAAATAATCTTTGAAAACGAAGATAACATAAATTTGGTGAAAAACATTGTTACTTAGGTTCTGTTTGTTTCACGAAAAATGAATGATTTGGAAATTTTTTTTTTCAAAAAATGATCGCTTGAATCATTTGAAATAATTAGTCAATAAAAATATCATCAATATCGATAATAATTTATATCTAAACATTTCTATTGACAATGAAAAAATTTTGCGTTTAATCATTATCGTAAGCGAGAAGCACTTGTTTTTCGAAAAGCACTTTTAAAATTATTTATTTTTCGTGAAGTACACGAAGATTGTCCATGATGCTCAATCATGAGTTGATGATAACAATCACTTGCTTCAACGTTCCACCACTTTATATTTTAATCATCTGATTAATATTCTCGAGGCAACATTACAACGACAGTTTCCAGCATATCCCTGACAAAATCTTGTACCCATTTATTTATTTTTATTATGAATGCTTGATCTAAACTTTTTATTCCTATTATTCTCTTCCTGGCAAAGAGAGACTTCTTTGCCCCAATTTATATATGTCACAAATTCTTTGTGAATTGGACTTTACTTTAAGAATTTTAATTTCTTTCTATTAATTTTAAAAATAACGCGAGATGCCCAAGACTTTACAAAATAATGGGATGTAAAATTACAGATATTTTTCTCGTATATTAAGTTTTCGCTGGTTAAAAACTCCATTCGGGAACTTGTTCTTTTTAAGTTATGGATATATATATTTCAATCTCTAATCTCTGAGCTGTGTGTCATTTGGTCCATGACCTTATCATTTACATGAAATATGTATTGTTTATTTCTCGCGTGACCCAAATTAGTAATAACCTCTACAAAACCGCCTAAAAGCGATTCAAGAATATCCAAAATGAAATTTTATGAACGAAAAAAAAAATCTCATTTTTTTCTATAGTAGTATTAGAGTCAAATTAATTGAACGTAGTAGTATCAGAGCTCTTCCAATTATGTCTAATTTAATGCGCGTGATCATTTTTTAAATGGTATGTGGTGTAATTGACCTCTCGTAGACATCTTATAAAAGTCTACTGAAATAATGATAAAATCTCCGTTTTCTTTATTGCACAAACAAAATTTAAGATAAATCCAGTTTTGTTGATTTCATATTGAAATCTACAGAAAGATTTTTAGGTGCTCTCAAAATATCACGTCACACGTGTACCTAGCCAGGGAGCACGCACAAAACGTTATGCATTGCACTATCATCTCTACTGGTAATACATGATCCAACTAACAGTTGTTTTGTATAGATGAACAAGATTAAGATAAAGCCGAGTTCACTAATATGGTTAGAGACTATGTCCTTACACAATTACACCAACCCTAGAAATGGAATTAGGATTTTACTAAGGCGACACAATTTGTTGAATCGCAGCCATTAACGACGTAAATTGCACTATACAGCTCTGCAAAATTGATTTAGTGGTTAAGGAATTAATGTGTACCTAAATTATAAATGCACGTAACATGTTTTAGTCCTTGCGCCCTCAAGTGCAAGGCAATCTTTTGACCGGACCATCCTCTCGATCTTTGGTCGCATCGAACCCAATTCACGAGATCGAAAAGATATCTTGCGAGCCCGATATTTATCTATCTAGGAGAGTACTGCCCGTAAGCTCTATTGCTTTATATTATTTTATTTCGCAAGTATGGTATGGTGAAAAATAATTTTCTTTCTAAAAAGCATACGTGAAATTTGTAGGGTGTGTATATATGAGAAAACGATGGAACCGGAATGATGATTGCAGAAGATTTGTTGCGAATCCGTTTGTCGTGGCTTATGTCAATGCGAGGCCATGGAAGGACCCATGAAGGCCAAGAATTTGATCAGAAATGCAAATGAGAATACGGAGTGCGGACAGAGAAACATATATATGTGTGTGTGTGTCTTTGATGACAGATTCAACATAGTAGATATAACATATTCTTCATATAATTTCTCCACGGAAGAGAAAATCCGTGTTCCTCTAGTATGACCTTTTCATTCACTGAGGGCGATTGTTGGACGCTTCGCTCTTATAAGAAGGTGAGGATCGATGGTTTCATAACCCTCGGCATCCGATGATATACTTAAATGGGAAGAACATCCAGATTCAGCATAGTAGATATAACATATTCATCGTATAATTTCTCCAGGGAAGAGAAACGTCGTGTTCCTCGGTACGACCTTTTCATTCACCGAAGGAGATTGATGTTTGCATCGCTCTTATAAGAAGGTCAGGACGGATTCATACCTCTCAGCGTGCGATGATATACTTAAATTGGAAGAACCGGTTGTACTTTTAAAGTACCGAAAATAAAAGTATTGGGGAGAGAGAGAGAGGCCAAAACTAGCTAGTAGCATATGGTTAGGTCCCCCAATGTCGATATTAAATTCCATGGGTCCTACATTAAGCTGCCAAACAATGTGGCTCTTGTCCCCTTAAAAAGTTTGTCACTTTATGATCTTGTGGCCCTTTTGTGTGGAAGGACCTTCTGTTTTGGCAATTCAATGTTCGCATTTGCCCCACTTGGCTTGAAATTGTTATGGGCTTAGAGATTTTGCCCTTTCCATCCTGCCATAAAGGAATCCCATGCCAGTCGGGGTCATACCTAATCTATAGATCGCTGTTGATTTCCATCGATCCATCAGCTTGTGATACGTGCTCGATTTCCATATGCTGGCTAATTGAGTCTGAACCATTTGGTGGGGAAAAGTGTCAAAAAAGTTCTAAACCTATTGCGTTGGTACCAATTTAATACTAAACATTTTGATTGGGAAAATTGTTCAAAAAGTCCTAAACCTATTGTACTTTTGCCAATTAAGTTCTAAACCTTCTAAATTTGCCAATTGAGTCCTAAACATTTTCACTTCTTACCAATTGAATCCATTCGGTCAATTTTGGCTGCCCAAAGTTGAAGTGGACGGTTGTCCGACAAACTCTGACGTGGGAATTTTTTATATTTTTTAAATATTTTTTCGGATTTTGTTTGTATTTTTTCAATTTTTTTTGGCCTTCTTTCCTCTGGTTGACGAGGTCAAGCCTCGCCCAGCCAAGGCGAGGCCGACCTAGCCCAGCCAGGGGTCGGCGAGGCTTGCCCTCACCAGTGGCCAGCAGGGGCGAGCTTTTACTAGATGCCTGTGAAGGTCTACCTCACCCACAACTCACCTCTGGCCCGCCACGGTCACCCGGACCAGCCAGAGGGAAGAAGTAAGAAAAAAAAAAAAAAAAATATTAAAAAATTGGTGGCCACGTTAGCGTTGACCGGCCAAAATTGGCTGGATGGACTCAATTTGCAAGAAGTAAAAGGTTTAGGATTGAATTGGCAAATGTGTAATAGGTTTAGGACTTTTTTGGACAATTTTCCCTATTTCTATCGGACCAATTTAGTTATAAACTTTTTCAAATTATAACAAATTCGGTTTATCCAGCCAATTTAAGTTGGAAATTATGACGTAGACACTGACCGTCCTACGTATCACGGTTGGTGGACATTCGGTCTTTGTACATATTCTCGAAACGCGAACATGAAATTGCAATGTTTTATTTGGGCACGACGAAACCTTTTTAGGGGCTTTATTTGAATGTTAAAGGGCCTTCAAATTGCTATAACTTTTAGTTAATTGGAATGCTAAAGTTGCAATATTTTGTTGACATACTTTGCTTACAAAAATGAGGGATATGTTAACTGGAAGTCTCAAAACTTGTCATGAAAGTGTATTCTAGTCCTAAAACTTGCAAAAAAAGCAATCAAGTCCTAAAACTTGTCAAATTTATTCAATCGAGTCTTAAAGTTAATATCGCTAATTTACTAACAGAAAATACTATTGTAGCGTTGACGTGACTTATTTTAATATTTTCTCTCTTCTATGTGGCGACAATGTGGCTAAATTATGAAACATAATACTAAAATGATGTCATTTTGGCTTAAATTTGATTTTTAATACTAATTTTATTTAAGCTAAATATTAAAAAAATGATGAGGAGAAGTCAAGCGGGAAGGGCTGCAAGCTTATTTTTAATATTTGGCTTATTTTTAAAATTTTAATTTAAAAAAGATGTGTATTCAAATAATTATAAAAAAGCCATGTAATCGCCTTGTAGGATAGAAAAAATAATTAAAAAGTCACGTCAACATTTTTTGTTAGCCAAATAAGATGAGTTTAACTTTAAGACTCGATTAAACCAATTTGACAAGTTTTAGGATATGATTGCACTTTTTGCAAATTTTTGGATTCAAATGCACTTTCTTGATAAATTTTAGGATTTCCAATGAACATATCCCTTATTTTTATAAGCAGAGCATGCCGACAAAATATTGCTACTTTAGCATTCGAATTGACTAAAAGTTAGAGCGACTTGAAGGCCCTTTGACACTCAAATAAAGCCCCTAAAAAGGTTTTGTCGTGCCCAGATAAAACATCACAATTTGTGCACGCGTACTTGAGAATATGTACAAAGACCGGACTTTTAGAGACAATTCACATAAGGATTATGTCTCTGGAAACATTTTGATGCACAAAACCTTAAGCATTAGGGGTGAGCATAGTCCGAATTGGGCCGGTCCAATACCTAACCAACGGATCAATCCACACAGTGTTGATCCCCAATTTTTGGGACCGAGGATTGACCTTGTTGAGCCTGGGACCAAGGACCGGATTGATCCTAAGGGTCCAGTCCGATTCCAGGGTCATCCTAGGACCAATTGATTATTTTCTTGTTTCATTTTTTGTATTCCTTGAAAAGACAGACAAACTAATTCAAATTACATATCCATCAATAATGCGACATTGAGCAACCCAATTATGAACACCAGTACATAACAACATAAAATTCACACTTGCTAAAAGCAATAAACCAAGAAAATGAACACGTGACGTACAATTAAACCATAAGAAGTTCAAAAGACGTAACATAAACCATGAATTATATAACTTCATATCTTGTTCATTCTCAAATGATCGCTTCAACTTCCAAAAACCTAAAAACAAAATAAACAACACACATAATTAATGCTTAACAAAGTATATTTTTCCAACTGAGTTGCGCTTGTAAGACGAGCAAGGTGAGCAGAGAGGCGAGTGAATAGAGGTGAGCGGCAAGGCGAGTGAGGCAAGCAAAGAGAGGCAAGCGGCGAGGCGAGCGAACATAGGCGAGCTAGGCGAGGTGAGAAGGCGAGGTGGTCGAGTGAGGCAGAGACGAGCGAAGAGGGTTTCTATTTTTTTTGGTCGAAGTAGAGCTGGGTTTCTTTATACTTTCTATTTATACGACAAATTAAACTGCATAAGAAAGAAGACAATAGAAGAGGAGAAGCTAGGGTTTAGAGTAGATAAAAACATATAATGTATAATATATATAATATATAATATATACAGGGTTGGTCATGATTGGACCGATCCTAAACTCCTAGGATCGGAGGACCAACCCACACAGTGCAGGGTCCAAGGATCCCAGGACCAAGAACCGACTCGGACCCCCTAGGAACCGGACTAGGATCGGCCGGGTTGGGCCGGTCCAGGTCGGTCCGGGGTTGACCCGGACCGAGGCTCACCCCTATTAAGCATATTCCAGCAAAATAATAATTTTTGGGGGAGCAAAAACAGTAATTTGATGAGTACCAAGTTCATAATAATTTACATAGTGATACTTAGATGATATTATGAGGAAAGTACAAGGATATGTTGAAACGATTAGCGGGTCAGACTGTAGTTAAGATTTTGCTGAGTGAATGTATGCTTTGATTCCTATCTTTCGCCTCAAGGTCCAAATTCTAATTTTTTCTTTTGAGTCATATGCTATCAAGCAAGGATTGGTGACCCAAAGTAAAATGACTGGATGGCATGAGAATCAGCAGGACCCGGAAATAGTCTGTATCATATCATTGCTGTGCTGGTATGAACATATTTACAACGATAATACTGATTGACGGTGGGAATCTTGACAGGATAGCAGCTTCACAGCGCCGCACTTGCCACGCCGAGGACAGTGACCTCTGCATCGACCACGTAAGTGTCCTTCACCGAATAGTTTGCGTTCAGAGAACGAAGGTTGGCATGCGGAATGAATCTCGCCCAACCGGACTCCTGGTTCAAAGCGCTGAACCAGTGATTACCTGCATGAGAGAGACGGAGAGAGAGAGAGAACACGTTTAAACTGTCAAAAACAAGAATTCGATCGCTCGTAGCTTGTTTTCTTACGAGAAATGGTTACCTTTTCCAGTGTAAGCATTTTCTAGGTATTGATTCATGAGGCGCAGCGTGAAGCTTGCAAATACTTTAGTGACAGGAGGAAGGGTGTCCACGTCGGCGGAAACTAAATACACTGAGACGAAACCTCCGAGTCCGCTTCCCTTCCCGTTCGGATAGAGCCGTATTTTCCTGAATGAATGATACGCGCTGATCCATCAATGTATTCTGGTTTTCTACCCTTCACAACTTTAATCGAAGAATAAAGTGATTCGCTAGCTTAAATGCCCAGTCCCATTCCTTCTCGGAAGGGCAGATGGTACTGAACTTGGTGAGGATTTTTTTTGTGTCGTAGTAAAAATTTTGGACCGTGATTCCTCCATCTGCGGCAGGAAAAACATGCCTCTGTTGTTGGGTTACAAATGTTGTAATGTCCATGTTTTTAACCTACCAATCAGAAGACTCTCTGGAGCAAACTTAATCAGAAAATTATGAACCAGCATTAGTCAAGAAAGTTCATTGTTATCCATGATCAGTATAGCAGCATTTCACAAGCCAAGTGAGCAGAGGAGATAAACATCCAATTTTTTAGCCACATGCCTATATGAAGAACGTCGAGAGCGATACCATTTCTGGTTTCCGGCTATGAATACTGTCGAGTCGTAGAATTCCTTGTTCCATTGTGAGAAGTTAAAGACCCACCACACGTGCTTCTGACTGATTGCGTCCTTTATCATCGACAGGTTCTCTCCTTGGTCGGTGCTCTTTTCCCTCGTGACGAAAACTTCCGCACCGAACACACAAGTATCGTCCACGAGATATCCGTTCCGCGCATCATTAAACGTCTTCAGAGGAATGAATTGGTTGAAGCCACATTCGACATTCATCGAGTCAAAGTGCCATTCCTTTCTCATGGCTTCTGCGGGGAGGACAAGAATTATATCAATCAACCAGTCCTCGCTGCTTATTTACCATGAGCATTCATTGCTTAATTGCTTATACCCATTAAGAGTAAACTTACATGGATGAACTCAAACTTAAATGACTCAAAGCATGAACAGGAAATATTGAGGAGTATAAACAGACGAGAAAGTGACAAGATAATATCTGGTTGAAGCTATACCTTGGATAATCAAGTAGTTGTCTTTGTGCTGGTCACGCAGAAAGAATCTAACTAAAGCATGAACTTCCCAACCTGAGGGGAGTGAGCTTGTTTCTGCCATTGACAGGTAAAGCGAGACATGCTCCTTCACATTCTTGCTCTTGTTCCCATTTGGGTAAATAACCAGCTTCCTTTGAAAATAAGAAGGAAGAAGAATCACTGTCTAATAAACCCAGAAAGATTGGTTAATAAATTATGTGGATGGGAAAAGTGAAGGATTGTTACCATTTGTAGCCCCCAGCTTGGAAGACCCCCGACTCATACCTGTCCACAGAGTTCATTGAGAGAGATGAGTATGAATGTATTTTGACCACATACTGAGCTGGTGGAGCTGCAGACACCATTCTCTCAACTCCTGCAAATGAAACACAAGGCAAAAATTGATGACCATCAAGAACATTTTCAATGTTCATTTGTACAAATTGCGCGTGCTCGAGAGAGAGAGAGAGAGAGAGAGAGAGAGAGAGAGAGAGAGAGAGAGAGAGAGAGAGAGAGAGAGAGAGAGAGAGATACCCTGGAGATCATCAAATGCAGGATTAGCCATTTGCAAAGTAAAGAGACTGATGAGAGGATCCGTGAAATTTATTGGCTTATATATAACATTTCATATGCATTTGTTGCTAGCCTTTAAGTTGCTTTGCAGCACCGCTATACTTTGCTTAAAGATGAGTTTCTTTTTCGCTCTAGGGATAGTATCCAGTCCTTGCCCTGATTCCACTGAAGAACCGTGAAAGCAAAAACACTAGCAAGGAAAAGAAAGTTCCGATCCTTGCCCTGATTTCCCTGCTTGCTATTGTCATGGCATGAACATACATAAAAATGAGATTTGGTAAGTGCATTTGCACATCAAAAAGATAAGTACACCACAAGTACTAATTATTTCTCAAAATGCAGTCAAGTCATGAAACTTCCAATAACACAATCAAGTCCTGGAATTCATGAATATCGTAAAATCAAATGTCTCTTTAAGATCCTTGTTTACGGTGATGGTAAAATTTAACGTGGCAGCTTTTATTTTTACTCAAAACTTTTACAGGTAACGATTAATTTTTTCAAAACTAAGTGGATTCAACTCAACATAAAGTGTGCTGCTATATCCAATCGAATATAAAATGTGCATTTGTTTCGCGAAAAATGAATAATTTAGAAAAAATATATATTTTAAAAATAATCACTTGTATCGCTTACAAAATAAATGTACGAAAAATATTTTCATTGTCTAAGAAAATGTTTAGACATATATTATTGATGAAAACTCAAAGATTTTCATTGACTTTACACGTGTTCATTTTTCGGAAATTTTTTAGATAATTTATTTTTCGCGAAATAAACGGAGTCCAAGTGTGTGTTTATATGCCTTTTAGCCGCAGAAGAATTGGGAATTCTCTGGCCAAAAGAAAAAGGTATAGGTAAGTTCATGTTTTCAGTTGAAGGATCCTCTCTACAACTCTCAAGAGAAAAAGTTTAATTATGAATTACACCTCTGACAAAGGATAATCATTCTTGCTATCGCATGCCGAAAATGCATCAGCATGGTGAATTTTGACTTATACAACAGGTTACTCATTTGATTTTGTCTAGCTAAATACTTCATCCTAATATCTTTTTTTCTAGAGCATTTTATGGAACGAGAAGACGACTACCATGAGCCCTCTCTTTTCAAAAACTACCGTAAGGGGCACAATTTTTGTGTTTCAACATCGCCAACGAATCTAGATGGGATGGTTTTCTTAATGACAACGATGTGAACCGGCGCCGTTTTTTCTTATGCTGGTCTGGTTGTGGCGAGTAAAACCTTATCGGGTGCAAGGAGGCCCCAAATCCCAGTACTGCGTAAGTCTGAACCGACTACGCGAGAAGGAGGATTCGAACTCGGCACCCGAAGGTAGAGTCGAAACATCAGCTCCCCACAAACATCGATTCGGGTATCCCAAGTGGGATCCTGGCCAATTGGCCAAGACCCCAGTGGTTTAGATGGAATGATTTGATAGAGGCTAAATTATCATAGAGAAAATGCAAATGATTCCCATAGTAAATGGAATTGCTTAGGATGATGTCAAAAGCAAACCCATAGTAACCATATCAAGCCGGCTGACATTGCTTTGGCACTAACAAAATTAGGAATTCACTATTTTAATGTCAAAATTAATATTGTTTGATCTTTTTTTTTTTTTAATGAAATTAATGCCTAACTCAATTTTGTCATGTTCACGTCGGGATCAATAAAGAAATTCTTTAGATGCTCTCGAAAAATCACGATGTGCGCGTACTCGACCAAGGTGAAAGCACAAGATGTTATGCATGTCACTATCAAACTAAGTCCACTGGCTCCATACCCCATTGCGAACTACCCCATCTGCTACGACCAATGCAGAAGTTACAACGAAATTAAAACTAAGAATAATAAAAGAACATATAGATTTACATGGAAAATCCTTACAGGAAAAATCCTAGGAGAGGAGAAGCAAATCCACTGGGAAATTCAAGGATTACAAAAGGTAGCTTGAAAAATCTTAAAACTTTTTTTGTTTCTACTTTTCAAATCTAATAATTTGAGAAAAAACATTATTTATACCTAATCTATATATCGCTGTCGATTTCCATCGATCCATCTGCTTACGATACGTGCTCGATTTCTGTGTGTTGGCTAATTCAGTCTGAACCATTTGGTGAGAAGAAAGTTGCCACCGATCAGTGATTTCTCTCTTTTTCTTCATTCAAGGTGATAAATGTTTGCCTTTAAATGGAATGAAAATGTTTAGATTTTATTTTTTTTTATTTCGAATAGAAAAGTTATTAGAAATCATGGAATGGTAAAAGCTTTTTGTTTTCGAAATAAAATGAAATGAAAGAATGTCCTCACGCAATTCCAGGTCACAAACCGTCTAAAGCACCGTCCCATTCTCGAAATAATAAAAATATCAAAAATCTTAAATTAAAAAATTATAAAATTCCAAAAAAAAATCAAAAAAAAAATTCTTAGAAAATCCATAAAAATCAGAAAACTCAGAAAACCCATAAAAATTTGCAAAATTCCGAAATTGAAAAAATTAAAAAAAATTCATAAAAAGCTTAGAAAATGGCGTGTCAAAATTTTTAAAAACTTTTCCCCAAAAAAAAAATAAAAAAAAAAAAAATTCACAAATTTAAAATAAATTAAAAAAATTCCGAAAATTCATGAAAATTAGAAAAATTTCAGAAAAATCCCATAAAAAATTAGAAAATTAAAAAAAATTCCCAAAATTCATATAAATTAGAAAAATTCTCAGAAAATCCATAAAAATCAGGAAAACTTAGAAAACCTTTAAATATTTGCAAAATTCGGACATTGAAAAAATTTAAAAAATTTCATAAAAAATTTTCGAAAAATAAAAAAAAACTTTTAAAAAAATTTAATAAATTTTACCCCAAAAAATTAAAAAATTCACATAATGGCTTATGTCCACCCACTTTGAGTGAAATTAAAATTTTTGAGGTGCCCAAGTGGTATTTTTGAAGATTCCTTAGTTTATGGATTAAAAGAGGTTTTAAACCCCTAAAAAGGATTAAACAAACCAATAAACCGTGCTTATTGGGTTTTTTCACTTATAAATTGTACTTATAGTTAAATAAAAGATATAAATTTGAATGCAAAAAATTGAGAATAGAAATTTTGTGCAGTTATCAAACGTATTATTTTTCTCAGAAACTCTTCCAGGAAATAGAAATAGAAAAAACTATTTCTGAAAAAAAATTATTTCCAAAAATAGAAACGTTACCAAACGCGCCCTAAATGTCTGCCTTTAAATGGAATGAATGTGATCGAGAGATAACTTATTAGCATCATGGAATGGTAGCCGTGGCAAATATGATGAGAATGTCACGCAATTCTAGGTCACGTCTAACTCCTGACTTCATCTGACAAAAAAAAAATCCCTGACTTCGGAATATGTTATTGAGAAATACTTAGATGGCGTGTCAGTTTAAAAACACAATTTAAATAATAATTTTTGACTTAATAATATTGGGAAAATACCACCAAAAACCCAAAACTATGCCACTTATGATAAATTTACCTTAATTTTTTTTTGACACAAAAAATCTCAAATTATGTCACTTGTGATAAATTTACCTGAACTTTTTTTTTTGTGACACGAAAAATCTCAAACTATGCCACTTATGACATATTTATCCCATAATACTTTGGCTCCATGGACATTTTTGTCTTTTCCCTTTTTTTTTTTTTTTCTTCTCTCTTCTCTTCACCAGCCATGGTGGAGGGAAGTCGGGAGGGTTTGCCGGGCGCCGGGCGAGGGCCACCGATTTGCAAGAGCAACCTCCTCCCGATGAGGGCCGATCCCAAACCCCGACCGCCAACCCTCGCTAGTGTAAGGGCCCGAATTTTGGGGGCCGATTTGGTTTGGCGAGGGCAGCCTCACCCCGGCCGATTGGTGAGGGCAGCCCTCACCGGCTTCCTTCTGTCGATCATGGTGGAGGGAAGAGAGAAGGAAAAAAAAAAGGAAAAAAATAGAAAAATAAAAAAGACTAAAATGCCCATGGACAAAGTATTGTGGGGTAAATGTGTTACAAGTGGCATAGTTTGGGGTTTTTATGTCACAAAAAAAGTTCAAGATAAATTTATCACGGGTGGCATAGTTTGGGGTTTTTCGTGTCATAAAAAAAGTCCAGGGTAAATTTATCACAAATGATATAGTTTGAGATTTTTGTGCTATTTTTCCATAATATTATTAGGACTTATGATCTATTCTTCATACAACTTTGCCTAAAATAGTTGTTGAATCGAAAACTACCAAATTTTTTTTTGGTAATTTTAAGATTTAGTTTTTTTGTGTATTTTTAGTTGGATACACGGTGCTTGTAAAGAAACTACCAAATACATACTTGAGTTTTCATCACCACCCGACACACAACTTTCATACCTTTGCGGTACTAAAATGGCGAAAATACCCTTCATCTCCGAAAAGTTCTAGCCTCACAAAATCCACACTCTCAAATTCTCAACCTAAGTCCCCCGCCACCATTCCCCATTGCCGGCAACCGAGCCCATTGTCTCGGATCACCCCTCCAACATTACACCCATCGTGGTGGCCATGGCCTCAAGCTCGTATCGGGGTTCCTCTGGAGACAAAGCGAAGGCGGAACATATCTCATGGAAGGATAGACTCTACTGTTTTGCGAGAAATTGTGTGATGGATATAAACTATGTCGTCGTGGTGGTGGAAGGAGGAAGAAGAAGGCATGTTCTAACGATTTCAAACTCGAACCAAGTCTAAGCACGAGCAGAAGATTGAGAGGAGTGTATGAGATTGTAAGTATGTGAAGTTGGTTTGAATTTTCCAACCTGAAAGAGGGAATCAATCTAATGCATAGTTCTTGCAATCTAATCACTTTCGGCTTGGCCACTAGCAAAGCTTGAGAAAGAGAGAGATAAACAAGATAAAGAGAGAGAGGAGGTTGCGATTGTGTATTATATGAGAAAGCAAGGGTATATTTTGGAGAGGAAAATGGCGATATTGTAAATAGATGGACAATTTGCTCAATAAAGGGTGCAAAAATGTATTTTTTATATAAAAAAATAGAAGTATATAAGTGGGTATTTAGGTGAATATTCATATAAGTTTTCGATATTTTCCCTTTATTTTATTTTTTATAGACAGAGTATGTCGACACAATATTACCACTTTAGCATTCGAATTTGACTAAAATTTAGAGTTAGTTGAAGGCCCTTTAGCATTCAAACAAAGCCTCTGAAAATGTTTCGTCTTGCCCAGATAAAACATCATAATTTGGGCATGCGCTCGAGAATTTGTACAAAGACCGGACTTTTTGAGACAATTTGTGCAAAGATTATGTCTCAGGAAATGATATTCTGATGCACAAAACCTTAAGAATATTCTAGCAAAATAATAATTTTTTTGGGGGGGGGGGGCAAAAAACAGTGATGTGATGAATACCAAGTTCATAAATATTTAGTCAGTCAGAGAATTGATTTACGTAGTGATACTCAGATGATATTATGAGGAGTGCAATGATCTGTTGAAGCGATTAGCGGGTCAGATTATAGTTAAGATTTTGCTGAGGGAATGTATGCTTTGATTCTTATCTTTCGGATCAAGGTCCAATGTATGCTAGTATCAAGCAACAATTGGAGACCCGAAGGAAAATGACTGGATGGCACGAGAGAATCAGCAGGACCCGGAAATTGTCTGTATCATATCAGTGCTGTGCTGGTATGAAAATATTCACAACAATTACTACTGATTGACAGAGTGAATCTCGACAGGATGGCGGCTTCACAGCTCATTCGCCACGCCCAGGACGGTGACCTCTGCTTCGACCACGCAAGTGTCCCTCACCAAATAGCCTTTGTTCGGAGAACGAAAGTTGGCATGCGAAATGAATCTCGGCCAACCCCAGTCCTCATTCGAGGCGCTGAACCAGCAGTTAGCTGCATGACAGAGAGAGAGAGAGAGAGAGAACGCGTTTCCAATGTCAAAAAAAAGAATTCAATCGCTCGTAGGTTGTTTTCGCGCAAGAAATGGTTACCATTTATAAAGTAATTATTTCCTTGAAGCTGATCCATGATGCGCAGCAAGAAGCCTGCAAATACTTTAGTAACAGGAGGAAGGGTGTCCGCGTCGGCAGAAACTAAAAACAGCGAGACGAAACCTCCGAGTCCGCTTTGCCACCCGTTTGGATAGAGCCGTATTTTCCTGAATGAACGACACACATGACATCTGACCATCAACGTACTCTGGTTTTCTAGATTTCATGACGTCAATTGAAGAATAGAGTGATTCGCTAGCTTAATAAATGCCCAAATCCCGTTCCTTCCCGGAAGGATAGATGGTACTCAACTCGGTGAGGATTTTTTTGTGTTGTAGCAAAAGTTTTGGACCGTATTTCCTCCGTCTCCGGCAGGAAAAACATGTCTCTCTATTGTTGGAATACAAATGTTGTAATGTCCATGTTTTTAACCTACTAATCAGAAACTCGTTGAACAAACTTCATCGGAAAAATATGACCCAAAATACATTTGTCAAGAAAGTTCATTGTTATCCACGATCAGTATAGCAGCATTTCACAAGCCAAGTGAGCAGAGGAGATTGACATCCGATTTTTAGCCGCATGCCTATACGAGAAACGTTGAGAGCGATACCATTTCTGGTTTCCGGCTATGAATACATTCGAGTGGTAGACTTCCTCGTCCAATTTGGAAAAGTTGTCGACCTTCCACACGTGCTTCTGACTGACCGCGTCCTTTATCATCAACAGGTTCTCTCCTTGGCCGGTGCTCTTTTCCCTGGTGACGAAAACTTCCACGCCAAACACACAAGTATCGTCCACGAGATATCCGTTCTGCCCATCGTTAAACGTCTTCAGAGGCATGAATTGGTCGAAGCCACATTCAAGCTTCATCCCATGAAAGCGCCATTCCTTTCTCGCGGCATCTGCGGGAAGGACAAGAAATGAATTAATCAACCAATTCTGGCTGCTTATCTACCATGAACATTCATTGCTTAATTGCTTATACCCATTAAGAGTATACTTACATGGATAAACTCAAACTTAGGGCTCATTTGACAACCGGCTAAACAGTAACTATTTCTATTCTTTTGTTCCCATAATCAGTTTTTGAACAAAAATCCGTTTGGTAAATTTTTTGTTCCTAGTCACAAATTTGCAAAAATTTGTTCTCAGAATCAATTTTGGAACAAAATCAAGAAGAAAAAAAATGTTGCTTCTTGATTTTGAGAACAAAAATCATAAATGAAAAAAAAATTTTTTTTTTCTTCTTCTTCCGGCTTGGCCAGCCGACAAAAATCATAAATGGCGGCAAAGAAAGTTTTTTTTCGGCCCCGGCTTCTTCTTCACTAGCGGCGGCGACTTGGCCATGGCCAAGGAAGGGGAAGAAGAAGAAAAATAAAAAGAAAGAAACATTAAAAAATTCAAAATATTATTAATAAAAAAAATTTTGTGCAACGAAGGGAAGGAGTTCGAATCCTAGCGCTGTCGTTAAGGATTCTTAAGCGTGACGTCGTGGTGGAGGGTCCCTGCTTGGCTAAAATAGCTAGCACGGGTCACCTAGAGGGGGGGTGAATAGGTGATCCTAAATGCAGTTAAAAAAAATTATGCGAAATGTAACGATATAAAGAAGAGTCCGAATAATATTCAGAATCAAACAACGATTTGATGTGCAGACTATAAAGTAAGAGTGAAGGAAGAAATCTGCACACAAGTTTATAAATAAAATAAGCCTTTTCCACTCTCTCCCACGCCTCCGAAAGAAAACTTTAAAAATTTCAAAATTTTGTCTCTTAATAAAAAACAATGTAATCCTCAAGATCTTGATCTTAAGTTGAGAAATGGAGAATTGATGGAGTTGCTCAAACTTTGAATCTATCTTCTTTCTGCTGCTCATGTTCTCCTTAAATACTCCTCTTCATCCACACTAGCCGTTGGACAACTTTCGCAAGAGAGATTATCTTCCAATCTTCACCTTGGATAGATTTGTAAACTAAGGATTGAGTAGCCCCAGTTAAAGTTGACTGATTTCATTGAGAATCCCATTGATTCTATTTTGCCCATACAAAATCTTGGTTTCCATAAGTAGAGTTTCGTCCGTTTGAAAGCATTCTTGTCTTAGTATTTGATTGTCAATCAATTTGAATAAGATCTAATCAATACTTTCCTTCATTGAAATCCATGCCGATCATCACTAGGAATAGCCATTCTTCGCTATAACCGATTGCTTTTGAAGAATTAAGGCTTATGTATAATATTTCATATGCATTTGTTGCTTTACAGCACCGCTTTTTAAAATTTTTTCATCTAGGGATAGTTCTAAAATTTTGAATCTTTTTTTTTCTGCATCTAGCCATCCTTCTTAAATTGGTAATCTGCAAAACTTCATTCTTATATTTATATTTCTCAAAATGAGAAGGTTCAAAATAAATAACACAATCAAGTCCTAGAATTACAAAATCATTATGGAAGGTTTTGTTTAACTTCAAAAAAATCAACGTGGAGTTTTCCTCAAAACTTTTTACAAGTAAAAAAAAAAATTCTTAGGTTACCAAAAATTTTTTTTTTTGTGCAGTTACCAAAAATGAATCTATATGTTTTCTTTTTTTTCTATTCCAAGAATATAAATTTTTTTACATAATTACCAAATACTTTTAAATGCTTAGAAATTATTTCCGGCACAGAATAAAAAAAATTATTTTTGAACAGAAATTATTTTCGAGAACAGAATGATTGCCAAACGCACCCTTAAATGACTCAAAGCATGAAAAGGAAAAGAGTGTTCCTATTCTATATTACTTAATTCAATATTTTTTTCCCTTTTTTGTGAAATAGGGTAGCCATATTGACCATGGATTTATAATTATAAATAAAACTTGGTATAAAGGAGATGGCATGTTGCTTGATCATGCCTGCATTAAGAGAATGCATGCTAACCATGTGGCACAACTATTGAAGAGTATAAATAGATGAGAAAGTGATGAGATAATATGTGTCTTGAAGCTATACCTTGGATTGTCAAGTAACTGTCTTTGTCTTGGTCAAGCAGAAAGAATCTAACCAAAGCATGGACTTCCCAACCTGAGGGGAGTGAGCTTGTTTCTGCCATTGACAGGTAAAGCGAAACATGCTCTTTCACGTTCTTGCTCTTGTTCCCATTTGGGTAAAGAACCAGCTTCCTTTGAAAACAAGAGAGAGGAAGAATCACTGTCCAACAAACCCAGAAAGAGTGGTAAATAGATAAGTGGATGCGAAAAGTGGAGGATCGTCACCATTTGTAGCCCCCAGCTGGAAAGATCCCTGACTCGTACTTGTCCCCGGAGTTCATTGAGAGAGATGAGTATGATTGTATTTTGACCACATACTGAGCTGGTGGAGCTTCTGACACCATTCTCTCTGCTCCTGAAAATGAAACACATGGAAAAAGATTGATGGCAGTGGAGCACATCATCAATGTTGTTTTGTACAAATTACGAGAGAGAGAGAGAGAGAGAGAGAGAGAGAGAGAGAGAGAGAGTCACATACCCTGTAGATCATTAGACGCAGGATTAGCCATTTGCGAAGTATAGAGACCGATGAGAGGATCCGTGAAATTTATTGGCTTATGTATAATATTTCATATGCATTTGTTGCTAGCCTTTTTGAAGTTACTTTACAGCACCGCTATTCTTTGCTTAAAGATGAGTTTCTTTTCGGTTCTAGGGATAGTATCCAGTCCTTGCCCTAATTCCAATGAAGATCGGTGAAAACAAAAACTCTAGCAAGGAAAAGAAAGTTCCGATCCTTGCCCTGATTTCTCTGCTTGCTAGTCATGGCATGATCATACATAAACTTGAGATATTTGGTATGTACATTGGCACATCAGAAATATAAGTATATCAGAAGTACTAATTATTTCTCAAAATGCAGTCATGTCACAAAACTTCCAATAACACAATCAAGTCCTAGAATATCGTAAATCAAATATCTCTGTAAGGTCCTAGTTTAAGGTGACGGTAAAATTTAACGTGGCAGCTTTTATTTTTACTCAAAACTTTTACAAGTAACGTTAAGTTTTTTCAAAACTAAATGGATTCAACTCAACATAAAGTGTGCTGCTACATTCGATCAAATTTAAGGGTGCGTAAAATGATCACTTGTATCGTTTACAAAAATGAATCTATGAAAAATGTTTTCATTGTCCAAGAAAATGTTTAGACATGTATTGTTATCGATAATTAAAAGATCTTGATTGACTTTTTATTTCAAGTAATATAAGCGATCATTTTTTGGAAAATATTTTTCAGAACATTCATTTTTCTGCGAAACAATTGGAGTCCAAGTATATAAGTGTTTATGTCTTTTAACCACAGAAGTATTGGTAATTCTCTGGTCAAAAGAAAAAGGTATTGGTAATTTCGTGTTTTCAGTTGAAGGATCCTCTGCAACTCTCATGCGAAAAAGCTCAATTATGAATTCTTTGCGAAAAAGCTCAATTATGAATTCCATCTGTGACAAAGGATAATCATTCTTGCTATCGCATACCAAAAATGCATCAGTATGGTGAATTTTGACTTATACAACAGGTTACTTATTTGATTTTGTCTAGCTAAATAACTCATCCTTATTTCGTTTTTTTTTTCTCAAGAGCATTGTATGGAACGAGAAGACTACCGTGAGCCGATCTAGATGGGATGAATTTCTTTATGACTACTAGGTGAACCCACGCCATATTTGCTTATACTGGTCTGGTTGTGGCGAATACAATCTCATCGGGTGCAAGGAGGGGCCCCTACTCTCGGTACCGGTTAAGTCTGAACTGACTGCATGTGAAGAAGGATTCAAACTCGGCACCTAAAAGTAGAGTCGAGACATCAGTTCCACCACAAACATTGATTTGGCTAAGATCCCAATGTTTTAGATGGAATGATTTGATAGAGAAAATGCAAATGGATCCTATATGAGCTTTAGTTAGATGGAATTGTTCAGGTTGATGGAAAAAGCAAAACCATAGTAATCATATCAAGCTGGCTGACATGACTTTGGCACCAACGTGATTAGGAATTCACTATTTTAAATTGTCTGATCTTGTTTTTTTCTTTTTTGTAAAATGAAATTAAGGTCCATCTTAATTTGGTCAAGTACATATCGGGATCAATAAAGGGATTTTTAGATGTTCTCAAAGGTCATCATGCCACGACTATACTCGGGCAAGGGCAAAGCACAAGATGTTATGCATGTCACGGTCAACCTGAGTCCACCGCCACCATTCCTCTCTGCCGGCGACCCCATCATCTCCTACTGCCCCTCCAACGTTATGCTGCTCGCCGTGGCCATATCTGGCGTTCCTTCGGGGACAAAACGAAGACGGATGATATCTCACAGAAGGACAAATTTTGATGGTTCGTGAGAAATCGCGTTATGGGCAGACGATGTTATCGCGAGGCAGGGAAGGAAGAAGAAGCCATATGGTCGAACGATTTCGAGCTCAAACCAAGTCGACGCTCGAGCAAGAAGATTGAAAGGAGCGTGCGAGTAGGTGAAATTGGTTGGAAATATACAGTAATCAGCCCCTGAAAGTGGGAATCAATTCCGTGCGCGGTTCTTGCAATCCTTCCGTGTCTTCGCTTGTATGAGTCCGTCGCTAATCACTTTCGGTTTGGCCACTAGACCTCGCGGGCCTGGCCGCGAGTTCGGGCTTCGAGCTTCGGCGGCTGCGGCTGTCACACCCTAAACTCAACAAGAATAAGGGCATGACACGGCTATCCTTTAACAAAAGAACGTAGCCTAAACATAATCAAAACTCACATGATATCAAAATATATGCAACCACATATATACACGATATAAAGTTTATTTGATTACAAACAATCCACCAAAAAGCTAAGTACATTAAGCTCTATATCCATGTGTAACTTGTACCAAAAAGTTTCAACTATCAAAATGCCCTCCTCGACACCGGAACTCTCACGCCTACTAGTGCCTCGGTGAAGAACCTGAAAAACAAGTAAAATGAGAGGAATGAGCTACCACGGCTCAGTGAGTAATACATTTCTTCTAAGTAGATCGAGCACCCACTATGCACATAGTTATAAGACCAAACAAAAGCTCAATTAACCCAATTCCAACATATCACAAACTCCATGTTCAAAATAAGTTATATGCTACTTTAAACGTCACATTTTCACAATAGGAAAGCTCATTCAAATTAATAATATCAAAGAAGAAACCAATGGTCAAATCCATTGGCCAATCTCGTCGAAAGCATACGTCAATGGTTTATTCCATTAGCCAATCTCATGCTCAGAAATTTAAGTATAATCACGGATAATGCCCCTGTGAAAGGCAACCAAGATTCCCCTTGGCAAAGTCTCCACCTACTATAAGCCGGTGGCTCGGCCCACAAAGATATCCTAGACTAGTATGCGCATACCCAGAACCCCTCATTTGGGTTCACAGAGACACTAAGCATCAAAATCCACATTCTCCCATACCAGCAAATCAATCCACAATCAAAATTACCAATATTCAAAAAAATCATTTCGCAAACAGGTATATAACCCTTTAAAAATCACATTCAAACTCAATAACTCCTCATAAGTCTTTCACAAAAGATTTCACAAACCATTTTACATTCCATAAGTTCAAACCGAAACCAAAAGGAATCTTTCCATCAAACAAACAAAATGGAAGTAAATGCTCAATCCATTTTTTTATGCAACAAAAATGCCATTTCTTATATGATAACAAATCTATAACATTTCATTTTCTAAACATGAGCTTACAAATTCAAAGAAAAAATAATACCACTCACCTTGAAAAGCTGAAAAACTAACCTATAGCGGTTTCTCGAGCCGACGTACTCTCGAATACCTAACAATAAGCCGAAAAACGGTATCAAAATCGAGTAAAATGATACTTCAATTACAATTCGGCTCAACCAGGCTTAGACGCTAATATAACGATTAAAAGACGCTCCCAAAACACTCGTCCAAAGCGATTATGCAAATTCGTCCACGACGCGGAATTTGAGCGCGAAACTTGATTGCACCATAACTTTCTCCACTAAACTCCGTTTTTAGCGAACTTATAGTCAAGAGAAAGCTTATTCAGAGCACTACAGGAACCCTAACTTGGAAGCCCCAAAATCGAGCGGAAAACCGACGAAAATCGGCCTAAAAATCACTGTTCACGCACTGTTCACTGTGCGCACTCAACTTCAAAAATTCATATCCGGCAAACCGTAAGTCCAAATCAGGTTCCGTAAAATCCCACGGCTCCGCAACACCGTAAACTACCAATTCTATAAAAATACACAGCTCAACGACTCAAAAATCAGACTTCACCGCTCGAATTTCCCAAAATTCCGAATTTAAATCCTAAATCGGAAAACTTCTCCGATCAAATGAACGAGAGGCGCGAGTACTTACCGAGCGTTGCGATATGAAGTCGAATCGGCTAGGCGAGGTCCGCGCAATCCCAAAATCCTCCCTTTCTTCTTCTTCTTCTCTTCCTCTCCTTTCTCTTCTTTTCCTCTCTGTTTTTCTGTTTCTGTTTTGTGCCCTTGGTTTCTTAAAAGAGCTGAACACCACTGTTGCTTCTTTTGACTTGTTGACTTGTTAACCATTTTTTTTCGGATCCATATTTTACAGCGGCTGCGGCCACAGCGCGAGCTTGAGAAGAGGGAGACATGCCGATCAAAATGAAGAGAGAAATATTTGGAAAGGAAAGTGACAAAATCGTAAATAGATGAACAATTTGCTAAATTTAGGGTACAGACATTTTCAAGAGATAGAGGTATATAAGTGGGTATCTAGACGGAAATTCGGATACGTCTTTATATTTTTTGGGTGGTGTCCTAGCAGAGCATACCAACAAAATGTTCCTATTTGAACATGCAAATCGACTGAAAATTGGAGAGAACTGAATGCCCTTTAACATTCAAATAAGCATCTAAAATGGGTTTGGTCGTGCCCAGGTGGGCGCACTCGAGAATTTGTACGGAGACCGAACTTTCAGGGACGATTCGCGCAAAGATTATGTCTCTGGAAACAATGTGCTGGTGCACAAAATCTTTAAGCTCATTGGAGCAAAATAATAAATTTTTGGGGAGGAGGAGAAGTTATTTTGACGAGTACCAAGTTCATCATATAGCAAAATTGATTTATAGTCAGACTGGTAGTAAAGACTTTGCAGAGAAGAACAATGTGTGCTTTGGTGCGTATCTTTCGGATCAGGGTTCAAATTTTAATTTTATTCTTTTTGAGTCATGTACTGATATAAAGCAACCTGGAAATAGTCTGTATCATTACAGTGCTGGTATGCGAATATTCACAACAGTGCTACTAATTGACAGGGTGAATCTCAACAGAATGGCGGCTTCACAGCGCGTTCACCACGCCCAGGACGGTGACCTCTGCTTCGACCGCGCAGGTGTCCTTCACCAAAGTGCCCGTGTTGGGGTAATAGAAGGTGGCGTGCGAAATGAATCTCGCCCAACCGGACTCCTCAGTTGAGGCGCTGAACCAGTGATTAGCTGCATAAGAAAGAGAGAGATAGAGAATGCGTTTCCAATGTCAATAACAAGAATTCAATCACTCGTAACTGTATTTCTTACAAGAAGTAATCACCTTTTCCAGAGAAATGCCTTCCTTGAAGCTGATCCATGATGCGCAGCGAGAAGTCTGCAAATACTTTAGTGCCGGGAGGAAGGGTGTTCGTGTCAGCTAAAACTAAATATAGAGAGACGAAACCTCCGAGTCCGCTTCCCTTTCCGTCTGGATAGAGCCGTATCTTCCTGAATCAATGGCATACGCATCGTATGATGAAACAATGTATTCTTGTTTGCAAGACTCGACTACATTTATCGAAGAATAAAGTGGTTCACTCGCTTAAATGCCCAATCCTATTTACTCCGGGAAGGACGGATGGTACTGAACTTGGTGAGGATTTTTTCAGTGTTGTAGTTCCATCTCCAGCAAGAAAAACATGCATCTAAATGTTGGGTTACCAATATAGGTATCACCCTTATGCAAATTTTAGCAAAATGAATGTGCGTTGTTTGTGACCCACCAATCAGAAGACAAATTGAAGAAACTTCCTCGAAAAATATGACCCAAAATGTTTTTGTCAAGACAGTTCATTGTTCTCCATGATCAGTGTAGGAGCACATCATGAGGCAAGTGAGCAGAGGAGATTAACATCCATTGTTTAGTGCATGACTATATCAGAAACGTTGAGAGCGATACCATTTCTGGTTTCCGGCTATGAATACTTTTGACTCAGAGAATTCCTTGTCCAATTGTGAGAAGTCGTTGACCTTCCAGGCGTGCTTCTGACCGATTGCATCCTTTATCATCAACAGATTCTCTCCTTTGCCAGTGCTCTTTTCCCTTGTCACGAAAACCTCCGCGCCGAACACACAAGTATCGTCCATGAGATATCCGTTCTGCACATCGTTAAACGTCTTCAGAGGAAGAAATTGGTCGAAGCCACATTCAAGCTTCATCCTGTGAAAGCGCCATTCCTTTCTCATGGCATCTGCGGAATAAGAAAACAAGAATCGCGTCTATCAACAGACACTCAGTTGCTTAACTAACTTGCTAATCGAAGAGCTTACTTTTTTATTTTACAATCTTACCAAACTATATAAATGAGGACAAAATGACGAGATAATATGTGGTTTGAAGTTATCTATACCTTGGATTGTCAAGTAACTGTCTTTGTCCTGGTCAAGCAGAAAGAATCTAACCAAAGCACGAACTTCCCAACCTGAGGGGAGTGAGCTTGTTTCTTCCATTGACAGGTAAAGCGAAACATGCTCTCTCACGTTCTTGCTCTTGTTCCCATTTGGGTAAAGAATCATCTTCCTGTGGAAAAAAGAAAGAGACAGCAAAAAGAAGAATCACTGTCCGATGAACCCAAAAAGATTGGCAAACGAATTATGTGGATGGGAAAAGTGAAGTCATTTTTACCATTTGTAGCCTCCAGCTTGGAAGACCCCGGACTCATACTTGTCCACAGAGTTCTTCGAGAGCAATGAGTATGATTGTATCCTGAGCACGTAGTGAGCTGGTGGAGCATCCGACACCATTCTCTCTGCTCCTGCAAATGAAACAGCAGGCAAAAGATTGGTGGCAGTGAAGCCCAGGTTTAATGTTCTTTGATACAATTTACGAGAGAGAGAGAGAGAGAGAGAGAGAGAGAGAGAGAGAGAGAGAGAGAGTCACGTACCTCGTTTGTCATCAAATGCAGGATTAGCCATTTGAAGAGCAAAAAGACCGATGAGAGGATTCGTGAAATTTGCTGGCTTATATACGAGGTTGCTAGCCTTGTTGAAGTTGCCTTACATGACCGCTATGCTTTGCTTTGAAGAATAACTTTTCGCTCTGGAGATAGTATCCAATCCTTGCCCTGATTCCTCTGCTTGCTAGTCATGGCATTGGCATCATCCTACATAGAAATGAGATACTGGGTAAAGCACATTCGCACGTTAAAAGGACAACTTCACCCAAAGTACCAGTCTCGTCTTGAAATGCAATCGAGTCATGAAGCTTCAGATAATACGATCGAATCTTCAAATTCTTGAATATCGTGTAATCAAAAGAAGACAACCTCCAGAAACCTAGATCTGATTGAGCATGTCCTATGGCGAGATTTGGTAATCGGAACTTAATGTAGAAGCCTGCTGTGGATCGGCCGATTTAGTCCAGTTATCTTAGCGTACATAGGTTAAGGGAAAGAGTTAGAGTGTGTTTGTTTGAGTGAAGAGAAATTTATGCGAATTATTTTGTGGACTTTCACACGATTAGTTTGCTGAAAATGATCTATCAAACAGAAAACCATTTGCTATCAAAGAAAATAAGAATGTTTAAAGTTAGGAAAATAAATTCTAGAAGAAAATATTCTTTTGAAAAATGATTTCTTGGAAAATGATTTCCTTTATCATGAAGTTTTTTTCGAAACAAATGCACTCTTGTTTCACGGAAAATGTACAATTTCTGGAAAATACTTTTTCAGGAAGTCATTTTTTAGGAAAATGAGTTCATTTTTCGGTGTTTGGCTAAAACCTAAAAAAGACTTAAAATGTATTTTTGGTTGTTGGCAATGAAAATCTGTTAGTGAAAATTATCAAAAAAAAATATATTTTTTTTAAAATTATTTTATTAAGAAAAAAAATACATGAATGTTTTCCTTCTTAGAAAAAAAAAAAAAAAAAAAGAAAAGAAAAGAAAAGAAAAAACATTAACAAATTCAAGATGAATAATTCCAAAAAGTGTTTTCACTTCTTAGATTAGGAAATTCATTTTCCTAATTTTATACATGCATGTTTTCCTTGACTGGTTAGTGTTTTCAGTTTACTTACCATTTTCGTCAAACCAAATGGGTGAAAGTTCGGAAAACAAATTTTTGGAAAATACTTTCTCTCAAACAAACGCACCCTTAGTGTATAAGTGAATGCAAGATGCGCAATTGCCCCTCTAGCTCTCCACAACTAATCTCTCTAATCCAAAGAGAAAATCCTAACTTCCAAGTTAGTGTTCTTCAATGGTTCTCAAGTCGAAAGCTTACTTTGGTCGTTGATGTTGAGGTTCCCATGAGCGAGTGTTGGGCAAGAGAAGTCTCGCATTGGAGATGTAGTTTAAGATGAGACAATTAATATATCTTAATTATCTCGCAATTTATTAGTTTAAGTTTTTGAGTGAAAGTAGGTCAAACTAGATAATTAAAAGTGAGTCCAACCGGATAACTAAGGCCTCGTTTAGTTCAGCATTCCCTCGAAAGTCTCTTGGGGAAATGCTGAGGCATTTGGCAAGCATTTGAAAGCCAGCATTGAGAATGCTCAAAGCTCAAAACTGGTTTGAACTAGCTTTGAGCTTTCAGCATTTGGCAAATGTTGAAATCAATTTGTTTCTTTTCAAATTACCCTCACTTATTCTTTAATATTCTGGTTTTGCCTCTCGTAATTATTGTTCATCTTATTTGCGTGAGGCCAACCGGCGACACCAGATAGGGACAACGAAGGATTGGCGACAGGCCGACGAGATCACACGACCGCCTAGCCGACGGCCGCCTGGGGTCATTGTCGTCACTTGGGTGGAGCGACCTCAAGTGATGGCCGCCTAGGTCGCGCGACCCTCACCGGGGGTCGTCCGACCTCTAGCA
Source organism: Syzygium grande (assembly GCA_024733475.1). Classification (NCBI taxonomy): domain Eukaryota; kingdom Viridiplantae; phylum Streptophyta; class Magnoliopsida; order Myrtales; family Myrtaceae; genus Syzygium; species Syzygium grande. The sequence goes on from JAMXDD010000007.1 coordinate 27,162,234, forward strand.
ATGGCCGTCGACACCAGATCTGGCTCACCGGCGGTCATAGCCCTTCGTCGACTTCAGCGAAAGGGTAAACTTTTTTTTTTAATAAAAAAGAAAATCCCAAAGCCCTTTTGCAAAAAGAAATTGTTAAACACAACTTGAGCCAAAGTAGATTTACAAAGAATTTTTTACCAAAGGCTATTTGCATTTCCCCAATGAGTTTTAACCTAAAGGTATTTGTATTCCCCAAGACTCATTTGCAAAGTTGAACTAAACGAGCCCTAAGACCTGAGCTTCCTTCTGGGTATCTCTTCCAGTGAAAGTATTGAGTTTCCGTTGCTCATCTCAATCATGGAAACACAATGTTTTTGGCTATGTGATTATATTCACGATTGAGAGTGAGTCCTCGCCGAAAGAATTGTATGGTGAGAGACTCAAAGTCGGTGGTGATTCGATCAATATCAAGAGACACGGCAAAAATTGTGAATCTCGCGGTCTCACACAATCACTAGGGGTGTGCGAAACAGAACGCCCAAATCGGGAACCGCCAGTTTGGTCCAGTTTCGAGGAGAGTCGGTCCGGTTCCCGATTTCTAAAAGTGGAACCGGTGTTCGAGCAGTCTGGTTTCTGGTTCCAATGAGGAACCGGACCAAACCAACTACACATACTATTTTTATTTTTTTATTTCTTTAAAAAAATAGTAAAATGTGAACTAAACCTTAAGTAAACTTCATTGACATAAAGTCATTAACAAAAATTAGTAAAATGTGAACTAAATCCTAAGTGACATATTTCCGGTCTTAGGACCAACAAGTCCAGTCTCTGGTTCCCAATTTTGCTTTACTACACACTTCAACATTCCTTTGTTTTTCATCTTAATTCTGCAAAATTAGTTTCTCCATGAAAGTTGCTTTCCCGACATGTTTTTGGTGAAACATTCGCACCTTGCACGTCCGATTGAGTTTGGAGCTGAACTCTTCTACACAGTGTAATGCAATATCCTCCAGTAAGTCTGCTACATGTCATGCAAACAGTGCTTTCCTCCCATAAATATCATATTGACCGAACTTTGGCCGAGCATTTCTTGTAAACAAGATTTTCCCAGAAAATAAGCCTAATGGTCTTGAAAAGGGATTCTCACAAGTATTAGTCTGAATTTTCTCAATATCTATAGAGGGAAGAGATATTTAAAGTTCCGGATTAAATATTGAAATTTGGATATTAAGTAGAAGACATCTCACCTACTCTCTAATACATATGTTTAGTCTTGAAAAATTATAATTGACAAAGGTAACATATAGAATCAACTCAACTATGGATTAATCATACAGTTTACAAAAATCGGTGGCTAAGTGGTACTTGTAGTGGCCCGTTTTTGTTCAAACCGTACATGAAAACTGCATGGATAATATTTTCCTCGCAAGGTTTAAAAAAACTACGAGTACCTAGGACATGAATATGAGGATTGAACATATTAGGTCGCGGTGTCTAATGATAAAGCGTTGCTGATGGATCGAGCAATTTCAAGTATTCATGTGAGATACCAAAGTGTCGGCACATAACACCCTGCGGGGGATTGGCCATTTCCATGTGTCTCATAAACTACTGTCATTTCTGAGATATAACTTAGTGCCTAAGAAAGGAAGGAGTGAAGAAGGTAAACAAAAAATGGAGGAGAGGATCATTCGAAAGAACTTGCATTTGAATTTACAAAAGAGAAGCGAAAACTTAACAACATATTCTCAGATAGCCGTCGTCTGTTCCAACAAGAAACAAACGGGAGAAAGGGAGAATACTTATACTGGACAATGCCGACGGACTTTTTGTTCCCTGATCTCCGACATGAAGTTTCTGAGGTATAATGCGGTGCACCCCCTCCTGCGGCGGGCACACATGAATTGTCAACACGTAAATCAAGCCACGACAAGAAAATGAATCATACACCCTTCAAAGACAGACCACTTGTATCAAAATTATGTTTCCCTATCGATCATGTATTGCCCGTTGAAATCGAAAACATTCTTCCTTCACATTATCGCAAACTGCAATGTATCAAAAACTGCAAGTGGACTTCTAATGCAATCTTCTTCATCAATGATGATATTTACATAAAAACATAGGAATTGAAGAACTTGAGGGCATACTTCCATTCCCTAGGAGCAGAACCCATGATGGGAAAACGACTTTATATGTGTGTAAGAAAGTCAATCAATCTATCAAAACTCCTAGCAGTTGGCATACCAACTTAGTTTTTCCCTTCTCGTTTCACTTTATCCTCATGTCATTTCCACCTTTCTTCACACCAAACACGCTCTAAATTGTGAGCAAGAAACATGCTCTAAATAATGTTTAGAAACCAGATGCCTACAAAAAGTCCATTTCTGAGAGCCACTTTACTCTCTTTCCAAAGGAGGAAAACAAGAAAAAAGACAAATGATAAGCAACAGGTTCACAGTAGTATTGAGTAAGATGTTGACTAAAGCTATAATGAAGGTTTTATTAGTGGTTTCAATGTCGGCAATGCCCGTAACGAAGTTTCCACATCTCATCCTTTATTTCAGGATGTCACCGTAATTTTCTTGGAGAATGACATTCAACAAATTCAGCACCTAAAAGGCATACTGTACTACTATGATTTGAGACAGTTTCGGGACTGAAAGTGAACTTGTATAAAGGTGAATTAACTCCACTGGGCGAGAATGTATATGTGCAAGGAATGTCCTGTATTCTTGGTGGTTCGGTTGCCGTGTTACCTATAAAGTACCTGGGATTGCCATCGGGATCCACTTGGAGTCGGGCTTTCAAGAACAGAACTTATGTTAGAGTGAGAAATGGTAGGAATACTATGTTGTGGGATGACGTGTTGTAGAGACACTGCTTTCAAAGATTTATTTACGGGTATGTTTGCACTAGCAAGAAAAAAGAGAGCTGGGGTGGCTGATTGTTGGAAAGACTAACGATATGGAAATGGTGGGTTGAGATTGACTTTTTATGTAGAGCTCAACATAGGGAGCTCGAAGCTCTCTCAAAATTTTTTGAGCAGTTGTCTTGAGCAATGTCAGATGTGGGAGATGGCAATAGACTACGGCGAAATTGTTGCACCACTGGAACCTTTTCTGTCAGATCCTATTATTCAGATCTCATCTCTACTCATATGCAACTATAACAGAGCACACTCTTTCCGTGAACTCTATCAGGAAAGTCAACGTTCAGTTCCCTTGAAGGTTCCTTGTTCGCATGGAAGCAGCTAGGGGACATATTGTTACTAAGGATAAACCTCAGAAGTGAGGAAAAAACTGGTTAATAGATTAAACTTTTTGCAAGAGTAAAAAGGAGAGTGCGAATCACTTACCTTTACATTGTAGCGGACAAAAAAGATTTGGACTACAATGTTTGCAATTTCAGCAGTATATTGGGTGATTTCGAGTATTACGGAACATGAACTTTGGGCCTGGAGAGAGACTCAGTTCATATGTTGGAAAGAAGCAGATTCCTAAGATAATTCCTCCGCATTTTTTTGGGGCTAATTTGGAGAGAGAGGAACAAGGAGACAAATCCCCTTGGGAATTTCTTTTAGGAATGTTGGTTGTGCACTCTTCACTGTTGGTATAGCAGGAAAGTTCAATTTCATATATCTAGTTCGTTGGAAATGTTAGAAAGAGTCTTTTGTGCATAATTTTGTATATTGGTGGCTTCTATCGGAAACGATTTCAAATAGGGGCTGCCCATGGTACCTTAATGAAATCTCATTTAACATCCAAAGCGAAAATTAATTTTAACTTACAATTGAGTGTTGGATCCAAATAAACTTACCAAACAAAGATTTCATTCCATTTCATTCCCATTTAATTTCATCATCTCATTTCATTCCACTCTTGTAATACCAAACACAACATGACAATAGTTAAGGATGAAACCTTAATCTAATATACTGCTTACTGTAAAAAAATTTATTGGCCAAGTGCCCACATGACACGACAAGGTAATATTCACATGTAATTATTATTATTATTATTATTATTATATGGGTGTGAACTCTAGGCAGGAAGAATATGCAACGAAATAAACTATTTTACACACCTCATTGCCAGACTTAGACAAAGATGAAAGCCCAATCTTGTTTCTCGAGATCGATATGACATCTTGACCCCATAGCGCAAAACCAGACACCCCATCTGTATGGCCTCTATACACAGCAAGTTGGGACGAAGAATTCCTGCAAATTAACCTTTAAATAAATGAGAGAAACAGCTTGAACATGCAAAGATTTTTTGCACAGTATTTCAAATTGCAATTATTAAGTAGCTGGAAGAGGACATTTGACTAAGAAAGGAATCAAATAAAGAGAGAGAGGGGCTCATTAAACATTGGCACACTTTAAAAGTAAAAAAAAAAAGACAGTTAACAAAAGTCAAATAATTAAAGCAACTAAGCGATGCAAATATAAAAGAAGAAAAAAAAGATATAAAGGTCGTACTTTCTCATATCCCAAACTCGCAAGGTCTTGTCAAGAGAGCTAGAAACAATCAAATTGGCCTCCAATGCAGCAACCTGCATGTAACATTGCAATTAGCAACTGGTAATCTGGTACAGACCAAAAGAAATTTCTCTAGGAACCTGAAGTACCTTTGTTATGTATCCATCATGAGCTCGCCAAGAGGCAACTATATCACCGGTCTCATGTCAAATAGTCGACAATGACCAGAACTTAACCCAGCTGCAATCCAAGAAGGTGAAGCAGATGTGCTCTTTGGAAACCTTCCATCAGATCCGGAGGAGCAAATGGCCGAGACAAGAGAGGGAAAACCAGATTCAACAGATTCACCCTTCCATAAATGAAGCTTTTGACCTTTGGAAACATCAATAAACCTGTAACGTAGGTTAGATGTTAAAAAAGTTAATACCCATGAAGACAAAGGTTTTGATATATGTCATCCTCAATTGCAAACAGACAATTACATATCACCTGAGAGAACCATTTCCCGTTCCAGCTACTAGTTTTTCACTAAATTCTAGATGATGCATGCAAGTGTACAAGCTCCCATCGAATGCACCAGTCAATATCCCACTTGATAGTGTACTGGAGTTCAGCATATTGATCTGGTCATTGCTGATGCCTGACGCAGTTATCACTGGACTAGCAAAGTGTGCAGAATCTGTTGATCCTTCGGCAAAAACGGACGTAACTTTCCCACTTCGGCTACTCCATACATGTATGTTTCCATCACAAGATGCCATCAGTCCACCAGATAAGACACATATGTCATTTACAACCTGATTAATAGAACCATGAAAAGTAAGAAGTGTGGGAAATCCCCTACATTACTGGAAAATAGGAAATCTTGGAACTTGAAATTCGGACAAGTTTAACGATGATGAGTTCAACAGGTCTTATACATGGGACTTGATGCCTTTTGAGGCACTCAAAACTAGTAATGTGAGGACTAGTGCAAAGAGAAGGGAAAGATAGGGTAAACATATTAACATTGTGTTAGTGTCATGTTCTTCTCAACAAGATCAGTCATATCATTGTCGTTTCAGTTCATCTAGTTCTGACGTGTCAGTATACAAGGACAAGAAAATGACCACGTTTCCAAAGGAATAATTTTCAAAAAGCAAACAATGCTAATGTTACTTCAAGCCTACATGTACAGGAATATTCTCAACTAAGGCAACAAGATTCAACATGTCACTTCTAGATCATATAAGGAGACACAATCTCTTTGGAAAATCATTGATTTCATCCTGAAAAGTGCTCTCCACGACCAAAAGACCCTTCACAGTTCAACCTATACTGATGCCCAGTATCCAGTAATAGTAAAACAAAATAAGTTTGTGATGGCTGCTATGCCCAAGAGAAACTCTTCCTAGGCTATAGATAATCTCAGAACATGTATAATCCTACTACAACTCATTAGGGAGAAGAAATAGGCTTGATTTTCGAAAAAGAGGAGAAAGTGAGCTAGGATTCATGAAATTATATCTTAGAAGCAAGTATGTTAGATCTAGAACCATGCCAACTGAAGATCGAGAACCCCTATCAATTACATCATCTGAAGTCATAGTCTAACTCTAACCTGTTACAAACCGTGACACTTCTTCCTCTCTTTCCTCTCATCCCCACTTCCTAACTTCACATGCATAAGTACAAAGATTTCTTACTTGCAGATGCACGAGTACATATCATGAGGAGCTAACTGGAGCTTCCCAGGCAAAGAAGCTACCAAAATTAGGAGGCTAAACAGCACACATGTGCTAATTGACACTTAAAAGTATTCTGAGAAACAAACCTCCTCATGCCCATAGTAGCCCGATAAGCAATTCATCCTAGTTAGGTCCCACTTCTGGACAGTTCCTTTAAAACCTGGACCAATTCCTGCAGTATAAACAGTAGACTCATCTTGGCACACAGCTAAAGATCTTAGGGCTCCATGATGTGCACGAACTGAATGTATTACAGATGCTCTGATTTTCCATGGAATTTCATCTCTTAGACCTCCCATACGTGCAAGAAACTCTGGTCCATCCCAGCTAATGACTGGACTAGGGAACCAGAACCAATGTTCATAGTGTACAAGACTTGAGTTCACTACGTGGCCATCAGGGGGAGTCTCGTCAACTCTGCTATACCTTCTTTGGGGCATCGAGTTTTTCACACCTCTGTTACCCTGTGCTTGCGGAACAGACCATCCGACCCCATTAAGCAACATCTTAGCAGGACTGTATTCAGAAGAAGAGCCTTGACTAATAAAAGGCCTCTTTGAAATAGCATTTTCAGAGCTGCTTCGGGACAAGTCTCCTGTACATTCCCACTGTAAGAATGAGAAAATCAGATGTATGAAGTGTATAAAAATTCATAAGGGCAATTTCACGTCATACGAATTTTGATGTGGAGTAACTAATCAAATCCAAAAAATAAAGTGAACATGCCTTCCAGTTATGACACCGCAGAAGAAATTGCTCAAGAAGCAACCATGTGGCACAGCATTGGCGGAGTTTCTCTATTCCAAGAAGAGATGCAAATGAAGGATACAGAAGCAACCTGTACATGCTATTACTTAGTAATAGGTAGAGGAACACTACTTCGTTGACATTACTTGGCGAAGCACACTAAAAGAAGAAATCAGATACCACAATTTACAGAAAAAAACCTTAATTTGAAAGATAAGGCACATACACAAGGTCTGTACGGCTCCCAATATGAGCCTGCCCATCAATCTTTGCTCTGGAAGGCTTCGAGCCTCTGCCAACAGAGCCACTAACTCTGCTGGCAGTATCCTGAGAGAAGGCAAGCTCATCAAACAGCTCTTTAAGTTGTGGAAGAACATGAGCTGCAGTTAAATCAGGTCCAATCTGCTGACATACTGCCAACAAGGTACTAGCAGCAACCTGGCAAGAGAATAGGATAATGCTTCATTGGATAATCTAAAGCAAGTATCAGACATGCCAAAAATATTGCGCGAAATTATCACAAGATTAAGAAATAAAGGATCCAGTTAATGACAAGAAACCATAGAACATCTGTGCCATGCAGATAAAAGCAGTGTTGAAAACTGGAGTGTCAGCATACTGCACAAGTCACCGGAAGATTGTTGGTCAACTGCTTCCTTTGGTTTAACCGTCAGCAGAACCGCTAGACAATCTTATTTAGCTACTGGTTTCGCTGGTCTAACAATCAGCAGAGCCATTCTATAATCAAATTTACCAAAAAGATTCTTGTGTCAACACATGACCATGATTAATGCTGGCGAGATGGGTGAGTGTCTACAGAGTTCACTTAAGATACCCAGGGATCACCACTTACATTCACACCGTACATGTTTTTCCATTATTTAATGCATTGGGCTGCAGTATCTGCAATATATATATATATATATATATATAGCTGCTAGTGATGATAAAGACATAACTTGGTTGAGGGGCAAGATCTTTGACTCGGGTTCTTTAAGGTCATTGATTTGAATCCTTTCGTTGGCAGCTCCAATGCCGAGCTGAGCCGTTTCAACTGACCATTTGACCTAGTACGTGGTTCAACCAGGTAAAATGACGAAGACAGCTTAGATGCTTCACTTGAACTGGATGAACCAGCGGTCGGGAGCAGTTTTGAAAACAGCGAATAAAAGCAGCAGTATCAACTAGAACAAACATGGGTTCCTTGGAGCAGAAGAGTTTGAGAAGTGAAGAGTCAACATCTTCACTGGCCAGATGGCCATGCCCACTTAAACTTTTTAATTCAAACTAGGAGACATGTGGAACAGTGATATTCGAATCCTTACATGTTAAGCAAATACCTTCATGCATAGTATGGTCCATTATGACGGCACATAAACCACTTTAACATCCATTCAGCCAAGAAAAAGTATTCTCGCATCAGACAAGATACACCGGTAGATTGGAAGGACATTTTAACAAAGAAAAATATATAAATGCATGATGGAACACCGAAATTGACACTTGAAGCACCTGAAGTACCGAAGTTTCTATATTGGGCTGCATAAGAATGATAACATGGAGACAATTGTGATCCTGCAGGACATTGAACTTTCCAAAGTTATTTCTGAAACATATTCAATAATACTGAGAAAATTAAAATTAGCATGTGGTACATACTTGGATCAGCTCTTTCACAACCAGGTCTTTTGGCAAGAATCCAACTAAACCATGTAATGTTACCAGACAATCGACTAGAGCTAAACCACTCCAACTCTGTACGGGCTCAGGTTTATTCATGCACGAAACATTGAGACAGGAATGAATCACCTGTTTAAGCAATGGTAGCATATGTCTCACAATAAACGAGTCCCCAAGAAGTGCACCTGAAACCAAAGCCAAAACTATAGCTAACATGATGCACCCTTTAGTTCTATAAATGACTGCTGTAGAAAAGCCAGAGAACGAAATTACCAATTCTAACAAGGGCATCAATTCCTTCAGGACAGAGTCCTTTCCCAAAGCAGTGAATCAAAGGCAAAACTGTCTGTGTCAAGGCTCAAATCTTTAGCATGACATACTCGAACAGGCATTACATAGGTTCAACATTCAACCAGATGGACGTATCTATAAATGCCAGAACAACATTAAACTAAGCAAACCTCAAATAATAGAAGGTGGATAACAATGGGAAGTGGTTAACCTGGTGAACGCTAATCGGTATACCGAGCTCTTCACTAGAGCCAATTAACAGCACAGAAGCAGCAGCAGCAGCAGCAGAACTCTTATGTGGAGCAATGTGCAAGTTTGATATGACCAGTGGATGTAATGTTTCCAGATATGCATCTTTACCGACCCGTTTCCATATCTCTCTCACAAATGTGTCTTGAAGTATAGATACTTTTAAATGCGAATTACCTGCAGTCTGAAATTATCATCAAATTAGAAATAAATCGAAAGGATAGTTCAGAATACAATTGATATATAAGACGTATAGATGAAGTTCATATCTAGCCTGTAGAATCTTCTGGATAGAAGGCAGGATTGTTGTCTTTAATGCCAAAGGCGTTAGGTATTTTATAAGTTCCTTGAGTACTATACAGGCCCATTCAGCTTCAGTATCTGATGAGGGAGTCACCAAAAGTGGCAAGCAATAGGCAGCACACTTTTGAGCTGCAAATGTCCCCATTGCTTTAAAGGCTCCTTGTTTTGCAAAACTTGCAAGGTAACGAAGACGGGATGCATCTGTCGCTAGAAGCTGAAGTGCAGAAATGAACAAGTAGGAAGACTTGACTGTTGCAGGAAAGTATGGAGATTCCAAAAGAGTTTTGGCCGATGGCCACCTAATTATTATGCCAAAGAAAAGTACATCAGGTTAAGCACAGAAAAATGCATTGTCAATCATATTTCCCTGCATTTATAAGGAACTATAATGGGTTCTCTGTGGATAAGTGCATATTACATCCATAGACAAGTGATATTATGTATGTGTCGCTATTAAGCAAAAAGCACACAGAGAAGAAGCACTACCAAATAATTTAACATTGTGAGTTTTAAGAAGGCAATGCCAAGTGTTACCTGTTCGACTCATGCTGGATGCAAGCTTCCACGATTACTTTGGTGTCAAAAGGAAGTTCTCGAAGCAAGCCTGGCAATCTACCATCCTTTAGGTACTCGGCCAGAGACGCTGGATCGAAAAGTGGCCTCCTTAAATGAAGTTCAGCTAAGACACAACCCACGGAAAATATATCTTTCCCCACACCTGAGGACGGAGTCTTCGACAAATATAATTTTTGCCTCCAGAGCAGTATCTCTTGGTATCCCATGGAGCTTTCATCCTCCACTTCAATGTGCTCAAGAAGATTGTTCAGATCAACACTATGTGGCACTCCATACTTTTGGCCAATATCAGATATGAGTTCTTTAATGCTATTATTGACCACCCCTTCCATATGTGGGATGTTTTTGTTAGAATCCTCATTGAAACAATAGGCCGGATTTAAATGCCTAGCATGTTCGGAAAATGCAAACGCTTCTTCCAGTTCTTGCAGGTTAACAGTTTCAGAAAGAAGACTGTTATCATGCCATTGAGACTCAGATGATCCATTGTCTACATAGCGTATCTTCTTGGAAATAGCCCTGCGCATCGGATGCGGTCGAGTAAAGAGTTGACGGCGTCCAGCTGATCTAGGCACTGTAGGGCCTGTTGATGGCAGCATAACGTTCTTGGCTGCAATGGCTGCCTCACCTGACATTTTATACCCGAAGGTGATATCTATCCAATTATGGATTTGGCACGACACCCGGTCACTTTCTAATGCGTCACGATGCATTTTAATGAATTCCTCTGGGGAACTAGCCCAGGGCGGTATAGCCAAATCAGCCATACCATTGTGTATAGAATGAAAAATTTGTGAGTCAAAGTAGAATTCTGGGATGCACTCATCAGGAGTCCACTGGTAAAGTCTTTGCATAGTCGAGGGATATTCATTGGGTTCATACACTGATCGTACGGCCAGCCGTAGTATGCTCAAAGGCAGCCTCCTCGCTTTGTAGCTGCAGACAGCCAGTTCAGAAAGGCACTCATCTGACACATGATGAGGGATTTCAGACGTTGAATAGGTGAAATCCAACTGTTCATCCCCTTTTGCTAACCTCCACTTACTCTTGCGTAAATCTCGCCACCCTGCATCAGAATTTTCTTCAGGTTTTGTGCCAAAATCTATTACCCATGGCATTACTGGATAGAACGTATTATCTCCCCACCTTCTCCCAGCCAATCTGTTTAAGATGAGAAGATACTCAAAATTACTTAGCTCCCCCCTCCACCATCGCTGAAATTCATAATGCCAATCAACAGACTGGGACAGCTCCAAGTCTGCATAGAGTCTTTGACAAGCACAGTCATCCACATCGCAGCTAATCCCAAATTTGTTATTTGGAGGAGTAGTGCATTCACTGTCCACCAAGCACGAGCTAGACTGATCAAAAATGGAAATCCAGGACCAGTATGACTTGGTCATCATTATACTCGATGGGGAAATATTGCCATGAGTAATGCCTAATCCATGTATATATGCTAGACCTGATAGAATTTGATAGATCACAAACCTTATATCCCATTCAGACATCAAAGTCTCAGGACTATAGTGAAGAATGTTTTCCAAGGTATATGGGGTTTTAGGGAGCACCAGATTAATATGATCAGAAGATTTAAGCATCCCAAGAACAGGAGCTATATTTGGATGCCTCAAACATCCTGGGAAAACATCTTCACCAGATGAAGGCACCCCAATTAGGTTAAGGAAGTTAACACTGTCCCGACCTGTGGCCTTTCCTTCAATTAAGAGACAGAGCGAGAGTAAAACATGATCTTCCAGCGACCCAGACAAGAAGCTAGAAGCAAGTTCCTGAAATCCGGAGTAGCAACAAGGGGCAACATAAGCTATTGGTGCCAATGCAGTAATTGTCCTATCACGAGAATACTTGTAAGAATAATTACAACCAGAGCATTTAGATCCCAATGCCCCACTAGCCCCAGAGCATGTTCTTCCACTATCCTTCAAAAAAGGCACAGGTCCACTTAATGGAGGCTTCTCAGTGGCTTCATTGTCAAAAAGCGCAGCATTATCATGTTCTTTGTTTGCTTTGGATGAAGTCGTAGAAACAATCTCATCGTTGTTCTTTTCTTGAGGATTTTCTTCAGTATACTCATCGCTGCATGATGAATCAAATATCAACAGATGGGAAACTCAACCGCACCAGAAACTTCAAAAGTAGAAGCACATTGAGAGAATGACGTGCTTCACCAAAACCTGCCCCTATATCCCCACGAACCTGTACTACTTGACAGTACACCACATAATCACAGCACATTTACACGCTCCACGATGACATACGAAACAGCAGTACGCCGCATTTACTGAGCGAAACCTCCAAGAAATCAATCTCCCTCCACATACTACCTTCCGTGTAAGTTGCGAAATCAGGCATGAAAATATCACTTTGCTATAAGGAAGTCTCCAAACGAGACAGACCATTATGACCAAGAATTCACCGTTGATCCTGATTTCGAACACTCGCATAAGACATATATAACTACGAACCAAGCTAAGCATTCCAGCAAAAGTCAAACACGAGGCAAGATACGAGCCTTGACGATCTTACATGTATCTGGCCAAGCAAGCGTGTCGACGAGCCGGCAAGTAGTGCAAAACGAACTGCGAAGCCGAAGCGGACGCCGGAGGCTCGCCGTCAGAGCTCGACATCTGCAACCAACGACACCATTCCAAAAAAAAAAAAAATTAACCGAACACCACACGGACACGGAAAGACAGAGAGAGCTGGGGACAGAGGCGGAGGGCGGGACCTGCACGACGGCGGAGGATCCGAAGGGGAGCGGCGAAACGGAGAGGCCGCGGGAGAAGACGAGGCTGCCGGAGAAATCGGACTCGATCCGGCGCTCGAGGCAGCCGAAGCAGAACCCGCTCTCCATATCTTCTTCTTCCTCCTCCTTCGCCGCCCGCCGGAGATCAACGCCGCAGTCCCTCCGATGATGGTTCCGCCATCGTCGACGCTGGCAGCGAGCACCGTTTCGAGTTCTTTCTTCTTCGAGTTTTTTTCCGGGGAGTTTGACGGGAGGGTTGTTATTTTTGCGCTTGGATTGACAGGTGAAGGAAGTGTCCACCCCCTGTTTCTTTTTACGCTGGAGAAGTTGCGGCAGAAAGCATCGAAACGCGGCGCGTTTTTGGATGGCTTTTTCGTTCGTTTCACGCGAAAGCTCCACATTTTGACGGGCGAAAGAGGTGGACAAGGGTGGAGAGTCTTCTGAGAAGGGGAAAACGACACACAAACTGGGCTTTCTGAACTTCGGTTTAGTTTGTAATTTTAGTTCCGGAACTTTGAATTTGTTCGATGCTGTCCTTAAACTTTAGATTCATATGAGAAGTTGAATATACGAGGGCGCTCATTTTTTGTTAGGCTCACTATTTAGATGTTGTTAATCGTTCAACATTTAGTTACCCAACAGTTACCATGGGCAAGATAATTGGCTTACAAAAGGCGCGTCTTTTCCCGATCCTATCGTATTAGGGAAAAGGTCCTGTTGATGTTTTGATGCCCACGACGGAAATATAATGACATCAATCATTTCGTTTAAACTTTTAAACCATGTAAGAGATGAGTCAATTAAGTCTAGGTAGCTCATATGAGAGTTGGTTCGGCTCCCTTAAGTATGGAAAAATATTTTCGAGATGTTAATGAATATTGGATAATGCTACACTATTTTCCATGGTTATTTAAGTGCTATTAACTTTTTAATTTTTTTTTATCGCGTCACTTACAAGACAAGTCACCCTTTTGTTTAGACCAAAAAAAAGTACCTGAAAATTTTTAAGCTATGCAAAAGAAACAATGACGTGTAGAATTATTGATACCTCAGTCTTTTGTTTTCGAATGAAGAAAAGTTCGATCGATTGGTTGACAGTTTGACCAGGACTTTGATAATTCACGGGGACAATGCAAAGATCATCTTACATTTGAGAACTCAAAAGTTTGTACCTCATAAAACCCACATAACATTTTCAAGTAGCGAACACCCGATTCTAACATCGCCGGAAAGATCGTCGTTTCCCGGCGCTTTGATGACTAGTTCTGAAATTAGGATTCACTAGCTTTTCAATGCATAAAGAATCGAGTCGAGTCGATCAGACTTATCAAATGAAGGAGAAATCAAACTTTAAATGTTTGGTCAAACACTCACCGGGTGCTCGTCTGAACTTTGGTTGCACAATTACTCGTGGGGTATTCCTAATTCATGACTCTTTCGGAACACCTCGGGCATATAGCAAGCTATCCTTTTTCATTTATTTTTGTAAGCAATAGATGTGAGTCCAAATCATTCATCTTCCGTAAAGCAAATGCACGATTTATTTCTCATCGATAAAGGAAAAAATGCACAACATTGAGAGACCAATTACTAAAGTTTCTTGAAAAAGCTTTAATGAATGGTTTAGGAAAACTCAACACTTCCCTTGATTTTATTAATCACATTGGTCATGACCATCAACAATTAGTCGATAATTTTAGGACCGGTAACATCAAATAATGACGACATGGTACTGAATAAATCTAAAGTGTCTGCAAAATCTGAGAAAGGTACAAACTGCACCTTTCAATTCAGAAAACCAAAAGAAGCAAAGAATCATCAGCTTCAGTGTTCCGGCAAGACAGCTTCCCGACTCGAGTTTCTGGAATTGTTTGCCGGCCATCCAGCTAGTCTTGCTTCAACGATAGTCTTTCTGCAGAGCAAAACAAAGACAGAAAAGAGGAGATGAAGTCTAGGAATCACTTGCAGAGTTTCTATTCATTGGAAATAGAGAGGGATGAGGCCAAAGTTGCAAAACTACTTCGGAGTTGTCTCCACAATCTTTCGAGTTTTTCGACTATACGAACGGTAGATAGCGAAACAATGTGTCAAACGCAACCCCGGAGAAGAAGCGGATATCGGAAACATGGAATAGTTCTTGTGGAAACATGAAGTACGTGTAACTGCTCTTGCTCATCTTCAATACAGAGATGGGAGGAAAACGTACTTATCAGTTCATAAGTCACGATCATAGTCGTTCCATAGAGCGACATGCTCAGAAACCGTGGTCCGAACCCCCTATAAAACCCCCACCACCCATCTTCTTTGAGTAATGTCTTCGTAGTGTTGAGCACAGAGGGTCTTCCCCCACTAAAATTGTCCATGACCTTCAACACAAGACAAGCAAATGCAGCAATAGTTGTCATAAGAGCCTGCTTAATTAACTACCAAAGAAACATGTCTACTGAATGTGCCTGGAACAGAACACTGTTCTCAACTGAGGCTGTGTCAACATAATAACGGTCAATTTGAAGATAAAACACTTGACCAAGAAACTGATCTTCACCGACTTCTGTGTAAAAGAGTCTAACCTGAAGTCGTGTTTTTACAGTGTCTACAGGAGTAGTAATGATCGACGAGCAAGCGCCAGCCAGCAATCCCGCAGTAGCTTGTACTGTCACCATCTCAGCATGAGATGGCTTCTCCATTTCATCTTTATATCCCAAGCTCCTAGACCAGTGAAAGCATGATATTGAATATTGACTCGTGCTGAATTCCGATACTGATGAAACTGCAACCACATTTCATGAGCTCACCTCCAGATAATGTGCTGGGCTGCTCCATAGGCGCCCCACCACAGTGCAGATGCTGGAGACTGGGTAAGAGCCGTTAATCCAAAGCCTCTATAAAGTCCACGTACTCCTTCGACTTTCATGACTTTACGAACCACATCAAACGGTCCATTGCATGATGCAGTTCCAGGAAGTCCTTGCACCATTAGCCTCTGACAGATCTGATGGTTCAATGCAAAACTGTGAGAGAAATTTTGAGTGGTGCACAGAAAAGATTACAAAAATATGAACAGAGAAAGGACTTATTTCCAAATCAACAGGAAATTAGGAACAATGCTCAAGACCACAGTGTGAGTGAAAAAATCTCATATGGAGATTCAAGTATACTAAACCCTCAAGACAACTCGACTAGAAATTTTTCGGAAAATCACCTCAGAGCTAAACTCCACATTGGGTTACTTAGGCAGCTAATTTGAACTCTTATTTGCAATGGAGAAGGGGGAAAGAACTATCCACATTGCTACTCCACAGGAACGGTTCATTAACACTTATACAAGACCTTGGGCATCCATAATTAGAAAGATATCCTAACGACCACGCCACGAATATGCTTTAAAAGTTTGGTAGAATTACACAGCCTCTGCAATGAGGGTTATGTAAACCAGTTAACAAGGAGTCCCTGACTCCGCATCCGGTAAAATTCCTTGGACTCTGTAGATTACCAACACGAAAACAAGGCAGGATCGTTACAGGAAAAAAATACATACCACATCTAAAGGCACATAGTAGACACACGAAACTAAATTTGACAACATGCCTGCCACACCATTCGCAACGCCAACACGAGTGGCTTCAGGCATATCAAAACGTTCCATATATTTCAGCGTCGTATCTTTCGATACTTCTAGCGACGTCAAAGCCAGAACTCTGCCGGGCAATGATCCAACAGCAGATGTCCCGAAACCTCTATATGCGCCTGGAACACCATCATTTCTCAATATATGTTTGAACACAACCATCCCACGCATTTGAGACATTCCAGAGCCAGCTACTTGCATTCTAGTCTTCACAACTGCCGCAGGATGTAGTAATGCAGATTGAGCGGTGAGGAGTACAGCCCCAATTATATGAAATCTCATCTTGTCCAACCTAATTGGTGCAAACAAAGGGTCGCAAATTCCAGTTTCAGTAACTGATATAAGCCCATTTATTAAGCTAAACAGATCTATACTGAAAATTATCTACTCCACTGAATAGATGATAGAAATGGCATAGACCTATACAATATGAATTTGGAATAACCAAGCCTGATAAATGTCGGCAGGTATCAGAAAAGAGGAGTTCATGCAGGATCCACAATCCCGTACTGGACGTGATCGGCTGATTGAATTCCTCAATCGTTGACCAGAGGGATGGTAATGGGATAAAAGGTCGCAAAAACAGAGCCACGAGTTCAAAAATTTGGTTGCACTCTTAACTCTGCCACCTCAATTTGTCACTTGAAGGTACACATAGTTCCTCAAATTTTTACACTCTGTTGTTACATATAGCTTTTCAAAACATCCCATGCCCAACTGCAGCAATCAATCGAAAGCCAGTGTAAGGATGATCGAAACGATGTATCTACAATTTATGCACTCCCTGTCCACTGCGAACGATTTGCCTTCTTCTTACTGGAACCTAATGCAACAGCTACTATGAACTCATTTCCCGTGGAACACTAAAATTCGAAGAGAACCTTTTCCAGCACGGCAGCAAACCAAAATAACAAGCGACCCACTGAAGAATTTCTCCTAGACTCGAAACCAAGAATCCCCGGAGCACGAAAAGCCGACGATTCAATTCTAAAAACCAGCACGAATATAGCAAACATTCGCAGATCGCAGAGTTCTCACAACACGCTGCAAACCACCGACAGAGAATGATTGCCAAAAAAGCAAAAGCAAAAACAAGAACAGCGACAAAAGCGAGGAAAGCAGCTCCAACAAGTTCCTCGACCCATTGGAATGCGAAAAGGGTCGGAAAAAACATGACCTGTCCCAGTTGATGTCGGTGTCGGCGAGGGCCAACCCCGGCGGGGCGGAGGCGTCGGTCTCCACCGCCATGACGGGCCGCCTCCTGCTCCTCCTCCTCCTCCTCCTCCTCCGGCGGGGCTCTCCCCGTGTCCCGAAATCGCAATCCCAGAGACCCTTTTCACGTTCGGGCTGAAGGGAAGCTTTTGCTTCGGAGGTGACGCGAAAATGGGAGAAGAGCCGTGCGTTTGTACGTCTGAGAAAGTTCCAGTGACGTTGGCTTTCTGCCTGTTCCTTCTCGTCCTTCATATAAGCACGAGGCGTTGGGACTCGGGAGTTTGTCACGTTTTGTTTTACTTAAAATTAAAGGAAAAGTAAGAAAAGAGAAAGTGGAAATTGGCGAGAGACGGATGGAAAGCACGAGGAGGAAAAGGAAAATGAAACGAATTTGGGGAGGACCGAAGAAGTCCAGATACGTCGCCGCCTAGGGCAACACCGCCGGCCGCCTCGCGGGATGGCCTGAAAGTGGATGTGAGCACCGCTTCCCTCCGGGGCTCGCCGCCGGCGAGATATTGCATGTCGGAATTGCGGTTCGTCCGCATGCTCGCCGCCACCAGCAAGATATTGCATGTCGAATTGCGATTCAACTGCGCGTTTTCAAAATGCGCCGTGTCAAATTGATGTTTTGTGAAATGTCTTTGTGCTAGCTAAACGGCCAAGACCATAAGAGATATCAAAACCAGTATGGAAAATCGGAAAATTATCCAAAAAGTCATAAACCTATTGCAATTTTGTCAATTGAGTCTTAAACATTTTAATTTTATCAATCGAGTCCTAAACCTTTTCACTTCTTGCCCATTAAGTCCTAAACCTTTTTATTTTTGGCTAATTGAGTTTTTTCGGTCAATTTTGACAAGAAATCGTTACGTGAATCTTAGGAGCCGCATGTGCTAACGTGAATAATTTTTAATAATTTTTTAATATTTTTTGATTTTTTTATTCTTTTTCTTTTCTATTATTTTTTTCTTATTTTTCTTTTTCTTTTTTTCCTCCCCTTCTTCTTCCTCCAGCTGGTCGCTGGGCGTCGACAACCAGCCAGAGAGGAGGGCTGGCAAGGTCGACCTCGCCCCGTCGGCCGCTAGCATGGGCGATGATCTAGCGAGGCTCAACCTCTCCATGGCTGGGCGAGGCAAGCCTCACTGTTGTTGGGCGAGTGCGAGGCTCAACCTCGTCGCCAGTTGCTAGGTAGGGCGAGGCTCGACCTTGCTGGATTTGGCAAGGCCAACCTCGCCCAACCATGGCGAGCCTTGCCAGGGGCCAACGAGGCTTGTCCTTGCCAGTGGTCGGCTGGGGCGAGGCTCGCCTGAGGCCGGTGAGGTTGACCCCGTTAGCCCTCCCCTCTGGCTGGTTGTTGACACCCGGTGACTAGCCGGAGGAGGAAGAAGGGGAAGAAAAAAAAGACAAGAAAAATTGAAAAATATTAAAATTGTCAACATAGGCTGGCTAGCGTTCATGTCAATACTTTTCGGTCAAAATTGGCCAGATGAACTCAATTGGCAAGAAATGAAAATATTTAAGACTCAATTGATAAAATTAAAATTTTTAGGACTCAATTGATAGAAATGTGTTTAGGACTTTTTGGACAATTTTTCCATGGAAAATTGCATCATCATCATCAAACGCCTCATTTCACTTGAGTCAATTTCATGTCTCTTCCACTCTATTTTGCTATCATCAAACCTCACTTTAGGAAAATCGAATTGAGACAATTGAATAGGCTTTTTGGGTTCACTTGGCCCAATCATATTTCTTCTTCCTCTGGCTCCTGAGGCATCATTGGGTGTATCAAGTGCGTGCAAGTCCAATATATTCAAGTCCTTTTGATTATGTGAGTCAGTGTAAATCCACTAACATCGAGGGCGTGGATACATTAGGCTCACGTGCACTAAAATCATTAAGAATATTTTCTGTCTTTAATAGGCTCCGACATTTTCTAAGCAGCTTCAATGTCGGCTGTCCAAATTGATGCTTCCAATGTGTTAAATTGATGTTTCATAATATGTCTATCCATTAGCGCAATGGCCAAAACATGAGAGACACCAAGAAAGTATGACAATTGTATCACCATTACCGGTCATACCATGCCTCTTTTCAATCTGACATCAAGTCTTTTGGGTGAAACATACATGTCATTTTAGTGCAATAATTGATTTGACATTTTTTGTCAAAAAATTATATTCATTGCTCAAAAAATACATTAAAACTACAATGACTTTCGTGGTAAAGAAAATTGAAGCAGAACAAATCACAGAAGACAACAAAACAAAATCAAATCCAAAAACAAGGAGAATCAACATAGCACCGGCAAGGTTAAATACAAACTCCATAGAAACGGATTTGTCAAGCAAAAATCTGGGGCCATCACTAGATTTCTTATCATTATCGTGATGAGCACCACTGGAAAGTCCTTCTCCAAAAACTATGGCACTACCTTTTGGTGGTGTACGCTTAGGTTCGGCTTCCTCTATACCATTGTTGGATGGAAACAACCAAAACACGTTGAAAAAACATAGATCTAACTTTTGGAAGAGTAAATCTTCGTGGCTCAGCGAGATGTCAAAACTCTTACAATTATCAATGAAACTGAAGGTAAAGGACTTGTACACAGACAGAGCATGGGGGTATCAAATCCCCGAAAACATTATTAAACTCCTAAATCTAAATTGGGAGAGTAAAGTTCCTAGATCTAGAACTAAATCAGGAGAGTTCAATCTTTTAGATCTAGAATCGCACCGAGAGAAAAGAACTCCATGATTTAGATCAAGAGAGAAGAAAATCAAGTGCGTGCAAGTCCAATATATTCAAGTCCTTTTGATTATGTGAGTCAGTGTAAATCCACTAACATCGAGGGCGTGGATACATTAGGCTCACGTGCACTACAATCATTAAGAATATTTTCTGTCTTTAATAGGCTCCGACATTTTCTAAGCAGCTTCAATGTCGGCTGTCCAAATTGATGCTTCCAATGTGTTAAATTGATGTTTCATAATATGTCTATCCATTAGCGCAATGGCCAAAACATGAGAGACACCAAGAAAGTATGACAATTGTATCACCGTTACCGGTCATACCATGCCTCTTTTCAATCTGACATCAAGTCTTTTGGGTGAAACATACATGTCATTTTAGTGCAATAATTGATTTGACATTTTTTTGTCAAAAAAAATTATATTCATTGCTCAAAAAAATACATTAAAACTACAGTGACTTTCGTGGTAAAGAAAATTGAAGCAGAGCAAATCACAGAAGACAACAAAACAAAATCAAATCCAAAAAACAAGGAGAATCAACATAGCACTGGCAGGGTTAAATACAAACTCCATGGAAACGGATTTGTCAAGCAAAATAATCTGGGGCCATCACTAGATTTCGTATCATTATCGGTGATGAGCACCACCAGAAAGTCCTTCTCCAAAAACTATGGCACTACCTTTTGGTGGTGTATGCTTAGGTTCGGCTTCCTCTATACCATTGTTGGATGGAAACAACCAAAACACGTTGAAAAAACACAAATCTAACTTTTGGAAGAGTAAATCTTCGTGGCTCAGCGAGATGTCAAAACTCTTACAATTATCAATGAAACTGAAGGTAAAGGACTTGTACACAGACAGAGCATGGGGGTATCAAATCCCCGAAAACATTATTAAACTCCTAAATCTAAATTGGGAAAGTAAAGTTCCTAAATCTAGAACTAAATGATGAGAGTTCAATCTTTTAGATCTAGAATTAGACCAAGAGAAAAGAACTCCATGATTTAGATCAAGAGAGAAGAAAAAACAAGAAAAGAACAAAAAGACTCAAACAAAATCAAGGGAGGGGGAGGGTGAGATTAGCTCAAACCCTCCCCATGGCTCAAACTTGAAGAAGACAATGGAGAATGAAGAGAGAGAGAACTTGTTGGCTTATGTTAGGATTGATTTGACTTTTTAGTGGCCTGCATAAGAAGAGCAGTTCCTAATCAATTTGAGCACGAGTAGACAAACCCATCTTTAGCAAATCATCTAAGATCATAATTATATTGTTCCTTGAACTCATAGCACAAACACCCTCCTTTTGTTTAATTAGGTCATCTTTTGGACCCTTCCTCTTTATTTCGCTATCATGAAGGCTTGCTCTAAATTTATGTGGATATAAAGAAAAATCGAATTGAGATATTTGGATAGGCTTTTTGGGTTCACTTTGCCCAATCATATATTTTCCTCCATTTCTCGAGCCGTTATTAGGTGTTTCGAATGCATGCGAGTCCAATATATTCAAGTCTTTTAGATTATGTGATTCCACGTAAATCCACCAATGCGCACAAATACATTAGGCTAGCATGCGCTAAGGTGATTCATATTATTTCCTATCTTTAATGGGCTCCCATATTTTCTCAACAACTTCAATGTCAACCATCCAAATTGACACTTCGATTGCATTTGAGCTATCGGTTTAGATTCTCAACTCTTTAACTATCACGCCCCATGTCAGAATCATGATCCATGGGGGTTATTTTTGCGACGTCTTGTTCATTGTTTCATCTTTTGTTATGAGCAAGCAGAAGCATAGACTCGGGACAATCACAACAACATCAAGTAACAACGGGGGTTAGAAAACACACTACAAGCACGCTTCTATTTACATGATAGTGGCTATCATTACAAGTCCTTATCTACAGGCCCTTAGCCGCTTGTACATCCTTCAAAACACACAATTGGGTTATCCTACTCCGCTACCGTGACTTTCACAAAACGTTCTCAAAACTATCTTCCCAAAAGCCAACCTCTTTCCTCGCTCGTCCATCTCGCCTACACGCTGTTTGCAGCACCCCTGGGCGTAAGATCATTGACTCCCTCGAATGGTCCGTTAAACCTGCGAAGGGGGCTGAACAGACCACCCTCAGTCCACATGTACCACGCATCATAGGTGTGAGGTACGGGGTTGTCCAGACCCACATCTATCATAACCAAGGAAATAACCTTGTGGTAGGCTCTGCCCTTGCTCGTATCAATGATGTCAAGCGCGTTCACTACTAACTCTACTAGGGTACCAAAACGAACGGGTAGGGACGCTATCCTACAAATATGAGGAAAACCACGGGGAGTGAGTCAAGGACTCAATAAGTAAATCCACTAATTTCAAGTTAGGAGGAAGCAATCATTGGCGAACATGTGCCCAAATCTTTGTTGCCCCAGGTATCAATAGCAAATCAATAGCAAAAACGTGCCTTACCTTGGCCACGTACTATTTAGGATTCACGCATCAACCAAAAGAACATCAAGCATGGTACATAAACGACGCATGCATCAACACATGGTATTTTGAGCACGCGAAAATGAAACACACGAGATTCATCTATTATTAACCAAAATCCATCGTTCTTTTCCAAAATTCATTGTGCATCCGAAATCCATCGAGCATCCGAAATTCACGGGCATTCGAAATCCATCATGGATGGCTTTAGTCCCTTGTGTGTCCATTCGTCAAACATCAAGCAATCCGATTTCTTATATTTATTTCTTAGTCCATGCAAATAAAGGGGTCCTAAGGCGTGAATGCAAGTGAAATTCATGGATAATAAACCATAAGCATCTAGTATATCCGCCACGATCCAGGGCCCGTGACTTGATCTAACAAGCCAAGCGTTGAACTATAACCAAACTTAACTCATATTCGATATGCCTCAATGTCGAACTTTTACCAAGCAAGGTCCGGTCCATACGCCAAAGCGTGCGTACAAGACATACGTTCCTTCTTTCGCGGTCAAGTTGTGCTTCAATTCATGACTATGCTTTACAAACGACAAAACACCCAAGCAAACATCAAACAAGTCTCGAAGCACGGATATGGTAAAAATACAAGTCAACAACATATCACAATATCCTATCCCAAAATTAGGGAATCTACTTACAACAATTAAACAAAAGGCAAAGCTTAGTGGAGACCAAAGAAAAAGTAACATGAGGATGATGATTGGCTGAGTGTGTGTGGGGGCATGAGAGAGAGAGAGAGAGAGAGAGAGAGAGAGAGAGTGGCGTGAGGAAGGGGTTGGCCGAATGAGGTGGGGTAGGCGTGAGAAAGAATGGGCCAAGTGGGAACACTTTCCTATTTATAGTGTGGCCTGCAAAGTTAATTATAAAGAATGAGCTAAAAATCTAACTGATGAGGAATGTGGTCTTGAAAGTCTTTGCCATAATTAATCTTCTTTCTCAAGCTTTTAACTTGGGCCATTCATTCCTTAACTTGGCTTTCGAGTTGCTAAGTAGGGTCATCATACCTTATTAGGCCATTTAAGACCAAGGCTTCATTGATGGCCTTTCTATACTTGTCTTTGTCCTTTCTTCCTTGTCTTGGGCGTGAGATACCTTATCTTCACTTTCAAGATACTTTATTATTGGCCATGGTCTCTATTATTGGTGGTGGTCTTTATCATGGGTGTCTTGTAAGACAAGCTCCATTATCGGCCAACTTGCGAGAGAAGTTGCCAATAATGCCATTGACTTGGCTAAGTCAATTTTTGTCCTCTTGTTTATGAAGCCTTTAGACATGGATCATGTGCTCTTTCTCAAGAACACTCAATAATTGATGCATAGCACTTAATCTAACGGTTTATCTTCTTCTTGGACACTAAAATTCACTAATGCTTAATTTAAGAGGCAACTAAGATAAGTGATAGTTTATATGTCCATTTGCGATCAACCATCCCGTTCAAACCGAGGTTCGGGGTTGGAATATACTTGAGTATGACTGGACATAACCAAGGCAAAGACCAGGTAGAACAGTGCAAAGTCGGACCAACCGGGCGGACCAGGCATAAGGCCTGTTCGGTTGAGCCTGACTGGGCGTAGGGTCGGGTTGCATGGGTATAGGGCCGAGCTGTAGGGACGCGGTGTAGGGCACATGGCCAAGCTGCACGAGCAAGGGCCCAAGCACATATGCCGAACACAGGCACTAGCACACAGCTGGGCACAATGACTAGCTCGTGGCCAAGCCTAATCGACAGTGGATAAGGTATTGGCCAGAATTGATGGGCACAAGAACTAGCACAAGTGTCAGCCGCAGTGACTGGCACACGGCCAGACATAAGGCCGACTTGTGGCTTGATTGACGGGCACAGGGCTAGGCTTGCACGGCCGGCACAAAGCCTAGTTTGCAACCAAGAGGCAAGATTCCTGGCCTAGTCCATGGCCTATCCCGGTTCACCGCATCGATCCATAGCCGATTCGCGACCGGTCCATATTCGAGGATTAACAATCCATAGTCGATCATCGGTTATCATGTAGTCGCGTGGAATCAATCACATCAGAATCGGTTCATGATTGCCCGTGACTGGTGCATGGCGAAGCAAAATCACCCGCAACTGACAGATACACGCACGATATTGATCCATGACCATCCATCAATCAATTGATGCGTGATCATCCCACTGCCGACCCTTATGGTCGAGCGGTCGATCTATGATCGAATTATTCTAATTGACTTGCGTGATCGGGGAGTCATTTTACTACCGATCCCTTGGTTAATTCATAGATGATCCATCGACCGAACCATTACGATCCTTTCGATACCCATTCCGACCAAACCAATTGGTCCATGGTCGACTCTCGGATCGGTCCACATGCCAATTCCCTAGTCATTTTCCTTGGTCGATTCGAGGTCTAAACCGTGGATGTCACATTAACCCTAAAGACATTGAAAAATATGCATTATGTTAAATTGATGTTTTGTAATATATCTACCTACTAGCGGGATGGTCAAGACATGAAAACCAACCATACAATACCTCTTCACTAGGACATCTAGTCATTTAGGCGAGAGTTACATATCACTTCAACACAATAACTGATTTCACTCTTTTATGGCCACAAAAGGTAAGGGTGAGCGTGGTCCGGATGGGCGGTTCCTACCCTAGAACTAGGAACTGCCCACTAAGGATTGGTTACACAAAAATTGGAATCAAGAATCGCTCACGATCTGATTTTCGGGTGAGTCCATAAAACCAATCCCACCATGCCTCACATGACGCCCAATGGCAATGCCCCTACCTGGCCGAGTCACCTACAATAAACCTAACAACTTCTAGTGCTCCACCGTGATAGTTCTTCCAGCGATGAACCTCTATCAACATTATTAGATGTGTTAGTATTATTGATTAACACTTTATAGATTTGAGCGTTATTGTGGCTCCGGTGGCATTAGCCCAGTTCTTCCCAACGTTTCTAATCTCGATGACACAAGTCCAACAACACCAGCATTTGTTGACTTCCCCCTCTCGATGGTTCGGAGAAGAATTTCAAGCCAAAGTAAAGTAAAAAACATATTTTCCTTGTTCATTTTTTTAAAAAATTAAAAATTATATATATTTATTGGTCCAATCTGGGTGGCTGGTACCCATTAGTTCCAATTATTGGAACCAGCCATTAGGAACCACCAATTCCGGGCCAGTCTGGTCTAGTTTCGAATGGTCCAGGGCGATTCCCGGTTCCTTTGCATGCCCCTAACATAAGAAGAGGAATATTAGTTCCCGACCAATTTGTGCACGAGGAGCCAATATGATGATTATCTCATTCCCTGAATTCACAGCACAAATATCCTCCTATAATCTAATTGGGTTAATCTTTCTGCATCTCTTCCACTTTACGTCACCATCACAAAGCCTTGATTTAAATTTATATGAATATTGACAAATTCGAACTAGAACACAAAAAAGGTTTTTCGGGTTTGATTGGCCCATTCATATTTCTTCCTTCGTCTCTCAAGCCATTATTACGTGTATCGGGAGCATAAGTGTGACATCCTCGATTTCGGGCTTAGGAAGCCGAGGGTTGGTAATTGTGGTTTAACGGGTAAGTCAAGTTGAGGGTCGATATTGGAATGGACAAAGATGATCGGGATGAGTGTATAAGAGGGGTTGGTCGTGGTTCGATTGAAGATTGTCCATGAGTTGGCCTGGGTTCGATAGTGGAATGTCCAATATCACGCAAATGATTAGGTAATATGACCATGGGGTGATCAACCCGACCATGGGCGTTAGTGGAAGGTTGAATAGCTGTGGATCGATCCGGGGGAAGGCATAGTCGGTCATGGTGATACCGCCGTATACATTAGTCGGGTGACCACAAGTTAATTCGAGTGCAGTTCCGCGAGGGCTACATGACAACTTGATCGACTGTGGATCGTTGATATAAGATGGCAGTCATGAATCGTACGGATCATTAATGCCGTCGGGAAGGTCATGGATGAGACATGTATGCCGAGCCATGTGCTATTAAGCAATGCGTGGCCAGGAAAAATTACGGTCACGGCGGCTGAGAGCCCGATGCGGTCGCCAGCCGGCCATTATGCCGTCGGCCAAGCCGGACCCGACTCGTGCCGTTAAGTGTCGCGGTCATTGTATGCCGACCCTCATGCCTAAGTTGTGCCCGTAAGATCCGGTCGATCTTGTCCCATGTCAAGTGTGCCCGCAAGTCGTGCGTTGTGCCAATCCCCGGCGATCGCGCGTATTGGGTCAATGAATCGATCTCGCCGGATGACCGGCCGTTGCCCGTGCAGCCCAGGCGCATGGCCCGTGCAACTAGGCACGCGTTGCCCCGTCGGCCAGTGTGCGTGGCCCGTCACGGCCCATTAGCGTGGCGGCTGCAAACCGTCGCGCACGGTATTGCTGACCCATGCAACGCGCGCGGCAGTGCGACTCAGTAGCGTTACGCGTGCGGCCCGGGGTTCGTGGCCCGTGCGGCCCGACCAGCAGCCCGACCATTTGCCCTCGGGCCGGTGAAAATGCCTAATAGCGGTTTTTGCGCCTAGTTACCCGAGAAGGCTATTTTGGGGTGTTTTGGCTTGGATTTTTGTAGAGCCACACTTGGACATTGTGAAGAGCCATTTTGGCATTATTTGACATTTATAAGGGTATTATTGGAATATATTTTTATGAGAAAATCTCGGGAAAGGTTCGGGAATAATTGTTGTGCGGGGCTCGTTTTAGACGATACGGGCACGTTTTCGCGAGACTCGTTTGGTCCGGACTAATTGGGATTGATTCAAAGATATTTGAGAGGGGTCCTAGAAGGTTTGACTTGGTCAAACCTTATCACCATTATCATTTCCTTGCATTTAATGCCATGCCTTCTTTTTCAAACAAGTCATAATGGCCATTTAATGAACCATCATGACTTTGCCCTTCCATTATTGATCCAAGAAGAGGGAGAAGACCACACGCCAGCCAAGGGAGAGGGGGAAGGTTTCGGCCAAGCTTGAGAGGAGAGAGAAAAGAGAGTCATTTATGGCCAATTCATCATTTCTTGGACTTTGGCCTTGGGTCATTATGATGGGGTGAGGTATGCGCTTACCTCATCGCATGGATGACACGTGCGCATACCTCACACCCTTGATGACGCAGGCGCACGTGTCATCAAGCCATTTTATCCCCTCTATAAATAGCCCTCCTTAGGATAGAATTGGGTTCACTTCCACACACGCATCAACTAAATTAGAGAGAGAAAGAGAGAGAGAGGGCCGAAAATTGAGAGAAAAGAAAAGAAAAGAAATCGAGAGCTAAAAAGAGAGAAAGAAAACCCGAGAGAGAGAAAAGCCATTCTCCAGAATTATTCCAAAAATCGAGACCCGTCACCCTTCCCGCCATTCTCTACTCTTGTTCTTGTTTTATAAAAGAGTAAGTAGGATTTTACTACCGGGAAATGACGTTGAAATGCGTCGTAGCATGAGCTTTCCCCGTGCTCGGTTTTGATGTTCCGATGTTGTGTTCCGATAACGAGTTTGCCTTGTTTCGTGTTTTCCTTGTATGTTTCTAATTCAAAATAGAACCGAGGCACGATACGTGAGGTAAACCGTGACTTAGCCATGCTTGGGCACCTTGTTTTGTGCTTTCTATGTCCGTCGTTGTTTGATCGGCCACCGAGGCCGGTACGGTAAGAATGTTTCGTGAAAATGACGATTGATATGTCCTGCTTTGTTAGTAACGTCTTACTTCATGAGTCTCCTCGACTCACTCCCCGTTGTTTTTCTCTTTTTCAGGTCCGTGAGAGATGGCGCCACCCCGCCCGGGCCTTTGGCAATCCGTCGAGATGCGGGCCGAGCTTCTCACGCGTGATCGACGCCCGCGAAAAATCGAGCCCACCAAGGATCATCACCACCTATGTAATGGTGGACGAAGGTCGAGTAGACCTTGTCCCGCATCCGTCGCGGGCCCTAGGTATCGCCGGGCCGACGGGACCGGGTCGGCCCCTTCGAGGATTTAACGGGCCGCTCACCCAAGATGGGAGGTTCGACCATTGACCGCCATGGGTGAGGCGTGACGGCGGACGCGCGGACAAGGACGGGGAGGAGCGAGCAAGGACGAGGATAAGTAAAGACTAACCGTAGAGAAGCTAGAACCCAAGCCAAAATTTTGTTTGTAAATATGGCTTGTTTGTTTGTTCTTCGGAAGTGCCTTTAAAATAGGAATGTGAAAAATACCGTTTAATATGACTGGATGCCCGAGGTAGGGCTTGTAAATATGCACGAACCTATCTTGTAAATACAACATGCACCGTTTGCCTTTAATGTTTGGTTTGTCTCGTTGAACCGCTTCCGCATGTTTGTTATATTTATAAATCAACGGGACATTCTAATAAATATTCATGCTTCACGGGCCCGTTCCGATCATGATCGGTCACAAATATCGATTATGAGTGGTTCGGGACGTGACAATAAGAGTCTAATATATTCAAGTCTTTTATATTATGTGATTCCACGTGTAACATTCTCAATCCAATCCCGGTCTAAGACGTAGGAAATGGTCTAACTTATCGAAGTACTAATAGCAAGGATAAATCATGAGTCGAACAAGCTTAAACGTGGATCGATTTTGGATTAATCACGAGCCGCCCTTAATCCCTGAAAGTCTCTTATTTGTTGTCAGAGGCTCTTCCAAGTGAATTTGACCATAGAACTCAGTCCAATTACGAGTATTGGTTTATCGATAATTAAGAGACGAACCTTTTTGGATGACGCTTAATTAAGCATCATTGAACCGTTAATCTTCGGATAGGTGGACACAAGCCAAGCATTAGAAGCCCAATGAAGGCACACGCCTATGAGAAAGTCCAATGAACTTGTTCAGCCTTGTTAGGCGGTCATCAAGAGAGAAAAGCCTATCTTGCCCACATTTGACCCTTTGGTGATTTTTGGAAGATTGCACATTAAAGTGCTACGTGCATGAATAGTGTTCTATATATAGTAACATATAGTTTAGCATTTAATGCACCTTCTATAAGCTTTGATTGGGAAGAAACCAAAGTTGGTCTCGCTTTGAGGAGGAGTGGGTGCCACTTAAGAAGAGAAGAGGAGGAGAACAACCTAGTTAGTTTCTTGTTTCGTTTCCTTGGTTAGTTCTCAATTAAATGCATGTGCTTATATTGGTAGCCATTCAAGCTTAGTGTGAGACTTGATGGAGAAGAATTCAAGATGGCCTCTTGGCCTTATATTTGCTTGGATGGGAGCAAATTATGGAAGACCTAGGCTAGGGTAGATAGTAGAGTTCATAAATGCAATTACATTATAAGCCTTCTTGCAAGAGCACCTAAGAAGAGAACCTTTCTTCTTTCACTCACTCTCACTCTCACTCTCACTCTCACTCTCTCTCTCTCTCTCTCTCTCTCTCTCTCTCTCGGCCACCACCATTGTCTTACCGTCGTCGTCCATTGTTGCCACACCATCGCATCACCTCACCACCGTGCCACCGTAACATTGTCCGTGCCGTCCTCATGCCGACCGCACCTCTTCGCCGTCACCGTTCGTTCGTTCATTCATTATCGTCCTTTGTTCGACCGGTTTAGTAAGTAGTTCTTCTAATCCTTGGATAGAGTGTTATTCTACGTGTTTCGGACCTAAGTTGAGTCTTATTTGAGCTTGTTTTACAATGATATTGCCTATGTCGTAGGTAAATTATCTATACCTTGGATAGGACTTGATTCTACGTAGTTGGATTAAGTTTCAAGTTTAGGTTCCGTGATTGTTAAGGTTGATTATTGCTTATTCTAGGAAGTGGAAGCCCGTATAACAATCTTGTGTGGCTTGCTCAAGTTATGCTTGAGGTATGAGGTTCAGAAATTAGTATGTCGATCGCGTGCATACTTGATTAAAAGGAAGGATTAATCTTGCCACGTGATTGCCGGATTATGAGAAACCGACATTTTAATTCATTTTGTGTGTGTCCATCTTTATAAGAAAGGTTTGTAAGTGAAGTATGTGCAATTCGCATGTCGAAGGACTGCAGTTGTTCACGTGTAATTATTTTCGTGCATTTTTATGTGTGCGGGATTGTGTGTGAATTAAATACTCTTGGATTGACTAAAGTGAAAGATAATAATTGGCTTGAGTACTTACTGTGCTTGCGTGATCACACAAATGGTTATGTACTCGTATGGTTGCGGGGGATGATGCCCGATAAAATTTCGGAAGCCGTTCGCAGATGGATTTTGGAATAATGCTCTTAAATAAATGCCGTCTTCGGGTGAGGTCGAGATGTAACCGTGCCCGATAGGGTAGGACGATACTCGATTACGCCGAAAGACCACCGATGTGAGTGTTGGTCGTGGCCATGAGTGGTCGTAATAATCGGAATACGTGTGAATGCACTGTGCATGAATATGTGATATGAAATGTTCTTGATTACTATGTGTATTTGCTGCATGTCAATTAGAAACGAAGCTTCACGTGTGATTATTCATGTGAATTTTACGTGCCCAACGAGAGGCAATAATTCACGTGTGATTATTTGATTGTGTTTTTGACATACCGAAAGGATGGTTTTACCTTTCATGTTTATAGATAAGTTGATCTGTCATCGCCTTATTAAGTCCTATGTTTGGTGTCACGTCCCGACTCGGAATCACGAATGATTTTTTTTTATTGATCGAACATGACCCGAACGAACCCATGACTCGGGGAAATATATTAGTTCATCCCGTTTATTTTAAACAATTAAATGCGCACGCGGAAGCAAATAATAAACGAGATAAACAGGAATGATATAAGCAAACGAGGCACTTTGTATTTACAAGATAAGTGCTTATTTCATCGAGCCATTCTTTACGGGCCCTTATAACTCATGTACATATTTTACATGTCCATTTTAAGAGCGTTTCCGACACAAGCCGCCATCAAACAAATAAAATTTGGCTTGGGTTCCTAACTTCGCTATAACTTATCGTTCTCTCGCTTCTCCCACTCCTCGTCCGGCTGACCATCTCATGCTCCACCCCCGGTTTGCCCCGGAAACGACCCGCCCGGTCCTCCAAATGGCCCATAAAAACCCGCAAAGGGGTCCAATCCATTCTCCGTTCGCTAGGCGGTACCATGTCTCGTATGGGTGAGCGACCAGCTCGTCGCGGCTTTAGTCAACCATCACGTAGGTTGTGATTCGACGGTAAGTGTGGTTCTCTCGGGCGTCGATCACGATGAGGAGTTTGGCTCTCATCTCGATGGGGTTTCTAAAGTGGGTTGGAGGAGATGCCACATCACGGACCTGAAAAGAGGAAAAACAATGGGAGTAAGTCGGGGAACTCCGTAAGTAAAAACTTTAATATCAAGCGAGGATGAGACAATCATCGTTCATACAAGTTGACTCTTACCGTACCGGCATCGATGGCAATTCAAATAACAAAGTCATGCTACGAAACCAACAAAAACAAACATTAAACGTGAGTATCACACGTGAACATCATTAGATGAGAAAGAACGAATAACTATGAAACCAAAAAATAGGCCAAGTAAATCAACCATAAAACCAAGAAACGGGCCAGGCAATCATGTTACAACACATTGCAACTTCCTTTCCCCGATATTAGGGAATTTACTTACTCAACAACTAACAACACTAAAGAACGTACTAGAAACGGGTGAGCTCGGGAAATTTCGGGCTTCCTCCTTGCGTGGCCAAGCAAGCCTAGGCCTCCAAGGGCCAAACCGTGGGCTCTAGGGTAGGAAACAAGATAAAACATAGGCCGGTTTAGGGTTAGTTTGGGCGTGAGCTTCTCAGGCCAAAAGTGAGAAAACGAGAAACAAAGGAAAAAGGAAGAGGATGATGAAGTTGGCGTGAGGTCATGGTGGCATGAGAAGAGAAGAGAAGGGGGGTGTCTTGTTTTTAAAGAACTCTTGGAAGACACTAGAAAACCCTAGTCTTGAGCCAATAATGGAGGGCCTCTTAGTCAAATTTCATGATGGCCTTTGCTTGGGTCATGGCTTAGGTCATCAAGGGATTGGGTCATGGCTTATGTCATTAAGGGATAAGGTCATTTATGCTCATTTATGGACTATGGCCAAAGAAAATGATGAATGGCCAAAGCTTATCCCTTCCTCATTAGCTCTCTCTCTCTCCCACTCTCTCTCTCTCTCTTCCCTCTTGGCCAAATGGCCTTGGCCAATTATTGGCCTTGCCTTGGCTCTATTATTGATGGCCAATGAGTCATCAAGGGGCCTTAATGAGCCATAATTGAAGGGGGCATAGCTCAGCTTGAAGACAATAATGGAGGGGGACACCTCATGGGGTCCAATAATGGAAGCTTAAATGGCAATAATTGCACTTTTGACCAAGTTAACTCTTTTTATCTCTTTTCTTCAGCCAAAACCTAAACCATGGGAGGCCTATAAACTAGTTGATTCCACTCAAAAACCTTTTGGGCCAATCGGTTTACCCAAAATTGGCTAAACGGCGCTAAAATCGCAACCCCGCATCGTGCTAATCCTCATAATTTTTCGATGGATTTCTCGCGATAAATAATTCTAATAATTCCATTTACAATGAGGTTTAATGTGAAAAAGCCCTCACAAGTGACCAAACATAGCCCTACAAAAATCTAAACCAAACTAGGTCAAATTGAGATTCTCGGGTGGCCTGGGCACGTGGCCGAGTCACCGGGCAAATGGCCGAGCCTGACTGGGCACGTCACCAAGCCACACGAGCACATGGCCGGGTGCGAGGCTGGGCCGCATGGGCAATGTGCCGAGCGACTTACTGGCCGTATGGGCACCATGCCAGGTCAGACAAGCGAGGGGTCGGTTCACGGCCAAACACGCACAACGGCCCGTGAATGGCACGTTGCACGACTCATGGCCATATTTCTTGGGCACGGGACGAGACCGGAACCGGATCTTATGGGCACAACTCGCGGCACAAGGGTCGGGCATCATGGCCGGCGCACGACCGAGCACGTAACCGATCCGTGGCCTGGCTAACGATCACAATGGCCAGTCATGACCGAGCACATGGCCTTGGCCGTCGCAACTGGCAATTTTGTCCAGACCACGAGTAAGCCACTAGGCACATGGCTTAGCATATGTCTCGTCCATAGCCTACCAGATTCAACAAAATTATCTATAGCCAATTCATGACCTAGTCACGTTCGAGTTTCGACGGCCCCTGGTTGATCCTCGGTTGTCATGTAGTCTCGTGGAATTCAGTACTCCGGAATTAACTCATGGTCATCCGAGATTAATGCATGGCCATGCGGTATCACCCGCGAACGACACATACCGGCACTAGACTGATTCAGAGTTATCTCGGACTCTTCCATTAATGGCCTTTATGATCGAAGGGTCACTCCACGGTCATATTACTCTAATCATTTGCGTAGTTAGGGAATCATTCCACTATCAATCCCTAAGCCAATTCATGGACAATCTTTCGATCGAACCACAACCAATCCTCAAATACACTCGTTTCGATCATGCTGTCCATTCCATTACTGACCCTCGACTCGACTTACCCGCTCATCCACTTATTAAAAGCCCTTGGTTTCCTAGGCTCGAAATCATGGATGTCACATTTGGCGTGTTTCTCAGGCAAGGTATCCTTCTATACGAGGTTTAGAAGTCTTACTTATTGAGTTTAGTCATGTATTGTTGTTTAACCTTTTTCAAGCCCCTAGAAAAAGGATACTTGGATAGAGCGTTTTGGTGTCCCCGTGGACTAAGATGTGAGGGTTGTAGAGTTCATAGCATCGAGGACCGACACCTTGAATGAGGAGTACATGACGACCATTTGAGTCAGTGAGGGCTTAGCAACCGGTTCCTCATTGCTTCAAGGCATGGTATGTATGGTTCGGAGGGGACTAGTTGGACCTCTAGGTGCGTCGAGCGTGATCCCATGGGATCTTATGGTGATGGACATCCTCGACGATTCCGTTAGTGACCCGGAATCGGATCCGGACTACGATCTCGAACCCGAGCCATAGCACGCCCAAGTATAGAGGAGGCCATTTTTTTTTGTGGAGATAGCCCTCATAGGTAGAGGAGCTAATTTAACCCCGACCCCGCTCTCTCTCTCTTTTTTGGATATAATCGGAAATGACCTAAGTAACGAGCATGTAATTGGTTTAACTTCCAATGTGGATCGATGATGCATATATATGAAGTGTGCTTTTGTATATGTGTTTTTCATGCTATCCCATTTGTGTTGTCGGTTGGGAGATATAGGATTCGTTTCCATATGTGTTAATCAAAAGATAAAAAGAACGGGTCGGCGACTCCTCCTAGGACGTCGCAATTCAATGAGCGATAAAGAGAAGTCACGCGCCCGAGCTTTAGTGAATAGGACCGGGGCGTGACACCACATATGTTCACC
This sequence comes from Syzygium grande, assembly GCA_024733475.1. Taxonomy (NCBI): domain Eukaryota; kingdom Viridiplantae; phylum Streptophyta; class Magnoliopsida; order Myrtales; family Myrtaceae; genus Syzygium; species Syzygium grande. The sequence continues at coordinate 27,197,469 of JAMXDD010000007.1, forward strand.
AACATCAATGGCACAGATACATTAATTTCACAAGTACATAGATAATTGAGAATATTTCCCACCCTTCATGGGCTCCCATATTTTCTTAGTAGCTTCAATGTCAGCCATTCAAATTGACACTTTGATTGTGAGTATGTCAACGAATTAAACTATCGATCTACATACTCAACCCTTTAACTCTAACAATATTGGGGGGAATATGCGCTTTGCTAAATTGATGTTTTGTAATTTCTTTATCTACTAGCACAACAAGCAAGACATGAAAGATATTAAAAACAACATGACAATTGCATCATCATCATCATTATTGATCATACCACGCCTCATGGGCAAGACATGTATATCATTTCAGCACAATAACTTATTTTAGTTTTCTGGGCAAGTGGAAATCTCATTCTTTTTTATCCCTCAAATGTAAAATTTTGAAAATCTTAACATAAATTAAATAAGGAAAGCATCATTAATTTCCGATCAATTTATGCGAGGGCAAGCAAACCTATCTTTAGAGACTGTGCAAGATGATAATTATCGAACTCCCTATATTCGGCAAAAGGACACTATAAGTGTCATAAGTTGTGTACAGAGGTCACTTTGGTGCTAAGTCGGAGGAAAATAGATCACTTTAGTGACTTTGGCTAAAATTCCGGTCAAAAAGCTGACCTGGCATTTTTCATTTAAAAAAAGAGCGTGACGTGGATACTCGGTTCAAAATTTGATTTCTATGTGGACGAGCAAAACAACGTCGCTCAATCAAAGGTCTTAGCATCGCGTCATCGCTGTCATCTCGTCGTGAGTCACACCCACTCTTCTACTTTGTCTCCCTCATCCAGTCACTATTGCTCATCACTCGTGGCACCCTCATCCCGTCGCCGTCGCCGTCGCCATCACCCGTCACTCGTCACTCGTGGCGCCCTCATCCCGTCGCCATTGCTGTCTCTTGCCTTCCCTCCATGGTCGGTGAACGTCGCTCCCTCATCCCGTGGACTGAGCATCACTCATCCCATCGGCGTCGGTCCCATCTCTGTGGCAAATTACAAAGGCCAATCTTCAAATAAGGGCTATTAATTTCTATTTTGCTGAATTGATCGACATATTGTACCTTATTATCCTATGTTTCACTTAATTAATTGGTAAACTAGGGCTGCCTTTAGGATATTAGGGTTTGAAGTCAGAAATTAGGCCTCGAACTTGGGAAATTGGGGCTTAAACTTGAAATTAGGTCATGAACTTATGAAATTAAAGCTTGAACTTCATAAATGATGGCTAGTTGTTCGGATATTACGGCTTGAAGTAGATTCGGTTATGTTGGTGCCAGGCTGAGTATATGCTATAGACTGTGGTCCATGTGGGGACCTCTGTCATTGTCATCCATGTAGTCTGATGATGGCTTTTTCAATCTTGTTAACCATGTGGGGGATCTTCATGTGAAGCTGTGCTCTTTTTCCCATGTGGTGTGGTCCCGAAAGTTAAAATATTGACTTTTTTGGCTTTTTTTTTCAATGCAAGGTTGACATAGGGGATAAAGACACAATTCTCAGCATTATTGTTCATTATGGAGGAGAATTTGTCATCAACACTGACGAGTGGGAATACTTTGGGGGACTTGAAGGTACTGTTTATTTCGATAGAAGTAAGCCGGCATATATTAATCTCGTGAAGGATATAGTTCAACAATTAAGATGTAAAATAGGAAGTTTGCATTATTGTATTCCTAAAAACAGCTTGAAGGACGGCATTAGAAACTTTCATGATGAGAATGGTGTTAAGGATATCATTTACCATTATCTTCATGAAAAAGAAGATGTTGTGTACGTTGAATCATATAGTGATGGTGAATCTGATGAAGGGGCTAAGGGAGGAGACGTAGGGGATGGTGCTACTTTATCTAGTACTCAGGTTGGTGCTAGTTCTATTATAGATGAAGCTGGACATGAGAGGCAAGAGAGGGAGGAGAGGGAGGCAAGCCATGTAACGTGTAAAGAGTTCATTGGATTTGAGTTGACTAGATTGTCGTGGGAAGTTGCTACATCTAGTGAATCAGATGATGAGGGTGTGGCAAATGTAAATTTCCCAAGTGATGATGATGATGAGGAACTTGCATAGTCAAGGCAAAAGCAAAGTGAATTTGAAAAAAAATCAGTAATTGCACTTGGAGGATGTGTGAAGCTTAACCAGGACATAGCACTAATGGAGCTCTAGCTGAAGGTAACGACACTGATTACGAAGAAAGTGGCTCTGATGAACAAAATGATAATTTTGAAAATCAGCATGAAGATGATGATCCCGTTATGCGCAGAAGGAAACGTAAGTATCCGTTCTATGATCCTAGCTCTTTTTCTTTTGTGTTGACTATAGGTATGAAATTTTCTGATGCCAAGCAGTTCAAAGAAGGGATTATCAAATATTCAATAGCTGAACAGAGGAGTCTTCAGTTCACTCGTAATACCAAGGACTATACTAGAGCAAAGTGTTCTCAACCTAGTTATTTGTGGAAGATATATGGCGCACGTTCAAAGAGGGATGGGTTATTTCAAATTAGGTCACTCCAGGAGGAACATAATTGTTCCATCATGTTTGACAATAAAAGGATAACAAGTGTTTGGTTGTCGAACCTCTTCTTCAATACCATCAAAACGATGCTTGATGTGAAGTGTCCTCAGCTAAAACAATTGGTGAGGAAATAGTTAGAGATTAATGTGTCACTCAATCAGTGCAAAAGAGTCAAGTAGACGGTGATGAAAAAACTTCTAGGGAGGTACAAGGAAGAATATGGCCAAATTTGGGAATATGCTGGAGAATGTAGACTGCAAAATCTAGCTAGTCGAGTTTATGTTGAGGTTGTGGAGCGGCCATTGCCTAACCATGGGACTAACTTTGACTGAATTTATGTTTGCTTTAATGAATGCAAGCGGGGATTTGTTGCTAGTTGTAGACGAGTCATGGGATTAGATGGATGTTTCTTGAAGGGCGTGTGTAAGGAAGAATTGTTGGCTGCCATTGGGAGAGATGGTAATAACCAGATGTTTCCAATTGCTTGGGCTACTGTGAAGGTAGAGAGCAAGGATACTTAGTCATGGTTCTTGAAAAATTTGATGGCGACCTTGAGATTATTGATAGAGAAGGTTGGGTATTCATGAATGACCAACAAAAGGTAATGCTGATGCAACTGTATAAACAATATTTATGACATATTTTATCTTGCATATACCTTTATTAATGCCTTGATGTATGAATTCTTGTAGGGACTTCTTCCTGCTCTAGCTAAGTTGATACCATTTGCTAAACATAGGATGTATGTGAGGCACATATATGCAAACTGGGCAAAGATCTACAAAGGGTAGAAATTACAGAAGCAATTTTGAATGATAGTTAAGAGCACTAACATGGTTAATTTTAGAATGCACAAACAGTAGCTGCTTGACTTGACGAAGGACGGTTATGAAGCACTTTTCCGAACTGAACCCAAGCATTGGTGCAAGGCCTTCTTCAGTGAAGAATTTACGAGTGATATCATCGATAACAATCTCAATGAAGCTTTCAATGGCAAAATTTTAGAGGCGAGGTGCAAACCAATCATTAGTATGCTTGAGGATATTCGAGTGATAGTCATGACAAGGGTGCAAAAACAGAGAGATGAGGCTGCGAAGTGGACTAAACAGTGTGGTCCTAGGATTGCTAAAAAGATTGGATGACAACTTGTTAAGTAGTGGGTCCTGTCATCCTATCTGGAATGGAGATGATGGCTATGAGGTCATGGAAAAGACAGTATGTTGTCCAATTGGACAAAAGAAAGTGCTCATGTCGAGTTTGGCAACTTTCTAGAATTTCCTGCGCACATGCCATTTATGCCATCTAAGTGAAGTACCAAAATCCCGAGAAATACCTGCATGGTTGCTATCACAAAAGCACATATCTTGCTGCATACCAGTACACAATGCAGCTTATTAGAAGTACAAAATTCTAGGAGCTGACAAATCATGAAGCTCCTCATCCTTTGTCACTTAAGAAGCAAATATGAAGGCCTAAAAGGAGACGAAAAAAGTAAGAAGGAGAGCCTGGAAGTAAGAAGATGAGCAGGTCAAGTGCAAAGGTGAGATGCTCATATTGTCGTGAGGAAGGTCACAACAAAAATGGTTGTCATTTGAAGAAGCAACTGATGTTACTTCAATAGCCAAGTGGAGAGATTCAAATTGGATCAAGTACAATGCCAGCACAAGAATTAGCTAAAGGGCCTACTGAAGGGGTTGCTGAAATGCCTGCTGAAGGGCCAATTCATAGGCATGCTGATTGTCTAGCTGAAGGGCCTGTTGAAGGCTAAGTTTAAGAACCAGCTGAAGAGCCAACTAGAAGCTCAAGTTCAAGGGCAACCTCCTCCTCAACTATTGTACAGGTTAGGAGAAAATATCTAGTAAGCTATACAATATATGTATTTATATTAATCTTTGGCGAGCAGACTTTGGCTTTAGTTGACATTGTTTTGTCCTTATCAAGTGAGAAGAAGACCAATTGAATAAGCAGCTCAGGTTCCTCAAAGTGAGGAACCATATCAAACAAGAGAGGTCCTCGGCAAAAGATTAAGGCAATACGGTTATAGAATTTATATGGACTTGATACTAGAATGACTATTTTGCATGTAAATTTTGTACATCTCATGCATTTCATTTTTTAGTTTTTCACTTTCATGACAATATTGTTTTTTCTCATCCATGATTATGTTGTTATAGCTTGGGAGGAGTTCAAAGGTTCTCATATCTCAAGTTGACCCAAGCTAAGAGTCAAGGGCTGCACAAAAAAGAACCCAACCAATGTCGCAAGCAGCTAGTCCGAAGAGAAGAAGGGTGACTGCACATAAGAGTGTTCGTAAATGGCCACCAATAAAGAATCCAACACTAGTTCCTTATCAACTAGCACATACTGACAGCTCCAAAACAGCCACCGACACCAGTAAGAGGAAGACATTTGCTGCGCCAAAGAAGAAATTTCGAGCAAGAAGGCCAGTAGAACAACCTGCTGGTCCGGCAGTTGAAAAAGACGCAGTTGGCGCAGTTCAAAAAGAAGCAGCTCTAACTGTTGAAGAAGATGCAACTCAAGCAGTTCAAGAAGAAGCAACTCCAATTGTTGAAAAAGATGTAGCTCCAGTAGTTCAAGAAGAAGCAGCTCCAAAGAAGCTAAAAAGAAGTAGCCCACAGCTATTGAAGAACCGTGATCTTCAAAAAGAATAACTCGCAAAAGACCTCCAAAACAAAAAAGAGTCGAAGAATTATAAACCAATTTAAAAAGCTGTCAAAAGGAAACGGAAAGGGTGGACTTATCACTATTGACTAATGGGAAGGTGTTAAGGTGGTTGTTAGTTTTTGGGAAATTAGGGAGGTTTATCATATTGACTAATGAGAGGTTGATTTTTTGTGGTCCTGGAATGTTATTGACTAATGGGATATTGTGCATAAAGACTAAATTCGATGTTTACCATGGTTAAGGTGGTTGTGATTTTTATATTTTTACACACGTGTTTGTTTTGTTTTAGTACAGTATTGATGTAGTGGGGTGCTTGCAAGTTGCACTAATAAGTTAATATTCAAAGAAACTGGTTCAGTATGTGCTGTTTGACATTGAAATGCAGTTGGTAGGAAGGGTGGGAATTGGAGGTGCCAGTGCTGGTTTTTTGTGCTATTTTCAGGTGTAGTATGGTGCTTGCACCAGCTGCTAATTTTGTGCTGTTTTGGAGTGCAGTATGGTGTTTGCACCAATTGCTGATTTGTACTGTTTGGAAGTGCAGTATGACAGTTGTTGATTTTGTCATGTTTGGGAGTGTAGTATGGTGCTTATACCTGCATGCCAGCATCTGTTGGTGCAAGCATTTTGAACCGGTTTTTTGAAATAGTTTGGGGGCTGTTTTGTGCTAGTGATTAAATATGATTTGGGAGCCGTTTGAACTAGTTTATGAGTATGGTTTGGGGCGGTTTGGTGCTGGTGAGCGGTCTGGTACAGTTACTGCTTTGGTCCTTGAATGATCTGGTTTAAAGATTAGTTTGTTGGAATCAAAGTCTCCCTTTTCAAAAAAACACGGCATGACACTTAAGTGATCCACTTTCGGCCACAATTGGCACTTAAATGATCACTTTTGAACCACGACTAAAACTTAAGTGATCACTTTTGAACCACGACTGGTATTTAAGTGATCACGATTATAAATATTTGGCACTAAAATGTCAACTACTGAACTTGTGACCACTCTTTGATTTGATTTGTTTCACGCAGGTTGCAAAGTGACTTGCAAAGACCTGCAGCACCTTTTTCCAAGTAGTGAGCCTTACTCCATAATATGCAACCATCTAACTAGATGAAAAAATGCAACAAATGAGCAAGTGAATATGCAGCAAATGAGGAAGTGCAGCAAATGACAATGAGAAAAAAATATGCAGCAAATGAGGAAGAGCAGCACATGAGCAAAAATATGGAGCAAAACATGCTGCCAATGAGGCAAAATTGCATCAAATTATGCAATAATAAAATACTAAGCAACTCAAGATTGAGAATCAATAAATTCCAACATTCTATTTGTCATAGATTGCAGCAAACCTCTTATTACATACATAAATTGTAACAAACTAATAACACAACCATAGCTACAAATTGCTAAATACAAGTACATAGTACAAGCCTATCTTAAATTATGGTAGACTAAGAAATTTTTGCTCATCACTGACATTACATTTGACCATAAAATATGCTATAAAAAATATCAATAACACAATCAACAATCGATAACACTTTCTTTCAATTTTCATCATTCGAACTTCCTTCTTCAAATGGTTGGCCAGATATGCTAAAGTCTTCATTTCAACTTGCAATGAGTCGATATCGTTCAACTCATTCATTAATGTAGATAGAGGTTGATGTCGAGCTTCAAATAGCTTCACTATCACCTCTATTGCTCGATTTGAAAATTTCACATCAACCCACTTGAAGAATTTGCACTTCAAGTCTTCTCTATACATGGTGCATCCATGAAATCTTTTCCCGGGGGTTCAATCGAGTCCAAGATGTTCTTATTGGACTTGGTAACCCACAATAGCAAAAGAACCGACCTTCTTTTTCGCTTTGTTCAAATGAATTTGAGCTGCTAGTGAAGCTCCTGCCATTCATTTGCAACCTGCAGCTGTCAATTTCGGGGAAAACAGGGAAATAATATGGCCGGTTAAGGTTTGCAATTGGGGAATATGTCCAATTATCCGATTTAGAGTTCTTATATTAGGGTAAGAAAGGTTGAACGGCATCGTTTTCGCTATAAGGGCTAACTGGACTCTCCGACCAGCCAGCCACGTCAGCATCGAATATTAATAAAAAAGAGTCACATCAGATTTTCAGCGAGCCATATCAGTATTGGCACTAAAATGATCGTTTTTCAAAAAAGTTGACACCAAAGTAATTCGAAAAAAAGTTATAGCACCAAAGTGACCTCTGTACACAACTTAATATACTTATAATGTCATTTTGCCCCTATATTCGTAGCACAAACTCTTCCCACTATCCAATTGTGTCAATTCTTTTGCATTTCTTCCACTCTACTTTGCTTCCATGAAGCCCCGATTTAAATTTATACAGGTCTTAGGAAAAGTCGAATTGGAACACTTGCTCAGGCTTTTTAGGTTCACTTATTTCGATCATATTTCTTCCTCCACCTCTCGAGCCATCATCAGGCTGTATCGAATGCATGCAAGTTCAATACATTCAAGCCTTTTTAGATCGCGCGATATCGTTTAAGTCCTACCGCCGTTGTGGCCGCAAATACATTAGGCTCACATGCGCCCAAAAATCCGAACAATATGTCTCCAATTTTCTCGGTACTTTCAATCTCGACCGTCCAAAATCATCACTTCCAAATCGCGAGCACACGTCAAAACCGAATTAAGCCTTGTCGGTCCATGATATTCTCCGGCTCTTTTAAACCCTAAAAACACTTGGGGGAAAAGGAAAATGCTCTCCTCCAAAAAGTGCTTCGCCTTCGCTTCCATCGGAGCTCCTGCGGTCGTGCTTGCATGAGGGCTAGAACCCCTCGCCGATTCTAGGGTTTCCTCCGCGACGAGGGATCACCGCCAATCTCCCATTGCCTTGTGGCTCGAGGTTACTGTTCGTCGATTCTTGAATTTGTGTGCCTGAGCTGCCGCGAGTTGATCGGTTTTCGGTTCTTGAAAATGGGCTTTTCGCCGGCGGTGGAATGCGTTGCGGGCCGCGGTTTCGTCTTTTGTTGTTGTTTGGCCCCCTTGCTTTGGGCGTGATTTTGATCAGGAATTGCTCGGATAAGTTTGCTTGCTTTGTTGCTTGTGCGAGTGCGTTGGGTAGATCGATCTTTCGCGGTGATATGTGGTTTGATGAATTCGTTCCTTTCGTTCTCCCCTTAATCTTGGAATTGGGCACTTGTTTTTTGATTTGATGTCTGGTCATTGATGAAGTTCCCTTCTTGGTTGCGAAGCTCGAGGGTAAAAATATGGAGTTGCCGGGCCAAAGGAAGCTTCTTGCTGAATTGTTAGCCGTATTAGCCTGGGGTTTCTTCTTGCGATACGGGTGTTGGCTTGTTTGTGATTGTCGAATTAGGTTTTGTCATTGACTGACTGGAAACATGTGATTTTGGGATGACTGTGGTGTCACTGATATTTGTTTATTTGAATTGAAAGGTTAGACGTGTTCTTCCTTAATAGTTCCTTGATGTTCTATTTTATCTTTTTGTGTGCTACTGTAGATAACATAGCGGGTTATGGCGACGGCGGAGTCAGCATCAACTTCCCTTGGTCCACGATATGCCCCAGATGATCCATCTCTTCCTAAACCATGGAAGGGTTTGATTGATGGAAGCACTGGTAACTTGTATTATTGGAATCCGGAAACCAATGTTACGCAGTATGAGAAGCCAGCTGCTTTGACCCCTCCATTGCCAGAAGGCCCACCTCCTCCTGCCTCTTCTACACCTCAGCTGGCTTCAACTCCAGTTGCCCAAGCAATGCAACCAAACGGCTTGGTGGCTCATCAGGGACGACATCTGTCACAAGCTCCATTAGGGCTGCACCAGCAGGTCTTGCCAGGAAACCAGTTACCTCAACAGCATGTCACTTTCCAGCAAGGATCTCAAACTGGCCAATCTGGACAACCACAGGTTCTTCCAGCGAATTACTCTGCTCTACAACAGGGAGGTTATGCACCACATCAATTGGGGATGCAGTTGATGCAGCAGCAGCAAATGCTGCCACATACGGCTCAGCAATTGCAGCAGCACCAGCTGGGCCAGCAAATGCCACAGCAGTCTGGACAACAAATGTCACAGATTGCTGTTGAGCCAGTGTCACAGCAAGCTGGTCAGAAAATGATGCAGCATCAAGGCTCTCAGATGGCTCATCCTCAAGTACATCAGCTTTCACACCAGCATGTGCAATATATGGGGTATCAGCAAAGTCCGCCTCAGGAGCAACAAAGTTCACAGCAACAAACCCAGAGTGGTGGACTTGGACAGTCACTTCAGATGCAACAAGAATACAGAGCAGCATATCCAAAGAGGGAAGAAGTTGATTTTCAACAGGTTAATCAAGTTGGATTTTCTCCTCCACAATTTCAACATGGTGTTGCTTCATCTGCTCAAAACCTGCCTCCTGGATCCAACCCGGGGCAGATTCCTCAGATGGGCATCCATTCTGGTCAAGTTCTGCCATATGGTCATTTTCCAGTGAACATGCATCAAGGAAGCTCCATTAGTCAGTTGCAGCCAACTGGGGTTGGCTCGTATGGTCAGAAACAGAGTCCTGAGTTTCAGAACCAGATGGCTGCCCCCATGATGCATGCGCAACAGCCTAGTGTGCCTCCAGTTGGGTTGAGAATGGGTTATGAAGATAATTTTCGCAGTAGATCTGGAAGTGAATATCACCATAATGCCGACAAGGAAGGACCAATGAAGAGTCCACAGCAGCCCAAACTTGCAGCAATACCCATGGCAAGAAATCCGCAGGTACTTTTGGTGTTCCGACACAGATCCTATTGCTCTCTTAATATCTCCAAATCCAGTGTTATTGTTTATTTTGAAGTAGTTGTGGGAGATGGTTTTGATGGCTGATAGAGTCGCACTTGTGAGGCATATGAGGAAAATCTTCTCTAGATCAATCGATTTTCCTTTACTTGGTTGTCTAAAATAAAATGTCGACACTGTTGGACATATTATTCAGTTTGGAGAACTGTCATTGCATGTGGCCACAATTGTATTGTAATAAATGAGCGCTGTTCCATGTTGCTTTTCTCATTTGGTTAGCACTAGCATGGTTTCTTCAAGTTCCCTGCCTACTTAAAAGGACTTCAGGTCAAAAGCTTCTTGCTTGATGATAGTTGAAATGTTTTGGATTTGGTTTGATGAGGATGACCATATTCTCCATTCTTTTTATTTTCTAATACTTCATTATATAAATAACCCACAATAAAGATTACTTTGAGGGTTTAAAATCTTCAGTTGCTGCTGTGTTGTGCTTTTTTATTTGGCTTTGGATATCTAGTTCTGGTTTGTATAGTCTTTTGATTTTTTGCTTTTTTATTGTATTTCTATTTTTCTATCCCTATTCATTTCTGATGTACTACAATTTTGATATAAGCGAAGTCCTTTATTGTCTATCAGAAAAACAGAACTGAGTCTCAGTGAGATGGATTTTAGGTCTTTTACTTTGATTTGAGTGCTAACTAAATCTTGAAATCAGGCAATGACAATGGGTAATTTGCCTTTCCAAAATATTGCTCCTGGACATGGTGCTGGATTGCATGCTCCACCTGGGAATGTGATGCCTAACATGTACAATCATGCTATGGGAGGTCCTCCATTTGCAAATGATGCTCCTAGAACACCTTATGGTGGACCTTCAGATGTTTCTAATCTCACAACTGTTGAAGTATATCGTCAACAGCATGAAGTTACTGCAACGGTTTGAACTTTGGACTTTTATCAGTCATATTAATGTGGATTTTGACATTTCACGTGTTTTTATATTTAAATACTTGGAACTTACAAGTTTGACAGCCTAATGCGTTGATAATTATGAAGGAGGATCATGTAGGGTATTTAGGGTGATTTTGGTATTATATATACTTAAAAGAGCTCTTGTTTTGCTAATTTGAAGCTGTTAAGGATTGTTCTGAAATTGAGTCTTTTAAAATGATATCGCCACTTAATCTCATGCTAAATGGTGTACATAAGGGGTTCAAAAGCCGAAGGAAAGGTTCACTTGTTAGTTTTTCCCCCTTTTCAAGAGCTGGCATTTTTTGTCTGGAAGTTTGACGGGGACAAACTCAGTGAATTATCAGATTTTTTTTTCTTGTGTATATCATACTCAGAGTTACCAGAAACTGCTAGTGAGGCTATGATCTGCGATCTGGAATGTATATTCCGCAATCTGGGTCACTCAATATGGTGTTCTGGTGACTGCATTAAAAAACGTATTGTTGGAGGGAAAGACACAGGTGCAGTTGACGGGGTGGTAGAAATGCTTGAAATTTTAAACTGAGGAAAATAACCTCACGTGCTGGGTCTTCTTTCGAAAAAACGTTCAGATAATATATGTGCTGCATTGGTTACAAGGGAATTTGCTAAGTTTTTTTTTTATTTGACAATGAATCATATTGTTTATCTTACCGATAAAGCAATAAGCTAACTTGAGCCTTTAAGTTTACTTGTTTAAATAGGAAAAGTGTTGGCCTAGATAACGCTTACTATAAATGTATTTTGTCCAAAACAATTCCAGTGTCCTATACGTCAAATTGTATTGTTTGGACCAAAAAATTTGTTCTTCTGCAACACTCCGAAGAAGTCTAGTCCCAAGTCCCACGTACCGAGTGAAGCGGCATTCTGTATTCTCCTTTTTATTCGGTGTATGTGTTTTGGGTAACCTTGGTTTTAATTGATTCTTTAATTTAAAACCTGTTCTCTAAATTCTTTTTAGGAGAGGATGCAAGTGTCGTACAATATAAAGATGGGCTTTTGTGTTTCATAATATATATCTTTTTTGCTAATTTTGGCATATTTCAGATTGGCAGTTCTCTTCCTGTTTATGCAATTTTGATCATGAATATCTCTCTTGGATTATTTAATAGTTGTACTCCTATCAGTTTTTCTTTCTTGATAATGGATCTGGTAGAATATTAAGTATTTTGGGTGCTTCTGATTTAAGATACATAATGAACAGGGTGATAATGTTCCAGCACCATTTATGACATTTGAAGCTACTGGATTTCCTCCGGAGATTCTGAGAGAGGTAAGTTATTGTGCTTCATAGATGATTCGTGGAAGTTCTGGGGTTAGAAGAAACTTGGAGAACTATTTCATTGCCTTACTTGGTTATTAAACTTATTGTTTTACTTCAATCTCATCTGTTGTCACTTGTCGCAGGTGCGATATTTGCTCCGGACGAGGAGCATATGTCGTACGCTGCACTGCTATTGGCACAATTATCCTAATTTTTGGTGGAGGCAAAATGGAATGTTGGAGCCTTTGTTGGTCATCTTCTAGCGGGGTGATTGGCCTTTTGTCCAACTCACACCTGATTGACTGGGATTTCTTGCTCATTGGCTCCGCGTCTTATGTCTTTATTGCACTCTTTTGTTGCCTCTAGTTGCTTCTGTAAGCAAACCCACACCCATGGGTTCCGGTTTTTTTTTTTTTTTTTGATTTGCTTTGATATGATTGAGTTGAACCCCATCTGCTTAAGCATAGATATGCTAGGTGTCTTTCATTCTTTTGGTAATCTGTAATGGGTATATAACGTGTCTTATTCTTTTCCAGATGCATTCTGCCGGTTTCGCTTTTCCCACACCTATACAGGCACAAACATGGCCAATTGCACTGCAAAGCAAAGACATAGTGGCAATTGCTAAAACTGGTTCAGGAAAAACATTAGGGTATTTGATTCCTGCCTTCATGCTTCTTAGAAGGAGGCGTAACAATCCTCAGAAGGGCCCGACAGTGCTGGTTTTGGCCCCTACACGAGAGCTTGCTACTCAGATACAAGATGAGGCTATCAAGTTTGGCCGTTCATCGAGGTTTAGCTGCACGGTGGGTTTATTTTAACTTTTTTTTTAGTTTTAGCACATTTCGCCCCCTTAAATAGCTTGGCGACATATCTTAACTGAATTCGTCTATTTTTGTTTGCAGTGCTTGTATGGTGGAGCTCCAAAGGGACCACAGCTGAAGGAATTAGATCGAGGAGCTGACATTGTGGTGGCAACTCCTGGACGGCTGAATGATATCCTTGAAATGAAGCAGATAGACCTAAGCCAAATATCTCTCCTTGTGCTTGATGAGGCAGATCGCATGCTTGACATGGGATTTGAACCTCAGATCCGTAAGATTGTCAATGAGCTTCCACCTCGCAGACAAACTCTGATGTACACAGCAACATGGCCCAAAGAAGTAAGAAAGATAGCGGGTGATCTTCTTGTTAACCCTGTTCAGGTTAACATTGGCAGTGTTGATGAGCTTGCTGCTAACAAATCAATTACACAGGTAGCAAATGCAAAATGCTTGTCTGTCTAGTGACATAATTAATGATAGTAACCCCTCATCATTGATCTTCATCGAACCTGAGAGTGGTATAAACTGTATTATGTGCATCTTTTATGTCGCATACATCTTTACTTGAAGTTCTCTGGGATTAAGATTCTTAGAAATAGTTAGTGGTATTTTTGGTATCTGCTTCACAATCTAACCGTTCCTTCATCTCTTATTGTCATTTTCCCCATGGTCTTTCCTGGAATAAAAGCCGATAAGAAGTGGGACACTTGATGCAAAATTATTTAATAGGCGTTTATGTATTAGCATGTTAGAAGTGGTGAACTAAATACTTTGTCACTTTGCTGCTTGCTGTGAGAATTTTCTTCGCTAGTTAATTAGCCCGTGCAAAGTTTCAAATCAATATGTAGTGTTGCTTAGCACTTAAAATCCGAAATATGTCGAGAATTATGGAAAAAAATTGTTATGTGTTGAATTTAAGCACAGATAATGGCCATGTTCATTTGAATAGATTCATCAGAGTATTAACCTAGGTCAAAGTATTTACTCACAGAACTCCAAGTAGATTGGTGGAAATTTAAGAGCGTTTAACCCTAATACTGTACATAGAAATGAATGAATCAAAGTGTCTAATGGAACGAATTGCAATGAAGATGTAGCAAGTTTATAAACGATAGAAGCGAATGAACGGTACCATAATGAACTTTAATTATTATGCGAGTCAAAGTTTAAGATATTCTGGTAAGGGTAATTAGAAAGAGAGAACATGAACTTCGATTGAATTTTGAAGTCTAGCCAATACTTTAGCTTGTGACTAAATTCCACATTATCATAGCTGAACACATCAAATCTAACTAACATTACTTGGATGATAAGAAGAGCAAGTAGTGATCTTACTGGCTGAAAAATTTGCATTACAGACACCCTTTGATCTCAGTTAGCACTTGAAGTTACGGTGCAACCTTAAAATTTAATTTGTGGACAATGTGATCCTGATATGGATTTTATCTCGACTTTTAAGGATAAAGAACTGGCCTTCTTTAGTAAGTGTTCAGATACTCAGCTAGTTATTGTGTTTAGTGGGATGTAAAATTTGCCAGGGTAAGCAATTGTGCACGATATGCCAAATTTTTTCACGCTCTTTTGATTGTAAGGTAAAGTTGGATAGATTTAATGTGCTTACGTAAGTCATGCATGATTATATTACAAAAAAAGGTATGGGTTAGGTTTAAAAACTTGACCTGGTTACCTTTCTTTGATTAACAATTTTCTATGAGATATGATCTTTGTTTTGATCACGTTTCTATTGGATTCATATTACAAAAGGGTGCGGTCCTTTCATTTGGATTTTATGAGATGAAGCTATTTCTGATAATGAAATTCTAGGTTTGACAAGGTTGGGGGCTAATCTTGTAGGCTTATCTACTCATTAGTTCAACTCTGCTGTTGGATTCAATCTTGCTTCCTTTACTTCATGGCCTGATAATCTTTCTGAGATCCTGCTCAAAGAATTCTTTTCTGCCGTGCAGCATGTTGAAGTGGTACCTCAAATGGAAAAACAGCAGCGTCTGGAGCAGATCCTTCGTTCCCAAGAACGGGGTTCTAAGGTAATTGTTTTTTGTTCTACGAAGAGGTTGTGTGATCAGCTTGCGCGCAGCATTGGACGTAATTTTGGAGCTGTTGCTATCCATGGAGACAAGTCTCAAGGCGAGAGAGACTGGGCTCTAAATCAGTTTCGGAGTGGAAAGAGCCCTATATTAGTTGCCACTGATGTTGCTGCCCCGGGGCCTTGACATAAAAGATATCAGGTTACTACTTTGTTTACCTTTCTGAACTAGTAAGCAACAAGGTCTGTTTGAAGTACTCGTATCCCTGAATTTGGATTTGTTGGTGTCTCAGGGTAGTGATCAATTACGATTTCCCTACCGGGATTGAGGATTATGTCCACCGAATAGGGAGAACTGGGAGGGCTGGTGCAACTGGAGTGTCGTATACTTTCTTCTCTGAGCAGGACTGGAAATATGCAGCTGATTTGATAAAAGTCCTAGAGGGGGCAGACCAGCAAGTTCCCCCTGAGGTGAGAGAGGTGGCTTCTCGGGGTGGGTCTGGTTTTGGCAAAGATCGTGGAAGGGGCAGCCGTTTTGATTCTGGTGGTGGTGGACGTTGGGATTCAGGAGGTCGTGGTGCGATGAGTGGTGGTGATTTTGGTGGCCACGGTGGTATGGGTGGTGGCAACTTTGGTGGCCGTGGTGGTATGAGGGACGGGAACTTTGGTGGTCGGGGTGGAATAAGAGATGGTGGGTTTGGGGGACGTGGAGGAGGCCGGGATGGCTTTGGAAACCGTGGTGGAAGAGGCGAATTCTTTCCCAGGCGTGGAAGAGGACCCCGAGGATTTGGTGGACCGCCAGGCAGTGGTCAGGTTGGTTGGGATAGGAATGACCGTGGCCTAAATGATCGGTTTGATATGGAGGGACGTGGTGGCTATGCACGTGGGCGTGGACGGGGGGCGGTTTGGTAATAGAAGAGACCTTCCGGATATGGGTAGAGGTAGAAGTTACAGTCGTAGCCCAGATATGGTTCGAACGTGGGGCAGCCGGAGCCGTAGCAGAAGCCGCAGCAGAAGCCGCAGCCGCGGTCGCAGTAGGAGCTGGAGCAGGAGCAGGAGTCGCAGCCGAAGCCGGAGTTGGTCGAGGGGGCGCAGCCGTAGCTATAGCCAGAGCCCTAGTAGGAGCAGGAGCCGGAGTCGCAGCCGCAGCTATGAAAGAAACAGGAGGCCTCGTGTTTCCAAATTTGATCAGAAAGAACCGGATGCTTCAGGCCTTGGTGGCCCCCCTGTGTCGGAAACTTCACTTGCACCGCCGGTTATGCCACCCGGATACATTTTCAGGCGTTGAGACGGCTGGGGATCTGCCTTTGGTTGCTGAGACAATGAATGTGCCTCCTGTGACTGAGGCAGAGCCTTCAGTGTCAGAGCCATGAATTTTGATTTTGGCTTTTTCTGGTAGCCATTCATCTTGTTTCAGGTCATTGGTTCCAAATTTTGCTTTTACGCGATGCAGCTTAGTGAAGGATTGGCCAATACATGAATACCTGAAGTCGCTGTCGTGCATGGGGATGAATTTAATAGCTGGATGTCAAGTATTGCATGGGATGTTGTGGGTGTAGGTCATTGTAGTAGCGCACTGAGTAACTTATCAGCTGTGATAGAGCTCGGAATCAAGGAGGGGTTTCTTCCTTTAGCCGGATTCAAGGGGTGCCCGTGCCGAAGTGGACTTTAGGTAATAGTGGGTCTGATACTTGGTGGGATTTTTGTATTCAGGATTCGGGAAGCAGCTAGTTATTGCATTCTCTGTTTCATAACACTGCGAATTCAATTGTTTCTGCCAAATTATTGATCTTGCCGAGCGGGGCCAGGCTTTGGTTCTTTGTTAAACTTCAATCATGAGTTTGAAATGGTACAATAATCTGATTAGTAAGTACAGAGAATTAAATTACTGGGGACCGGACTAAGATAAACATGGTGAGGCATTATAGCAGAGAGACCAGCTGCGAAGAAACTAAATTTTCCAAAAAGAACCTACGTGGGGAAATGACGCCACATCCATAGACAATCCCCGATCACCGGAATAAGAGCAAAGGACACTCAGTAGCCAGTATAGTTATGTCGGATGACCGGTTTTACCATGAACTCGACATGTAAGATTAGCATTTTGATCGCATTCCACTCTTAAAAGAAGCCATTGCGCACTTTTCGGTCAGGGCTCTTATCATCAAGTTGAGCATTTGAGCTCTCCGAGCACTCAACTAATCTTAGTGTGGTCACATGAGTGCTCCCATCCAAAGTAACCACGTGTATCACCCACCAAGAGGAAACGCCCCTCAACATTTCGGTAGGAGAAGAATTTAATTTAATTTGTTTTGAATTTTGAAGTTTATTTAAAGGCCTGCTAGCCATGGAAAACTCTACTTGCTCTATATAATGGCTCTTGCACACCATCTCCTTAACAATCAGAGGGAAAACAAGTATAGCATCATAGAGAGAGAAGAAAAAAATGGGTTCTGCTCGCATCATATCCTCGTTTCTTTCTTGCTTCATGCCCCTGCTTTTATCCATCAATTTCTCATCATCTGCAATTCTAGAAATGAGGGACTCGGACAGAATGGTCAAGGAAATTTGTTCTAAGACCCAAGACCGTCTTTTGCATGCAGATTCTAGCATATGACCCGCCAACAAAGGGCGCAGCTCTCCTCAGGAGCCTTGCGCAGTTCTCAACAAGACTTGTATCAATGCTGGGCCAAGTCCTAGGGCCATGAATAACATCATCTAAATATTTCTCTACAAGACACGATTCATTAAACGGAATTATAACCCAGTAAAAAGATTATTGCACGAACCAAATCCAAACCAAATCTACAGCATCAAAATTATTATTTGGCCAGAGTTTTGTTTGAATGATCTATATTCTGTGTTGAGAGACCCATGTTAAATAAACATTAATGGATAGTAATTAGGATTATGGAGAGGTAATCTTGCCTGCATGCTATAATAAATGTCCTTTTGATAAGTAGCATCTTGAGGGAAGCAGCGAAAGCATGTTTTAGTAAAAAAAATTTTGATAACAAGTGCTTTGAGACACTTGTTAAGTAACTAATTAAGAAAACTTCACAGATTTCACTTACTGATTGATATGCGTAATCGTTACTTTGGAAACTGATAAGTGCCTCGAGGGCTCATAAGAAAGAAAGAACTTGCTAATGAGTACCCTCAAGGAACTTGGTTAACAAGCAATTAAGAAAAGCTTACAATTTACGGTATGTCATTTTTCTTTTTACGTGATTTGTATAATCACTGTGGTGAAAATTGCAGCATTCCTCATTCAGCATGCTTAACAAATTACTTCATAATACTCGCTATGAAAAAAGAAAAAGAATTCAAAAAATGGAAAATCACATCATGCGATTGTTTAAACGAAGTCCTTTTAATAGCCCTTAAAGTTACAGGCAACTTGAGTGGGGCTAATGATTCGTATTGGCGTGTGATTGATCTTGTCTGTAATTTGTGTTAATTCATGTCAATCTAAAACATCTTAATTTCGATTTCAGATGCTAAATAATTGACATGCTACGAAAGCATATTAATTCATGTCAATCTGCATTAACATCTAAGATTAAACGTATCGTGTTGTGTCGTATTCCGATTTTCACTCAATATTTCATTTTCTATCATATTCGTGTCGTGTAAATGAATCGTATCTACCGGCCCCTAAGAATCTATACCTTTTGACAGATAACGCTGGACAATCAGTTATAGATTTACATTATTTTAAACTTCACGAGCATCTTGTTTCGAGCTGCGGTTACACAGCACTTTACATTAGAGTTGAGACTTACCAACACTTCGTATTTTCTTGATCATAATGGCAATTTCTGGGTGCGATTGAATCAGGACTTTGTAGGTAGTCCTAATTGGACCAAAAAAGGGTCACATTACCGAAGGTCTCTGATGTACTTGTTTGCTCCTGTCTCGGCTCACTTGCCTCCCGCTTTCGACCGGACAGAGGAAGAGCGTGTCGACAATGCCGCCCTTAGGTCGGTTGAATAACAAGCGGGCCTCGTCCGGTACCCCCAATCGACAAACCGTCGTAACTTCAACGTAAGGGACAATGGTGCTCCGGAACCTGGCGCAGCACCGTCGGCAAAGGAGGGCCCTGCAAACTTGTAGATGGAGAAGGCCATGAATGATGTTCCTCTTGCTTGGAATGCTGATCACCTTGTATGATTCTATCAATAGTTGAATGTTTTCGAATGACATGTTTATATAGCTTATGATCCCTTGGGAATTTTCAATTTTTATCGAAGGCTCTTTTTTTTTTGAAATTGAATGATTTGGAAAATATTTTCTTAATAATGGCTACTTGTATCACTTACAAAAATAAATAAACGAAAAATATTTTCATTATGTATGAAAATGTATAAACATAAATTGTTGTTGATAATGCAAACGTTTTCCATTCACTAATTATGTTGTCATTTTATGGAAAATGTTTTCCAAATCTTTCTTTTTTTTCACGAAGTAAACGGAGCCGTACTTATATCGGAAAAATTACCAAAAATTCCTGAACCTATTGCATTTGTGCCAATTTAGTCATAAACCTTTTAATTTGGCCAATTCAGTCTTAAACTTTTTGATGATTTACCAATGTAGCCCTTTTGGCCAATTTTGGCTAAAATCGCTGACGCGGACGCCGGCAGTATCCCGTGGGATGGCCGGTGTTAATGTGAACAATATTTATAAAATCCCTTTAGTAATTTACCAGCATAAAAAAGATCCCTTTTTTTGCCAACGAATGGTAGAATCGTTTCCTTGGATTAGTTCTCAACTGGACTGGTATCAGTGGTTGGCCAAAACTAAACCTAGACTTGTATCAGATTCGGCTTGAAGTATTGAAGTTTTGTTGGAAGATCCATATTAAATGAAGCATGTGTGCTATTGTAAGTGTCATTTTAACTAAGGATCAATGCCCGTCCTTCGCGGATCAGAAATCAGATTGTTCCTCTTGCGCCAGCTGTTACCATAATCAGATCGTCGACTCTAATCATGGGTCACCCACTCCCGCCCGGCTCTAGGACGGGTCATGTATTTTGAGATTGCACAAGACTTATCTACCAGCGTAGCATCCCATACATAGACGACGTCAGATTCAAGACATAAACGACAATTGACCCCAATGAAAAGGCTTTTCATGTCATAGTGATTCTTCTATCAAACCTTCTGCTTTTTGCCGCATATTATTGTCTGTTCTTACAAAATTCAGTAAGATTTGCCAGTGATCTAACCAAAGGCATAAACATTACTAAAAACTCCATGACAACCTAAAGAAAAACTGCAATGAATGGACAGACCAGGTTTGTCTTCATAAAATCTGAAATTAGATAAAGCATATTCCACATGGCGATACAGCATTATATTTTGCCTTGAAATTTGCAAACCGAGTCTCTCAAGTTTGAACAATATCAATCACCTTGCCCAACATAATGGCACATTCCAACTTCAGTTCTATCATACATAACAAACTTATTATTCGATTGCAATGCTAGCAGAGCTTGCAATGCGATGTCAACTCAGGTACGGACAATGGTCGGCTTGTAGTCGATCACGGCTACTTTCTCCAGACAGGGAAGGAACAGGTTCGCGAATTCTACGTGAGCAGGATGACCAATGTACTCTGCTATTCCCTCGGTGCTCTCAAACGTTGACTCAAAGACGTGCGTGAAGCCTTGGTGCAAGTTCTCGATGCTCACATCCTTTCCCCTAATTTCACATGAGAAATGATGACCCGAGATCAGGCATCTGAACAAGCTCTTAAGGAACATTCCATGACAGATCGCCAAGACATAAATATGAGAACTCTAGCGCACCCAACTTCTATTCATAGAAAATCTTGGTTCACTACGGCATAAAGAGAATAGCCAACGTCCTTTCACTACCAGTTGAATGTTGTGAATCTAGCCCAACAGAAAGGCTTCTTCGATTGAAGGTGTTTCTACTGCATTCTAATTTGGTTGCAAGAATCAAATGTAAGCTCAGAACAAACTCTGATCCAGAGATAAGAGGATGAATACTCCAAAATGCTTTGGATCCTCACTATTGAAGGATAGATCTATCGAGATCACGACAATGTAATCTACTAAACTCCAAGTCCTACAGCTTAAAAACCCGTGTTCTCTTATTACCGGTCAATCTTCGCTAATCTATTTCTCCAAAGAACCTCTGTATCAAAGAGTTCTTTTCACTTTCCAGGGTCCTATTTCAGTTGCAAGATTGAATTGGAAGCTCAGAACAACTCCAATCCAGAGAAGGACAATGGACACTCCAATATGCGGATGCAATGAAGTAACCAAACAAAGAACAATCTTTGAAGACAAATTCTCTAGGATTTAAAACACCAATGTCAGGCAACATTACACCGATTTCTCTTCTGATAAACTCAATCTCAGCAAACCCAATTATCCATTAATCAGACCGAAAAAGCCAACCACAACCCACTTGCCCTCTTTGATTTGATGTCAACAACAACAGAAACAGCAACAACAAACAAAATTTCAACTCCACGATGAGGTTTCAAATATCTATAACGTGCACCTAAAGAAAATTTCCAAGATCACAGAGAAACCAATTACAAAAACTGGGTTCAAACAAGCATCAAAAGGAGGGAGAACAACGGGAAAAAGCCCACAAAAAAAAAAAAAGAGAGAAAAAAAAAGAGACACAGAGATCAGACAGAGAGAGAAGAATACCAGTGGAAAGATTTCATGGGTTCGATGAGGTTGACGAGATTGGCGTAACCCTTGATGAGTTGCTCGATCTGGTCAGGTGGGGTCTCGTCCTTGAACTTGGCGAGCAGCACATGCTTCACCAACCCCTTCGCTTCCTCCATTGTTTTCAGCGTCCTAACTTCGGAGTTCAAAATTACTTGTCCCCGCTACGGCATCCCTTCATTTATAGTTGTTTGGAGAAATTACACAAACTTCACCCAAGTTTTGGGTATTATACTTTTACCCAAAAATTTTTCGATTTGTTACACAGTACCCCCTTGGATTTGTTGATCCCCTTAACCCCCATGATTTTTCTTTTAGCATAAACAAAAATGTATTTTTTATTTCATTGTTTTTTTTTAAGAAAGTCTCTCTTTTACCCTCCTTATAATCGTAAAGGTGAGTTCATATGACTGGAAATTTTTTGAGTCGCTTGAGAGTTCTATTTTAATCCGGTTCATGCCAATTCGAAAGTTTATCACATTAAAGAAGTTTTAACATGCAGGCCCATTGCTAGCATGACAGTGTCGGCTCTGATCGCGGCTCATCCACACCCACGTGGCTTTAAGACAGGTCATGTACTTTGAGGTCGTACGAAACTTATCTACTAGCATACAAGCCTCATATAGACAGATATGAAATCCAAGACTGATATGAGAATTGACGCCCAATGAAAAAGGCTTCATCATTACAACAAGCTGTTACAATAGATGTCCTATTCTTCTGTCGAATGTTGTGCCTTTTTTCGGGGATGGTAATGTCTGTTTACACAGATGCAGTAAGATTTACGAGTGATCTGACCGAAGGCATGAACATTACTAAGAACTCCATGTCAACCTAAAGAAAAATCAAAAGACACAAAACCCCAATGAATGAACAGACCAGGGCTATCTTCATGAATCTGTATTTAGATGCTGCACTATTCCTGACTTGTAATTTGCAAAGACAAGTCTCTCGAGTCTGAACCATATCCTTACCCAAGTTAACGGCAGACTCGAACTTCAGTTCTGTCGTACATAACAAACTTATTGTTTGAACACGACAACGGCGGAGCTTGCGATGCGATGTCAATTCAGGCACGGAGAGGAATCAGCTCATAGTCGACCACGATGAATTTATCCAGATAGGGACGGTACTGGTTCGAGAATTCAGCATGAACAGGATCATCCATGAACTCTGTTAATCCCTCGGCGCTGTCAAACGTTAAGTCGAAGACGTGCGTGAAGCCTTCGTCCAAATTCTTGATGACCAAGTTCGTTCCCCTAGTTTCACAAGAGAGATGACAACCCAAGATCAGGCCTCTCGGCAAACTGCTAAGGAACATTCCATGACAGATCACCAAGACATGTATATGTTCACAAAGGGAAGGGGGTAGAAACAACACAGAGATTAGACAGACAGAGAACAATTACATGTGCCAAGATTTCAAGGGTTCGATGTGGTTGACGCGATTGGGGTAGTTCTTGATGATTTGGTCGATCAGGGCAGGTGGGGTTCAGTCTTTGAACTTGGCAAGGAAAACATGCCTCGCCATTCCCTTCCCTTCCGCCACTGTCCGCCTTTCCTTCTCCGGAGTTCAAAATTCTTGGGAAAAATTGTGTAAAAAGTCCTAAATATATTACACTTTTACCAATTCAGTCCTAAACATTTTTACTTCTTGTCAATTGAGTCTATCCGATCAATTTTGACCGGTCGGCGCTGACGTGGTTGCCCACCGTTCGGCCAACGCTGACATGATAGTTTTTAAATATTTTTTCTCGAATTTTTTAACATTTCTTTCTTTCTTTTTTGTTTTCTTCTGCCTTCTTCCCTTTGGCCGGTCCCAGAACCGGCAAAGGCGAAGCCTCAGAGCCTCCAAGGTCGACCTCACCTCACCACTAGCTTTAGCAAAGCTCGCCCACCACCGACCACTAGCAAGGGCGAGCCTCACCATCAAGCGCTAAGCCGACCTCGACCATAGTGGCGAGGCTCGACCACCATCACCAAGGCACCTTGAACCCAAAGGATAGTGAGGTCACCACCATGGCTGGGGAGGTCTCGCCCAACCGAGGTCAAGCCTCGACCAGCTATGGCAAGGCTAACCTCGCAATCACTAGGTTTCACCCTGCCGTCGTTCTCGCCATGGCCAGGCGAGGCCAACCTCACCATCTCTGGGTTCCACCTCGCCCAACAAGGTCAAGCCTCGACAAGGTCGGCCTCAATCACTTTTCACCTTGCAAAGCGAGGCCAACCTCACCATCTCTGGGTTCCACCTCGCCCAACAACGGCAAGGTCGGCCTCATCAATGGTGGCTCGCCCAGGAGGAGAAGCGAGCCAGAGGTTGACCTCGCCAACTTGCGCCTCTGGCCGGTTGCCGAACCGGCCAAAGGGAAGAAGGGCGAAAAAAAAAATATATTAAAAAATTCAAAAAATATATATTTAAAAATTGCCAAGTCAGCACGTCAGCATCGACCGACCAAAATTGATCAGATAGATTCAACTGGCAAGAAGTAAAAAGGTTTAGAATTGAATTGGCAAACTTAAAAGGTTTAGAACTAAATTAGCAAAAGTATAATAGGTTTAGGGTTTTTTGGACAATTTTCCCTTTCTAGCATTTAAAGCAGATCAGCTCAAGGTAAGCACTTCATTTCAATTATCTGAGACTACGCTCCCATAGGCTTGGTTTTCCCTTTTAGCTTAAATTACTCTATATATCTTTTGAACGGTTAAAGCGGATTAGTCGAGCTAAGTACGCTAAGACATGCTAGGTTTTCCCCTTTCAATTTTCTGAGACTATGCTCGCATACGCTAGATTTCTGTTCATTTTACTTATAAACATATTTCACTGGTGACGCGAATCTATGTAACGTAGCTTTATGACTTAATCTTTGACAAGTTTTGAGAAAAACACTAATTCAGCTTGCATGTCAGTTGAAAATTGTGACGACCCGGTTCAACAAGAGCATGGAGTGATCGTCGAGGCATGAGGGCATGGACAAATAGTGGCTCCCGGCAGACTTTTAGGATGGCGAATGAGGTAGAAATGAACCGAACTATATATCGAATATAGAGATAGCGATATTAGAATATATATTTGAAAACCGAAATTAACTCATGGAAGCACCTTTTGACGAAAAGATAACACTTAGCTTTGTAACTCCAAAGTTAAGCATGTTCAAGTGAAGCACTATCAGGACGAGTGACCTCTTAAAAAAGTGTCCACCTTTATGCCTAAGGACAAATTTGTGAAGCTTAGTATAGGATGCGATAAAGTGGACAATACCTTAGATGAATTAAATCTAGGGCGTCAGCAAGATACAAAAGCATGCAAAATAAAAGAATCACACTTAAGTGCCAAAAAAGATCAAGGCTGGTTATTTAGTGAAATTTGAATAGTAGTAGGGCTAAAAAGATTCGATGAGAAATGAACTTATTAGAGAAAAAAATAGGTCCAATTTTAATCGGAGGATAATATGAAAAAGTTTCATTAGTGATGATGAGGGGTTCTAAAAGAGTTGGCAGTGATCCTATAAAATTTAAGCTAAAAGTCCTGAATTCAAATCTTTTCAAACCTCATTGCTAGGCAAAAAGACTAGACCAAGCGTGAAGAGGAATGTTAGAACAATTAAATATTAAATCACAACAGTTAAATATTAAATCACGCCTTCATCTAACATTTTAAGCTTTTAAAACAGTTGATAGTGGTCTCACAGTATCTTATAATAAGGACTTGAAACAAACAAATTAAAATGGGTTAATGCCATGAAAAATCCTAACCAGGTACCCCTGTGATAAATTTATCCTAAACTATTTTTTGATTACGAAAAACTCCAAATCGGTATACATGTGACAAATTTACAAAGTCAAATGTGATACCACAACTATGTCACAAGAACTGTCCATTGAAACATACAATTTGCCATATTGCACACAAAAAATACGAATATTTTCCAAATACAGGTCTCCAAACCATATTGATCGCATTAACCAACGTAATAGTACAACGTAATTTAAGCTTCTACTCGGATACAATATAAATTTTTTTTAAGCATGACACCCGCAGAACATAGTGCAATTCGATTCGGTTTTAAGTGTGAACGGCGGTCGGCTTGAAGTCGACCACAAGGACCTTCTCCAACCGGGGGAGGAACCGTTTGGAGAACTCGACATGGGCCGGATGAGGTAAGTACTCTGCTATTCCCTCCGTGCTCTCAAACGTTGTCTCGAACACATGGGTGAAGCCTTGATGGGCGTTCTCGATGCTCACATCCCTTCCCCTGTAACATTCAACACCGGAAATAATTACACAACCTCATTTAGATAAGCAAGAGAGAGAGAGAGAGAGAGAGAGAGAGAGAGAGAGGGGGGGAGGGAGGGAGGGAGGAGAGACCAGTGGAAAGATTTCATGGGGTGGATGAGATTGACGAGATTGGCGAAGCCCTTGATGAGTTCTTCAATCTGGTCAGGCGTGGTATCATCTTTGAACCGCACCAGCAACACATGCTTCACGAGACCTTCGGCTTCCTCCATTTCTCAGTTTTTTTCTCTGTACTTTGGCCGTCCTTCGGCGGTCCCTTACTTATAGTTTTGCTGAGTTGCGTACACTTTTCACCACTCCCATGTCTGCACGACTCCTTCCTTTGAAACTTTCTAAATGAACTTCTTGAACAACAGAAAACCAGATGGCGATGAGTCCTTCCTGTCACGCGTCGCTCCGCAGCTCCGTCGTCACGGGTGATTCAATTGTTATTTCATCACGTGATGCCATTTTAGAAGGATGGTGTCGTACGTTTCAATTCGTTGGTGGTGATCAATTGGCATTCAAATTGCTTCGTAGATATTTTTCTATAAACAGTGTTTCGTTTGAACTGAAACGATGCAAAGCCACTTGTCGCATCCAAGAAACTAATAATTATGGACAGAGAGAGGAAAAAATTTAGAAACCCACGAACTCAAGTGAGCGAGATACAAACTTTTAACATGAATTTTTCATTTCGATAAAAAAAAAAATGAATTTTTCATGTCGTAGAATATATAGGGATGTCAAATTGCTATGGATTGTGCAGGCTCGAATTGACGTGTCTGGCTGTGGTAGGCCGGCTTAACGCACCACATCGACCCTCCACGGCATGACATGAGGCATATACCAGGCCGGGCCGATTTTATTTTTCAAATTTACTTTAGCCTAAAGCGCTAGTGATCACTCTCCCTTAGCCACTCCAAAAATTAAAAAAAATTCTATGCATTGTCCCACCATTCCACTCGACCCTCACAATTTCTTCACTTGGCTCACCATCTCAAATCTCAAATCTCCTGTAATTTCCATCTTGCTCTCATCTCAATCTCGTTCGCATTCTATTAGTATATTCGCCTCCTTTTTTATATAATAATTGCTCATTTACTTGCAATTGTACACAATCGATTCTCAAGGCTGAAGTAGACTAAAAAAATTGGTGCCAGACAATATTAGTTGTCCATCATACTTGCAGCCTTAAAAGTTTCATGTTGCACACGGTTAAAATCGCTTTATGGAAATACAAAAACGTACAGCCAGCATGATAAGAATGCTGCTAGGTATGTCCTCTCGCGAAGTTCTTCATCAACTCCTAACTCCAGGAATGGTTGTTCTTCGTGAGTCCTAGGCTACGGGTCATTCAATTTGCTGGTAGGATTGTGGTGCCTTCAGGTAGAGGCTTTGGATACTTCTGCTCTCCCCTAAACCAAAATCCAATCCACTTTTCGAGCTTCAACTTGTGGATTCCCTCTTTCGTCTTGCGAAGAATGATGATAAGCTGCAAACAGGTGCTCGCAGCATCTTTAAAGAGGCCTATCATCCCGACTCGGTTCCTTGAAGCTTGGAATGACTTTCTCGGTAATGGTCGCCATATATAGAAAGCATGTGTTCATCTGTGTTTGCCATTGGACACCAGGCTTCACGAAAAGCTCAACAATGTCACTGTTCCAATCATGTGTATACCAAGAATGGTCCACAGGATAGTTGAGATAGTCACCCAATAAGTCTCTCTTATGCCTCGGGATCACGTCCTCAAGCTATTTCCAGTATTTTGGAATGTACAAAAACTCCCCCAAAATCTTGAGGGATCTGCCCTGCCCCACATACTTCACCGGCAAAAAATCTTCTCAGTGACAGATGAACTCCGCTTGGAGGAAGATGTATGAGTAGGAGACAACAAAGGCAGTGCTTGGGTGGAAGATAACTGTTCTGATACTTCGCTCGTCCAAGATTCCAGATGGTTTGAATTTAGGAGTTTAGGACACCAAGCCGCAGAATGGCCAGCCATCGGTCTATTGACAAAAAGGTTAAACCTTTATCAGCAGCGACATCTTTGTCATCCACAGTTGATAAGCATTTCTATTTTGAATCATTGAGTTCCTTGATAAACACTATCACGATGTCCTGGGAAATGAGCAAAGTAAACGAACTAATATGAAATTGTAAAATTTGCATTGAGTTTTACTTAAACACTTGGAGATGTCACTGGATGAATGATGGATATCACCAGAATTCTTTCCTAGGAATATCCACTAAAATGGAAGGAAGTTGATACCACCAGGGATTAGGAATGTCACTGCGTGATAGACGGATGTAACGAGAGCTCCTGTCTGGGAACATCCATTGAATGAAGTGTGACATCACTAACGTAGAGGGATGTAGCTGCGTGATCGATGATGAATCACGCCGAAACTCCTCTCTAGGAACATCCACTGCTTCGAAAATGACCAGACCATTACCCTGCTAGTTTTATTGTTTGAATTTCGAATTAAGCAAACCCTGCATAGGGGGGGATCGAACTAAGTAAGCTTGCTAATCTGGTTAGGGCTATTAACTAAAAGGGTTGCATAGCTGCAGCTTATAGTAGTCGGTTATTGGGCGTTAAAACAAATGGGTTAGATAGGTGGGTTTAGGCCTGGTTCATGCGTTTGAAAGTATTCTTAAGGGTTATTGGGGAGAAGCGGTAATAATTTACTGAAATCTTAAATATGTACAGGATCAACATCTTCCTCAAAACCCGACCAACTAATATTGAATCAACCTGAGCAGCAACCAACCACAATGTTCCAGCCATATCAACGACAAAACGAGTAAATATAGTGCTGGATATAAAAAGCAAAAGCAGGAAAAACCCCACACAAATTTTATCCGCCTGCTTTATTCCTACCATAATCAACTTTCCCCACGAGCAAGGTTTTGATCATCATATCGGACCTATTGTCATCAATGTGGACTTTCTCAAATAGAAAGAGCTTGATTTTTAATTTCTCTTAAATCTAGTGATATTTCACATCAATATACTTCAATCTTGAATGCAACACTAAGTTTTTTTTATAGGTAGATAGCACTCATGTTATCACAATACAAAACAAATTGTTCTTGCCTCAAGCCTAACTCTTGTAAGAATTTCTTCTTTCACAAGAGTTTCTTATCTGCTTCAGTAATAACAATGTACCATGTTTTTGTAGTAGACAGAGCAATGCATTTTCATAATCTTGATTGCCAAGAAACTGCTCCCCAAACAAAAGTCATCATACTTTTGAGTCATTATCACTGGCATATTCTGCATTTGAGTAGCCACTCAACTCCGGCTTCCCATTTTCATAACACATGTAAACTCTAGAAGTGCATCAGAGATACCTGAAGATACCCCTCAAAACTCCCACTAATTACCAAGTACACAATAGTTCATCTCTAGACACACAACTTGAGGCTCAACACATGAACAATTCAATAATACATCATCACCACAGAGGTGAATTAACAGGGAAAATTGTTCAAAAAGTCCTAAACTTATTGTATTTTTACCAATTCAGTCATAAACCTTTCAAATTTATCAATTGAATCCTAAACCTATTTCACTTCTTGTCAATTGAGTCCATCCGGCCAATTTTGATCGTCAGGTCAATGTTGACGTGGTAATTTTTAAATTTTTTTTTGAATTTTTTAATATATTTTTATTTTTTTCCTTTTTTTTCTGGCCTTCTTCTTTCTGGTCGGTCCGGCCAAAGGCGAGGGCCAGCGAGGTTGGCCTCACCGGCTCGACCTCATCAACCCCTGGCTGGGCGAGGTTCAACCTCACCCCACCAGGGGCCGTCGAGGCTCACCTTCTCCAAAGGGCCAATCGGGGGCGAGCCGCGCCAGAGGCGATGAGGTCGGTCTTGCCTTGCCCCCACCTGGCTAATTCAACCTCGTCGGCTAGACCGGCCAGAGGGAAGAAGGCAAAAAAAAATCAAAAAAATCAAAAAAATATTTAAAAATATTTAAAATTGCCACGTCAGCATTAGCCGACACCCCCGATGTCCCATGTTAGCTCCAAGCAACCAAAATTGGCCGGATAAACTCAATTAGCAAGAAGTGAAGAGGTTTGGGACTCAATTAGCAAACTTGAAAGATTTAGGACTAAATTTGTAAAAGTGCAATAAGTTTATAATTTTTTGGACAATTTTTCATGAATTAACATGAAAGAGCAAAAACAAAAAATCTAACACTATCAGAGAGATCGTGAGATAAGTTGGAGAATGATTTCAGCAATTAGAACCGTTCACTTAGTAGCTCTTGATCTTACGAACAACGTACTAAAATTTCAGCCGATTCCAACAAGATTTCATTGTCGAATCTTTGCCGAAAGGATGCTGCTGCTTCTCCCTCGCAGAACCGTCGATCCTTATTTCTTTTGAAATTTTTTTCTTTCTTTTTTAAATGATGAGCTGGGCCCCATGAGGCGGACCAACCCAACAAAGATAACAAAACATCTCCTACTTTCATCCACAAGAGACGTTACTTTACCATGAAACCTCACTTGACCTTGATTAAGAAGATTATTTATATCATAACATTCGATGTTTATTCACTCGCATAGAAATCACGCCATGGGTGGCAGCTTACATAATCAACACAGCTCATGGCATTTTTCTCTCTAGCATCCAAGCTAAGTCGAAGGAAAGGTTAAAAAAAGAAGAAGGAAAAGGAAGCCAACCAGGAGCAACATAAAAGGTGATAATCATGATTATTCATTATATGTTTAAGCTGCAGATGGAGCAGTTCTCTGTTGAACTCCGGCGTCGGCCTCCGATAAAGCAGCAATGAAGGGCCCAAACTTTGTGGAGCTGTCTGAAGTGGCGTTCTTGTAGTCCAGAGCTTCATCATTATAGATGTCCCACCATTTCTTCACCAGCATCTTGATGTCCTGCCTCTGCATGTTCGCTTCCTGCCCAGTGTACCTCCATGGCTTTGACCCCTATCAGTGATCAGCAAGCAAATATTGGCTTGATTAAACACCGCCTATTACAAAACCTAATTTGGATTTTTTGTTTACCCATTTTCTGAGGATATATCACGTATAAAATATCAAGACGATAGTTTCTAATCTTAAGATATTTAATGCAAATCTTGTGAAGATACGAATTGATGTAGATATGAAGCAAAAACAACGCTCTGTGTCCGTAGCTAGAAATCGATATTTCATATGTTTCATATTCTCGTTATGGATGGCCTCCATAATTTTAAAAACAGTTCTTGTGAGAAGAATCATATCAGCAAAATCCCGGTTTGCTAATTAATTGCCTACATTCAAGTTGCATTGTATTGCTTTTTGGTGGTTATAAGAGTGGAGTCACTCACCGCCGCGCAATAGTGAACAACCTTCACTTGTTCGACGTCAACGTTTTCAGGGTGACGCCATAGCATCGCCAGGACAAGGTTATACATTGGAGGAATTGGCTTGTATATATCCCTGAAGTACATGTTCAGAAAATCCTGCAGGAAGAAACATACACTTATCTCCCATTAGTACAAGATATACGTTGTTGTGCGGTCATTAGGGTCAATTATAGTTAAGACAGTCTGCCAAGCAAGTATGGTGTAGTTGTTGGACGCGCTACATATATATATATATATATATATATATATATATATATATATATATATATATATATATATATATATATATATATATATATATATATATATATTGTAGATAATTGCATGCGTAAATGAGTCATGTTGAACCTAAATGAATTATTGCTCAGAATTACATGATGCTCCCGATTTAAACCGTGACTAACCGAGTCATCTACGGTACATATAGAACAAAGCATCACATAAATTTTTCGTTCATGTACATGCTGAGTCCGACTTTGAGAAGCTTCTTTCAAATACAGAATGGCCATGGTTGAGTGTGACTTGAGAGAGACCGAACCATTCTTACATTAGAGTGTAATGAAAAGGCAATCATGCAGGCAACGATGTCTTGTAGCTAGAGACTAGGGTACATCCAAATGACATGCACGAGCTGTATCGACAGCCGCAAAATTTTTGGCTATGCTAATGTGGTGTAATATTTCGACGTGTCACCTTTATGTGTAAACATGTCTATATTCTGACTATCTCGTAATGCAAATTAGCGCGTTTAAATTGAAAGCAATTGATTAGGCTTTTTGTATACCTGCTCAGCAAATGAGGTGGGAGGAGTGATTTTGACAGTCTCCAACAGGTCAAGGTAAGTCGAGAGATTGGGCTCGTACACGAACATGCCTGCGTTGAAGTACAACGGTGGGGGCGGGCCAAGCTCCGGGGTCCATGGCACTCGCTCGGGGCACTGTTGGCAGTACCCAACCTTGTATTGAAGGGAGGAACTCCAGGTCTTCTCGCAGAAGCAGTCCATAACCGCATAGAAGAAGCCATCTGGCGCATCGAAGAGGTGGTCGATGTTGTCGAACACTTGTATGTCTCCATCCAAGTATATCATCTTTGTGTACTCCACAAACTGCGAGTCGAACCGATAAAATTTGATCAAGTCACTATCGCGAGTAAATGCAGATCATATGTCAAATATTTGTATGTACGTTGCATATGGAATAGGAAATAAAGTGTAAATATGCAAGAAAACTAGTTAATGTTATAATAAATCAATCAAAAATTTGAATTGAACCGCTTGTGAAGATATTGTGAACAAACTTTCCAAAAGGGCTTTTAAACAGCATTCTTTAATTCCAAAATGGACATTTTAACAAAACCAATAGCAAAAGTCTAATTAAAGAATTTTTTCTTTTCATGACAAGGAGAGGACATCCATTAACATTGAAAAATAGCATCTTCATGAACAAAAAGAACAGATTGGAGGCACACGTGAATATAGAGAGACGAAATTTCGATGCATGGAATTGCGCTTTTAATAATGATTGACGCATATTAGAGGCATCTTTTTCCATCACCTCCCAAATGCGAAGCTTCGAGTAGTTGATGACGTAATAGGCCATGGCGTACTCGGTCTGGTTCTCAGGCGGATACACCGGCTCTATCTCGCGGACGATGCAGCCCTGCGACTCGAGGATCCGGCGGTGCTCCTCCGGCACGTCGGGCAGGCACGCCACGACCAGAGGATACACCGCCTTCGACTTCCTCAACCCCTTGGCCAGGCCAACCACGCCCTTCACGTAGTCGCCGTTCCCGGCCAAGAACGTGACGTACGCTCTCTTCGGCACTTCGCTGCCGACGATATCACCATCTCCGCCGCTCACTGCTTCGGTCATCGCCACCGGTGGTGCCATCTTTATCAGTTCAAGAAAAGAGGGCGAACGAAGGAGACGACGACAAGGAGATGCGAACTCCGAGGAAGAAGATATGATAAGAAAGGAAAGCAAGATATGGAGTTCTTGTTGTGGGGAGAGAGGTGGAGTGTTTATATAAGCATGGAGAATGGGGGTCGAAATGGGAAGAATGAAAAGATATCGGGGGGCGGGGGCGGGTGAGGCAATGGGAGTGAATGATTTGAGCATCTTTGTGATTTCAACGATCATGATTCTAGTATTTTTTTTTTACACGTGTCTATAAGGTGAGAGGAATGTCAGATTTTCTTTTTACAAAAGAAAATTTACGCTCGTCAAATCTGAGCACACGACGCATTAAAAGTAGGGTTGCTTTGAATAGAATAAGCCATGGAATCCTGGGGAAAAGTTTTGATAACACTCTTAAAACTTTTGCATTGGTATCAATTTAATGATAAATTTTTACGCCAATTGAGTTCTAAATTTTTTATTTTCGTGCCAATTCAATTATTCCGGCTAATTTTGGCCAAAATTTGCGTTGATGTGGACTCCGGCCAGCCGGCAACCGGCCACCGACACTAACTTAGACAACTTTTAATAATATTTTAATATTTTTTAAAAATTTTATTTATTAATTTATTTTTTCCTCTCCTCCCTCTTCCTCCCCGCCGATCATTTGGACCCGACCACCGCCAAAGGCTAGAGGCTGGGGAGGTCGACCTCGCCGGCCTCTGGCAAGCCACGCTGGCCTCCGGCGAGCCTCGTCCTCATTGGCAACGACAAAGGCGAGCCTCACTAGATCCGGCAAGGTCATGCCTCGCCCGACCCTCGCCAAAGGCTACGAGGTCGCGGCCTCTACCGAGGGCTAGGCAAGCCTCACCCACGGCTAGCGAGGGCGAACCTCGCCAGCCCAGCACGAGGCCGCCCTCACGGCCATCTAGCTAGGGCGAGCCTCGCCCGTGGCTAGCATGGCTCTCTAGAGCCCTTGCCGGCCTCTGGCCAGTCGTCGGTCCGGCGACCAGCTGGAGGAAGAGGGAGGGGAGGAAAAAAAATAAAAATTTAAAATATTATTAAAATTTATCCACGTCAGCACCGGTGTCTAGCCGACCGCATCCACATTAATAAAATCCAACCAAAATTTGCCGAAAGGAATGAATTGACACAAAAATAAAAGGTTTATGACTCAATTAACACAAAAAAAAGTTTAGAACTAAATTGATACCAATGCAAAAAGTTTATAACTTTTTCAACACTTTTCCCTTGAATCTTGTGTTGCTTCAAGGAAAAAATGTCCTTTCTTTTTTTGCAAAAGATATGAAAAATACCAACCATTGATGGAAAGATCACGTAATCTTGGACAACCCTTTTGGATGATTCAAGGGGCGTGGTCAACTCACTAGGAATATATTCACGGTTTATCGTTTATTTGGATAGAATTACAGTTAAATTAAGGAAATGCAATCCTCGTAACTATTTCATTCCTTTTCTACACTTGTCGAAACTCGAAATTAAGGGGCAATCTTGATTTTTTTTATATCTAGATAATATATAGGTGACTACAAAGTTGAAAACAATGAGAATTGACTGTCTTAGAGATCAGTTTCGTCCAAAGGCGTGGAATCTCGTGGTTCATTCATTCTTTGTATGATACAAAATAATATTAACATATATGACGATTTTTTTTTGGTGGGATCACATATCTGATGATTAAACAAGTGATAAATAAAGGAGTTCGACTATGTTCCATGAATTCATGAGTTCGATTTAGGTCGTGAATGAGCATCTGAACGGCTCGTGCTGCATTGACTAAATATGCCATATCTCGTGTGGAGAGATTTCCTGACTACTAGCATCTTATTTGAGGCTACGGTAATAGGCTTGCCAGCCTCATTTTGGATCAACGGTGATGTGAAGTAGTTACGACTCAAACCAAACATTCCATAACCAGCGGAAGATTTCTATGCCGATGTCTACACTGGTCACGGGCGCTGACCGCCATTTCCATCCTTTCATTAATAAAAGAAAATAATATCGATATAGACAATGTAGCAGCCCAATACATAAGCGGGTCTCGGTGATGTTTGAAAACCAGTACCCAGTACTCCTTTTCCATCAGAATGTTTTAGACATTCGCATCAGTTCCTAAGTCCTTTTAGGCATATGCCAACACCAAAGGATTATGTCGGGTGAAACACTGTGGACTTCTAAAAAGGGATCACAGCAGGAGTCGAAGAAGATAGAGAGAGAGAATCCCCTTTCTGGATTGGAGAGAACAAAATCTTTTTCCGCACGATTCTAACACTCTGCAATGGAATGCAACGTATATACGAAAAGGTTTCTCAGCATCTGAAGCCACTGCTAGGTTTTTCGAAAGGTGGCATTATTCTGCACACCAGATGCAGACATCTCCTGTCGTTTACCGCAGCTCACCACCTTTGCGGTTTTGCCAGCTTCTGGTGATGGTGTCTTCCACCGCAATACGTTGATACCACTTCTACAAGGACCCGAAAATGAAATTCCAAAAGGACTCGGTATTGATGAGAAGCTTAAATACTGCAGAAAGCTACGAGTTTAACACAAAATTGATGTGCTGAATGATTCAATGCATGACTAGGCAGGAACGTGTGGTGCATACCTATCATTGCATGAAAGAAATGGTTTTGCACTGCTCTAGCATGAGGCAACCATGACTAAAGCAACTGACTTTGGTGCGCAAAAATTTCTGCGGTAATATGAGTTTCGGTTTATTGGTTAAGTAACGGACTTGTATAAATGTGGGTTGAAGACGCTGACACACGCTCGCTCTCCACAATGTCCTTAGTTATAAGTCATGCCTTTTTTTTTGTGATTGACCGGATTTTAACTCTTGTCTGATTTAATTTACGCTATAAATGAGATATTTTGTGAATTCGGAGTTTCTATTTTAAGGTGGTCTCTTTCATCATGGAAAGAATCTACACGTTTAAGAAATTTATTGCATGTGTATCCATGAATTTTGTACCACGTGGAGATAAGCTTTTCTTGCCAATTTTTGGGTGGGGGGCTATTTTGGGGGCGGTCATTTCCATTTTATTCTCCGCAAGAGCAAAAAGGAAATTGTAGGCCCACTTTCACTCTCCTCACATGGTGTGTAAACAAGTGTCCGTGGCGGCCAAAAAGTTTTTTGTTGGTACGTGCTTCTTTAGTTTGCAATGGAGAAGGCAAGGACAACAGACGGCCATCCACTCTTGCTTTCTATGTGAAGAGAACTTTTTTCTTATGATTGAGTATATCAAGATTGGGAACTCTTGGACTCCGTTTGTGGCGGGGATACGCGGATAAGATACCAGTCATAAAGATAGACAATTCCCTAGTTCTTTCCTTTATCTCTTATGCCTACTATGAAACAAATTGTCTAAAAAGTCCAAAACTTATTATACAATAGCAAATGCTGTTCTAAAATTTTCAATTTAACTATTTTAGTCTTAAATCTTTTGAAATTTGCCAATTTAGTTCTTCCAACCAAATTTGGCAAGAAATCACTAACATGAAAGTCGATTCATCTTCGTGGCATGATGATGATAAGAATCCAAGATCTTGACGTGGATAATTTTGCAATTTTTTTAAAATTTTCTGAATTTTTATTTTTTTTTTTGTTTTCTTTGTCAATCGTGGGCTAGCAAGGATCATGGCCCTTGCCTAGATCTAGCAAGGGCCTGCAAGTCCTCACTAGCCCACAATTGAAAAGAAAAAAAGAAAAGAAAAAATGCATGAAAGTTAAAAGAAATTGCAAAAAATGTCCATGTAAATGCTAGTCGTGCCGCTATAAAACGATTGACATCTATGTCAATAATTTATTGCCAAAATTGGCTGGAAGGATCAAATTGACCAATCTTCAATAGGTTTAGGATTATATTAATCAAATTGTAAAGTTTAAGATTGAATTGGCTATTGTATAATAGATTTTGGACTTTTTGTACAATTGTCTCCATACCATTAGATAAGGGGTTAATTACAACCAAAAAAAGGAAGGAAGAAAAAAAGAAAGGTTAAACTTACTTCACATGAAGTGAGACAGAAGCATATGGTCAAATAGATTCTGAATCATATGGAGAGGAGAAGAATCAAATAGCAAGAAACTACTAAGTGTCGTAAGTAAATTGCTCCCAGTTGTTCAATCATTGGATAACCATAGTCATTTTTTGATAAATGATCACTATGAGTCTAACTCTATAGAATTTGATCAATCCTTTTTCCTTGCCGTTAAAGTGGAAAGCTGAACCAAGAATTATATTTCTTTACCATCAATCGAGTCACTGCTTGCAACCCAAGATTCTATTTTATTGTCAATCCTCGCACGTTTTCCTTCCAAATGTAGGAGCAAGGAATATGAGGGCCAAGTCTTGGCAAAACTCTTGGAATCTATCTACAGAAAGAAACGCATTACATCGACATTTATGGTAAAATCGATAAACCCTTTTATAGCAAGTAATATTCACGCCTAAAGTCCTGCCTAAATCATGATAAAAAAAATCCAAATAGAATCTCTCCCTCAAAGGAAATAATATTGATCGGAACGCATCTGGCCTTCTTTCGTGGACGTGGCATTTGAAGGTCCTTCTACGGACAGGGATTTCCTATTTGGAATAAGCTAATTGAAGACAATCATAAAACGCGAACGATTCGAACTTCCAGGACGTAGAGAAGAGACCTAAGCCCGTCGATAACCATTGCTCATCAAGAGCATTGCCGAGAAATGGATGAGAGAGACCTATGACAACTATCACGGTCGGACATGGCAGGTCGAAGCCCAATTAATGAAAAGTTCATAAAAACCGACATCGATGGCACAACAACAGAGATCAGATCGACATTGGCAGCACAACTTAATAGGATCTTTCTTTCCAATTCAAATAGCAACTCCATTCATACCTGAACAAGAATTCAATGGAGATCCAAGTGAACCTCCAAGGAATCAGAATTACCTAAAACTGACAAATCATACTTATGACAGTAGATATGTATGCATCGTGTATATGAATACAAAAAGGACTTCAGCCAAATC
Source organism: Syzygium grande (assembly GCA_024733475.1). Classification (NCBI taxonomy): domain Eukaryota; kingdom Viridiplantae; phylum Streptophyta; class Magnoliopsida; order Myrtales; family Myrtaceae; genus Syzygium; species Syzygium grande. The sequence continues at coordinate 27,235,898 of JAMXDD010000007.1, forward strand.
TGATTTGATCCTTAATCCATCAATACCAGCATAAATATTAACATAATAACATCACGAATGAATTCGGACCCATCCAAGACTAGAAGTAGATTATATTCATCCCAATGCAATTCTTTCAATGAAGGATGCTCCGTTGATTTCTACAAAATACCATTTCGAAAGTTTCTTCTTGAAATCCAACTGAAAGATCAGGCCATGAATTGGTGGCTTCCAGAGAGATGCAATCATCAACACAGATACAAGAGCTGAACCTTCACTGTACACGACTCGATATGCTTTCCTAGATACAAACTAAAGATCGATCAGTAAATTAAATGACAAAGACAACTTCCAAAAGCTTTTCGTACATCCAATTAATATACATAGGATCTCTCTACTGCATCTTACGAACCCCATATGTACAGTACCAGGCCCCCATGAATCGACACCCAGTCGACCTGGGCTTCAGCAATCACCACAGTTCTGTGGAGACTTAGATGTCCTTGGGAGACTTTGCACGAGTGACATCTAAAACCCAGGCCTCGCGCCCACTGAATGTCGAGAACCCTGACATAGGAGCGCTCCAGAGCGTGCTCGGAAGATAATGTGACATGTAGATCAGCTCAGGTCGAAACCAGCCTCCGCATTTATTGCGTACAGCAATTTTGCTTCCATCTGCTCTTTGCTGCAGAGATTTGGGCGTTTAAAAGCACGTTACACAAAATTAATAGAAACCCAGTGGAGGATTATTTCGTTTATACATAAGAAAGATCAACTATACGGCACCAAAGGGGTGCAAGCCCACATGAAAAAAGAGCTCAAAAAACTAAAGCCATACACAAAACAGTTATCATAACCAAAAGAGCGCTCAACTACATGATAAATCATAAATTATGTCAACCAAATATCAACCTTAGCATTTACATACATATGCAAGTTTCCACTATCCAAAAGAATGAAACTTTTGAGCAAATGACGAAAAGGGTTGAATAAAGCATGGATGAAATCCTTGAAGACTGAAGAAGATGTGAAAAATAAACATGACCTTTGCTCCTTGTATAGTGAATATTGTTTGAGGCTCTAATCTAATGGCAACATGCATATTTGGCCTGTCGGCATCATGCGCTGCTGTACATAGTGCTCTTCGTATATAATAGTGTTATTTCTTTTTCCTTTCTCCTTTTCTTTTTGCATTGTTAGAAGGGAAAATAAGCGGATAAATTACTTTTCCTTTCAAAATAAAAAAGTTAAAATTACTAGGAAGATAATGACATAAAGCAGTGAGGACATGGATTCGCACGGTTGGCAAAGTCACACAACAACAAAACTGCCAAGAGTTGTGCTAACACGCCAACTAATGTAGTGCCATAACAATGAAGAAGGTTGAGCCACATAATGACTTCAACCAACCATACATAAAAGATGGGCTCTACATGTAATACATCAGCAAGACGTGTAGATTGATTATACAGCCCAAAACCAATAGAATAATTCATAGACAAAGAGTTCACACTGTCTCAAATCATGTAAGTAAAGAGATAATAGATGAAATAGTTGCATGATAAAATATTGTAATGTGCACAGGTGCAATATGTTGGTTCTTCAATAACTATATCCCTGTACGAAGTATAATGCAGATGACTGGATGACAACTTATTCTATCTAAAAAATTAGTAAAACCATGATCATTGATAAAAAAAAAAATCTATATTTTAGTCATGTCAATGGGATTTTTGTGGAAGAAAAGGTTAAGATTACATTCTTTTTTTTATACTGAGATTAAACAGGGAAAACCAATTCAATCCCGTACTATCACACGGATCTTTCAAAAGAGAGCTTATCCCACCAAAATAGAAAGAGACCAACAAGATTATGAGATGTGCATAGCACGGATAGTATAAGTCCTGCTCAAGTAAAATAATGTTTTAACATGTTGAGCATGCCAGGATTACTTGCATCGCTGGCAACTCAAGCAAATGTGAGCAATGATGTTTCAAGACACTGACAGCAGCAAGGAACCATATATGTCGGAAATGCATGTGTCTTTAGGTTATCAAGCAGTGAGGATGATCCTAGTGGATATTGCAGGAGAAGATCCAAAATTAGGCCCCAGAAAAACATATAGGAGAACAGGACAAACCTTCTATATGGTGGCAGTTTTAGCAGATTCATACAAGTGGCTGATGTAGGCAATCGGTCCAGAGCTTCTTCAGAAGCACTACCAGCAGCCCTGGAAAAACTTTTACTCAAATAAGAAAGAAAAAGGATAATCACAGACAAACATGATAAGAACATCCATACAGCACATTTATACCCATCAATTATAAAACTAGGATAGAAAGACCTTTTGTGGAAGCAGATTTAGCTCGATGTATCTTACCTTTGTATGCAGAATGACGGCTCCAAGTATTTGAATCCAAGCAATGGTCCTCGAGAGCACCCTGTCACAAATCTGAAGCAAAAGAGACTGACTATTAATTGGTATATTTCACGAGTCGATTTGAAATTCTTCAAGGTAAAATATAGAGCAGGATACTGACATGAAGTTCCTGGGACAACAAATATCAAAAAAAACAGAGTAATGGTATATGCAGAAAAGTTTTTTCCAAAACTTTTACAAAGAGTTGAAGAGGCAAACATCCATTGGATTTTGTGTGTCCCATCATTTAATAAACGTATCCACTTGCTAATTCATATAATAGGTGTTCGCTACATCAAGTCTTAGCAAAAAATAAAAGCATTACCCTGTGAATAAATTACTTATACAAATCAAAAGGAAAGATAGGATCCAATAGTTTAGAAGGCAAACACATGAAAGAAAAAACCAAAAGATCTAAAACTATGAAAAGGTAAGAAGTTCCGTAGATGGGGAGAAAATTCCAAGGCATAGCTTAGAATCTAGCTGGACCAATCATCAAACAGCTTAAAATCTTGCCTAAATGAAATATATAGAAGCAATAAAGGTGTCAAACTCACTTCAAAAATTTCTTTTGATTTTCTGATGAGAAACCCTTGATAACTCCCCAGAACATCTCGATGACATAGTGCTCCTGTCATATTAAGGACACGCATAAAAAAAGTAACCTAATCAGATAGTCTCCCTGCAACAATTAGATATATAATAACGCAAATACATCCTGTAATATTTCAATGATATATGAAGTAAGACAACCACTGGCCATTAAATCTTGTATAAGCAACATAAGCAGTAGCACTTTGCAAAGTCTTTCATCTCACTGGACCAAATAAAATCATGAAAACCAAATTCCACAAACTTACAAGGTTCATTTTACATCAACGGTCCCTGCAGCGATATAATAAGAATGCCAAATGAAACTCCCATTATAAAACTTTGCTAATGAACAGCATATTCACAAACCCACCAGTTTGTTCATTTGTACAGCCTTCCTCAATCTTCAAAAATATAAGAGAAAAAGAGGCTTTACCATCCCTCAAAGCAATCAAGCAATACTCACACTCTTCATTTTAAAGAACAAAATGCAACAGCTTGCTCAGAGACAGCCAACAATACCCAAGATAAGATCCACAAGCAGAACAAAAGTACAAAATCATTCTACCAATTAGCAACATAATCCTGTCCCTGGTAAAGACAGAAACTCACACTGTGATAACCGCCTGCGTAGTTGGTGTTACTCCGCAAGTCATCAACATCCAAGCTGTCCAAGGAACCTGATATAAGAAGCTGTAGAAAGAAAGGATGAATCACATACACATAGAAACAGAATTCAAGAATCTGGTGTAGGAAGAACCTATGACAACAAACAACTACAACAGACAGACAGAGAGAACCCTCTTAGCCCAAGTGTATCCAACTTATGGCCCTGTCCCAACCTAGATATTGAAATAGACAATAACCAACCAAATCTCTTCGAACACTTGGAATTAACAGGCCAGAATTATTCGGACAAGAGAGATGTGAAGCAGATTATATCCCAACGACACATTATGAATATCCTATGCCCAAATTAAAGCATTTTAAAAGTTGACTTAATTTGCTAATAAATATTAGTCAACTCGTTTGTCTTTCTAAAGATATTTGCATTTACTTTTAGAAAATGAAGTAAAAACAAAAACTCTATGAACTCTTTCATATGGTATAAGTCAGTCTATAGTCCTCGTAATTACTTGTTACAATCTCTAAAATAGAAAACCAACTAGACAATCTCTCACCTTCCACATACCCATAATGCCCCCATATTAGTATAAATAAGTATACTAGAGGTCCCGCAGTATTAGCTGTGTTTTAGGGTAGCATACTCAGAAAATCAATCAAAACAATAGATACTGAAATAAGTAATTAGAATTCCAAATCAAAATAAGGAAAGACAATGTATAAATTAATAAATAAGATGAAAGGTGTCCTTGATGAGAGTTGAAGAAATTATACTAACAAATCTAAGCAGCACTCGAGGGGCACTTGCTGAAGAACAATATTACAAGAATTAATATGTTCAGTAAAGATTGAGACGTTTTACAACCAAGTTGACAAAATCAGGCTGAATAAAGTCATATGGGATGAGAAGGTTGTCATCTAGGAAAGCTCGGGGAGTGATGTGATGATCAAAAGACTACTTTGCGACTTTTAAAATATTAGTGGAATGGAGGTTAGTGGTCATGTGGCAGGTGGCTTAACTCCAAAGTTATAATCTACCCACTATTATAGTTTCATGTATTATCGGTATCACCAGCTTCAGCCAAGAATTATTTCACTTTATCATTTTAACATTTTCTTATTTGTATTCATGTGTGCCTTTCAACCTACTTATTGCTGTTAATTCACACTAATATAGGTAGGAGAAATTTGGAAATGTTTGAGTAAATGTCAGGCAACACCCATGCCCCAGTGTCCAACTGGATCAGTCTTGAGCTGATTGCGTTCAATCAGTTAGTCTTTCAGCTTCCACCCAACCCATGGCCTTTCCAAACTAACATCTAATTCATTTAGCTTAGACACATGAAATCAATTATGCCTCTTGGTCCAACAAGATCACTAATGTTGTTCCTTTTCAATTCTACTATGATATATAGCCAATGACATGTGCCTAGTGAAGAAGAATAATGAAAAAAAAACCCTGGAAGAACATCTGATGGTTCAGGCAATGAATTAAGACAACTATAAAAGTCAAAGCATAAAAAACTAACAGACTCCATAAAAGGGCATAACCCTACCATAAGAAAACGAGTGGGCCAGTTAGAAAAAAAATGTATTTAGAAAATCATGGAAATATGGCCCATAAACCAATCATGCCATAAAACTTAGGAACGTCAAAACTAGTGATAACCCAAAACCTGTAACCAGTGTTAACTTAGTCTGAACTTTTTCCCAAAAAAATTTAGGCTAAAAAGCTATCTCCTTTTCTTCAATCTGGATGGACCGAAAGTTAAAATATCTACCAAAATTTCAATTGCCAGTAAGACTAAAAGTAGGACAGCCAGCAATTACATGCATATTGCAGTATGGCATTTTTCTTTTGTGAAGGCAGTACCTGCAGTTCATGCTCGTTAAACATATCTATCCATTCTTTCTGTATGAGCTGCTGAAATCCTCTCAGAAAATGCAAACTTTGTTGCCTTATCTGAAATAACATTAAATGAAATGTCATATTTGCACTCAGGAAAACTAACTCCAAAGAGGAATAAATGGAATTCATCAAACCTGAATATTCAGACGATGATTTGCCACAAGATGTATGAAAGTGATGACACTTTCATTAGTAACACGCTTGTTTTTCCCTCCAGGAAGAAGCTCTTCTTCTGTTTGCTCCCCATACTCATTATTCACAATGACAAAGTACAACTCCAACTCTGATACGTCACCGTCATAATGCTGCCAACAATAATCAGTGAAATTATCATAAAAACCTCATTGTTTCCTATCTAGTCAACCATACAGGAAAATATAGAATTTATGGTCAGCCGAGTAGGCAATTGATCTGGAAAAGCTAAATCACAACTGAAGTATGAACTCTAGAAGGAAGTACAAGATAAATGCTCTTCTAGGGCTTGTAAAACTTACATAGTTTCTGTTAATGATTGATCCTAATTTGGAGTACTAAACCTCTTGCATATTTCCATGGAATTTGATAAATTCCCATGAACTTGTCCAGCAGAAGCTTAGTGAATTTTGAGATGTTACATCCACTGCACAAAATCTACCCAAAAGGTTCTTAGGGATATTTCTAGCCATCGATCATCCAACAAAAGGTCATGGGCTATCATGTTTTTGGTTTACCAAGGAATTGTTCAACTTAGTTTTCTTGACAACAATATCACAATATATTCTTTTCCATTCAAATATTATTTAAGTCCTTTCCAAATAGACCATTACTCTCCTCTATCTCATCGAAGTTGAAATTTTTCGTAATAAGTAAAATTTCATTCTTCACATTTTCTAGCAGACCAAATTCAGAACATGGTCACATCACAAGTTGCCAAGGAACTCTTCAACTCTTTGTAACTCACTAACCCATAAAAATGGTAATAGAATTATCTTTGGCAACTGAAGTGAAAGGAAATTTGCTTAGTTCTACTAAACTGACCAATAAATGCTCAACTTTTATATGTAATCATAATTGATGCAGAACTTTTCATCCCAAAATCAGGGTTAAGATAACTTGTGCACAGGTGGTTCCGCCAACTCAGCTTTTGAGCTAGTTAAAAGTGCATCTGGCATAATCTCGATTAGCTCCACCAATTACCATGCTTGATATATATATAAACATATATGATCTTTTTTGCATGGAAGCATTCAGCATGATTGACCAGGCCACTGACAGAGGTTTATGACTAGTTTTAGGATAGGAAATCATATGATTTCACCTTTTGTTTGCTGTTCAAACAATAACCTGTTTTATATAGTGGAGCCTGACGAAGCATGAATAAAAAATGCATTGTAATGTATATATAGGCTGCTCACATTCAGAGAAAAAAAAATGTCAAAGAGTACATCAGTTGTAGTTGGTGAGGGTGTCGATGGTTCTTAGCTGGCCAGCATCCCAGGGTGGAAAAGGAGGTTCTTCTCTAACAGATTATCTGGGAATCCCACTATGAAGGATCTAACCAGAAAGGTAGTCTGAGATCCACTTAAAAAGAAAAAAAGAAAATCAGAAAAGTTTGCCTGTTCAAAAGAATCACTATCTTCAGAAAGAGTGCATTGTCCAATGTAGAGATTTATCTTCATTCCAACTCATATCTCAATTGCTTGGACGCTTGGGTAGACACTGAAGTGATCTTGTCAGGTCTGTCCGAAGATGCTCTCAAGTATCACATTGCTAGATTGGGAGCAGTTGATCGGCCCATGGACAAAGGGTGTCTGGGTATCAATCCTCCCAATGTTTTCAAAAGGCTCTATTAGGCTAGTAATTTGAAGATTCATTGTGCAAAAGGATGCTGGCAGGAAAGAATGTCTTCTCAAAGGATAGAAATTAAAAACATAGCTCACAAATGGATTGTCTAGCACTTTGGAAATAGCTACAATAGAACAGGGAGGCTTTCTTTCAGCATGTCCATCTTAAGGACAGGAAAGGGAAAACAATTAGACTCTAACGTGATTCTAGCATCATATTTTATGCCTTGAACAAGGATTCTCTTAGAAGGTGAAGTATCCTAAGTATTATTGATTGACTTGAACACAGACTCTCTTGGAAGTAAAAACTGGGATTTCTCTACACAGACACTTGGCAAACGAGCTTTTAAATGCCAATAAATAATAAATGGGAAATTGAGTTGTGCCTCTCGGACTAGCTGTACCTGACAGATACCAATTTTTCAGTTAAAAGTAATATTTCACAGAATGTTCAGTTCGAACAATAGCTACTCAGTCTCCCAATAGGCGTGCCAGCCCGTCACTGCAGCCCCACCAGCATGCCAGAAGCCAGGTAGTCTCTCCTTTGCCTATTGTTTCATCTGCTAGCTATGTTTTGTTTTGTCTTTCTTATTTTCTTTTGTTTTAATGTAGTGGAACACCTTCTCTACTATAGCTACTTGTTATTCTAATGATACCATAACTTGTCTCTCTCCTCTCACCAGCCATAGCAAAAGTTTAACACTGGCAAGCATAGCACATGAACCAAGAACCTTTGCCTGTCGTGAGTAAGCAGAAGAATAAGAAAATTACCTTCAAAAAAATAAGGTGACGGTACAACTCTGGGTCCAACGAAGGCAGGTCATGGAGATAGTTGTACCTGATGCAAATAGTACAAATATAAGAAACAAAGAAAGGAACAGAATTCCCAGTCTTATTATTTTTTCCCAAATAGAATTGCTCAATTAGTTACATTTTTAATGCCAAATGACCTATCAAAAAACCAGCCTCTGTTCGCCAGTGACTTTCACACAAATTTGTAGAGTTCAGATCCTTTAAATGGTTAACATTTTCAGGTGTGAAATGACACAATTAGATTCATGTATACACATTACCATGGTGGATGGATGGCTATTGACATTGATAGAGTGCACAAATGGTAACAAAATCTTACTTTCGTTTTAATTTGCTCAAGAAGAAGGTCGCAAATGGTATGTCCACGAGAATCCCCTCATACATTGCCTACAAGTAGAAGATTTATTAAAACCTGCCCAATGCTATCAAACAGTTTGAACTGATTCAATGGATAAGAGTGGTACAAATAAAGGGTTTGGTGTACTGTTACAAAAATTTCAGTTCCTATGTAATGCAAAACAATTCAACATTACATGACAATAAGTCAAATTAAGTTTTGTAACGAACACAACATGAGTGAGAACCTATGGCTCCATAAAAGCTAAGCCCTATGAGAGGTGATGGTAGATTGGGCTCAAAACTACTTGAACTTTATGGTAGGAAAGCTAGAAAGGCACAAAATAAAGTGACTATCCACTCTCACAATTGGCACATCTCCTTTTTGTTTAAGAAAAAAAAACCTGTACAAAACATCATTTCTCTGTGGTGAAACTATAATATAGGTTAACAAAAAGGCCATTGGTACATAAAAACTAGTAATTTTAATCCATATAATGCCTGTTTAGCACATGAAGCAAGGAGATGCTGTCAAAACAAGGAGAGATGACATTATTTTTTTTGGTAAGGGGAGAGATGACAACTCATGCTGTCAAAAACTAGTAATTTTTAATGATTGGCTTTCTCAGTCCCCAATGCTTGTTTAATTATGCCTTCTGGAATATTTTGCCGTCTAAACAAGGAGAGATGACATTTCATGAAGAGAAGCATCAGTAGTAGTAAGAATACCTTTGCCAAAAGAGTACCTAAAAAAATGGAAGAACTGGAGATGCTGTTCATGTATCAAGCCCGACCCAGGATTGGGATAGAGCAGGTGATCAGCAGTTTCCTGTATCATGCAGAATAGTCAATATACAGATGTTTCATGACAACATCAAACCTAGAGGCAATTACAAAAAGGTCTAAGTTGTCCATATGATGAGCTTCAGATATACCAACTTGTTCATGAGGATATTAACTTTTGCTAGATTACAGGAAAACAACTAGTGGCCACCTCATACTTTGTAGCAGAAAACGAAAAAGCAAAAAGAATCACCAGCATAATATCAGCAGATCTTAGAGGCCACCAAGATCCATATAGAGCAATCTCATTATGAATTTACTAGAGGAGAGAAGTCCCATATCCTAAAAGAGTGCAATTTCAGGAAAATATGACAAAGCATTAAGAAACAGAACCTGCATTCTTCCTCAAAGCAAAGGTTTGAATCAACTAGAAAAAGTTTAAGCATCTACAATTTCAATCATGCATAGGATCGTGATGGGAAATTGTGCATAAGCAGAAAAAACGAATGAACGACTTAAGTTCATAGCTATAAAGAACCAAACCTTAAACAATCCATATTGCACATCAAAGGCTGCTCGTGTTATATTTTCCATGAAATCCTTAAAAATTCCGCCACCATCAATACCAGCCTCCTCAACACCTAATTCATTGACAAAGGATACGCGAATCTGCGAGTAAAATGGCCATGTCAGCATTGAACAAACACAAAGCTACTCCTTCCTGCCCTTTATGTTAAGCTTATGTCAACTGAAAAAGTAATCAGAGAAATCTTACCAGTCCTCGAAGATCCTCTTCAGATAATGCACTCATCTGATTATAAGCATCTTCCAAGATATGGTCTCTCCGTATTCTGAACCGGTTTCTAGGAAAAACAGACTGAGAGCCATGTTTCTGCCTATATGCTGCTAACTGTGACTGCAAGATCGGTTTAAACAAATTAATCGTGGAATATTAAGTAAACACAAGCAAATTTGCATGACCCTCAATCACAATGACGATGTCAAAGTTCCGTGAAATAACCAATCTGCATGACAGCCAAGATTACTCATCAAAGGAAAAATTCTGATGTTCTAATCACTTACAGCAAATATCTTAACACGACTTGTAAACGGCACCAAGAAAGGAGCTTGCTTCAATATGTCATTAGCTCTGGTATTCTCCATTGCAGCCTGACAAAATGGCGTTGGCCAAGTAGCTGCATCAGTCATGGCACAACAATCCCAAAAATTAAATTCAAAATTGGTACCTGAGAGATAAAAAATTCGTTCACGCCACCCGCATGAAAGTCACTGGAAGGAGCAAACTGTCTTCTGTTGTTCCAATCTTGCAACTTCATACGACTTCAAAAGTTAGAAGGAAAACCACATCACAGCTTTCTCAAAATACTAATTTTGTTCTCTCAAAAATAACAGAGATCACAGTTTATCCAGAATTACTTGCTAACTCCTGGGGAATATAAATTTCATGCCCAATGTTTGCAGATAAGACAGCTTTTGTTCTATGTTTGCAACAAGCTAAAGTTCAAGATACTGAGACTAGTTTGGGCTGAAGAACCTATTGATGATTAATTGTCTAATTGTTGGTTTTAGTTTTTTTTTTTTTTTTTTTTTTTTTAGGGTGGGGGCAAGGATTGGGTGGGGGTGGCACTCAATTCTCTTTGGCAAGCAAACTGCAATAACATCTAGCTGTTTTGTACTGGCAGATTGTAATAGTTGTATAAGTCAAGTTTCATTAGTTTTATAAGATGCATCAGATTTTAAATACATAAACGTATAGAATCTATAAGTATCACCATGCTTTTCTCCATACTTGTAATTGTGAATTGGAAGTTTAATTACATCAGAACGTTGTCCTTGTGATTCCTAAATTTAACTTCAGAACAATCATTATAAGAAACTTTCATAAGAATTTTAAAGTTCCATCACCATAGGAGATAAAACAATTTATATAGAATTATTATCTCAAAATCCCTATGGTGACTGAATACCAGAAAGTTCACAGGAATCTGATTTTTATGCTTAAACTTGCATATTCATAGTGGTTCTTTTGAACTTTTTTATTAATCTTTCTTCAATGAAGACTTTTGGGAGGGTGAGGAGTACTGCTTCCTCATTCTGAATAAATGTATTGAATAAATCAAAGGTAACCTTCTCTTCTAATGAATGGAACTAAACATAACTATTCAAAAAATACAGAACGTAAATAAGAAACCAATTGATCTGGTTTAGACAAAACTGTGGTGCTACAAGCATGAAAAATTAGCATATTCAAGCTGCCCCACCACTTCATCTCTATACTTCAACGACTGTACAAGCTAGAGAGAACTCTCAATTTCACTGCATCATCAACTTTCTAGAAAGGAATGAGCGAGAAAGAAGAGAAAAATCAAGATAGCAGAAGAGTGAGAAAGAAGAGAAAATCAAGCAAAAGTAACAGTTTTATGTAAGTTGATTTTCACAGTTTTCAATCAAGATTCACTTTCATCTCATGTCAGCACACCTGTCAATGAGTTATGTCTTTCAACCTGAAGACACTGCAATTGATGCGCATGCCACAGTAGAATTCTAGAAGCTAATCTCGCAAGAACTATGATTTGAGATCACTTGTTCTAATAGAGTTGTTTGGGTTAGCATGCTAATGAAAAGTTGTTCAGTTTTCCAACTTTTACATTCATATTATACATGTTAACCCTATCGCAATGATTTACCACGGACCATTAGTTAGTAGAAATTCTAACAGTACTGAAAATTAGGGACCAAGAAATACCAAAAATTGAACAATTCCAGTATCTAGTATTTTTCTTTGCAAAGGATGGAGAAATCGCTGGAGAGTTCACCCACAAAGTACAAAAAGGATGGATGAAGTGGAGAAGTATATATGGTAATTTGCAAAACAGTCGTATAACACTTAAGCTTAAGAAAATATTCCATAAGATGGAAATATGACCAGCCATGTTGTATGGCATGGAATTGGAATGATTAACACCAACATATACACAAAATTAGTTTAGCAGACATAAGAGTTCTTCGTTAGATCGAGTGCAGGCAAGTGAGAAAAGACGAGATCAAAATGAATCTGAAAAAACAATAAACAGTTAACATTTGTCTCCTATTAAGTCTTGCTACCACTAAGACAATAAGATGTGTTTTGAAAATAAAAACAAAAACTTGGGATGGATTTAAGAGAGATGAAGTTCCTTTGGTGGCTTTCTTAACCATGAGCTGTGCATGAAAGAATTATCAGTACTGATTTTTAAAAAGTATGGAAATAACTTTGACAAATTAATTTTCCTGGCTTGCCAATATTATTCCTATTCGCCTATGATTTCAGTATCTTTAAGAAGATGAGCATGTAACTACCTGGGTGAATACGACAGGGAAAGTCTTCCTTCATAGGATAGTACTGATTAGTTTATGCACCGAGTGTACTTTAAAATAACTGTAACTCAGCCTTTTTTCCCAAGGTGACAAAGGAAAACCAGAACAAATCAAGAACAAACAACTACCTGAGAAAGAAGCTCAGAAGCTACAAGACTGACTCTGCCTTTAATGAGATCTAGGCGATTCATGCCATCAGCAGGGGCTTTAGAAGATTTCGGTGGATTTGGAGCGGTCATAGGCATCACCCACAAGAGTTGCCACAACGCCTGCAGGACGGAGGACCAAATCCATGTATGTAATTTCACAGACATTAATTGTAGCATCTGATCAAAGGCATTGATTTATGAATTTCCATTTATTACACATCTTGATCAGACTTGACAAAAAATTTTCTTTAACCACTGGAAGCAAAATAGTAATCTATCACATTTTCCACAAGGTGACAGTATGCTGATTCTCTGACAAATCTTACCTGCCTCAAAATTACGATCAAGCATCTGATATCCTTCAAGGAGAGGGGCTTCTGCTGCTCATAAAACTCTTCATTGTCAACAATCATAAGCATGTGCCTGACCAAAACCAAAGAGCACTTCCAATCAATCATGAGAAAAGCTGATAATGTTAATGGAGTAAAACTCCAAAGTCAAAGATTTTATCTTACTTGTATACCGGGCAGAAAACAGCCAGCGGTAGAAGCCACCCTGATGATTCACCTCTCAAATAATCACATTCAGACAAAGTTGACCACTTCTCATTTTCATGGCATCGCTTCATAAAATTCCAAAGAACAGGTACCAGCTCTGTTCTGTAGGCTAACACCGTCATGATTCGTTCAAGGGGCAAAGTGTTGAATGCAACATGCAGAAAAGCACAAGCAGCGCTGATGGATGCCACCTCTTTCTCATCCACTCCATTATGTGAACCAACAACGCACGACAGTCCCCCAAACAGAACATTTGTCTTCTCCATATAATGACAAAGGTAAAAGAACCATAGAAATAAAGTAAGAAGAAGAACATAAGAGATACAATAGTAAGATTTACGAAAAACAACAAAGATTTCAAAGAATCCAAGGAAATCTGATAATTTTACTTGAAAAGTTGAAAAGTTACTACAAGCTATCTCACCAATTGGAGAAGAAAGCGCGGATCAATCGCATTGACTATCTGACGTTCCAAGTCCTTATCTAAGGATGGTTTTATCACTTCATCACCAGCCATGATGTCGTCCTCACCAAATGTAGACCCTGAACACCGTACATGCATAAAGTTAGCGATCACAAAAAAGAGTTCACAACCAGTGCCAATTGTGGTCATCATTTAACAACCAGGTACAGAAATGAGCAACCTCCAAAAATCTCCGAAAGGACATGACAGAGAAAAGGCTTGATGAAGATGATAGTTCACAAGGAAACTTACCCTCATTGATCTCCATACTAGGTTGTTTTATAGGAGGAAGGGCCTCCAATAAAAAGGATGCGACAGCAGCAATATCTACAGCCTGATCATAAGATTGTAGAAGATATGAGAGTCATGAGATTCAGATTTACCAAACAAATAGTTCTTTTAGATCATATAAAACCAGCATCCTCAGCAATGAAAAACAAATGATTGAAAAACCACCAAAATGCAAAAGATAAATGAACATAAATATCCCATACTATGCTTTACTAATGAACTCAAGCAATTGTTGCTGGCATCCTTTCTAAAGTGAACAGACAATATACAACAATAACACTAAAAAACTAGTGTTCAGAAATAGCCAAAGGCAAGCAGCTAGATGCCATGCGCGACTACTAACGAGTTTCCAAATTTTCAGTTCAGTGACAGTGAATCCTTCTTTCACATGTGTTAGAACCATACTTCTGAAAATCACAACAACGGAAACTGTTAAACACATAATTTCATGACCCTAGTCACAGGATATCCACTTCTTAAATCTATGAACATCTGTGACTAAAAAACAATCTATAAACATCTTTTGCTTTCAATCTAAAATATTATCATTTTGGAATTACATACTGTGGCAGTAATTTCATTCAGCTGTAAAGTTGCTACAAGGAAAAAATGGAAGGGAGAACTACAAGGCAATCTAGCTGGAGCAAGCACCAACAACCTTGACTGATATGATTGTAGAAATATTATGTGGTGATTAACCTAAAAATCCTATTTAAGAATATGCGTTTTGAATATGTATTTAACAAACTAGATTCTTCCTTTCAGCCAACTTCCAGTGTAATCATGAACCAGTCTATTTTCTGCTAAATAAATCGAGCAAATTGCATGGACCCCAGACTTTAGTTCAAATCATGAGAAGAGTTTTAACAGAAAGCTTCTAGTAAAACAATTTGAATAATAAGAAGACTTCAAAAATGAACCATAGGTGGTGAAGCACCCTCTACGAGTTTCTTTCATCCATGTTCATCCATCCTTTTTCAGGCAAAAGATTACATAACATAAAACTGGTGAGATTTAATATGACTCATATGCAACTGCAGTTCCTAGGCTTGGCATCCCAATGCCTGCTATCATTTATCCAAGAGCATGACGACATCAAGATTTAAGACAGTTGGCAATTAGCAAAGGACAAAACTAGGATATGGATAAAACCTCTGAAGCATATTCTTCTTTAAAAAACATAGTTTAAAGCATGGAAAGAAGGATGAGAGCTTTTTGAAATCTTCTTTAAGGACTAAGGACAACCAATAAAAATTAATTAATCCTTGTTAAAACTTTTCAGCTCATACACGAGAAAGAAAAATACTGGGCCTTTTTGTTCATGAGTGAACAAAAATAGCCCAAGACAAATTTGAATTACCATAGTTACGGGATATAATCACTGCACTTTCATCAGCGAATTATTTCTCAGCATTAGTGTACTACGTTCCTTGTTAAAAACTTTAAAAGGAGGTAATCCTGTGTGCTACAATTATTGAAAGGTTAATCAAACAGATGGGAACTGCAACTGCTGTACCATGTCAAAACTGCAGCCGGGATAAGATAAAGCAATTCCAGCAGTTTCCAACACATTCCCAAGGAGGCAGGCATAGCCAGGAAGATCAAGAGATAAATCCTTTGGCAATATATTAGCATGATTGTTCACACAGAGTGCCATCTGATGTATGTAGTGTTGACTCAAGCCTTGTGCTGCAAAAACCTGGAAAATGAGCATATCCATCATCAGAGCCTTTGTTTTAAAATATTTTTTCTAGGTATTTTTCTATGTAGTTCAGTTTGAAGAATCCAAAGAATTGACAACCTACACATTTAAAAGAAGGATACATCAATAGTTGGGTGCAAAGTGGCTTTATCTTATTCTTCCTTTTTCACTATGTGTCTTCTATCTTTTGTATTTTCCTTTCCTCTTTCATGTGTGTGTGTTTGCGTGAGCATGTGATGGGGAAGGGAATGCTTATTAGAGTTTTCACTGAAGGAGGAACAAAAGTTGAGAGTACATACAGGGAGCACATATCCATATATGAGCTCATTGCAGAGAGAATTTATATCGTCCATTAAAGCAATTACTGCACATGCATTTTAATCTTCAATAACTAATTATAAAACGTTCTAAACAATCTAGATAAAATGGTTTTGCAGGAGACTTTTGCTTTCTCACATACAGTTGTTGATATAATTAGTAACCAATCAACTGACATACACGCAATGTTCAAATACAAAGATACTGGCATTACAAAGATTAGTACAGATGATTCCCTAATGAAGAGATGCAAATGTACATTGATCTAAACAGAGGAAGATTAGAAAGGATCACCTCCTTCAGATGGGGGAAAAGTTGCCATAAGAAAGGAATCGTAAGAAGCTGACACGAAAAACTCCGTTGAGGATCGATACTTAAGCAATTACATGGCTCCTGACCGGTATGAGGAATCATTTGGCAAAGAACACACTCCAATGCAGAGATAGATCTACTGAAAATAAAAATTTTCCTAGTTTCCTGCATGTTATTATGGGTTAAGATGTCACATAAAGAAGAGAGAATACAAAACATATCTAGTTTCAGTTATAAACAAATTACCAATGGACCGATACAAAAATAGTAATGGGTAAAAGTCGGATACACATTGAATGAATGAATGAAGTTCCATGACACTACATCTACAAATCTTATATAAAACCAATCCATTACAGATTTTCTCTAGTCAAGTCATTCAACAGAGAATAGATGGTACCCTCAATATATTTCAGTCTCATAACACATGATCAGATAATCAGGCCTATACCATGAACTCAGGATCAATATACCCAGATGAATACGACTGAACAAGAGTCATTCCTCCAATTTCCACCCAATGAAACGAATAAACACTTCCATGGAACAACGAGCGCACACCTCCGAGTAGGAGGTTCGAAATATTTACAGTTCATTTTAAGGGGAACAGGACGGACTGCATGATGAATCCTTTGAACAGCTACACAACATAATTGCATACATTGTAGTTCAGGCCAAGCCACTTGGAGAAGCCCCCGTGATATAGGCCAGCAGAAATTGACACAAATGTCAGAACAATTGTTCTCACTCAAAAAGAAAGTAATTTTAAGATTATTTACATAACACAAGAATCTTCTGAAAACAGATAAAAGGGCAAAGTTTAGATGCTTTAGTAGACAATTTCTTTTGGAATATCATGAAGCAACTTATTGCTACAAGAGATTAATTTATAAATGAATTTATCCAAAATAATTAGTATTGCATTGTTTAATCAAAGTTTCTCAGGAAAAAATTACATACTAAAAGCATCATTTTGATAATTAAAAAATAAGACTTTTTTATCAACGAAAAAAAAAAGCAATTTACCAATATTATTTTTCTGATGACATGGAACTCCAAATCCTGGATAACTTGACAAAACAAGTAAGACACAAACCTAAGCTTAGGTGACATCCTACTAACTCTAAATTCATGAATTATTACAGAAAAAGACCAAAATCAAACTTTCAAGCAAGACCCCTTGTATTCTAATAAAGACATCCTGATCATTTCTCTAACCATTTATTTCCTCGATTGACTGTGTTAAAAAAAAAAAAACAAAGGAACCTAGCAAAAGGTCTTGCATGAATTGACTTGGATTCACTACAACTTTGATCTCAACAAATTGCAAAATACTAAAGGAATTCTACCGCCATTAGCTGCTATAAATTAGAGGTTTTTTTTGGTCAACAAATTAGAGGTTAAAAGGGCATAAACAAATGTGGAAGTATATTTTCAAGACATTCACATATATGAAGTCAAAATTTCAGATGTTGAGGATGTCATCCTCAAGCATCGGAGGATCCACTATATTGTGTTTATAGACATATTCATCTGCTTCTACAGTTGCCACATCTGCCTTTCGCATGAAAATATCTTCCTTCTTGCAGATTTCTTTTTTCAGATTTCCTATAATGTTTGTTTATCCAGGACAAACATGCCAAAGAGAAAACCTAGACAAACAAAAACTTGTTCAGTTCTTCCAAAATTCAGAAATGTATTTATACAACGGTCCACTCGTAGTCCTCTAAGCATCATCCAACATTAAAGGCTCAGAAGTCACAGCCAAATTAACTGGTGCTGTTTCAGTCATCTGACACAGACCATGATCCCATGTTTGACTATAGTGAGGCCGAATAAAGAAGCTTGGCGAAAAAAAGGGGGTTCACACTTAACACAACTACCAGAAAAAAGATGACACAAATACAATGTAGAGAAGATGGATACCTGCCCTGCTAGAACAATCTCTCTAGACTTAGCAAACACACTTCCCTGCAAGAGATAACCAACCGCCTTACAAACCCATGGAAGTCTAGGATCTATCAGCAGAGCTACTGCCTCCAGCAAGAGAGTCATAGGTTGGCTAGATTCACTCGATGTCGTGATAAGTTGATCCCTGAATTTATATCTGTAATGACAAAAGGCTAAATAAGAACGTCAGATTATAATTAAAATCACTGAAAAGTTCCCTGTTTACGTTTATCATGAGGAAGAAAACTCTTTAGTTGGAAGCAAGCTCCCAGAAAATCCATCACCCAATGTCAACTTACCATATTAATGTAATGACTAACAACATCACAGATATTAATAAAATAAAGCAGTAAATATAAATCTAATGGCAACAACGGGAAATAAAAGGGAGTTGCCAGAGACAATGGCTAACAAGTCTTACCGAACAGGAGTGCAACACTAAATACAACTATTAACGCTTGCATCTTTAGTATTTCAATGTAGCTCCTATAAAACTTTCATCTAGCCTAGGCCAAAAACTAATTCCTAGTCCTTGCATCTTTGGACTGGAGATTTTTTCAAATTGCCTCTCACACGTCCAAATCACCAGAGATGAGTTAATCTCATCGTGTCATCATTATGCACCACCAAACTTCTTCCACATTTGCATTTCTAGTTCAGATGTTAATTTGCACAGTTAACCAACATGTACTAGGGACGGATGATGAGATTACAAAACATAAGGTGTGGTGTGGCCAACTACACTGCTCATGATCTCTATAAGGCTCCTAGAGTCCTTTTCAGCTAGCAAACTCTTCATACGGCGTAAAGAGTAACAAGGGACATGATTTAGTAGACATCCAGAGTACTCACAATAAGGACTAAACCTTATACATTGCCTTTTCGATGGCCAAATAAATACAAGGGACATTTGCAGGGACATGGCAATGGTTATTGCTAGTGCCCAATGATTTGTTCAAACCCCACAAACAGTGAAGTATTCACCTGATGGAAGCTCAATCAACAAAAAAGTCCTATAATAATTATTTAACCCCTCATCACAGCAGATTCTAAGCTTTCGTTCACAAATCGCAGAAAACATGAGTTCCACATAAAATATAAATAGATTTCTAAGGGTTCCATATTTGAACAAACAATCAAGCCATTAATAAACAAAATTACAATTTTGCATCAAACTTATTTTCAAATGGGAAACTACAGTTTAAACCGTATATATCAGGTCCAATTACACTATACATCCATTTTCACAGATTATATTTTTCGCCCTTCAATTACAATATCTGTAAACTCTTTAGCACTGTTGTTTGGAAACCCATTAAAGCCACTGTAAGCTAATGTTTCACTTGATAATGGAAATGACATTATTATGATTTCAAATTTCTAGAAATGGGACACGACAAGCAAGCATGACCACTCTCCATCCTTTCTCAAGCTTCAATAGCACCAACCCTACACAAAATGTCCTATTGGGCACCACCAACATGCCCTCCACAGCCACTATTGCCACCACAACACCCCCTGCACCATCCAACCAACATGCATGATTTACCCACAAATCCACCCAACAAACACCAACTACAAAGCTTCACTATAGGCACCATACACATGAACACACAGCAGACAAACGCGACACCACCACTACCATGACCATCCAAAACATTCAAATAACCACTGGAAATGGCTAGACAGACTCCCCCCCCCCCCCAAACAACCAAAAACAATGAAGTTAGAGGGCCCTATTTCTGGCAGATTTTCTTCCTAAGGTCCAACTGATCTTCACACCTTATCTTGCTCATGTCAATGGCTTTTTTTCCTCACCTTCACCTGCTATATGATTGTCTCTTGTTTATTGCGATGACCTGACACAAAAAAGTACCACTCCCTCTCGAAATATGCATGATTGCCACTAGCACATGTTTCTTCTCATTCTCTAGCCTTTTTCAATAGTTCAAGGCTTTGAAGAAATGTTATAGTAGTGATATCAGTACGAAGAGGACGATAAAGGAAGAATTAGGAGGTGAAACATAATAACGTTAGGTGGAGGATGTGACATTTATATCCAACAATCTAAAAGTACTATTGTTGCCGCTGTGTTGAGGATGTAAGGCGAAACTAAACCAAAGATATAGGATGAAAAATATAATTCTCCCTTTGCAAGTAATAAAATAACTCATCAATTCTATTCACCAAAACATCTTTCAATACAACCAACCTATTTTTATATACAGCATCAATGCAAGAGTATGCAAGTCGTTTCACTCTAAAGTCCACCAAAGCCTGCCTGGACAGATAATCTTCTCCAGCAAAGAGGCTCACAAGGTCACCTGTTGCAGAACAAAGATTATTTCCCTCGCAGAGAGAAATTAAATAAAACATAATTGAACCATCCCTAACTCCAAGCAATGAACAAGAAAGATAACTATGAAACCACAAGATGATGGGCAACAAATAATAAGAAGGTTCCAAATGTCGAGAACTATGAGTCTAATTTAGCAATTCATGGTCAAACTAGAACTATGTCCCTATTATTTGAAAGCCCAAGCATATGAAGAAAAAAACTCGCCGGAAGAAGAGTAACACTAGAAGACTTTCACAAGATACATGACTGGCTGGGACATTCGAAGATTCGGGCAGCTCGGAGAAAAACCATCGTAGCCACTGAAATTATTGCTATTTGACTTAGATCTGTTCTAAAAAAGTTGAGGCATTTTGAATTGTATGTTGACATGGACGAAGTCGGGAAAACCTCTGAAATTATTTCAATATTGAACCTTGGACATATAATAATTCTGAATCGAATATCTTTAGGAAGAAGATCTTTTGTCTCATGGTAGCCTGCTCCAGTCCCCTTACAAAACTTTCGTTATTGGGTTAGCCATACACTTCACATGTTATCATCAAATGATACAAGTATTGGATAAGTATCTACAACGCACTAGAACGTTGTCTCGCTATGACCTTCTCTTGTATTCTCAAAATTTCTGTTGCTCCATCCTCGCAAGGGCAAAGAACCCGTCACTGTCTCAAGTGCGCGACCGAAGGCTCCAAGGAAGATAGAATAGGAAAGCACTCATCTTGGGGTGGGCTTACTACTTAGATGCTTGCAACAGTTATCCGCTCAGCACTTGGCTACCCAGCGTTAACAGTGGGCACGATAACCAATACCCAAGAGGTGCGTCCTTCCCGGTCCTCTCATACTAGGGAAAGGTCCTCTCAATGCTCTAACGCCCACACCAGATATGGACAGAATTGTCTCATGACGTTCCGAACTCAGCTCACGTACCCCTTTAATGGGCAGTCGTTAGCCGGAGGGTGTAAGAGTAGATAGCAAAATGAAATTCCCTTTTCCCCTTATTTGACTCTTGAATAAAATGCAATGTAGAAACCCACTGTGTTTCTAAATAAGCCCCCCAATGTCAAAGCATTTAGCATGTGAATCCAACACTAGTAAATGATAATTGGGAAGCAAGCCCACAAGAACATCAAACTGCAAGTGAGAATAGTTTCATGCCTGGAAACTAAACAGTGTCCTCAAGCAAGAAGTCATCAAAGGCCCCAAAAACAAGTAACAAACTATATACAAGTATATAATGTCAGCTCACACAATTGACAAACTTTCGGAGAAAAATGGTGGGGAAACATACCACTGTCATGAACGTATCTCCGAATAAATAAGCAGACCTCCACAAGGATTGATAGGTCACCATCAATGTGTGCATTGAAGAAAAAAATCAACTGACGAAGGAACACTGAATCTGGACCAAAACAATTCCTGGAATACGCAACAAATTTGAGCACAAATCAATTGCTTATAAGAAGGAGAACAATCTATCAAACCCCCTCAAAAAAAAAAAAATAAGGGGGAAATAAGGGCACAATAAGAGACGTTAAACATTTTCCACGATGTTCACTAGTACATCCTCCTTCTATTTTCTGACCTGAAATATGTAATTCCTTGTAAATAAATGATCTTGCACTCGAGTGACAGCCATGACACACACTTTTCTGAAAACAATTTTATTCTACCACTGTATAGCTAAGGGCAATGGTCTAAAAGTAGAGGTTTAACATATCTACCTGTCGACATTTTCACATCTCTTCCCATATGTCCTATAGAATTCCATTCTTACATCCAAACGGGCAGCTTCCACATCCTTTCTTCCTCTATAGCCTTTCTGCATGTACAAGTAGGTCAACAAGTTCACATATATACAAAACCACAATTCATTTTGCCACTAGAAGAGATAGTCTCAATCAAGGACTTGAAATTACTTTGGATTGAGAAAAGTGAGAAAATATCAACAAGGACAATCAACAATCTTAGACTAGATAAGATGCCTTGTAGTTCTTCATATGAGCAAATAGCTTCAACAATGCTAGAATCAACCTCTGCTCCAGCAAACACTTCTCTTTTACTTGTTGGGTAGAATTGTAAAATTTGGACTACGGAAGGCTCTTCCAAGCTTAACTCTACCCCCACCTCAATCAAAAAAAAAATAGAGGACAACTTTATTTTCCCCTGAAGTTGAATCAGAAACGTGATTTATAAAGACTGATACCAGGGCAGGGGTCCATAAACCAAAAACTAATACATATTACCATCAGGAATAAATCAAATTCCATCATCTTTCCCATGATCCTTGAACTGTTATTCCAACTCGAATCAAACCATCTGAATTGATGCCCATACTTTTACATTGCCTATCTCTACTTGTCTATGTGTATTTTTGGCAAACGTTATCAATAGTCATAGCACCTGAAAGCATTTGATTCCTTGACACTTAAAGCCTTTCAACTTTATCAAGGGCCATGGCAACTCTCATGGCAAATCTATCGAACTAATACTACGCAGAGAAGAGAAGCTTCCATTTCATCAAAAAGAATGATGCCACCAAAACATAAGAATTTGCCACTGAAAGGGATAGGAATGCCGACAAACCCAAATTAACATGCCCACTAAAACTGGCCCCTTTGCCAAGCAGAATTTACTCATCCAGATATATACAAGATCATCACCCATCCATTTCACAACAACAATATTCCCGGTCAATGCAAACCAAGTTTCAACAAAACTCGAAATTGGAAATAGCCCTCAACTCCAATGTAGCGCCACGAAACATCACTACAACTAGAAGCTCGTCCAAGAAAAAAGCCACATCACCATTCAGTCATCCACCAAACCGCGCACACAGCAGCAATTCTACATGCTAAGTTATATCCTCGGCCGAGCAAACCTGAATTTTGATGGCCGCCAGCGTCTGCTTCCGCAACCACGACCGCCGCTCCCGCTCCAGCCGAGTCTGCTCGACCAGCTTCTGCCTATCCCTCTCCTTCGTGCTGCGGCCCCCGAGAGCGACGCGCTTGCGCGATGAGGGATCGCCGCTGAAGAACATCCTTCAACAGGCAAAGAGCACCCCCCCAACTTCGCCCCCGCGCCCCAGAAAAAAAAAAAAAAAGACCTAGCGCGAGACGATCGCGGGGGGCCGGGCGTGGCGAAGCGAATTACCGGCGAACCAGAGAATCGCGGCAGTCGTCGCCTAGTCGTCCGAAGGCGGCGATGCGAAGAGAAACGAGGGGATTAGATCGGCGGCTCCGATTGCATGCCGACGGCGTCGGAGCTGGAAGAGCGAGGGGGAGGAGGATCGGACGATCGATTGAAGACGAAGAAGAAGAAGAAGAAGACGTGCTGCTGCGGAGGTCGAATCTTGCTCGCGCTCCTTGCCTTCGCGGTGTCGGTGAGGGCGACGGGGCGGACGAGGAGGAGGAAGAGGAGCTCGTTTTGCGTAACTTGGAGGAGGAGGAAGACGACGACGACTTCTTCTCTGTAATTCTGTAGGTAACTTCGTCTCGCCGCTATGGAGTCCGAGAGGCGGGCGGACGGTCGGGTCGGATCATCGGTTCGGGCCAAGTGAATCCGGTGGGTGTGGGCCGCTGGGCGGGTCGCCCCGATCCCCAATGCCCTTTGTTCCTCGGAGGCTCGGAATGTGCTCGCGTTTCGATGGAATCTTTCGCCACGTGCCTTGTCTTTTGATCGACTCTTCAAACTTTTATTTTTTCCTATGAATAACCGCGCAAAATGATCCATGAACTTTACCTAATGTATAATACGATCTCTAAATTTTGACTCAATATGCAATATGATTCCTGAATTTGTAACTTGTTCGTTGTTGTCCATAGATTTTTTTATACATATTCAAGTTAGTCCATAGATTATATAAAAGTGTTCAACGTTATCTTCTATTTCTTCAAGTTCGAGGACAACATCAAGTACTTTCATATAGTCCAAGGACTAGATTGAATATGTATCAAAAGTTTAGGAGTTACATTAAATAAATTGAAATTTTGAAATATTGGGTTAAAGTTTAGGAACTACATTGAACATATTAAAAGTTCACAAATCACATTACACATGTGATCAAAGCTCATAGACTATTTGTGTCATTTTCCATTTTTTTGCATAATCTCAACCTCGTGACCATGTACTTTCAGTTCCAATGCTAATCAAATACGATATGAAATCTTCACATCATATGAGTATTGACGCTTAAATTCGCAGATTAACTTTTTTCGCGTTTTATTTTTCAAATCAGTATAGTATTTTCGAATGTGGGGCAACCTTTTTGCTTTTCATAAAGTAAGAAACGAACGCACCCTGAACCTCTCTTCGATGTTTTGTATTTGCCTATTGTGCTCAATAGTCGCATTTAGTTATATTAATTGAGATTCCATTATGGGTCCATTGTGGGTTTGCCAACTACTGCAATACTTACTCATAGTATTAATTATTACTTCAAGTTCATGCACCCGAAAAACAACTGTCTATTTTCTCTCTCCCTCTACCTATCATGTTAATTAATTCGTATCTTAATGATGCTATATGATGTTAATTAATTGTTATCTTAATGATCTGTTCATTAAAAATTAACAATATTTATGATAACCCAATGATTATTATAACAATAGTTGTTAAATAACATATAAGCTGTTGAAAATGTAATAATTATTTCAATATAATCAAATATTGTATATTGCGATTAATATTTATATAACCATAGTCATTTCTAGCGCTATGGGTGTCATTTTATTGGAGATATTTTTTATTTTTCACATGCATGGCGCGCACATGTGAGGTTGCATTGGTACTCTTTAAATTTTGCGATCAATACCGACATCCAAAAAAATGTATGTGCACGTAAGCAATCAAATAGACCAATGCCTAAATAATGAAACATTTTCGCACCGTAAATTTAAATTTTATAAAAAGAAAATGACACTTAAATTCGCATGTATTTTTTGCAATTTTACGGACACTCAAATTCAAAATCTCAATTTGAATTGAGATGGACGAAGTAGAACAACCAGCACAGCCCGTTGTATCGTGGGCCGTGCTGGGTCCAGTTAGGCCCATGATCCCTAATGGGCCCGCCAGCCTCCAAAGGTAAACCAATGGTAGGACCTATGTGGCCAAGCTCGAAATTTTTAAGGTTTAACGGCAAGGCAAGTGCTCATTTTTTACCATTCCTCAATTCTCACTCGCATGTCACTTACTTCGTTTATTTCCCTTCTCCTTGCAAGGATTTTATCGCGTTTTGGATATCACAATGAAAAACAACAACAACAACAACAACCGTGATCATCCCAACTGAATCTAGACTTCATCGTGTAGCCGGAGTGAGACTCGTTTAGTGAGTTTCAATCCAACAACGCATATATGTTGGCTTCACCCCCGCACAACAAAGCCAAATTCGATGATAGCAAGACACAATGACCCAACAATTGAGTGGAATCGCAGGGATGAAAGCCAGAATGTAGTCCTTGCCAAGCCGCTTCCTCAGATGATACCCCTATCCTCGAAGAAAATCCCCCAAGCGACTGGGTCGTCGGCTTCACAGACAAGAACATCTAGTGTCTTGGGACATTCTAGCTCAAGTCACTGCCAATTGCTCGAAAAAGCTATTCACACTATATGTGGCAAAGAATCATCTAGCAGATCATCAAGTCAAATAGGCCACTAGTTTTTCGATTCTTTCCACCATAGCTCGTCACTTATGACCCCATTGGTGTCTACGGTGCCATTGGATTCCACGTTCAGCACTAGCCCTTAGATCTTGGAAGGCAATAGGTGCAGCTTGTTTGCAAAAAATTTAGAAATGACTGTCATAGGGTATGATCGGTATTTGCAAAAATTGACTCCAGCAAAACATGCTCAAGAACGTCAACGGGAAGAGGAGAACAATAACGACATTGTATCATCCGAATCACGACAAGGGACCGAAGATGCATAATTTATCAAACATTCTCTTAGGTGTAATTTGCGTGTACTCATTATTAGGGCACTCGTATGTGTGGGTTTTTTCGAAAATTATTTGAAAATGTCCTCGTACTTTGTTGCTGCTTAAACGGAGGCATGCTCTTTCACAAATTTTCCTCAATTAATTTTCGTATTATTCTTAGTATTCAAAAAGAAAATCGGAGCAAGTTTGTTCGAATTTTTCCATTACAAAAAGAAATCGAGTTAACATTTAAAAAAAAAAACCGGACCGAAACAGTGCTGGGCCCGGCATACGGGCCAGCACAAAGAAATTGCATGCCCAGCACAATAATGTGCTATTGCTTATGAAGGGCCATTGTTACATGTAGGAAAAGAAGTCGTTTAGTGGATGCATTTCTGGCCTTCCACCTCTATTATGCACATGTGATATGCTCATCTGCAAAATCTAATGCATTTCGACTGGTTTAGGTCAAAAATTACAATCGCCAAAACCCGCTTTGAACACTTCATCATATTGATAGAAAAGGGTGAAACTCAGTACAAGCATGGTACGGTACGATGAGTGAAATATGACGACGTCTCACGTTTGTATCGATTTCAACTTTGTTATTGCAATTTCGTAAATTTGATAATTATGCTGGAAAACATATGGATGATCTACAAAATCTAATGCATTTCGATGGTTTAGGTCAAAAATTACAATCGCCAAAACCCGCTTTGAACACTTCATCATATTGATAGAAAAGGGTGAAACGCAGTACAAGCATGGTACGGTACGATGAGTGAAATATGACGACGTCTCACGGGTAAATGATAATGTGGAAAAGGGATGACACGACATATGACGAAGTGTCAATTGTGTAAGACGGTATGAGCGAACGATCGTGCGGCATGTGATGCTATGGCAAATGTCGACATGACATGATAACTCGACAAACGCATTATATTGGATATGCCAAACTATACAAGAACGGCATCGCATTTGCATGGCAAGCATACCAAGGCGAGCTTGTAATCGAGTGGGGGGCATTAAAGTGATAGAACATTCTTGATCGGCCGGACTAGTAGACGGGCTTAAGGCCCCTTAACCAATACTCACTTTGCGCGCCCCCCTTCCCTAGGTCAAAAGGGAGCCCCAAGCACCATATCATCGAGCCAGCAAAATAGACATGATGGGGGTTCTTTTCTTCTACGATTAGGCGGATGAGCCGAAGTCAAACTGTGACAAAAAAAAAATTAGGGTTTTTGCCGTGGACCATCCCCTTAAGGTCAAAGGCCATTTAGGCGTTGCAGCAGAACGAACAAGTTGCAATTCGTTACTCCCTTTGAAAGCGAAGTACGATCCTAATACTATCGTGTTGAACATTAGTTAGAATCCAAAATGCTTCTTGAGCTGACCCACTATTGCTCGCCGACTTAAAAACGCTCTGGGGGCTTTGGCCGTACAGCTTTGAACCCTCCAATTTGCCCCCCGGCACGTTTGACCTCTTACCATTTTCTTTTAATAAAACAACTCGTCGACCATTGACCGTTGACATTCTCCGGGGTCAAAGCGTTGATGCTTTCTGCAAGAGCAAAGTGCTGGTCAACGTGTAATGAGCTCTACCAGAAACTTTGTAATATGCACTGAGGAAGGTAGCAGGTTGACCACGAAAACGCTTTAAAGTAACAAGACAGACGATATTCAGATCATCAACCGTTAATACGCGTGTCGCATCCGTTGCTCTAAATGCGAATGGCCGAAAATAATTCTCTGGCAACAATGCCGCTATGTACCGTGCAAGTTGGATCGGGTTAGGGTCGCTTGCACAGGTCAATAGCATAGGCTTAAGCAGTTCGTGGGACTTACAGGATGTCTTTTGGGTCGCCGAATAATCGAGACTCTGCGCTCGTGCCTTGCGATTATAATGAAAAATGCTGCTGGATAACGATGACGGGGACTAATAGTTAGGGAAAAAGGCCACGATTTGTATTGCCTCGTGCATCAGTCCGTCCGTTGAGTAATCAAACCTTCACCAAAGGGACAAGATCCAAAGCTTAAGGCCCATTCGGCAAGCCCACAGCCTTCCTCTTCATGGATTAGGATACCCTAAAGGTGTCGGCCTTCCTCTCTGTCTCTCTCTGTCTCTTCACGGGCACGAGCAAAGAGATCCGGCTATGTCCATGGAAACCATGCAAATCCATAAACCGGTTAAATTTCAGGTTTGCAATCCATACAGGTGACCTTGACTGAGAGCAACTTGCATGCAGGCGACCTCCAATTCCTGAGCTGAAATTACCCTAATACTCCAATCAAGTGCGTTAATTCCGGAGTGAATAATATACAATTTAAAGGTGTGACTTTTGCCCATTTAGTTGCTATCGTCCTTAAAGAAACAATATTGCAGTGAGAAAGCGTCCATTGTTGACAAGTGAAAAATTATAAATTAAGCGCACGGGTAGGGATTCACTCAGAGACTCACATAGGTTTTGAAAAACTTATGCAGGAATAATGGTAGGAGGCTCAGTACACGATGCCAAGTTTTTAAATAAATCTTTTACTGCCTAAGTGTGAATAGTGATTATTATTTTTTAAAGAATAGTGATAATATACAATTTAAAGGTGAATAGTGATTATTATTATTATTATTTTTTGTCAAAGAATAGTGATTATTAGACTTTGAATCCGTCGGATGTAATTTCACAAAAAAAAAAAAAATGACTAGTTTCAAGTCACTTTGGTTTTTGCTTTTTCTAAATCTTATGGCGCATGCGCTTTTAGATGTTTTTTTATTATATATTTTAAGCACTTGAAACATATTGATGTCCACGTATAGATTCCATATATATCTTTCATAATTTCTAAAATTTGAACGATATATGATCTCGACGGGCGTCGTGAGTGAAAAGTAATGCATTGTGATCTAGTAGAAACATAAACAGCATATCTATATATTGAAAAGGAGGGTCTATATCTCAAACTTTATGCCCCAAAGTTCAATCTAAGCCCATGCATGATATGAATTGCTAAGCTAACAAGTTTTTTTTTTGTTTATCTAATGGACATCTTTAATTCGAGATTCTCAAGATAATTATCACTCAATTTCCGTCAGTCTCTCACATTTCAAACGTGAATTTGAATCCTTTTCATCGTATAACCATTTTAATAACTTTCATAAAATTATTAAATTACATAAATATTTTGCCCCCTTTAATTATTTAATTCTACTTTTGTAATAGGCCTGTGCGTGTTTCTTCTGTTGCTAGTAAAAAGAAGATTATTCAAGTGATAAACAGTGCAAAAACATGTTCTCCAATTCTAACGCTCCATTTGTTTCACGGAAAATAAATAATTTAAAAAATATTTTCCTAAAAATGATGACTTGTATTGCTTGAAATAATTAATCAATGGAAAATGTTATCATTGTCGATAATACTTTATGTATAAACATTTTCATTAATGAAGAAAACATTTTTCATTCATTTTTTAAAGCAATACAAGTGATCATTTTTTGGAAAACGTTTAGGAAAATATTTTCTAAATCATTCATTTTTCGCAAAACAAACCAAGTCTAAGTAAGATGATAAGTTATATGGTTTGTATGTATGACTAGCTCATTTCTAGACCAAGGCATTTTTCTAACCATTAGCTCTTTGGCTAAGAATGTGATGTAGTTCATTTTTTAAGCAATACCAGCGATCATTTTTAAAAAATAATTTTCAAATCATACATCTTTCGTGAAACATACGGAACCCCTGTGAGATGCTAAGCTATATGCTTCGTATGTATGACTGGCTCATTTCTAGACCTGGGCATTTCTCTAATCATCTGCTCTTTGGCTAAGAGCGTGATGCATTTCCCTTTATTGTTTAAATGCCGGGCAATGTCGGCAAAATAGTAGTTAAATCCAAGTTGTTGGCCCTTTGGTCGAGCTTTATTCGACCCTCTTTATGATGGTGCACGAGCTTTAACCAACCAAAGTGTTTGCAACGCGAGGAATAGAGTGAGAAAAGCACGTTCCTTTGTACTTGTTTCTTTATTTAGGAAATGAGAACGTGCTTGTCATTCGCAAGTTCCAAGCACTTGCTTGTTCTGAGGACAGCCCGCATCGTCCGCGTAAACTACACTAGTGCTTGTTTTTTTTTTTTGTTCTTTTCCTTTCGGAAGAGCGGCTGTTTCGGATGGACAGACGAGCGCGTCCACCGTCGTGGATCGGCGAAATCACCGGCTCCGCCGTCGACCGGAGAGGCGGCAACGGCCGCCGGGACACCCGAGAGAGCCTCTTCGGGAGGCAGAGCCTCATTCTTAAACTAATGAGTGATACACTAGTGCTTGTTGTTTTATTGTCTTTTGGACGATCAGTCGTTCCTTTTTGTCCCGAGATTTACTAAACGAGGGCGGGCAGTCGCACTTGGATCCATCACTCCCACGATATCGTATATTCAGGTCACGTTTCGCTCCCGCCTGCATGGATTTGAAGCAGGAAAATGTACCAAAACAACCTATAACTATTGCTTTGATATCAATTCAGTCTCAAACCTTTCAATTAGACAAATTTAGTAATAAACATTTTCACATTGATATGAATTGAGTCCATCTGGCCAATTTAACAAAAAATTGCTAATGTAGATACTAGTCGTCCTACATGGCATTGCTAGTGCTGATGTAGACAACTTTTTTTGTTTATAATTTTATAATAGTTTTTCGAATATTTTATTAATTTTTTTTCCTTTTTTCTTTTTTTTTTCTTTCATTTTCTTCCTTTTCTTTTCCTTTGGCTAGTGGCTGTTACTCGACATGGCCGAAGATCAGCCACAAGCTAGGGTCACCCTCGCTAGATCTAGCGAGGGATTGACCCTAGCCAAATTAAGTGAGGGCACCCGCCCCTTGTTGGCAAGGGTCAAGCCCTCACTTGAGGTAGCAGGGGTGGCTCTTGCCTATGGCCAGTTAATGGCTATGGCCGAGTACCGACCACAGGCCAAAGAAAAAAATTAATAAAAAATTTGAAAAAATATTTAAAATTGTCCATGTCGAATTCGACCGTCAGCCGGCTGTGCCACGTAGGAATGCTCTTTTCTCATTGCGCAATTCAATTTATTCCTGCTCCATTCACCATCCTAAAATTTTGCCAGGTTCTGCTCCTTATCCCTACTCTCTTGCCTCAGTGATTACTCCCCACTCTTATTAGACCTAGTCATTACAGGTCCACTAGCTTCTGCATGATTTGTCCCAGATTCACACACCGACTAGAGGAGATCCCTTTCCAACAACATATTGTGACACTCCTAGATTAGCTTACTCGAGTATTGTTTGATTTGGCTCATTTCATACTAAGCCTCATGATTTTGTCTTCTAATGTATAGGTAGGCACTTTACCAATATGTTAACCATCTTGGTAGTTCTCTCACTTGAGCACGCTTAACATTGAAGTTCTAATGTTAAAGATTGCTGATATATCAAAAGGCACTTCTAATGAGTTGATTTGAATTTCACATATATATTCAAGAAAATACTTGTCCCCTATTCGATGCACAATTCGGTTTATTCCTGCACCCTTCGTCATCTTAGAAGTCTACTAAGAGACACTCCTTATCCCGGCCTTCTTGCTTCGGTGATCATTCTCCACCCTCATTGGACCAGGTCATTATAGTTAACACCCCCATAGTCGCTCTAATATAATTGAATGCGAATAGCTAGCCTCAGCCAAGCCCTCTGCCCACATGATATTGTTTGTGACTCAGTGACTCCCATATAGCCTTCAAAATGTCGTGCTTATTGATGGTCACACAAAACTTATGTATCAATGGACAACCCATTCGTAGTGGATGTGGCGTGATAGTTCATATAACATTCTCATCTTGTGTCTAATAATACTGAAAGTAGCTCCCACCTCAAGGCCGCACAACATTGCACCCTTTGGTCATGGTCCATGCATATGCTCGACTTTAAAATTCGTCGTGTTTTTTTGAGGTAGCGGAAGAACTGTCTGTGTGTGAGTTGACGCGGAGGGGCGGGGGTGAGTACATGTGAGATGGCGGATGGAGCAGCACGCTCACATGAACCCATTTAAACATATAGGACCTAGGACTTATTAGATGTGAGTGTGTGGGCCAATATATAAGTGTGAAAGTCTTCTATTCTTGCAAATGAAGATGGTGGGCTTAATGAGCTGGACCCTACTATATAATGTGACTATATGCAATAAAGTTACGGTTATTTCTTATTATTTAATTTTGAATTTTAATATTTTTTGCCTAACAGTTATTAGGCGCTGTTACAACCTTTGGAAGGTTGTGTCTATTCGGACATAACTTATTAACCTTTGGAATGTTGTGCATATTTGGACATAACTTCCTAATTTTTGAAAGGTTGTATCCGTTCAAACATTATTTTCTTCGCTATTATGCATTTCCTATCAATACTTTTAACTTCCATTTTCGTTTTCTTTCGAGAGATATACAACCTTTTTTCCAGTTGTTTCCCTTTTGAGATTTCTTAAAAAAATACCGGAATTGCTATTTGGTATTCTTATTTCGAAATTTTGTTATATCTTAAAGGATTTTTGCCAATAATTATCAATAACATTGTGGGGCAAATAATTTCTTAAAAAAAGTATTATTACGATTCAAAGTCTGTTTCCATTCTTCTCTATGATTGATTGGCTTTTTCCCAATGGGACCCCCTTCTAAGCGTAGCAGTGCCACCCAGCCTCTCCCTCCCCCTCCAATCCCCATCTATTTCCGTCTCTCTTCTTCGAGTTTCTGATCTCGATTTGGATTTTCTTCCCTTTTTCTCAATTCCACATCAGTGATTTATTTTTCTAGTCAGCATCAATTTGGCACTATCGATAATCTGTCATGTCATCATTCTCGTCCCTATATGGCATTTGACACATGGACTAACATGACAACAAAAAAAACCCGTATAATCCAAGGACCCAACTGGCAAAAAAAAATATTTAGGGATCAAATCAAACCAAAGAAAAAAAATCAAGAATTATCGATATCTTTATCTCCGAAAAAAGTACTTGATCAAAGAATACAAGTTAAGCAAATTCAGCATACATATCTGTAATTAGAAAATGACATTGAAAAAGACTAGGCCTTCACTCCACAAAAGGAGAAGAGGGACCATTGAATCCGGACCTGGTTGTGCAAAAAGGTCATGCGTACATCCAACTCCAACCCTAAAATTCCCCTTGTAGTCTCGCATACATCACGGTCTTATCAGCAACTGCAGTTCCCTGTCCATCAGCTCAGCATGCTAAGGCCATGCGTGATCTTTAGTCATTTCCATCGTCATTGTCACATCGACGAAGAATTCACACCATAAATCGGTCGAGTCGATAGCGAGATAGGACCGAGCTTATTCGTAGCAACCCCTGATCATGGCAGAAAAGATTTCTCCTTCTAAACTTCCCCGTTCCTACTTCATCCGCCTCCCAAATTAGTTATTACACCATTAAAGCTTACGTATTGTGATGAATATACGTTCAGACGAAAGTTGACTTGGGGTCTCCTTAAGTTAATGATTAAATCGTGAGCTTTATTGCCAAGAATACTCTTGCGGGTCAACGTTGCTACGCGAAAACGTGACAATTGGAAGGTAATCAGAGCACATCGTATCTGATATGGGGGCGATCGATTCTCTCCTTAAACGAAACATTCACTCGAAAGAAAATGACGAAGATCCACGAAAATTGCTTGGCATAGCCTCGTCCACGCCACGTGACCTGGCCTTATGGTCCAAAGTTGACATTACACTCCGCTTTTTAGGGTTTTATGAAAACAGACAGGAACCTATCCAGTTAAAAGAGACTAGTTTCAATGATTCTCCCTAAATGACTCAAAAGGGTAGAAAAAGAAAGAAAGAAAGAAAGGTCGCAAAATCCTAAGGTGGGTTCCCATGTTTGGACTGCAAAAGGACACGTGCCCAGAAACCAGAAGGGCCACCCCATCGGGTGGTGCTGCCACGGCAGGCCCCGGATCAGATCTTGCCTATCAATTATCATCACTTTTGGCGGGGAATTGACAGGAGCAATCGGTGAAAAGAAACGTTGACAACCCCCTTTTCTTGGACATTGATATATAGCAGAGTCATCGTGCGTGCTTAACATGACATTGAAAAACTATTAGGTTTTCACCGATCCTTTTAGTGCTAATTGTGCACGATCGGATGTTGCGTTGTATCAGACGACTTTCCCATAGACACGTGACGATTGTTCTTGGATACTTGGCAGTTTTTGTGTGTGCAGAGTTTGAAATCAACATGGTTAAGTAGGCTTGGCATTAGTGGTTGTCTGGTTGAGGCTGTGGGGAACACAATTTCATAGTTTAATCGCTAAAATGCACAACTTTTTCGTGTAATGAGATGAGCTCTCTTTCTTGGTCTCTCGTGTCTCCCTTTGTCCGTGGCTTTTTAGGCTTCAAAAACCTCGTCTCGACTTGCACTGTCTCATGGTCTTCCGAACCAAAGTTGTTAATTAGAAAACGAAGAATTCAACGCCCATTGTGTTCGCAATGTCCAAATTTGAGTCTCTCATCCACCGTCAACATGATGCAAAAAGATGGTTCCGAAAGCACAAAACAAAACCATGCTTGAGGTCTAAATCGCCGAATACGCATTATCGTATATACAATTCAGCAACAACGATGCCCCCATCTTTTGACTAGATGAACTTGATTAAAGCCTAATTTCTGCTGCCTAATCTAGATCATGTTTTAACTTGGGAATTTTCTGGAAGCCCACAAGAGATTAATTAATATTATAATGAATCAATGATGCATCTGGGGATTTGACAAATCTCCTGTAAAATCCAAACAATGCTAGAGAAAAATCCAGCTATTCAATGGGCAATTTGTCAAATTATAATTCTTGTTCGCTGTTCAGACAAGTACACCATGCAATAAGTGCGTGGAATCTAATTTCACGTTACCATACTTTTAAAAAAAAAACATATCTATTTTCATAGAATTTCTTCGTATAGTCACGCGGGCGTGTCTATATACGTAGATGTCCCATACAGTTTGCTTCCTGGTATATATCCCTAAGCTTTTACTCATTAAAAACATGCCATGCTTAATGCTATAACCCAAAAGCTAATGACATAGGAGACCGCTTAACTTATTTATTTGTGAATGAAGAAGTGACATGAAAGTCTTCGGATACGCTCGTCAAACACCCTTTGAATGTATACCTAACTCGTACTTATCCGAAGAAAAAGGGAGATATTACGCATATGCTGTATTTGGCGGGCTGGGAGGTCAAAAATTTTGGTGAGATATAATGAGTTAAGAAGCACAAGTTTGGTCAAAGACGCTTCATAGATGGAGAAGAAGAAGAGAAGAGGAAGAAGAAGAGAATGCTGGCTAGTACATAGTTTTATTTTATAAGTGAATATGATGTAACATGGGTCCAGGTTCGATTGTGCAGAGAAGTCAAGCCGTAGTTCACGATCAAAGTCAGACCGTCCAAGTGGAAAATCCACTCCATCTCCCCCCTAAAAAACCGGCTTTCCTTTTTGACATTCCATCGGAAAACAATTGGATGATGGTTTGAAACGCGATTAGGCGGTGCGTGTTGTGAAATTAAAAATATGTTTGTAGGAAAAGGAATTGAAATGTAGTCGGACTTTGAGGCGTATAATCACTCTCTTTTAGGATCAATTTGCCCTACGAAGTTACTATAGGTTACTAGTAAACTCCCTTCAGGATACAACAAAGTCACGGTAAGAATACTTGATAGCAATTCCAATAAATCTCCTAAAATTCTCTACGAAATAATTGAGAAAATGGCTATCTCATTTTTTTTCTTAAAGAAAACGAAAATAAAGGGAGTTTTATTCTTCTGTCAATTGAACAGAATTGTCCAATATATATAAGCAAATAAAACACAGCTCTTGGTGTCTAACTGCCAATACGAACACACCTATTCATGTCTGAAAAGTTGCAATTCGGACATAACTCTTTGTGTGCGAAAACCGCCATTCGAACACAATCGTTCATATCCAAAAAGTTGCAATTCGGACACAACTCTTCAATCATAAAAACTGTCAATTTTGGATATACTTTTTCGTGTCCTAAAATGGATAGTTTTGTTCAAACAGACACAACCTTCCAAAGGTTATAAGAGAGTCTAATTACCGTTAGGCAAAAAATAAAAATTCGAAATTAAATTATTAAAAATAACTGTCACTTTATTGCGAACAGTCCACACTTGCTTCAACAGGACAAAACAGTTATTTTATAATAATAAATTTAAATTTTAATAAATAAAATAAAAATAGATTGTTAATTAAGGCTTATTTTGATCCGCGGCACGCATGTGTGCTAAGTGCCAAGTCTTGGCGTTGAAATCGCACACATGCACGCGGGTATTGTGGGGTCTAGCACATTCACCCATTTTCTCCATTTATAATAAAGGATAATATCTTAATTTATAAATAGACCAAAACTTTCCTTTCTTTCCTATGTGGAACAAAGAAATAACTTTTTTTGTTTGTTTTACAAACAAACACCAACACTACGTAGCATGAGCGGTATCGACTCAATTTGATAGCTTTGATTCGATCAAAAGCAAGGCATTCACGTTACATGCGTACATGATAAGATTTGCATGGCAGTACCATGCATGACGCTTATCATCGGATTTAAGTCCGCTTCCTAGTCCCATCAATGTGGGCGAAGAAGAACATCGAAGCATACAAAATTTTGTGAGGAGTAATTTTGTTGAAGCTCAATCCCTATTGGTTATTTGAGTGTTGGAAATTGTGTGCACATATTTTAAAACCATAGGATCATGAAACTGGATAGCACGATAAGGTGTTTGCCGAACACTTTATGAAAACCAAAGCACCCATTTTCTTAGTTGAAACTCTTATAGTAAAATTTATACGAAACAACCTCTAAAAGGTGTCGGAGTCTCAATCGAAGATCCTTCATGTCGATGACAAGGAGCTCATTAGGTAATTCATGTATCTACAAGATACCTAACCAACCTCATAGGCCGGATAATAAAGTAACAAACAAAGTAGGCTTTCGTTGAATTTTCGGTGTTTGGTTAAGAGGTAACATAACTAAATGAAAGGAGCTTTCACTCCTACAAGAGCCTCTGCGACCTATCCCCATCCTGTGGGTAGACTTCATGAATGCGTTCCTTATTTAAGATGCCAGTGCTCGCACGACTCGCACTTCAATCCCTCTATATCTTTGTCTTCCCTAAGGTGAGAGACTACCCTCTGAAAGTTTTACGTCCCGAGATCCAAACGACGACCGAGATGAAGTCTTTTAAGGACTTGCTCAGATTAGTGATGTATCTTTATCTTCCTCAAGGAGAGAGGATACTCTCTCGAAGTATTACATCCGGTGATCCCGAGTTCCGCACGAGGATGGAAATAGAGTCCTTTAAGGATTTGCTTAGGTTCGTAAAATCGCATGTATTTGATGTTGCGTGAAATTGGGCATGTGTTGTATGTCTAATCTGTAGCACACGGTTATTTCACAAGGACAAAACTAACCCTATGGAGTTATTGCGAAGAAATGTCAATTGTAATACACAAAAGGGCCAATTGGAGTCGAGCCCATTTTACAACATATTCGGTCAGATTATAAAAGTTTAATCAAACCGAATTAGGGAAATATTAAATTTTAATAACAACTCCTTTGGACCTCATTTAGTCTAGATGGGATTTACTTTTCGCTCACATCAGCATCTAATCAGTGAATCCTAAAATTGCACATTATTGTCCACATAGCTCCTCAGACTTCGAGTCATGAGGCTCTTTTCCAAAAGCAGTGACATTCAGTCTCCAAATTTCGAGAAACCCAATGTTTGCTATGAGATGTCCATGCCTCAATAGTCAATACTATTTTAAGAACAAGCAAAGGTGAATTTCAATACAAGGTGGGATAAAGTATACTGAAAGGAGAAATGGTTATAATTATTTTATTATTTTTATGTTATTTTATGCTATATTTTAATTTTACCTATTCCAAACCAGTTCCCTTTAGGGAGCAACAAGGAAAAAAACCCACGAACCACACGGAATCTCTTCACTGTAGCTGAAAACCTAAACCCAGTTTCACACCACCACCATCATATTCTCTCACTTCATTGGATTCTCATACTTATCCATAACTTTTTGAAATACAGATAAACAAGTAGATTAGATGTTCACATACCCATTAAGTAAATACTTGGTTCTGATCTGGTCCCTTTTACTAAACTATGTTATGAGAGCATCAAACTTTCAAGCAATAGTTTGCATTCACCACCTTTATCCAGTTCTTGGGAATTTGTCATGTATAGAGCTTTACTAAAGTCCTTACATACATATATGCCGATAAGCTGACGCAAGATCATTATTGATGACGCAAAAGTCCATGGAATGATCGAAGTGATGTGTAATGATTATTTCTTGAAAAGTGAAGTGAAGTAGAAATACATGAGGCCAAGATACTTCATTTATCTGCTTTTCATTATCAAAAGATTGAATCAAGACTGCTATACCTTGTAAATAAAATTAACCAAAAGGCGAGCATTATTAAGACGCATACAAGACTCATTAAAACCATATATTCGAAGCGATACGAAACATTTCAACGGATGTAAATGGATGAATTGAATAGCGGCGGTAACGTGACATTAGATTCTCCCTTAATAAGAAATATTTATAAATCCAATTACATCAAAAGATTACCGATCTCTTTTTGCTTTTCTAATTTCGCCGCACAATGAGTATCTCTCTCTCACTTTCAGTCTCTATTATGCAGCTCTAGAATAATGCTTAACCAAAGATATGATTAACTAGTGTCTAAAACAGACGTGGTAAGCTGATCACCTTGCAAGCAAAATACATAAAGAAATGGGAAGAAAGTGTTTCATTCTCCTATCGCCCGCCAATTCCCCTCTATATTCTCTACAGAATTTCCACATGATATGCCGACAAAAGCATTTTTATGGGAACTGGGGCAGCATAGGACGCCCCCAATTGGCCTCTTCTGTTGATTAACTCCATCAAATCAGACACTAAAAAGCAAAAGAATTGGACCTACCAAGCAAAAAAGCTCGTACATGGATTAGGGACAATGCATCTGTGGGGAGATGTGGCCGGTGGCCCCCCTTTTCTGCTTTTTTTCTTTTTGTAGATGCATTCATTTATGGGGGGATTTGATACTCCATCTTAGATGAAATAAAAAGGCTATTGGGCAAAGTACACCCTACCTAATCAAATAGATCACGATTCAAAAAATAATGAGACTCGCCTATATTGTAGTGTAGCTGTAATGTAAACTAAAGTGTTGTAACTTATGTATTTGGTGATGAATATTATAAAACTGAAGCACTTTAAAGTTCAAAGTTAGATGGAGGTAGTTTCGTAAAAGTTATTGTAAGCTGCTACTGGGAGTGCTGTGATTTTAAGGTGTTCACTTAGCACATTATAAAAGTTGCAACAACACCGTCATTGATGATGATAAAAAGGAAATTTTATTAAGAGACCTTTCATGAAATCAGTTACCTAAATTGATAAAAAGTTTCGCAAGCATATTGAAGGCGCTTGTGAGTAGTTTTTCTTCCATGAACGAGATTGTATGAAAGCACCATTCTTTTAACTCGAGGTGGGCGCAATTGATTAGGCTAGTAAGGGATTTCTAATTAAGGAATTGAAAAATTACTTGTTCAAATCTCACCGCTTATATGCAAATTGTTCTAGACCATGTCCATTTACACAGGTCAAAGGCCTATACCTAACTGATTCGTGGAGCATATAGGGTGCTCAATGGATCTCCAGTAATCGAGTCTCTATTCTCAACGTCCTGAATAACGAAAAAGAAAAACTTTGTCTCCTATGCATGACATGTGAAAACATCCTAGGGGGGAACGGTAAGCAATATAGTGGCGTATAAAAGGTGTGCCCTACACTCAAAGACAAACAAGGTATTGGATTCTACGCTCAATGAAGAAAGTGCAAGGACAAGCGAGTGAAAGGCAATTCCTATTTGTTAGGGGACTAGAGACATGTGATTCATGCCCTATAACGTATTCGCTTTACCAAACATATATATAATGAATGTGAACGAATATGCATATATTCATTCGCACTTCCCACGAACAAAGAATAATTTGTTTTTGGTCGAATTCTCAATTTCTTTGTATTATCTACCTACCCCCCCCTCTCTCTCTCTCTCTCTCTACCCTAAAAGCCAATTAAGGAAAAAGGAAAAAGGGATAATAAGGAAATAAATATTTCTTGAATTTTGGCCCAATGTACAATGTGGTTCCTGAACTTTTAATTTGTTCGATATAGTCCCTAAACTTTAGTCCAATGTGCAATGTCATCCCTGACCTTTTAATTTGTTCAATGTGATCTCTACACTTTTAATACATGTTCAAGTTAGTCCATGAACTATATGAAAATATTCAATATTATCCTTCATTAATTCAAGTTGAGGGACAACATTAAACATTTTCATACAGTCAAAGGACTAAATTAGATATGTATCAAAAGTTCACAGACCACATTGAATAAATTGAAAGTTCAGGGACGATATTATACAAATTAAAGTTCATAAACTATATTGAACAAATTAAAAATTCAGGAATTATATTAGACATTAAACTAAAGTTCATGGACCATTTGTATCTTTTTTGCAAGGAAAAACTAGAACCAATTGCATTTGATAATCCACAAGCACTTGTCCCCCCAAAAGGTTATAAGGATGAATTAAGGATGATTTCTACCTCATATGTACCGCAAAGGTTTAACTTTTGAAGTTATATTACAACTTGTAATATAACCTAATTATTTTTCTTTTTGCGGTTTCTATTGCGTTTAATCTTTTTCAATATCTTTAACATTAAAGTTATCAAATGGGAAATATTAAATTCTTCTTATATATGCGCATAAAGTCTAAAAGGGACTCTCTTTTCGTTTTCCTTTTTCTTTCCCTTTATTGGTTTTATTCTTTGCATAAACAAATGAGTTAATTTTAATTAATTCCAAGCAATCTCTTCACTAATTGCAAGAAACTCGTTAAGGGTGGATCAAGTAGTGGATTTCTTTTACTTAATCCGGATGGTACATTTTAATATTCGACCATAAAGCATAGTGGATAAATTCAACTTTATTCTACATTTGCTATGAGATGATGTGCCCCCTGACCCCAAGCTGCTGCAAAAGCTTCCTGTAATTATAGAGCGGGGAAGTATCCTCGAATAATCGTCAAATAAATAATTAATATTCTTAACATGTACTTTGATTAGGACACCAACTTTAGTATAAAAAATGGGCTTTGGAAATGTAGAAAGGTGACTCTTTGCACGCTTGGTTTTCTCGTAATATGTGTCATATGTGAATTATTACACTTTCGATCAATTTTAATTTATCTTGATGCTTTGCAGGTGCATATATTGGGAAAACTATTTAAGAAGTCATACATCTGTTATACGGTAGCCAATTCAGTCATAAACCTTTTAAGGGTGTTAATTTAGTTATAAATATTTTGACGATTTGTCAATGTAGCCCTTTTGGCGAATTATATTGAATTGACAAATATTAAAAGGTTTAGGATGAAATTGACATAATTAAAAATTTAGGACTGAATTGACTGCTCTACAATAAATTTAGGACTCTTTGAACCATTATCCTACATAATTTTGACATAGCAAATACGTATATCTTAGCATGTTTGAATTTCAAGATCATAACCAACTTATTTTGAATCCGATTGTTAGACAAATGCATGATTTGGTATCACAATGGACGAAGGCTCCCTAGGTGCGGCCTTAGGTCATGGTTAAGACTAAAGTGCAAAAATTATTATAGATATAAAATCTGAAAAATTCAAATAGTGTTAATTAGGTTGTGATTTAGGTTATTCGACGAAGGTGTCATTCATGTCTGAATAATCTACTGGCATAAGTTCATCTTTAAAAGTTAATTTTTCTACGGTAAGGAAGCCCACTTTTGAAGGGTAACCTCTAGGTCCCCCAAATTACCCTACTAACTGCATGGACCAAGTGAAGTGCGGGTCGAAGGATGGGTGATTGATCAAAATGTAGAATTGCTTGCACTTAGTGAATTGAGTAATCGAATATGTGTTGAGCGTCTAATCCACAACCAAAGTCTATTCATTAACCACCATACCCGCCTCATTGATTTTTTTCTAATGAGGCTATGATATTTTCTAATGATGACCGAAGAAAACTCTTTCCAACCAATTTGTAATTGATAAATAAATTAAAATCACAATCACTAAAATAGGTAACTTTATTTCCAGAATTGAGAAATTATGATTCCGTCTCTCTCTACTGCTTTGCTCAACTCAATTATGCTGCCTTGAGTTCGTCAAGGCCACTGTTAACTCCTCCGACACCGCCAGTGTCTCTCTTTCTCAAAAAAAATTAGAAAAAGGCAAGTCATTCGA
The DNA here is from genome assembly GCA_024733475.1 of Syzygium grande. Taxonomy (NCBI): domain Eukaryota; kingdom Viridiplantae; phylum Streptophyta; class Magnoliopsida; order Myrtales; family Myrtaceae; genus Syzygium; species Syzygium grande. The sequence continues at coordinate 27,278,971 of JAMXDD010000007.1, forward strand.
GTACGATTGATAGCCTCCATGTGAGAAAATTGTCCAAAAAGTTTTAAATTTATTGCACTTTTGCCAATTTAGCCATATTGCAATTATGCTAATTAAGTCCTAAACCTTTCGCACTTTTGCCAATTGAGTCCTATTATAATTGTGCCAATTAAGTTCTAAACCTATTACACTTTTTCTTTTCTTCTCTTTTCCTTCTTTACTTTTTTCCCTTTTTTGTTTTTTTTTCTTTCCTCTTCTTTTCTTTTTTCTTGAGGTCGCTAGCCTCAAGTGACAGCCGCTCTCCCTTGGGCTGGCGAGGGCAAACCGTCGCCCAAGGCCGGTGCTACGTCAGTGATTTCCAATCAAAATTGACCTGGATGAATTAGATTGACACAAATGCAAAATGTTATGACTTAATTGGCCAAAAAAAAGATCTAGAACTGAATTGAATAATTAGCTTAAGACTTTTTTGGTAATTTTTCCTACAATTAATTAGCACATATCTCAATTGGAGAAAAAGCACTACCCATCAGAACAAATGTCTATGCATGAACTAACACTTTATCAACATCGATTGATGAAACTTCGAATATATATACAAAACTATGCATCTCTCTTGACAAACACCATGAGCCCCAATACATGTTACGAATTTCCATTTGTTGGAATCTTGAAAAACCAAGAAAAGCAAAAGAATTAGAACAAGCATTATCCAGAAAAAGAAGAAGAGATGAAGCAAATCTTAGCGACCTTGAAAGAGACGGACCACAACGCCAGATGGTGGCCACTTCCCACTTGTACACGACATTTTGATAATTTATGAAATTTGTATTCTGGAGACACGTCGGACGCACTAAGGTTTCTTTTGTCTTTAATCTATGAAAAGGCCACGAGACACGCTTTTCGCAGGTGTGCCGTACCGGTTTTTCATTAGAATAATCTATATGATATTTAGCTATCGAGAATCATACGAACCATTAAGACATGTGAATTGGCTTTGAACATTTAATTATATGTTAGGTTCCTCTTTTGGATATTGCAGAAACATTAGTCCTATTAAACAAATTGCTGATCATAGAAGGGGAAAAGATAATCTTATGAAGTTACAACATAGAATATTAAGGTTTCATTAACAAAGAACCTTCGATTCGACATCATTTGTGATGTCCCTCCTTTCGTGTGTGTGTGTGTGTGTGTTAAGTCGACAAAATGTACAATATGCATAAAACTGTCTAAGTTCAAATCAAGAAGTATTTTTCCGGCTCAGAATGAATGTTTCACTGTTCGATTACTGATTTTCACGTATATTTTCTTTACAAACCAATTATGAATCGCTCATAAGTAATAGATAATTACCAAAAAAGTGTTAAACCTATTATATGAATACCAATTCAGTCTTAAAGTTTTCAACTTGGCCAATTTAATCCTAAACATTTTAATGATTTGCTAGTATAATCCTTTCGGCCAAATTAGCCGGGAATCGCTGATGTCGTGATCCAATCAACAACGGCCGTCCTACATGGCACGGTTAACATTGACGTGGATAATTTTTATAATTTTTTATACTTTTGAATTTTTTTTCCCTTTTGTCTTCTTTCGCTATTTCCCTCCGCCGATCGTCGGGCCTCAACGATCAACGATGGCCGACGAAGGTCACCAATCACAAGCAAGGGCGTGGAGGCCTTGGCCTGTGACCGACGAGGGTCGCTAGGCGTCACCAGGGCCATGGCAACATGCCTGTCCAAAATCCAATGAATGAAAGAAAGAAAAGGAAAAAGAAAAAGAAAAAGAAAAGAAATTTAGAAGAACAGAAATTTAGAGAATTTCCTAAAACTGCATTTGAGCAATGTGTGCACTTTTGATATTTGACCGAAAAAGAAAAGTGAATTTGTGCATTTTTAAGGTGAAAATCTAGATAGATAGGTTGGCGAAGAAAGGGAAGTACTAAATAGCCGCTCTACGGGTGAATTATGGGGCTCTCTTGCTGGCCCTAAAGCAATGATGGGGAAAGAAAGGGTCACCTCTAAATGGCTAGACATTGCTTCTTCCTTCCAATAGAGATGAGATTTTAATTTACCCTAATCTACCTTGTGGTTTTAGATCTATACTTAGGCGCCATTTGTTTAGTGGAAAAATAAATAATTTGGAAATTTTTTTTTGAAAAATGATTACTTGTATCGCTTGAAATAATTAGTCAAGAAAATATATTTTCATTACTAACAACAATTTATGTCTAAATATTTTTGTGAGTTATGAAAAAAAAAATTTCGTTTATTCGTTTTTGCAAGCGATACAAGCGATCATTTTTAAAAAAATATTTTCTAAATCATTCATTTTTCACGAAACAAACGGAACATTAGTGATGAATTCATTACCTGAATTGTACATGTGAACATAAATTACCATCCCTTTCTGAATGTCTACAAGCATTAGTTGTTCAGTTGAGCAGATGAACTATCCTTCAATTGACTTATCAATAACCATGCATGGTACAATTGACATTTTTTTTATCGAGGTGATCATGTCAATACCCAACATGAGAAAGAAGTTGTCCGGTACGTCTTTCCACAGCAGTTTCAGCTAGCCGTAACTTTTTATGAGGTGATTTGCAAAGACCTTATAGTTGCAGCAACTTCAAACAACTTTTAGAAAGTTGCCCGAACTTGCTTCAAGGGAGTGCATCTTCGTAGTACAGATCACAGTTAAGGGACTAACTAACTTTTTCCTGTTTAAATTACCAATTAATTTTGGATTACTAACGCTCATTTAAGTTCTTTGAAAATGTTTATTTTTTTATTTGCCGGTTTTTCTATTAAATTACGTTTTTTACTTGTCCTACTTTTTTTTTTTTAATTACCAGCCATAATTTACAATTAAATTATCTACTAATTTTACAATACTATCTCTTACACTAACTTAGTTACCAACATTTTAGTTTTTTTCCAAATTACCATCTTCTCTTATTTATGACAAAATAAACTTATCTTGGTATTTACCAACTTTTAGTTGTCTTTCTTATCAACATCTTAGATTTATCAACTATCATATGAAATTGCCAACCTTTATTTGTTGGCGTGCCAACTTATTTCCTATTCGGTTACTTAATAAGAAAGTTGGTAAATAAAAAAATAACCGTCGGTAACTAACTCAAATGAGGGTTTGGTAATCCATAAACGTAACTTAATTGGAGGAAATTGATAAATCAATTAAATTTAAGTTAGCAATTTCGTATAAGAGTTGGTGAATTAATGGTGTAATTAAGAAAGGTAAATAAAAGTTGTTAAAATATAAGAAAAGCCGGTAATTAAAAGAAAAATAAACTTGACAAGTAACTCAAATGAGAGTTGGTGACCCAATACTAGTGGGTAATTTAATCAAAGAAAAGTTAGTAAGTAGTTCTAACCAAGGTTGATAATAAGGTGGTGTAAAGAAGTACCATAAAAAATTTGTAAACATTAAGAACAATTGGCATTTTAAAGAAACACCAAATAAATGTCGATAAGTAGCTCAAATGAGAATTGGCAACTCAATAATATGTGGTAGTCTAATGGGAAAAAGGTTGGCGAGTAACACTAATGCAGGTTGGTAATCTATAAAAAGAGTATTTCATGTAAGGGATTGCTAAACATGACAAATAAAAATTAATAACTCAATAGAAAAGTTGATGAATTAAAAAAAATGATTAAATGTTGTTAAGTAACTCGATTTCATTTAGATTGGTAATCTCACATAAGAGTTAGTTTTTTCGGAGCTTTGGTAATTTTCACAAAAGTGTAGGTAATTATTGACAAGTTACTTAAAAAAAATCACCAATCAATTAATTTACGAGGAGTTTATTTTTTTTTTCTTTTACATTTACCAATTGAATTTACCCAGGCGCAAAACAAAATCCGTACTTTTGGACAGTGCACAATAGAATTCTACGTGGAAAGGAAGCATTAAAGGTGTTATGTTGCTTGAAATGAATACCTAAGTAAGGCATTTAGGCATTTAGATCCTCCCAACTTCTTTTGGCGGCCCTTTAAATGGATGATGCGTCATTAATAAAATAATTGAGGTCCAGATTTAGACACATCTTCAAATAATTATAATTTCACTCAAAGTACCCTCACACTTATATAATTTTCTAATCCACCCAAACCCTAGAAATTCTTAACCGTTCTCTTTATTGCGTGCGGTGGCGGTGGCGATGGCGGTGGCGGTGACAACGCGGAATGGTTGCGCCTTGAAAGAGTAGTGCATAGTGATGGAATAAGTGACTCATTCCCTCCTCCCTCCTATAAACAAGAATTCTCAATGATCTCAATCATGAGCAAAGCTCGAAGTTGTTCGTCCTCGTCTTGCAATTGATCATAGTTGGTCGACTTTGATTTGAGGTTGAGGACCTCTATTTAGAGACCTACGGTAATAGTCGACCTTTGGAAATAGGTGAATCGTGCCTATTGATATTCACGGTGATTAAAATTGAGAAGTTATAGATTGATTTAAGCTCGAGACTACACAGATAAACAGACAGTATGTGTAAGTGCTCACAACACAAACTTAGAGAGAGAGAGAGAGAGAGAGAGAGAGAGAGAGAGAGAGAGAGAGAGAGCTATGCTGATGACTCTAGCTTCAGTAGCGAGAGTCTAGCGATCATGGGTGGACATGTTATCCATATGATAATATGCACATCTTAAACTAGATCCTTGTCCACAACCAAAAAAATAAAAAACTATATCCTTGTCTGGCAAATATAGTAGCGATACTCATAATCAAAACAAGGCAATAGGGTTGTTCAGCTTAATTGTGGTCATTACTAAGTCACAAAAAACACAATGTGTCACATAAAATACAAAATAAGTAAGAATATATCATTTGAATCCCTAAATCGAGATGATGTCGATCCCTAAATAAGTATACATACTTATGATCTACTTTATCCAACAGAAACTACGTAATGTACTTCGATTTCCCAGATGTCCTCCACTCATTTTGAAGACCCGGTGGGAATGTGGATGAGGTGCTCATTGGGCAACTTGTTTGGAAAACAAGAAACGAGTTCCAAGGAAGCAGATAAAAAAACTCCCTCGTGCGCACACAAACTAAAATAAATTCCTAAAATAAACAGATAAATAAAGAGAGAAGTATAAGAAAAGTCAAAATGTCAAAGTTTGTAGCCCCAATTCATAATTACTCACAAGCCCAAGTGCTCTTTTAATTAAATTACTTAAACCAAAGCTCCTCATTGCGGCTTGTTTTTCTCTCTCCCCTTTTCTCCATTTTCAAACCTACCTAAGCTTCTATAAAAACCCTCCTTCCCTATCCTTCCTCTACAAAATTCTCTCTCCCTCTCTTTCTCTATCTGGTCCTTTCTGAGAAATTACCAAAGCTATACCCTCTTCTCTCTCTCTCTCTCTCTCTCTCTCTCTGGTTGAATCAACTTGTTCCTCCATTGAAGGGACAGAAGAGAAGGATGGATGTTCGAGGGCGATCGCGCTGCGATTCCAACGTTCAAAGCGAAGAAGACGCGGTGGATCTGAAAAGAGGTCCGTGGACAGTCGAAGAAGACCTTGCGCTCATGAATTACGTCGCTAACCACGGCGAAGGCCGCTGGAACTCCCTCGCCCGCTCTGCAGGTTGGTTATATCTCCTCCTTTCTCTCGACCATCTAATTAGAACCCCCACGATTTCACAGGACCTCGAAGCTCGTGGCGTGAAATTGTGAATCCTTGATATACTTCGATCTTGCCCTAAGCTGAATTTGTTCTTAGGACGTTGATAAATATTGTTTCGTTTGATGACTTTCACACATTAATTAGTTTTCCTCTCTCCTTTCTCTCTAGTTATGTCGGAATATATTTATGCATAGCATCATGATCTATCATCATGAGTTGCACCTGGGAAGCTTAGAATAGAACGTGAAGCAAATGAAAGAGAAAGCTACACGTTTTCTCCGGAAATAAAAGGAAAGTTCAACAAAGAGACTTTGATGTTCATGTGCATATGAGAGAGAGAGAGAGAGAGAGAGAGAGGGAGACCCTGTTGAGTTTCATATTTTCCCTGGAAAGTTAGATGATATTGATATATAGCAACTTGATGATATTCTATCTCTTCCCATTTATAGAAAAGGACATACCCACTCGAGAACTGATCCTTTAAAGTTTTATTGTGATAGCAATACTCACTAACCCCCAAAGTTGCATGAGAAAATGATATCTCTCTCTCTCTCTCTCTCTCTTCTGCGGATTATCATCGCGAGCAACTTTACCAAAACAATTCAAGCTCCTTGGTTTCTGATACAAACCTTGTTTTGAATCGAAACAGGTCTGAGACGGACGGGAAAGAGCTGCAGATTAAGGTGGCTGAACTATCTCCGGCCGGACGTTCGACGAGGAAACATAACCCTGGAAGAACAATTGTTGATTCTCGATCTCCATTCCCGCTGGGGAAATCGGTATGCCTTTTTTTTCTGTCTGTCTCGAGATCCCCAGGTCATGGATTCTTCCATGACATGTGATTCTCTCCGAAAAGCATCCTTGGCCGTTTCTTCTGTGATCTAATTCTCTTCGAAATCATTCGAACAAGAGATTATTTTGCTTCCAATGGGTCTCATAAACTTCACTTTAAGATCGTGTTAACATGAAAATCATGATTTACCCAAAAATGAAGATGAATTGCATATCGCGTCAATCTGTGGCTATTGAAGTTTTTCACGATTAGGGGTTACCTTAGTAGATTGGTTTTGTTACTCCATCATGTATAATTTTTTTTTTTCCGATGAGTTCCATTTAGTAAAATTTTAACATTGAATTATTACAGATGGTCAAAAATCGCACAATACTTGCCGGGCCGAACTGACAATGAGATCAAGAATTATTGGAGAACCCGGGTCCAAAAGCACGCAAAGCAACTTAAATGTGACGTGAATAGCAAGCAATTCAAGGACACCATGCGATATTTGTGGATGCCTAGATTGGTGGAAAGAATACAAGCCGCCGCTGCCGCCTCCACATCTGCCTCAGCTTCCGCCACCGCTGCCACTGCTGCTTACAAAGCGAACAACAGTAGCAGCAGCAACAACACCAGCAGGAGCTGCAACAACAACAACAACAACAATGGCACCAACTATAGACCAATCAATGGTAACCTTGAACATCTAGTCTTGCCAGACATTTCAACCACGAACAACGAATTCACGAGTGCGCGACTCATGCAAAGTTATTATACCCCAGAGAATTCTAGCACGGCAGCATCATCTGACTCACTGGGAACTCAAGTCTCACCGTTTTCCGACGTGGCCGATCCTTATAGTATCTCAGTTTATGAGATCCCTAATCAGGGTTATGTCCAAGCTAACCAAGCAGCCTACCAGGAGTCTTCACTCTTTAGTCCTTCGAGCAATTCCCTCAACTACGGATCGGAATTTTTCCAAGCCATGGATCAGAATAATCAGCTTTGGTTGGACGGCGGGGACTTCTCCAACAACTTGTGGAACGCCGAGAATGTTCTGTACTTGCAGCAACAGCTTAACTCCATTTAACAGAGAGAGTTTGTCAGTGATGGTGTCTGTGTAAAAACGAGAGTCAACATAAGGAGATATGGAGGAGAGGATGAAAGATAGAATAATATACGCCAGGCTTTTAGGATTTGCCACGAACAGGATCCTGATTGAGGATCTTGTTTGCTTGTTTGTTTATGTGGGGAAGCATGTCTGGATTAGGGTTTCTCTTTATCAATCGAATCATTTGTATGCAAATTCTCTTTATACTTTATGTGTCCCACTAATTGCATCTTTGGGAGCATGTTTTGGAATGATTTCTATAATGTTGAGAGGTGAATAATTGGTTCCACCATCTTTCACTCAAGCACTTCATTAAGAGCTAATGCTTGATATTTTAATTCAAGCATATGCAAACTTTATAAAGAAACACATATGCCCATGGGGCCTGAGCCAGGCTAAAGTCCCCATCTTCTAGATTGCTAAAAAGCTAAGTGGCAATGATTTTGCAGACGTGGCATTGCATTATTCATCAACTTATGTTTTATCGTGGTGAGCTAGCCATTGGGAACTCCTTTAAATAACAATAATGATGATGGAAAGGCAAAATGGCTATCACGCTTGTGGACAGTGGACGTACTTCGCAACCAAAACCCTAGTTTGTCGTTTGCTGATTGCTGTACGGAAAGGGCGACTGGAGCCCATTAATGGGACAAAGAACACTGTGGGTGATAGCGTTTTCAATCGACTTTTGGGACGAAGAGAAGGATACTTTTGTCATATAGAGAAAAGGAAAGAAACAACAAGAAATAAGCTTGGGCAAATCGGCTCACTACTCATGTTTGTCCCGGCGAGGGTCCTCGCCGGTCCTCGCTTTTCGCAGGATGGCGATTGACCGAGGAAGAAGGGAAAATCAAAGAAAAAAAAGAAGGAAAGGAAAGGAAAAAAAAAGTTAAAAAAATTGTAAAGAAAAATTCACGACAATGCCGGTCGTCACTAGCCATGCCATATAAGATGGCCAGTGTCCACGTTAGTGACTATCGGCCAAAATAGAAAGGACTACATTGATAAACCATTAAAAAATTTACAATTAAATTTGTCAAAGTGAAAGGTTTGAAACTGAACTGACATTCGTATAATGGGTTTATGAATTTTTCTTTTGTAATTATCCCTTTATATATTAACCCCATCCCAAGAACCTATAGATTCACCAAATTGACATGTATATCTACATACCGATGGTGTCAATCTCGATATGTTAGTAAGGAATGATCCTTAACCACCTAAGTTCAAAGAAGTTGGGACATGAGTATTTCAGCCAATAATGTCTCTTAAGAAGACGAACATCCTAGAGGAATGGAGGACTCACGTAGAGTTGGCCGGACACATGACTATAGTTGACTATTTGCCAATAATGTTGACCACATTTACCTAAGGTTCCATTTCTTTTCCGAAAAATAAATAATTTAAAAAATATTTTTCTAAAAATGATTGCTCATATTATTTGCAAAGAAGAAATAACCAAAAAAAAAAGTTCATCGTCCATGAAAATATCCAAACATCAATTGTTATCGATAATTCAAATATTTTCATTTCACTTGATTTATATGAATGGAAAAGCTTTGAATACCAAACGAGGCCTTTCATTTAATAATCAAAACATGTAGATTAGATACCATAGCGATCTCATGAAATGTCAAAGTATCGAATTACTCTTTTACAACGTGCTCCGACTTGCGGCGGCGCTTCTTCTTCTAGAGAGAAAATGACGGCGGTCGGAGGACGCGTGCTTCGTTCCGAGAGACGCCTCCGGAGGTGGTCCCGAAGGTGTCAGGTCGCTGAGGGTCCGCCACGTCGGACGTCGTAGCGAGAAGCGGTCAAATCTCGAGTCGCAATCTGCGGAAGCTAGAAGCTTTTGAGTCATTGAAATGGCGCTCCTCGTGTCGTGGAATGCCGCGCACGACTTTGCTTCGGACGGTACGCACCCAGTTTTGCGTAGAGACCACCTCAAAGAGCAGCAAAAAGGGTGAGAAATTCTTCTGTATTTTGCACAGCTGGACTCCACCATGCGTTCGTTGATCCTCAAAGCTCTTGTCTTCGGGAAAAGAAAGAAAAAATTAGGTACGTCCGACGCACGCGGACTTCACGGCCGACCCTCCTTCTCTCTCTCTGATCTCGGTGAGGGCTGTCGTGGCCATCACGAACTCATGTTAAGGTCATAATAATCGATCCGTTGTCAGAAAGTTCAATCTAAGAGTTTAAACATTTAAAATAATCGACATATGTTTCACAAAATTTTATGTGAAATTGAAACGGGATTTGAGTTCAAATATTCCAAATCTCTATTTGCCTCCCCAATTACATATTTCACACTTTAAACTAAGGCCAACGTCCAACCTGGGGAGCATCGGAATATTTAAATAATCAATCATGCATTCATCTAATAAATTAAAGTTTTACAATAATTGGCAGTTGTCTCATAAAATCCCACATATTATCAGAGCCACCGAAAGAGAAGGAATCAAAACAAACCCTAGCCTTCTCTTCCTTTATGCCGTCGTTAGTCATCTCATCTTCGGTAACTCTAGGTAGTTAAGAGTGCCAGAGTCAAGAATACTTGCATCAAGTAGCTAAAGATGAGCAACGTGGGGGGATGTAGTTTAGTTTGCCGCAATTCAAGTCAGCTTTCCACATGATTCTATCAAGGCTATATGAGAATAATGTGTCGACTTTATAATTAGAGGTGTCAAAATGGGTCATAAACTCATATATGACCCATTTAAAAATAAATGGGTCATATATGGGTCATTTTAATTTTAAAAAGTCAAGTTTAAATGGGTTTTAAATTTTAAAGCTTAAAGATAAATGGGTCTAAATGGGTTGAGTTTGGAACCCATGTCCAACTCACCTACTAGACCCATCCACATACTCTCTCTCTTTACAAAAATGTTTAAAAAAATCAAATTTTAATTATTTTTATTTTTTTCTCTTTTTCTTTTATTTTTTATTTTTTCTTTTCTCTTCTTTCTTTTTTTTTTTTTTTTATTCCGGCCGGTGGTTGGCCATGGCGACCGGCCACCGGGGTGGGACGACCTCGCCGGAGGTCTGCGTAGCTCAAGCTCACCGGCCTCGCCGATCTGGCGAGCCTCGAGCTCGCCGACCTCGGGCGAGCTCGACCTCGCCGGCCTTGGGCGAGCCTCGGGCGAGCTTGACCTCGCCGGATCCGGCGAGCGGAGATCGGTGGCCTCGGCTTATCGAAAGGTCGGATCGGATGGCGGCGTGGGACCCATCATGTTTGTTTCCGTTCTTTTTACTATTATGTTAAAGCCCAATATCGTATGTATGCGTAAACAGAAAAGAGTTCTGCCTCGAATCAAAACGATTTTTCTCAGTTCTTTCTTTTTTAGAATCCCACGCGGAGCTGAAAGACCTGAGACATACATAAAAAAATCGTTTAGATCCGGATCGGGCTCCTTGATCTTTCTCGGTATCCACCTTCGCCTTGCTTGACTCGCCTATTGACTTGAACTCGAGTATAAGCTACCAAAGTAGAATAAGATAAGAAGTTGAATTAAGAAGGAAAAGAATTCTGGACAGCATTAGCCCCTCCGCTTCAATAGGAAGTGATGATTGAACCAAGAGAGGAAGAGGTAAGAGGGCCGTTATGGAGAATGTGGTCAGAAATCCATGCTTACCTAGCTAAGCATCGGGCTTTCAGATCTTATTACTACTAATCTAAACTCTTTTCTTAGATACCTAGTTTAGCAATTAATGATGCTTTTGACAACAATTTTGTTCCCGAAAATAATTTACGCTGGTCGGGCAAGCTCGACTTAGCGAGGCTCGCCCCCGAGGCCAACTTCGAGCTCCACAGCCTCAAAGAGGCTCCACCTCGCTTGTGGTCGGTCGCCGGCCACAGTAGCCGGCGATCGACCAAAAATAAAAGGAAAAAGAAAAAATTAAAAATAAAAATAATTAAAAATTCGATTTTAAAAATAAAAAATATTAATTTTTTTTATTTTCTTGGATAATGACTTTATGGAAAATATTTTCTAGAAATGTCACATTTTTCAATAAAACAAAGCAAACCTCAATTTTAAAAAAAAAAATTATAAAATTTTTCACTAGTTTTGTATTGCATAAAATGTTTTAGCAGTATAATTTTAAAAAAATCATAAGAAATAAGTATTCCTAGATTAGGTTAAATATAAAAGTGTTTTATTAATATGGGTCGGATCGTGTATGGATTGGGTATGAGTCGGGTCGGTATGGGTCGAGACATTTACACTGTGAATAAATGGGTCATAAACGGGTTAATGGGTCAATTTGGATCGGACCATTTATGACCCGACCCAAACCCGACCCGACCCACCAGTTTAACGGGTCTATTTATAATCATATGTTTCTTCAATGCTTGTCAAATCGGGTTATTTAGTTTGATTGGGAGTGACGAAGTATATTTATGGAGATTAGAGATTTTCTTATTAGAAAATATTCTTAGAGATATTATTAAATATTAAGGACATTATTTAGGGGTGTGAAACCAGATCAGATTTACCCGAAAACTAGATTAGCCTACCCGAAAAATAGGTTCGAGAACTGGTCGCCATTTGAATCGGTCCGGGAACCGGTTCCATTTTTTGGAAACCAGTTAGAAGAGGTCTGATTTCTGGTTCCAAGTGAAAACCCACCCGAACCGGTTTTAGAATCGGTTTTTTATAAAGGTCCACTTGCAATTTTATATGGCCAGAATTCAAAGCATTATATCAGAAAAGATGAGGAAGGTGATCATTATTTGCAAATAGTCTAACTCAAGGGCTTGTAATCATTATATGGAGCAATTTCCTTTTTCTTAAAATTTTTGTTCTGTAATGAAGAAACTACATATCCAACTAAAACCTATGCTATTTTATTACGTTCATTAAATTATTGGGATTAAGATAATATACTTTTGTAAGAATACTTAAGATTGTTTGCACAATCAAACTGATAACCTTTGATTTTTGTTATAAGTTTTCCTATTTGCTACCTGGAAAAAATGAAACCAAAAAGGAAGAAAAAAAAAAGGTGCTTGGATAGACCTTAAAATCGGACCGAAAAAACAGGATAGGTTCCAAAACAAGATCCAGGGCAAACAGGATAGGTTTTAGATTCCAAAAACTAGGAATCAGTTATAGCAAGATCGGTTTCAGGTTTCAAGTTTAGAACCAACCCACCCTAGAGCTAATCACCCCTAATATTATTTAATATTTTGTTATTTGCTTAAATAGCCGATTTCCTTATTATATTAGACTATTTCCTTTCCTATGCATATTGGTTGGTTTTAAATACCCTTCTATAATAAAGTGTAAAATGAAGTTAATTGAGTAAAAATGTAGTCTTTGTTCTATTCTCTCCCAATCTCTTGAAGATCCTAGAATATTTACAGACTTGATGTCTCTTAGAAAGTCCAGCCTAAATACTTAAGCTAATAGGTCGAGGAAGATCATATTGTACAAAAAGCATATAAGCCCCATAGTCAAGCGACGTGGGATATTTCAATAATACCAATGTGAGATTTTCCAAATCCGAAGGTCACCTCGATGGCCCTCTGGCAAGGAAGAGCTACTGAACTCAACAACGACCAAAAGGGGCACCTAAGGTGTGTGTTTGTATATGCATATATAAATAGAGGGAGAGAGAGAAGACTGACTATGGAGTTATGAGGGACAGAATGCCGCAAGGTGGTGGCATTGCCGGGGCAGCGATGACAAGGTGATCACGACGACGCTAGAGATGAGGACGAGACAAGTGGTGGCTAAGAATCGGTCGTTTAGATTAGGTTTTCCATTATGACTTAGAAAAGTGAAGGGTATTTTTGGAGGAGAAATGGCAATGGGTAGATAAGAAGAAAATACTAAGTGATGTTAGATGCAATTTGAAGTGTATGCACAATACCGGAAATTGCAAATGGAAAGTTTAGAATTGAGGATGCAAATCTAATGGACCTAGTGGTATAGCTTCGTGACTAGAACTTTTGTTCTTGATTGGAAACACATTCACTATCGTGTGATGTCATGCAGTTGAGGCCGGGAGGTTATCGACATGGCCTGCTCCACGACCATTCCCTCTGCTGGTACCTGTTGAATGGGCGTGAGTTCTGGGTTAGTTCATCAAGATGCAAATTCCAATATAGTTTAGATGATGACAAGATGGGTAATGCACACAATAAAGCTCTTTTCGTCTATCAAGATATAACAACTGGACTTTGATCAATGAGAGCGAAGCCCTAAACATTGATCATACGAAGGCAGATCAAGAGGAGAATTCAAGATGGTATCAGAGCAATGCACCGATCGGAAGTGTGAAAACTAAATACCATTAAATAAAGTGCTACATCGTGGAAGCTGCCTCTAGAACTTAGGAACATCTCCAGAATCCTACTTGCCTACTATGGTACTACTTTAGGTCGGAAACGGCAAAAGATCCCAGTGCTTTAGCTGTGGAGGTGACGTGAGATCCTCCTCAAAACGAGTACTTCTTCTAAGAGGACAGGCCCACATAAATCGGGTCGGGTCATCACACGGGCAGTCTAGTCCCAGCACCAACTCTTATAATTAGACGGATTAATCATATGCAACACATGGTGTACTTACATTTCTCTCTTTATTACCAAGTGCTGACATATCAAAAGTTCCTTCTAGATCTAACTCATGGTCGATCGCTTGCGTGAAGCTTTGGGTTGCAAGCCAGCCCCCACAGCCACATATCATCTGTCGGAGCTAACAAAAGTAGGCAAGTGTCATTCACATGTGCATAGAAGACATTTCCAAGCCGCAACATATTCGGTATGGACTCATGATGGAGTTGTAGGTATAGTATGAACGTTGGCTTTGATTATTAGAAAATTTCTCCATCTCCTTCGCATTGGAAATCTTGGTTAGTGCCTTTTATCATTTGAGAAGAGATGATGATTGAGAAATCCATCTTAATCAATGACTTGATCGCGCCGATGATGGACTAGATTGAACGAATTGTCACAAGTTTTTTCTTTTTCGGGTGGTTAAGAATTCCACTCATGAAAACACGTTGAAGGCTGCGTTGGATTCTCGCATCATATGTATGTTAATCATTTTTCCTTTTTTGGCTAGTGTCCGGACCTATATAAGAATTAGATGTGTGTACTCCTAGATACAGATACCTGAACACAATTCTTATTTGGATATCGAAGCCCTAGTCTTAAGAATTATAGTCATTTCTATGGGTCAAAACTTGAATTTGCATGGGCCCGACCAAGACCTTCAATCCACAATTTTAATCATTTTCATGGTCATAGATATGCTTCAAATTCAGGAAAAGTATGAAAAAGTCAAATGTTTAAAAAATCAAATTTTAATTATTTTTATTTTTCTCTTTTTAGTTATTTTTTTTTTTTCTTTTCTCTTCTTTCTTTTTTTTTTTTTTTTTATTCCGGCGGTGGTTGGCCATGGCGACCAATTTAAATAAAATGACCTGACGGGAGGACGCGTGGCTCAAGCTCACCGACCTCGCCGATCTGGCGAGCCTCGAGCTCGGAACCTCGCCTCGAAGCCGCTCGCCCGGCCTTGGGCGGCCTCGGCGAACCGAATGCACCGAGGCGGAGATCCGTGGTAAGGCTTCGCTTATCGAAGGTCGGATCGGATGGCGGTGACCCATCATGTTTGTTTCCGTTCTTTTTACTATTCGAAAGCCCAATATCGTATGTATCGCAAATGGAAAAGAGATCCGCCTCGAATCAAAACGATTTTCTCGGTTCTTTCTTTTTAGAATCCCACGCGGAGGCGAAGGCCTTGAGACATACATAAAAAAAATCGTTTAGATCCGGATTAGGCTCCTTGATCTTTCTCGGTATCCACCTTCGCCTTGCTTGACTCACCTATTGACTTGAACTCGAGTATAAGGTACCAAAGTAGAATAAGATAAGAAGTTGAATTAAGAAGGAAAAGAATTCTGGACAGCATTAGCCCCTCCGCTTCAATAGGAAGTGATGATTGAACCAAGAGAGGAAGAGGTAAGAGGGCCGTTATGGAGAATGTGGTTTGAAATCCATGCTTACCTAGCTAAGCATCGGGCTTTCAGATCTTATTACTACTAATCTAAACTCTTTTCTTAGATACCTAGTTTAGCAATTAATGATGCTTTTGACAACAATTTTGTTCCCGAAAATAATTTCTGCTAGTCGGGCGAGCTCGACTTCGCCCGAGGCTCGCCCGAGGCCGGCGAAGCTCGAGCTCCCCGGCCCCTCAAAGAGGCTCCACCTCGCTTGGCTTTCGGTCGCCACCACAAATGGCGATCGACCAAAAATAAAAAGAAAAAGAAAAAATTAAAATTAAAAATAATTAAAAATTCGATTTTAAAAATAAAAAATATTAATTTTTTATTTTCTTGGATAATGACTTTATGGAAAATATTTTCTAAAATGTCATTTTTTCGTACAACAAAATTACAACCTCAATTTTAAAAAAAATTATAAAAAACGAGCACTAGTTTTGTATTGCATAAAAAAATTTAGATCCCAAAATTTTTAAAAAATAAGAAATAAGTATTCCTAGATTAGGTTAAATATAAAAGTGTTTTATTAATATGGGTCGGATCGTGTATGGATTGGGTATGAGAAACAAGGGTTCCCCGTATGGGTGACATTTACAATAATAAATTTTTCATAATCGGGTTAATGGGTCAATTTGGATTGGTATTTATCTCCTCCATCGTTAAAGAATTCGGATTCAGCCCACCGATCTTTCTCTTGTTATTTATAATCATATGTTTCTTCAATGCTTGTCAAATGGGGTTATTTAGTTTGATTGGGAGTGACGATCTATATTTATGGAGATTAGATTTTCTTATTAAAAATATTCTTAGAGATATTATTAAATATTAAGGACATTATTTAGGGGTGTGGAACCAGATCGGGTTGAAAAAAAACTAGATTTGCCTAAGAGCAAAAATAGGTTCGAGAACTGGTTCCACCATTTGAATCGATTAAAAAATCCTTTCCATTTTTGAAACCTCAAATTAAAAGAGGTTTATAACTTCTAATTCCAAGAAAACCCACCCTATAACCCTTTTTAGAATTTTTTTATAAAGGTCCACTTGCAATTTTATATGGCCAGAATTCAAAGCATTATATCTCCGTTGAAAGATGAGGAAGGTGATCATTATTTGCAAATAGTCTAACTCAAGGGCTTGTAAGCATTATATGGAGCAATTTCCTTTTTCTTAAAATTTTTGTTCATCACAATGAAAAACTACATATCCAACTAAAACCTATGCTATTTTATTACGTTCATTAAATTATTGGGATTAAGATAATATACTTTTGTAAGAAATACTTAAGATTGTTTGCACAATCAAACTTATAACCTTTGATTTTTGTTATAAGTTTTCCTATTTTGTACCCGGAAAAAAATGAAACCAAAAAGGAAGAAAAAAAAAAAGGTGCTTGGGTAGACCTTAAAATCGGACCTAAAAAAATAAATGGATAGGTTCCAAAACAAGATCAAAGTATAAGGCAACATTATAGGTTTTAGATTCCAAAAACTTTTTGGAATATCCCACTATAGCAAGATCGGTTTCTGAGGTTTCAAGTTTGGAACCAACCCACCCTAAAGCTAATCACCCCTAATATTATTTGATATTTTGTTATTTGCTTAAATAGCCGATTTCCTTATTATATTAGACTATTTTGGCCTTTCCTATGCATATTGGTTGGTTTTAAATACCCTTCTATAATAAAGTGTTTTGAAGTTAATTGAGTAAAAATGTAGTCTTTGTTCTATTCTCTCCCAATCTCTTGAAGATCCTAGAATATTTACAGACTTGATGTCTCTTAAAAGTCCAACCTAAATACTTAAATTTAATAGGTGAGGAAGATCATATTGTACAAAAATTATAAGCCCCATAGTCAACAAATATTTTCTATTTCAATAATACCAATGTGAGATTTTCCAAATCCGAAGGTCACCTCGATGGCCCTCTGGCAAAGAAGAGCTACTGAGCTCAAAAACGACCAAAATCTATAAATAAGGTGTGTGTGTGTGATTATGCATATATAAATAGAATGGAGAGAGAAAGACTGACTATGGAGTTATCCAGGGACAGAATGCCGCAAGGTGGTGGCATTGCCAAGGCATCATGACAAAATGATCACGACGACGCTAGAGATGAGGACGAGACAATTGGTGGCTAAAAATCGGTCGTTTAGATTAGGTTTTCCATTATGACTTAGAAAAGTGAAGGGTATTTTTGGAGGAGAAATGGCAATGGGTAGATAAGAAGAAAATACTAAGTGATGTTAGATGCAATTTGAAGTGTATGCAAATACCGGAAATTGCAAATGGAAAATTTAAATTGAGGATGCAAATCTAATGGACCTAGTGGTATAGCTTCGTGACTAGAACTTTTGTTCTTGATTGGAAACACATTCACTATCGTGTGATGTCATGCAGTTGAGGCCGGGAGGTTATCGACATGGCCTGCTCCACGACCATTCCCTCTGCTGGTACCTGTTGAATGGGCGTGAGTTCTGGGTTAGTTCATCAAGATGCAAATTCCAATATAGTTTAGATGATGACAAGATGGGTAATGCACACAATAAAGCTCTTTTCGTCTATCAAGATACAACAACTGGACTTTGATCAATGAGAGCGACGCCCTAAACATTGATCATACGAAGGCAGATCAAGAGGAGAATTCAAGATGGTATCAGAGCAATGCACCGATCAGAAGTGTGAAAACTAAATACCATTAAATAAAGTGCTACATCGTGGAAGCTGCCTCTAGAACTTAGGAACATCTCCAGAATCCTACTTGCCTACTATGGTACTACTTTAGGTCGGAAACGGCAAAAGACCCCAGTGCTTTAGCTGTGGAGGTGACGCGAGATCCTCCTCAAAACGAGTACTTCTTCTAAGAGGACAGGCCCACATAAATCGGGTCGGGTCATCACACGGGCAGTCTAGTCCCAGCACCAGCTCTTATAATTAGACGGATTAATCATATGCAACACATGGTGTACTTACGTTTCTCTCTTTATTACCAAGTGTTGACATATCAAAAGTTCCTTCTAGCTCTAACTCATAGTCGATCGCTTGCGTGAAGCTTTGGGTTGCGAGCCAGCCCCCACAGCCACATATCATCTGTCGGGGCTAACAAAAGTAGGCAAGTGTCATTCACATGTGCATAGAAGACATTTCCAAGCCGCAACATATTCGGTATGGACTCATGATGGAGTTGTAGGTATAGTATGAACGTTGGCTTTGGTTATTAGAAAATTTCTCCATCTCCTTCGCATTGGAAATCTTAGTTAGTGCCTTTTATCATTTGAGAAGAGATGATGATTGAGAAATCCATCTTAATCAATGACTTGATCGTGGCGATGATGGACTAGATCGAACGAATTGTCACAAGTTTTTTCTTTTTCGGGTGGTTAAGAATTCCACTCATGAAAACACTTTGAAGGCTGCGTTGTATTCTCGCATCATATGTATGTTAATCATTTTTCCTTTTTTGGCTAGTGTCCGGACCTATATAAGAATTAGATGTGTGTACTCCTAGATACAGATACCTGAACACAATTCTTATTTGGATATCGAAGCCCTAGTCTTAAGAATTATAGTCATTTCTATGGGTCAAAACTTGAATTTGCATGGGCCCGACCGAGACCTTCAATCCACAATTTTAATCATTTTCATGGTCATAGAGATGCTTCAAATTCAGGAAAAGTATGAAAAAGTCATAAGCCTATTGCATATAAGCCTATTGCATTGATACCGATTTAGTTATAAACCTTGCAATTAAACCAATTTAGTCCTAGATATTTTCACATTGATACCAATTTAATCCATCCGATCAATTTAAATAGAAAATTGCTGGTGTGGACGCCAGTTGTCCGACGTGACACTACCGGCGCTGATGTGGACATTTTTCAAAAATATTTTTTCAAATTTTTTTGGTTAATTTTTTTTTCTTTATCCTTTTCTCTCTTTTTTTTTTCCTTTCTCTTTTTCCTTTTCCTTTTTTTTAACCTCCACCAATCAACAAAGGTTGCTGGCCATTGGCGAGGGCGAGGGCCGAGAAGGCCCCTTACTACCATTGCCAGGGGCCTTGCCGACCTTTGGCAAGGGCTGGGCAAGGCCGCCCCTCACTAAAGGCCGATGAGCAAGGGTCGGCCTCGCCTGTGGCTGGCAAGGGTGTCCCGACCCTCGCCCTCACTAGCAGCCAGCGACCTCCAACAACTGGCAATTGGGGGAGGGCAACAAGGAAAAAAGAAAAAAGAGAAAGGAAAGAAAAAAAAAAAAAAGGAACCGAGATGAAAAAAAAAGGGTGTTATGCATACGTGCCTACATCAAGCTCACTTAAAAAAGGTCAAGTGGGCAGGTTAGGTCTTCCCTAAGGGGTTTAACTCCAAACTCATCGAGTTAACACTCTCCATGACATTCCAATAAGACCAGAGTAACCCAACATGTGGCCTTTGATTCTGAGTCCCTCTCGCACGGACCAACGTTCTGCGAGGCACACGCCGACGATCTCTAAGCATGAACGTCTGTTACTAATCTCGAGAAATATTATGTTAGACATAATATAGAAAGGCTATGTTTACGAATCTACAATATCTAATAGGGACAATGACACAAATAGTAACCGGACTTTGACTCAATGTACAATTTGATCATTGAACTTTTAATTTGTTCAATATAGTCCTTCAACTTTAGCCTAATATTTAATGTAGTTCCTTAACTTTTAATTCGTTCAATGTGTTCTCTGACCTTTTGGTACATATTCTATTTAGTCCCTGAACTATATGAAAATGTACAATACAGTCCTTGAACTTGAATTAATGGAATAATTACATTGAACATTGTTATAAAGTCCAAGGACTATATTGAACATGTACCAAAAGTTCAGAGACCGCATTGAGCAAATTGAAAGTTTAAGGACCACATTGAATATTGAGTTAAAGTTCAGGGACTATATTGAATAAATCAAAAGTTCAAGGATCAAATTGTATACTGAGTCAAAGTTCAAGGACTGTTTGTATCATTTTCCCTATGTAATATACACCCTAGATGACATGGCAGATCTTAATGGACAGTTTGAGGCCCAATAGAGGCCTGTGACTTAAGGGTACGCTTTGGCTTTTGGGCCGGGCCCAAAGAGAGAAAGAAGGCCTGTTGGGGCCGTGAAACACACTTTCGCAAACAAGCGCGTGCGGGGAGGACAAAAGATCTTTTTCTCCATTTTTACTCATTTTATGGGGGAAGAAGAGGACAGAGATTTTCAGCGTTGAACTTTGAATTATAATTACATAAAGGCAAAAAGGGTTAATACAACAAAAAAAACTCTTACCGTAAATTAATTTTTTGAACCTCAAAACTCCCAAATTAATATACATATAACAATTTTACCCCAAATTAATTTTTTAATCACCAAAAACCTCAAACTTGTACATTTGTGACAAATTTACCCTCCATTAGTTTATATTAAATTGGATTAATACTATGAAAAATCACAAATCGGTACACCTATAACAAATGGAGGGTAAAACCCTAAACTGATACTACCGTAAACTACCACATGTAATCTAACTCAGCAATTTTAAGGTTAAATTTAACAAAAATTAACGGAGGGTAAATTTATTATATGTGTACCAATTTCGGGCCTTTCTTGGTATTAACGCATAACAAAATTTATGGTTTCTTTTTTGGATTTTTGGTACACTAGTTTCTCATGTAGTGTGTGGCATTAGAGTCTTGAAAAATTAAATATTTCTATGTAATCAATGCGTTTTGAGACGTCCATTATTAGATCATTTAGGGTTGTTGATTGTTGGAATATTAGAAAAAAAAATGGAAATTATTTATCACGAATATATATTCATTTTTAAAAGTAAATTCTTGTTGTGTTTGTGCCCAAGTGTGCCGAGCGCATTTATGGGCCTATGCCGAAGAAAATCGAGGATCGAGACAAAGTATATATCTTGAGAGAGCGGGCACATGCACCAGCTGTATGTAAGGCTGTGTTGAAGAAATTTAAAGTCATCGGCATGTGATTGAGAGAGATAATGGAGAAAGTGAATAAGGTTTATCATTTTTTTATTTATTTTTTATAATCGTTAGTAAAATTCATTATCCTTTCTTAAGTTAGTGTCCAATTTGTCATTAAGGGTAACAAAAATAAAAATCTACAACAAAATTTCTATAAAAAAAAAAAACAACACCTAAATTTGTGATTTTAGTTTTGAAGCCCACGCTTACCACGTGCACGTTTGCAAGAGAGAAGTGAATGTCATGGATGGATGGAAAAGCCTAAAAAGAAAAACGTGGAGATCGTCGGAAAGTGATGGATGTATAACTCGCGTTTATATACAATAACAACCTCACTCAAAAGTTAAAATGACCTATTAGGAAAATGAATGTTTTGAAGAAAAAAATTTCTTAAAAATGATTCCTTATTTCGCTTACAAAAATGATTAAACGAAAAATATTTCTATTGTCCTAAAAAATATTTAAACATAAATTGTTATCGAAAATGAAAACATCAATGATCAATTATTTTTAAATTATATTTTCTATCGCGAAACAAATGATGTCTTAAACGGATTGAAGCACGAGACGGACATTTGGTCGAAATATTTCCCTGACCTCTTTTTTTTTTTTGGGTGGGAAATTCCCTCAACTTGACGCAAAAGAATATCGTGATATTTTCCGAGGCAAGATACGCCTCCTTCCCCAGAAACTTTCCAACTCGTGCCCCGACCAATTGGAGACGGCCACGTGTGTCAGTACGCTGGGTCATACGTTGCTTATACGGTGGGTTTCCAAGGGAGATGGGCACCGTTTAGCGTTTACCATTTCAAAGGATTGAGAAAATAGGACACAAAATTTAAAAAAATATACAAAAAAAAAACAGAGCTTTCTCGATTTGCGCACATGTTTTTTTAGGGACAGAAACCGAGAAACGGCCGACCCACATCATCCGTTCAAAAGACAAGGAGCCCTCGGAATTGACGCTTCGGACCTTCGCCCTTGTCCCTCGCACGTGTGGTCCCCCCTCCGAAGTTGAACTCCCCAAATTGCCCCTTCGACGACCGATAAGATTGGTGACGTGTATCCCCAAAAAGTCGGACCACAGAATAAGGTACGAAACGTAAAGATATTTGCTCGTTGGAAAAACACGGAGAGATCGCGTGCGCTAACTGGTGATCCGACCCGCGACCAAAAATGTCCGGCGAAGAACGGTTCGTACCGATACCCAATGCAACGACGGTAGTCGTATCAGCGGGTTTCTATCGAATAGTCAATGACGCGTGAATATTCAAATTTCAACTATTAATTGTCGAGTAGCTTTTTTAGCTTTCGTTTCCATCGGTTAATTAATTGTCGACGTCGATACTTGAACATTCTTGATTTTTATGAAGCAAGATTTTATCGTGGTTTTGCTTGATCCCTCTATGTTGAATTTTGTTGGATGCTGTAACGTGCATTAAGCAACCATGCCCTTTTTCAACTCCCGAGATGCCATGGGGTTTTGATGTGTGATTTTATGCAACGTGATTTCAAGAGAATAATTCGCAAGAAAGTAGATTTTGTAAATTCCTAGTCTCGTGGTCAAATGGCTTATCTTTGATCTTACCAACGGAAGTGCACATGTCGCATGTGTCTGCGAGGAAGCGACATTTCAAGAAATCCAATTGAGATTTATTCGTATCAAAGGAAATAATTTTAAAATATGCGACGAAAAGTAAAAGTTGTACGGGCGTGAACAAGAAGAGAAAATCGTTTTTGAGATTTGAACTTTTCTTGGAAGGTTGTTGTGGCGATACGGAAGGTATAAGCTCCTAGGATAGAAAATTATGGGAGATAAAATGGAATTATCAATTGACGCATTTGCCCGTGATGCCCCGTGCATCGCCCGCCCCTCCGGCACTTCCCCGAGCGGGGCCGGAACAGTAATTTCACCACCAACCTTTGAAAAACACCTTACACGTGCGGGGCCGAAAAGAAGGGCCAAGGAAGTAATTTCGACGTGCTTCCGAATAAAAAAATTCCAAGAAAAATCCCAACCTTCACCGTCAACGAACTTTCCTCTCTCCCCTTCTTCTATAAATGCGCCAACTCGAACCCCTCCCTCAAAATCTACCAATCTTCAAATCCAACACATTCATTCAACGCCCTCTGTTTGCTAGAAACTGTAAGTCACGAATCGGTTCTTCTTCTTCTTCTTCTTTTCTTCTGTAATTCTTAAGTTATACTGCTCTTCTTTTGTGGTGCCCAATTGGTCCATACTTGTTGTCACTGTAGATCTACAAAGTCTCCAATTGTTGTAGCTGCTGTATATCTCTCTGTTCATCTAGCTTTTCTAGAGATCTAGCAGAGCTTTTGTATTGGGTGTTGTTCAGAATCACCCCCTGGTTATAGTTAGTCTTTTAAGTATACATCAAGCGGTATATAGAACAGGATGAGCACCAGCAGTTCCATTGGGATCTCTGCTGTGAAGCCCTGCTGTAGAATCCTGATCAGGTACAGATCCTCCTCGATCTTCGGGGTCTCGGCCACGAAGTCGAACAGCCCGTCTCTCAACAATTCGTCGAAATCACGCTTCAAGCACGCGTTTCGCCGCGGCTATGGTAAGCCCGGGTTTTCGGGTCATCTGTGCGCGGTGGATCCGGGTCGGAGAGCCTTTTGTATCTCCGATTCGAGCTGGGGCCAGTCTAGGGTGGGTAGCTGTCGGGTAAATGGTAGGAGGGGTCTTTTAGTAATACCCCGCGTAGCGTCTGATTTTAGGAACCATTCGACGTCAATCGAAGCTCATGTAAATCAGAAGAGCTTCGAGAGTATATACATTCAAGGTGGGTTGAATGTGAAGCCTCTCGTGATTGAGAGAATTGAGACGGATCAAGGCATCGTGAAGGAAGAAGAGCGCGATAGGATAGAGGCTGATGGTTCTGCTGTAAATATAGATAGTTTGAAAGGGTTGCAAGAGAAGACGGTTGAGAGAGAAGTGTCTGAGATAGAAAAGGAGGCGTGGAAGTTGCTTCGGAGTGCCGTGGTGAACTATTGTGGGAACCCTGTAGGTACGGTCGCGGCTAACGATCTCTCGGACAAGCAAGCTCTCAACTATGATCAGGTCTTCATCCGTGATTTTGTCCCCTCTGCGCTGGCATTTTTGCTTAATGGAGAAGGAGAGATTGTCAAGAACTTTCTGCTTCACACCTTGCAATTGCAGGTACCGTTATGTCTGCATTAACTTGTACTTCTTTGGCATTTCTTATTGCAGTTTTTGTGTGTGAAAGTCTAAATGTTTTTTTTTTTCGTTCCACATTATAGAAGTGAGAAAACTAGTTTTTTTTTTATCTCCTGCTGAATCTATGATATGCAGTGCCGATACATGTCCATCTGAGGCATGAAAGTATATGCAGGCTGGTTTTGGTTGGTCTTAAGAGCATGCCCATTCACTCTGTTCAAGAACCCAAAATTATAAAGTGTAAAGAAAGCGATACAATATATTTGATAACCATGTTTAATACATGTTAAATAGCCACCTGAGCCGCTTAATTAACTCAAATTCTGATTTACGCATAATTTTACCCCTGCTCAGGTAATATATGGAAGAGTATACTAGATTGTCCAGCAAGGAAGTGATTTATAATACTAGATTGCCATAGAGGACTTGTGCTCTCTCATAGAGTATTTGTCCCCTCTTCTTTCCTTCCCGGGTTTAATTCTCTCTCTCTCTCTCTCTCTCTCTCTCTCTCTCTCTCTCTCTCTCTCTCTCTCTCTCTCTCTCTCTCTGATGTTAGAGTTGGGAGAAGACAGTTGACTGCTATAGTCCTGGCCAAGGGTTGATGCCGGCTAGTTTCAAAGTCCGTAGTGTACCTCTTGAAGGAAGTGATGGAGCATCTGAGGAAGTTCTTGATCCAGATTTTGGGGAATCAGCCATTGGCCGTGTTGCTCCAGTTGATTCTGGTATCAGACTTTCTGTTTATCCATCTATATTGATAGATTCAATCGAAACGTTAGAAGATTTGTTGCTAATGATTTTGTGAGATGAGTTTGTGGGGTCGCTGAGTTGAATCACAAGATAATTCCATTTTATTGACATGGTTGGCATGATTAATCTGAACCATATGTGACTATATTCGGGTGGCAGGGTTATGGTGGATTATACTGCTGAGAGCTTACGGAAAGATCACTGGTGACTATGCTTTGCAAGAGAGAGTAGAAGTTCAGACAGGCATAAGACTGATCCTTAACTTGTGTCTAACTGATGGTTTCGACATGTTTCCTACATTGCTGGTCACCGATGGTTCCTGCATGATCGACAGGAGGATGGGAATCCATGGACACCCTCTTGAAATTCAAGTAAGATGAAATGTCCCGAGTGTTTTTATTACATTAGTGATTATGTGCTCATTTTCTTGCTTTAGAGCAGACAGTTTTACAAGCGTCGTATATCTCCTTATATGTAATGGACCAAATATGACCTGATTCTCTAAAGTCTTGTGTCACAATTTTTTTGGCATGTACGCTCAGTACCCATGATTGTAGCATGAGGTGGCTACAATCATACAACTGTTTTAGGGCCAGCATTTGATCTTTATTTTCTTAACCTTCTGTTCATCAGCCTTTCCCGTCTCTATACAACATTAGCTGATTGAATCTGATATGCAGGCATTGTTTTACTCGGCTTTACGTTGTTCCAGAGAAATGCTCATTGTCAATGATGGAACTAAGAAGTTGGTGGCTGCCATAAACAACCGACTCAGCGCACTCTCATTCCACATAAGAGAGTATTATTGGGTGGACATGAAGAAGATCAATGAGATATACCGATATAATACAGAGGAGTATTCCACAGAAGCCATAAATAAGTTCAATATCTACCCGGATCAGATCCCGTCTTGGCTGGTCGACTGGATTCCGGAGACGGGTGGTTATCTCATTGGCAATTTACAGCCTGCTCATATGGATTTTAGGTTCTTCACACTTGGAAATCTGTGGGCCATCATTTCCTCGTTGGGTACCCAGAAGCAGAACGAGGGTATTTTGAACTTAATTGAAGCCAAATGGGATGATCTTGTGGCTCATATGCCTCTAAAGATTTGTTACCCCGCCTTGGAGTCTGAAGAGTGGCGTATAATTACTGGAAGCGATCCCAAGAACACGTAAGGCTCTTTCAGTATTCCTTTTCGTGTCTAATACTCTCTTCAATAGCTTTATTTGACTTTTTTCGCCAATCAGTCCGTGTCCAATGTATAACTGATGCTGATTCCCACCATTTGCTTGCAGCCCGTGGTCGTACCACAACGGCGGATCTTGGCCAACACTTCTATGGCAGGTAAATTTTCTTTTGCAGTTCGAGGGGAAAAAAGGGCATATTTCTTTCAATCTAAGGGAAGAACATAAGATCGCTCTGTAATTAATTAAGATGGCTGTGTATATAACATTACTGCTTGTTATTTCAGTTCACATTGGCCTGCATCAAGATGGGAAAGCCGGGATTAGCAAAGAAGGCGGTCGATTTGGCTGAGAAAAGGCTTTCTGCAGATGATTGGCCTGAATATTATGACACGAGGAGCGGGGAGATTCATCGGCAAGCAATCGAGGCTATTCCAAACATGGACGATTGCCAGTTTTCTAACCTCAAAAATGCTACTTGAGAAGCCGGAGTTGGCGTCCATGTTGTTTTGGGAAGAAGATTACGAGCTTCTGGAGATTTGCGTTTGTTTACTCGGTAAATCTGGACGAAAGAAGTGTTCGCGGCTCACCTCTAGACCTCAGTCTTTAGCTTGATGCAGTGTTCTTTTATCGAAGAATAAGGACAACAGAAGGTGCCTCCGGCTTGATAACATAATTACGATCAAGCTACCTGCATTTTCCGAACGAACATGGATGTCATGTCGCTCGAAATGGGTAGGGAAGTATCAGAATGAAGATGACATTTCCTCTGATTGTTCTAACCAACATTGCTGTAGAGCATTTACTTGTATGGCTGATTGAACCGTTGTGAAGCAATTGTCTCTGTAGTTCAGCAGGAGTTATCAGTCATAGGTGGCTGTATTTTCACAAGCGCCACCACTTTTCTAAACCAGTGTAAAGTGCAGACACGTAATGATACTTTTAGAAAGTTCAATCCATATTGCTTAAGCGAATGGGTATCATTCAAGTTGCAAAGTCCATCTTCATTAGAACTTGGTAGAAACATCGGTACTTGAACAAACACCATCTTGCATGATCTCGGCTGCATCGCGGGTCACGTGAAATACTAGATAAACGTTAGCCACAGCACACCATTTTGCATGGTTTCGGCTCCATCGCAGGTCACGTTTAATACTAAATAAACGTCTGTCACAGCTCTTTTATATCGACTTTGAAAAATCGGTGCG
The DNA here is from genome assembly GCA_024733475.1 of Syzygium grande. Classification (NCBI taxonomy): domain Eukaryota; kingdom Viridiplantae; phylum Streptophyta; class Magnoliopsida; order Myrtales; family Myrtaceae; genus Syzygium; species Syzygium grande. The sequence goes on from JAMXDD010000007.1 coordinate 27,306,834, forward strand.
AAGGGCACCCTAGTGTTCGTGACCTTTGTCAATATGCCTCGTGCAATAGATACAAACACGAAGGGAGATAAATCAGTTGATGGGTCAATAGATAGATAAAAGCCCAAACATAACATTTATCGCCTAAGATACCTTTCATTCGCCCTCACTTACACCAATCCAGACACTAACACCGGGAAGCTTCTCTTGCCGCTAACAGAGAGGAAGGGGACAAGAACCCGCACACCTAAAATTCCCTTCACAACAGACCCAATAACAAAAGAGAGAAAAAAAGCAAAAACGAGAAGACCATCTTCTCCTCCTCCTCCTTTTCACCTGCTCGCTAATCGATGCCGTCTTCTTTGCTAGCTCTGAAGAGGTCGAGCCGCGTGTCCCCGAGCCTGAGGGAGTAGACGGCCTTCTTGTACTCGGCCCAGGTGAAGGGCTTGTAGAGGCAGGGCCCTCTAGGAGCGACCAGCTCCTGCTGGGGAGCGATCCGTGCATGGAGCGGAGGCGCCCCGAAGAACGCCATGGACGTTCTTGGCTTGAACGGGTTGGTCAGTGCTCTGTGCCTCACGCTCAAGAACCTCCCGTTCGTCATAGCCTGCAACAAGTCAAGTAAGAGTAAGCACAAAAAGAAGCTAAGTCAAGAAATAGAGACATTTCATCTATAAACCAAGCCAAAATCTAATATATATATATATATATGTACACACATGCAAAATTTTAAAAATTATCAAAAAGATTGAATGAAAGGTTCAAGATCTTAATTTTGAAGGAAAAAATATCGGGGGTTGAAATGTGTGTGCCACAAATCAAAAGTGAAAACCACTCCTGGAAATCTTTCAAAAGTTCAATCTAATTTGTTCTCATAGTGGATCGTGGTTGTTAGATCGACAATGATGCACGCTAGAGGATATATTGATGTTTGGGCATCCGGGCCAATAGTTAAACCTAACTAGGGAAATTAAAGAATGCAAATTGTGCATCTACCAAAGGACATAACTCCTGCTAAAAATGATTTTTGTTCCTGCAAGATTTCTTGAAACGTTTAGATGAGCAAGTCCAATGTCGATTTCACCATGTTCCTAGACAAGCTAAGCTATCCTTTTACCTAATCATAAACTCCCAATCCCAAAGGGCAATACTACGAGAAAGTGAATTACTATATCAAATTACGATATTAAGTTATATGTCAATGGCGCGATCCAATTAACAACTTCATATGTCGTTTCAATTAAATATCTACAAATCAAAACAAAATATTCAACAAGACGAGCCATGTGTCTACCATGGGTGTTGGTCGGAAATTGAAAAAAATTAAAAATATGTTGCTGACCCAACTTGAAAATTCCGCAGATGGGTGTTGGTCGAATAGTTGGTCACGAAATGCTTTCTCTGACAGTTTTATCAAAAAGGGTAAGTTACCATGAGCAAGAACCAAAGGGGGGACTCAAAACAGAACATCTTCCTAGGAAGTTGCTCCTCACACAGTGTCAACCATAAATGGCAAGTCCCTTCGACACACCTTTTTTCAAGTTTCTCCCCCCAATATTTCTAGTAATTTTTCACAAAAGTCCTCGTAATTAATAAATAAGACCCATGTACTTTTTCTTTTGTGACAGGACGGACCCCCACATGGCAAGGCTCTGAGATTCATTCTGCAGTGATTCTGATTCTGTCCTTCCCAACCTCCCATCAATCAATCAAATTGAGTTCTTTCGACCAAAAACAAAAAATCGATCAAGTTGAGTTCAAGCCCCCCCCCCCTTCTTTTTTCCTTCCTTCGTTTTTTTGTATTGAGAATTATACAAAGCATCCTTACAAAATTTTCTGAGGCTCATTGATCATACTTTGAATATGTAATTGTTGATTATTCCATTTGGATTTCTATTAAATGTACGATGAGGTAACCTATTATTAGCAAGTAAATCCCGATGACGTGAAAAATTGACCTCTTTATCATTCTTTAAGCAAGATGGAAACTCTAAATCTCAATATAACAGATCAAATATAAAATTTATTTAGTTTAGATGGTGTTGAAAATTGGGTTTTTTGCTATTTTTAGGGATCATGAGATTTGAGTTACTTGTCCACAAATTCTTTAATTCCTTGAATTAGACTTTCGTAGGATGATATTCAGAAAGAGAGATAGGGAGAGACCTGCAAAACATCACCCACATTGATCCAGAAAGCCGCGGGGTCAGGGGGCACCGGGGTCCACACCCCATCCTCAAGGGAGATTTGGAGGCCGCCCACGTCGGTGGATCTAAGGACGGTCAGGATTTGAGGGTCGGAGTGCTCCCCAAACCCAACCTCGCCGTGGACAACGGCACTGGACCGGGGGTAGTGGTTGATCCTGAAGATCGAGTCACTGTCGGCGGCCCGGACAAGCCTGCTGAAGACCGACGTGTCCGGGGCCCTCAGGCCCTCCGCCATCAGATCCAATATGTCACAGGCCAGGCCCCTAACCGCTTCTATGTAACCATTCACAGCAGCGCTGTCACCAAAAGGGAAGGAAGGGAAAAAAAAATGAGAGGAAAGTACAACAAATTCATCATAAAGTTGATAAGTTGAACTCTCTCAACGGGTCTCTGACATTGACCACAGCTCTTCATAAAAAAAATTAATAACAAAATTATCAGCCTATGTGCTATTTATAAAAAAAAAAAGCAAAAAATTGGGGTGGAAATTTGCCAATTTTGTGAAGAAAAAAAGTGGGAAATTTGAGCATCAGGCATTTTCCATCCCAAATATTAGAGAACCTTCTATTTTCAAATCTGATAAAAAAATATATAGAACCTTCTAAAATACACATGCCGACATTGGAACGAGCCGTGTGATTTTCTTTTATAACTAAGGTAAAATATTATTTTAAATGCCTGATTTTTTATTCCTTTTAAAAAAAAAAAATCTCCCCTTTTTGGGGTTGCTTCATTTGGTTGGGGAAAAGTGACCGATGCTTTACTCTACTTTTGGGAAGGAGCGGGGTTTTCAGTTTCCTGTCACTTCTGCACTATTTATTTATTTATTTATTGCTCTCCTATTTTTTTATCTAATTTTTGGGTATAAAATTTCATCTGGGGGTGGTGATGTGATTGGTCTTTGGTCGAAAGGTCATTCGCTTCCATTCTCTTTTTTTCGCAACAGCAGGGGGGGGACCACTTCGTGTTCATCGCACCACATCACTAACTCTTCCTTGAACCACTAGTTCTTTTTCTATTTTTCCCCTCACATTATTCTTGCAAATTTTCCCTAATTTTGAAGCCTTTCTTTTTTTTTTTTTATAATTTGGGCAACCTTACTAATTGCTGTATCCAGACTGGAGGGAGAGTGGCCTATGTCCTCTCTCTCTCGTCCTTCTGAAATTGGACATGAAGATATCTAGTTGAACACTTTAGAAATACATACATGGGAAGCAGTCGTAGCGGTCGTAACATAGCGAATGCATTTAGTTCGATCCGGTGCAGGAGAATTATTCTAATTTTCGAGTTTAATGCGATTCCAGATGTTTAAATTAGTACTTAAAAGATTCGAGGCGTTGGGAGACGGGGTGGTCCTTGAAAGTCAACTGTGAGTGTTAAAACAAAGACACTAGTGGTAAATGTTTTAAACGAAAAGAAGCAAGTAGAGTCTTCAAACAAACGGATGTTGAGAATTCCAATGATGAATTAATCTAATTAGATCCTTGCGAATAAGTTGGAACCTACCTAAAGAGCTTATCTTCGAAACGTCAACTCTGACAGCTTGTCCCATCTTCTAGGAGGACTGCTAAACCTAACCAGGCTTATCCATGTCATCTAGTTTGTGCTCCCGTTAAATTGTGAAAATGCATGCAAGTGGTCTTCTCTAAGTAAAAAAGAAGCAGTTGTTCAAACAAAGGGTGTAATGCATCTGAACCAAACAATAAGCTCCAGAATTAAGTGGGAGATAATTTCATCAAGCCAAGATTTATCTTACCCAAGATGGATTTTCTCATCGTAGAAAAAATGGCGAGCATATTATATTCCACAAAAAATCGGATGTTTTGAAAAGATATTTTCTCGATATGATTATGTTTATCGTTTAAAAAAACTAGTCGGCAAAAGTTATTTTTTTATTATCAAGAGCAATTTAAGCCGAAACATTTTCTTGGACAACGAAATCGAAAAGGGTTTTTGTTACTTCATTTTGGAAACATAAAACCAATCATGTTTTAAAAGACATAGTTTTCAACTTGTTGACTTTCTGCGGAACGAACTCGCCGAACTTAGGGTTAGATGCTTTTTTTTTTTTTTACTGTAACAAAACTATGGACCAATATGCAACTAATTCTTTCCTAATAGATTTGGCTTTGAACTTCGAGGACATGAGACCTTAAACAACACCGGTCATGGACTCCAGGTACGGACTGTGTCCCTTTGACTGTTCTGCAGAGATGATGGCCCGTCTGCTAATGGCTATCCATCCATGTATTACTATTACTGTTTTCCCCAGCTGTGCCGTCAGTCTAAACTAAACTAAAGCTACCAACCCTCCAGCAAAAACCAGTCTCCAACCATTTTTACTGTGCATCAGGTCGATATTCATAGCCCTCCATTTGACCAGGCGAATGCATGCAGTTGCTTCAGAAGTTCAGATAGATCGTACAAGTTCTCCTACTCTTCAAATCTCTCTCTCTCTCTCACTCTCTCTCTCTAGCACAAGGATCAGCGTGCATGGGAATGAAAGATTGCACCATCCTCGAGCAGGAATCTTGGACAAAACCTCAGACCCACCCACGTAAAATCCCTTCTCTTTGCGTCGGTGACCAATCATCGACAGCATCGAGGCTAACCTAAGAAACAGATGATTTGAGCTAACTCGCGATTGTCGTTAGAGTATTTAAACCGTTTCGCTTACTTCAATAGCTACTCGCGCGTTTACTTTATATAGATATCTGGTTTCAAGAACCAATGATCTTTGCAAACTGTTCAACGCGGCTCGAAAGAAAGAAAAGTAGCGCACGCATGCACGCGATGACTAAAGAACAGATCATCGGTGGTACTAATCATTCGCTTTTAGAGCACAAAATATCCGGGAAACGTACCTGAATTGGGTGGGGTCGTCGGAGATGCTGGCGGACCTGCGTGACACGTAGGCGGGGTCGGACTCGAGGAGCAGGTACTCCACTTCGCCGACGTCGCCGTTGAACCCGATGCTCTTGCTGCCGTACCCGAACGGGTCGGCCGGCCCGGCGCGTCGCTTCTCGGAGGCGGGCCTCGCGAAGAAGCCGGCGCTTTCCTCCTCCATCCTCGACACCACCTCGGCGGGGACGCCGTGGTTGATCGCCTTGAAGAAACCGTACCTCTCGCAGGCCTCCACGATGAGCCGCGGCGCCGCGGATCTCCCCGACGGCGAGAGGTCGACCGCCGGGAGATCCGCGGCCTGGACGACCTTCTCGGCCCGTCTCGGGCTCGGACTCGCCACCACCATCGCCGCTGGCTTTTCTGTTTTCTGTCTCTGTTCTTCTTTCCCTTTACACGGACATGAAAGAGAGAAGGAGAGCGAGGTGACGATGCATATATATAAAGGTGGTAGTGTATGGAGGGAGTTCTTTTCTTGTCTCGGCAAGTCGTCGATAACCTAGTGTTTGTCAAAAGAGAAACTTTTATAAAAGCACAATGCATATATTAAATTAAATCTAGACCAATAAAGATATAAATCTCACGAGAGTTTCGCGCGAATCCCATCAAATCCGACGTGCCGAACTCACTTTAGCATGTATGATATGTTCGTCGATAATTTCTCCAATTAGCAAGACTTTATGGAGAAAGAGAGGTAGGATTAATACCACAAAAAATCCTCAAACTTGTATATTTGTAATAAATTTAACCAAAACTAATTTTTTGACTATAAAAAATCTCAAACTGATATACTTATGATAAATTTATTTTAAATTAATTTTTGACTATCAAAAATTCCAAATAAGTATGATTGTGATAAATTTACCCTCTGTTAAATTAGATTAATATCACGAAAAATAACAAACTGATAAACCTGAAAAATCTCAAACTAATAAGCCCATCTATTCTCATGTGTCATTCAACTTAACAATTTAATGGTAAAATTTAATGAAAATTAACGGAGAGTAAATTTATCATAAATATACTAATTTGTGATTTTTAATTAATTTGAAGTAAATTTATCATTAATAGATCAATTTGGGATTTTCAATGGCATTATCCTTGGAGTTATTACGAGGAGGAAGCCACCTGTCCAATCCAACGACAAGAACATGGACTTTTGAAGATGCTGTGGCTGGACCTGGATTTAATCACACTTTTTACCCTTGTTTTCCTTTTTAAGTATTGATTTGCCCCTTAAATTCAGACTTACCCTTATTAGCATTTTTCCCTTTTGACTTTAGTAGATTCCAGTGGTTTATTTATGCATTTGAGATTTTCTGTTTTCTTCTTTTTTTGAACAGGAAAGAGAAAAATTACTGCAGCTTTGCTCAAAACAGTATTGGAGTCGGGTCTTGACGATGGACATTTCTTCCACCTTGAAAGATGAAGATTTGATGTTCATAAGATCAAATGGTCCAAAAAAAGGTTGAAAGGTTGCCTCGAGTGGAAAGATTAGAATCACGAAAAAGGAAACAAAAGCTGTGATTATGGTATTGTTATATAGTAACACGAGATTATAATTGTAGTAAGTAAGGCCTTTCAAGAAAGAAATGGCTCGAAATTAAAAGAGTTTTAAGAGTTTTCTACAATAAAGACGATATATGACAAAATGATATGTATTCGTATACAGCGTAGCATGCGATACGTTCTTTTGTACACTTTCATTCGTCATTAAGATAGCTCTACTCAAAGACCCTTATTTTAATTTTCTTAGTCATCTCGTCATCTTTTCTCTTCACAGATTTAAATTATCGTATTTACGCGTTCACTTTAATTTACTAGCCCTTGGTTACAATGTCTTAAAATTTCTCTACAGGACCTAAAAAAATGATGAGATCCCCCTCAAAGGTCCCCTATTCCTTTGATTTCATTACCAAAGTTCTATATTTCCCAAGCAATAATGATTTCATTCAAGTTGAAACATAGACGTCCGTGAAGGTAGGTTGTATCTTTTGGCTTTTGAATAATCGAGATGGCAAGAGGCTATCGGTCGACCGATGCCTCAATATGAGTGGCGCAGTGAAAAGTTGGGTGCCAATTATTTCACATTGAGATTTGAGCATATATATTTTAAATTAGTAGATATATAAATAAGAGATTACACGTGGATGCAAATCCTTTTCTAGAGCTTTGAGCGACCAGTGAGATTACTGGTCCTTTATAGAAAGTCAATACAGTAGGAGGCTAGGGAGTGCACCAAATTTAACTATAGCACGTACTTTGATTACTTGCAAGATCCTGAGCAGTCGAACATATACCTGTTATTGTAGCGAGTTTTAAAAACATGGATCCGTATCACAAAAAACCTTAAATTAGTACATTCATAATAAATTTATTTTAAATTAATTTTTTAATTATAAAAAATTTCAAATTAGTATATTCGTGATAAATTTACCCACCTTTAATTTTCATTATATTTTACAGTTAAATAATTAAGTTGAATGACACATGACAATTGACGAGTGTGCCAGTTTAAGAATTTAGCAGATTTTCCATTTTGTGCTTTTTTGCAGTATTAATTCAATTTAACGAAGGATAAATTTATCACAAATATACCAGTTTAGAGTTTTTTATGATCAAAATATTAGTTTGGAATAAATTTATCACAAGTGTATCGATTTTGGATTTTTGATTGTCAAAAAATTAGTTTTTGATAAATTTGTCACCAGTGTATCAGTTTAAGGTTTTTCGTCATATTAACCCTAAAAACACATACGTTGTTTTCTTGAAAACGAATGATTTGAACAAAATTTTTCCGAAAAATGATCGCTAGCATCACTTAGAAAAATGAATTGATAAAAGATATTTTCTTCGTTTACGAAAATACCTAAACATGAATTATTGTCAACGATGAGAATATTTTTTATTTAAAAAAAATATTTTTCAAATCATTTATTTTTCTTGAAACAAACAGAACCATAATATTCATTAATGGTGTAATAGATATAACTAATCACGGTATTGTAAGAAATACGAGAATGCGCTTCTCATTTTGTGAAATCAAGTTATTCAATAAACAAGAAAATTAGGGTTTGTTCGAATGGGGTAAGCGCATAAAAAAAAAACTTATAACGGAAAGATAAATCACAAAAGCGTAGTTTCATTAGAGAAACAGTGATGACGCTCGATTGGCGTGCATTTAGATCTACTAGTGCACTAACGACAATTTGCATTGTTTGTCGTGTACACAGTGATAAATTGAGGTGAAAACCTAACATGATTAGGCAATAACTCCCTAAGAAAATGACACAAACAATTTCTAAACTTTGACTTAATATATAATTTGATCCCTAAACTTTTGATTTGTTCGTTATAGTCTATAAACTTTAACCCAATATTCAATGTGATACCTGAACTTGCAATTTATTCAATGTGATCCTTGAACTTTTGATACGTGTTCAATTTAGTCCATGAACTTTATAAAAATGTTCAATGTAGTCCTTCCATTAATTCAAATTCAGGAACTATATTATATATTTTCATATAATTCATGGACTAAATTAAACATGTACAAAAAATTCAGGGACCACATTGTACAAATTAAAATTTTATGGACTATATTGAACATGAAGCTAAAGTTCAGGCACTACGTTGAACAAATTAAAAGTTCAAGGACCAAATTGCACATTGAGCCAAAATTTAGAGACTGTTTGTGCCATTATCCCTAAATCTTATATGTACGAAAGAAGAAAAAAATTACCTTATCACATTTAAAATAAATGATCGTGATCAACATTAAATATTTTCTTAAAAATAATCACTCACATTGCTTACAATAAATGAATGAGTAAAAAATATTTTCATCGATCACAATAATTTTTAGACATAAATTATTATCGATAATAAAAATATTTTTTATCGACTAACTATTTCAAACAATACAAACGATCATTTTAAATTTTTTTTTAAATTATTCTTTTTACGCGAAAGAAACGTAACCTAATATAATAAGAAAAATGTTATAAAGGACTGCTTGGCATTTTCGCAAGATTATTGACTAATCGTGCTTCGATAGCATAGATACTTTATTAGAAATATATTACTTTTTTCAAAATGTATTATTAATTTACAAAGCGTTAATCTTCTTTTATAAGTGAATGAATGCTGATCAATCACAGCATAATCTATTATTAAAATTTTCCGAAATTAGTGGTTTTTAATAAAAAAATAATAATAATAATAAATAAGCTAATGGGCGGTTGAACCCTAGAAATGGAGTAGCTTGAGCTTGCATCCCTATGCATTTCACTTTTTACTTTTGCACTTTGCTCGAGCTGATCGTTGTCCTTGTGCTCCTTTTTTACCTTATCCACAATCATTTCTATCCATTGCTAAACTGCTCTTGTCCCCTCGCCTTGATCTGAACATGTATTATTTATTGCCAGAAAAATTGTTTTTTCATGTAACGAATATATTACCTGTTTTCCCATGGGTTAATTCTAAAAAAAAAGCACAAATTTTAGATCAAGTGATAATTTTGACCCGAACTTTTTTTTTTCATAAAAAATAACAACTTTAGGTCGAGTGACAATTTTAACTCCAACTTTTTTTTTTATATCATAAAATATCACCAACTTTTACCCTTATCATAGATCTAACTCCTCGTTGACTCTCTGTATGAAGTCACCTTTGTTTAAGAAAAAAAGATTATGGTGGTGAGCTTAGCGGATCTCATTCATAGCATCTGTCAACGAGCGGCGGTCTACAACTTCATATTGCGATAAAACGATAAAGTTTGACCAGAGAGATTCAATCTAGATATATTTTTTATTTGCCGGTGAAGTGAAGGAAATGAACAGTTTCACCGTTATTCTTCAAGCTGTGACTCAGAAAATAAGAAAATAAATAGTGCTTTTAATCCAGTAAGCAAGCCATGTAGATTTACTACTAAGGTGGAATAGTCAAGTTGAATAATTAATGTATCTAAGTCAATGGGGGTCAAATTTTGGATTTAAGTGAAAGCTTGTGCTTTTTTACGAGACAAAAAAAAGTTGAGACCAAAATTTTCACTCTATCTAAAGTTGGTATTTTTCTACAGAACAAAATAAAGTTCGAATCATAATTGTTACTCAATTTAAAATTTATGTTTTTTTTGGAATTAGGCCGTTTTCTTATTATTGCGTCACAAATATGGACGTTATCTGTATAATGAAGCCTCCAATAAAATAAAACGAAAGGGAAAACGTACCCTTTCAAATGGAGCCACCTCATGTTGATATCTATATATTTTTGTAAATACATGTCGGTTTAAACCACAGTATAATAGCATCCGATTTCCTTCGATTCCGCGGCAATTTCCATCAACCCTTTAATGGGAGAATTGTTATTTCAGTACAAAAGTAATCGTGCGGATTCTAATTCGATCGCATACCTTTCAATTGGTTCGATATAGTTCCGAACCCATGCGTGAAAATTCAATCGTGTCGTTCTAACAAAGTTTCGTCTGAAATTGCCGATATAGCAGTCCGGTTATCATCGACCGGTTCCAACCAAGTTTCGCTTGAAATTTCTAACATAGCAGTTCGATTATCACCGGCGATCTAACATGGACAAATTTACTTGGATCAGCGCCGTTTTGTTTACAGGAATCGATGGTCATGAAAATTCAAATAAAAAGCATGGGAATTTTATTTTATGGTTTGGCACGAACCTATCAATCACGATCGTTGGTGGTACCATTATTTGGCCTTGGTGGACGAAAATCTGGTCATCGATTGACAGAAGAACTTACGCAAGGCCTAAAAATCTGCCTAAATTTCAGACGGGCAGTTAGCAATCGTTTTCCCAATTTCAAAAGAAAGGGAAAGGCATAAATTGAAATTCTTCATTTTGTGCGTGGAATAAGAAAAGTATTTCACAAAAAGGAACGAAAACCAACACACAATTTCACGAGTTTTCGCAAAGAAAAAAGTCGTCTAAAATATCCCATTAATATCGTGGAACAAATTAGGCGCGAGCCTAAATTCGGGTGAGTGATTCAAACTAGGGTTCGCTTGGATTTAGTACAGTAGGAAATCGAACTTGAATCGTGCACCTAATCCACCTATTTATTTGTGTTTGTGCCGCTAAGTCAATTCCATGCGGTCGGCTCTAAAGAATATCTAGAGTTTAAACATGAGGGATTCTGAGTATTAAACAAGAAAAAAGTTTACTGGATCCCATTTTGTATGTTAATCTTGAGTGGACCTATCCACACCTAAATATCTAAAGACATGTCCTTCAATTTGAACAAATGTCATGTTTGGTACGATGGGATGGAATGGAACGAGGAACTTAATTCATTTATCTGGTTTAAGTAAGAATGGAATATCATAAGGATTCTTTTTTTTGGTTGTAAGGCAAAAGAAGAAAATTATGGAATGGAATTAAATGAAAATTTCAACAAAAAGATGTATCTAAAATTCCGGCTTTGGTCGGGATCGGCTCGAGATGGCCCGGTCCTATTTAGTATAGATCAAAGCACATAGCTTTGGTTCGAACTAGGACCGTGGGCAAAAAATAAGCGGGCCTAAAATTTATGAGGGGGCAAAATCTTGGCAAAAGCCTGTCCAGCCAAGGTCACCAACTTTAATCGCAACACGCCTATTGGGAGCGCATAGTAGAAACCCAATACTTTTACCTAGGAAGATCACTAAGGAAGAGTCAAAGTCTGAACCCGTTAACATATCCAGCTGCATCCACCTTTACTCAAAAACTTAAGTCAATGAGTTAGAAGTCAATTATGATACATTAGCTTCTTCACACTACACTAATTCTCCACGTGGAATATCTCTAATACTATTCACACATGCATCCCGACAATAGATATTAGGATTAGGTATATAAACATAACGAAATAGAGAGTAAAGACGAAAAAGAGAAATTAAGATGCAATGTTTATCCCGGTTTACTTTTAAATCATGGCTATATTCAGCAGAAGATTTCACTATAATTAGTATCTCACCACTCTTAATTATAAAATAAAGATATTTTATATAGTCAGCAGCTATTCATGGGTCTAAGCCAAAACTATCAATAAAATGCCGAACCCCGTGCCTTCTTGTCAATGACGATTATGAACCACACCCCAACAACACCTACAATTTAGCGACGATTATACCAAACGGGCTCAAATTAGTCTATTTACATAGAAAGGTGCGTATCCAAAGCGTGGAGATAGCGCAACCCTTGATCGCTGTGGGCATGTTATTTTCCAATATAGAATGTAATACTGCAGTAGAAGAACCCGATACCCGATCATTATACACTTACTGGAATAAGATATTTACAAGGGCAAGAGTGACTTGAGGGCATTATTAAAACCCATTTTAAGTCGAGAAATTTCAAGCCACGAGCCAATGAAAAGGATTTTCTTTACACTATATTGATTTAATTCATATATAAAAGCGCATAATTTAGGGAAGACCCTGTGGCTGTTAGCTAGGGTGAGCTATCAAAGTCTTTGTCAGCACGAGACAGATTGGATTAGGACAGAAATTGACTGAAAAACCTTAATGAGTTTAGTCACTTAGTCGTTGATATTTGGAAAAATAATTCTAAATTATATCGAATGAAAAAGAGTGTTGACCCCCAAAATTTAGCTTTGCTTAATTCGACACGCTCGCGGGGGTGTCTTCGAATGTCTTGGTTGTTGCTGTTGTGCCAAAATATGGAGCTTTCGATGTGAACAAGTTTTCTAGAGAAGTATCGCAATTAACTTAACCATCAAACGAGTTAAATCAAGCATGAATGAATTTCTTCACACGTTGTTGTATGAGATGTTGATAATGCTTTCGGAGTTGAAATGACCGCGAGTCGCAGTCTTGTGTATGTAGGATCTCAATCGAGCAAATTCAAAATGATGTTCCCAATCTCATACGGTATTTTCAAAATTGGACTAGACCGATTGGTTCAATCGTTTATCAAGATGATCTTGTAGGGAAAAAAAATTTGACCAATATTGGCCATTCAATTGGATCTCGGTTGATCCGAGTCTATAACTATGAGTCAAATACATGACTTTAAATCAATACGATTTGAAGAAGTGTAGGTTTAATTAGTGATCAATGGTAACTTTTCCTCCTTCTAGAAACTTGATTTCACATTTCATATCCATGGTTAAGGATCTATTTGGTAACCGGTCAAATAGTGTTTGATTCTATTCTCTTGTTCCCGGGAACAAAAAAAGAATAAAAATATGTTTGGTAAATATTTTATTTCTGGATACAAATTTATTCTCAAAATTAGTTTTGGAACAGAATTAAGAATAAAAAAAAGTCAATTATTGATTCTGGGAACAAAAATAAGAAATGGAAAAAATTTTTTTTTTATGTTCTTATTCTTCTTTCTTAGCACGTGGCCAACGATCGATGACCGATCACAAGCCGGGTTGACGAGGGCAAGGGCAAGACCCTCATGACTTGGGTGAGGGCGACCCTCACCTAGGCCAACCCTCGCCCAAGCCGCCCTCACCAGATCTAGCGAGGGTTGGACCCTCACGGCCTGGGTGAGGGTCACCCTTGCCGACCCTTGCCAGATCCAACAAGGGCAGCTCGCGGCTTGGGCAAGAACGGCGGCGAGGGTCCAGACTCATTGACCCTGGTTTGTGGTGAGTTGCCGGCGATAGCGACGATGACTTGGCCATGGGCCGAGGAAGGAGAAGAAAAAAAAGACAAAAGAAAAAAAAGACAAAAAAGAGAAAGAAATATTAAAAAATTCAAAATATTATTAATAAAAAGAAATTTTGTATGGTTATCAAATGCATTTTTGTTCTTTTTCTATTTAAAAAATAGAAATTTTGGATAATTACCAAATACCTTCAAATACTTAGAAATTATTTCTGGGAATGGAATAAAAAAATCATTTCTAAGTAAAAATTTTTTCGGGAACAGAATGGTTACCAAACGCACCATAAGTGTACTAGATCCGTAATCAGCAAACTACGTGACAGAGCAGAAGAATTCAAATCGATTGAAATTTACACAAGTCGATAATTCAAAGTTAAAACAAGACATTTGAATGTGTTGCGACGAGACTTGTAAATCGAGTAATACAGCTAATGCAACTCTCTTGTTTCCAATTATGAAATATTTTAAGATAGCACTTTTAATTTATATCTTGCTTTACTCAAAAAAGTCATTTACCTTAGCGTGACTACAAGTTCACATATTTATTTACTAAAAATAGATTAAATAAATTTAAATCATAGTAACAAGATGGGTGGGCCTAGCTCGATAGGGTTGGATTGGGCCTATTAATTGAATCTACCCTGATGTTGCTGATATTCAAACAGAATGGGGAAAAGTACAAAAGAAGTCATAAATTTATTGTATTTTTGTCAATTTAGTCGTAAATATTTTAAATAATTTAATCCCAAACATTTTCACATTTTGCCAATTGAGTTTATCTAGCCAATTTAAGCCAGAAAGTTGTTCACGTGGTTGTCGGTTATCCTATGTGATACGATTGGCGTTGGCATAAACAATTTATTTTTTTTTTTTTTTTTCCTTGGCCTTTGTCGATGGCCGGTTAGGGTTGCCCTTGCCCAAGCGAGGCCTGTCGAGGCCAACCCTTGCTCAACCGAGGCCAGCCCTCATCGGCCATGGATTGTGTGGTGGAAGAGTCAGCTAGTCATGCCGCGTAGGGTGCGGCCGGCATCCACGTTAGTGATTGTCAGCCTAAATTGGTCGGATAGACTCAATTGTCAAAATGTGAAAATGTTTAGGGCTAAATTGATCCAATTAAAAAGTTTAGTCCTGAATTGGTATAGATGCAATATATTTAAGACTTTTTTCTATTATACTTTTCCCCATAGAATGTCGTATTGTTATAAAAAAAACTCGTGATGACATGACGTCACATGTCACATCATCGACTGACATCTTATCAAGCTGAAAATCACCTTCTAGGATGAATAGACGACGAGTGCATCATCGCTAGTAAATAAAGAATTAGACAGTCAAGATCTTCCTTTCGTTTGGCCATTAAAAGTGCCCGAAAGACATTCAATCTTTTTGAACTTATATATAGAAATAGAAGTGGCATTACAAGTCAATGACAAACTTTTTAACAAAGTTAATGGGCCAAGTGAAGTAACGATTACTAAAGTTACTAGAAACGGGTCCAATTGGGCTTTTGCTTTTCAAAGCCCAACTAGATACGGGCATCCATGTGTCTCGAATAAACTTAGGCTCCGTTTATTCATTAGGTAATTATTTTTCGAATAATCTATTTTTCGCAAAACAAATAGAGTTTAATTTCTAACTTATTACTCGCCGTATCTCTCATTCTTATGCATTTTTTAAGTTACTCAGTGAATTTGTCCTTTTTTTTCCCTTTATTAAACTGAATCTTAAAATTTTAAAAATCTTTTTAGACAACATAAGCAGCCACATCCATTATAATTAACTCTATCGGTAAGTTTGGCAAAGATGAAGTTATTTTAGTTTCATTTTTCATTTGCAATAAAAATTGAATAAGGACAATTCCGCCAAAATCCTAAATTTTTCCTCGTGGGATGTCAATACCCAAAACATCTTTTTTCCTTCCTATCTCACTGCTGCCCTTAAAGCTTGTACCAATAACCCAAAGGTACCTTCTCTCCATATGGCCGTTGGAAATTCGACTCGGCAGCATGTGTGGCCGTTTAAAACTGGCGAGGCGGCCATGCTCTTAGTTTTTTTTTATCCATTGCCACGTTGGATCTGTTTGCGCAACGTTATCTATGATGGCTACCATTTCGGATCATCGACCTTAATTATGGACAGAAATCTAACGGAAGGTATTTTCAGGTCATCGACGGGAAAAATTTAGGTATCAATAATCCCGCGGGAGGGGAAAATATTAACATTTTTGGTGGGAATAATCTGAAAAAATTAAATCAGTTACCATATTTCAGGCCCAAGAAATGAAATCAGATGATAACCAAAATCCACAGGTCGGGCTTATATATATTACGTCACAAATCGCAATGGATCCGACAAGACGATTCCTCTTGCGTCTCTGCTTCTTCTTCTTCTTCTTCTTCCTCGCTTCGCTTCCTTGATCCGCCGATCGAAATGCCCGCTTCGAATTCGCTCCCACCCTCATCATCATCTTCATCTCCATCGTCGGAGGCTCCATGAGGTTCCGTTTCTTCCCCTCCCCGCGCCGTTCCGTCGGTCGCCGAGGACGCGCGCCTCCGTTCTCCGGCGTGATCGCCCGAATCCGGGTCGCTGGCGGACCGTAATCGAGGTAAGCGGATGTGGGTGTCTCTTCTTTCGGCTTTTCTTGGGCAATCTGTGTTGGGAATTGAAGGTTTTTGAGGGATGACGCACCGAGGAGCCGAATTCTTTCCGGACGAGGTCGTCATTCAGATTCTTTCCCGATTGCCCATCAAGTCTCTGTTCAGGGCAAGAACCGTGTGCAAGCTGTGGCACAGGTTGTTGTCGGAGGATTACTTTGTCCGCCTCTACAATGAAGTGTCCGTTAGGGACTCCATGGTGGTGGTGGAGGTCTCCGAGTCGTTGGGCGCGGTGCCGACCTTCATTTGCGTCGATAGCTCGAGGGGTGTCTCTGACTTTTCTCTCGGTTTCTTGAACGATAGAGTTAAGGTCAGGGCCTCGTGCAATGGCCTGCTTTGTTGCTCGAGCATTCCTGATAAGGGTGTTCACTATGTCTGCAATCCGGTGACTAGGGAGTTTAGGTTGCTCCCGAGGAGGGAGAGGGTGATGAATAGGTTTCATCCCGACGGCGAGGCTACCTTGGTGGGTTTGGCTTGCGATTTGTCTGCGCAGACTTTCAGCGTCGTGCTGGCGGGTTACCACCGGACTTTCGGCCACCGGCCTGATGGAACGTTCATTTGTTTCGTCTATGATTCGGAGTTGAACAGGTGGAGGAGGATCGTCTCGTTTCAAGAAGATCATTTCACGCATATGAGCAGGAACCAGGTCGTGTTCGTTAACGGCGCCCTTCACTGGTTGACGGGTAGCTCCTCGTATATTCTTGTACTCGATTTGCATTACGACATCTGGAGGAAAATATCCTTGCCGGAGCAGCTGAGTTGTGGGGCAGGGAGTAGGATTTATCTGTTAGAGCTGGACGGGAGCTTATCGATAATTCAGATCTTACAGGGCTGGATGATCATTTGGGCGTTGAAGGATTACGTGATGGAGAATTGGCAAGTGGTGGATAGGGTTAGTCTGAGATGCATCCGAGGCTTGGTGCCGGGCATTTTTCCGATAAGTCAGACGAGTGAATATTTATTTTTGGCCACTCATAAGCAGGTATTGGTGTATCAACGAAAGAGAAGAGTGTGGAAAGAGATGTACTCTGTGAAGAACGGGTCGACACTCCCCTTGTGGTTTTCAGCCCATGCTTTTCGCAGTGCGATCTTCTCTTGTAAATGAGTTTGGTAGTTCCTTCTGTGAAAGTCTGTAGATACTGGTTGCTGGTATTGATATTGAATCAGCTGTTCGTTGCGTGTGGAAATTTTTTCAATGATGATTCATATGTGGTTAGGCTGTGTGCCATATAAATCAACTAGTCTTTGACATTCTCTTTCGAATCATGTTTCACATTAGAGTTCAAGAAGGTTAATTACCTTTCAAGATGTGAGCTTGCTGTCAGTATGCTCTTAATTGGTGTCCTGGGACTGTTAGAGCTAAAATACAATTTGTAGGTGGTGTTCAAATGTTTGGTTCACACAAATTTCCATGCTCAGCAATAGAAACCCTGCTATTATATGTATTTAGTAACATCATGTAAATGCTGGAAAGCATTATCATGTCGTGTGTTTAACTCTGACTGCATTTACAGTTCTTTCTTTGTGGTTGTTAAGGTGGCCGTGTCTGTCTTCCTTGTCTGTTTAAATTTGTTCCTGCAGTTTGTTCTTTCTTACTTCATATAAATTTCAATGAGTGGTGTAAGAAGGTGTAATTTAGCTAATCTGTGCATAAACAGTTTATCTGGTAGCTAGTAGCTGCATGATAATGGTATGCCACAGGCCCACGACTCAGATTGGTTTCTACTTGCCATCATTTCATTTTGGAAGGTCGCTCTCTTTCTGTCATGCTTCGATCGTAGTTCTTACATGGCCATTTGTTTTATTACTAGTTGAAGAATGCCCTTTTGCTGCTTTCAGAGGACTTTCGATTAGCCCTTGAGTTTCTCCCTGGATTTGGATTCTGAAGGTGATCTGATCTCCATTTTTCTCTAGTTAATCCGAACATGCATGCATAAGATTAGTGAATTTACTCTACTAGTTCATGGGAGAGTGAAAAAATGCAGAATGATAATTTTGGAGATCAGGGGTTGTCGCAGACGACAATGGCGCCTTCCCTATGCGCCAGATCACTCGGTGTCCCAGTGAGCCTTCCTTTATAGATGCAGAACGGTTATTTGAACTATGCTTGGTACGCTAGGAGGATCGAACTTTCCTGTGTCGTGTTCCAATGAACCAGAAGGAAATCACCTGCAGCTATTTCCGGCGAGTGCCTCCGGTTCATTATCTTGTGGAAAGGCTGTTGCTGCTTGGATCGGGATGTCTGGTAGAAGTCGAATTGTTTTTCAATCTTTGAATTCCGCTCGACTTCAAATTGTTAAGGGTTACACCGTAATTGCGAGAAGTCTGCACATGTAGCGGTGAATGGATTGTTGAGAACGGTGATTAAACAAGAGCATAGTAAAATCATAGTCTACTCACCTTAGGTCGACCTTAAGGAGACAATACCATAGTTTTGCCATCTTGACGAAATTCATTAGTTGCTGCCATTGATCCGGTCGAAAATATGATGGCCCGGATTGCTGTGAAACTATGATTTTGCCGCTTTTGTTATGAACTACTGCCAACAAAAACACCCGTCCGACGCTTGGTTATGGATCGGGCAAGATGGAAAATATGAAATTTCTTGCCTTTGGTCCTTTGAATTATAAATTAATCACTAAAAAGATAAGCAAATGTGCACCAAGAAGAAAGCTAAAGATGTGAGAGTGTTTGAATAGAAAAAGGGTTATCTTTCAGGGAAGAATAAGCCTAGAAAGGGGCTGAATGTACTCATTGAAAGTACATTCTTCAAGCTAATTCTTCTCCCACCATTTTTTTTATTAAAAAAATTATATGCAAGTTTTTATTCCTCTCTGAAAATAACCACAAAAAAATACGAATAAATAGAGCATCTCTTACAAAGGAGATTTATAGGAAAAATACAAGAAATGAAAGTCAAACGCGACGGCGGGTACCAGACGAAAGTGCCCTTTTGCCATTGAAAGTTGAAGCTAAAAAGTTTGACTTTTTGAAACTTTTCTTTGTCCACCGCTTTTTAGTTTTTTTTATCATCGAATGCACTAAGCTTGCATTCCTTTTCTTCTCTTTTCTTTACTTTTTTTGCGATCAACGCATTTTTGTCGGAATCTAGTCAGCTATTCGGCGAATTGCTATCGTGGCATATTGTTTATTTCGGAGGTAGATAATTTCTTAATGAAAAATTTACATGAGGGGAACATAATAATTTGTATGGATAGTAATAATGCGTCGAAAACTCCAGAAATGAGATGACATTCACAATATTCTATACGTTTTGGATAAATTTAAAGCAAAGTCAAAGTTACGAGGATGAGTTCGGGACGTGTCCCGTTAGCAATCCCAATTTTTCGAGGGGAATTGTTCTAAGCAGTAGTAATCCGATACATGGCGATCTAACAATTATGTCGTCCCCGCGACTTACATTTCAATCCTTACATATCATTCGTGCTTTATTTGTCTTATTGAAATCGAACGATTTGAAAAATATTTTTTTACGAAGGATTTGCTTAGTATCAATTTCAAATAACAAGTCAATGAGAAATGTCCCTTCCATTTATTCTCGTAAAGTTGCAGGGAAACATTTTTTCAAGTCATGCAATAATTCTGACCCCCAGGAAAAAAAAAAAAAGGAAATCATGCTTGGAGACCCACGCGCCTCCCTGCGAGTGTCGTTGGCCCAGTCGCGGAGAGACCTTGTTCGTCTGTTTCCCTCTCCTCACTCTCTCTCTCTCTCTCTCTCTCTCTCTAAGCAAGAACACAACACAGCACAGAGACAGAATCATCAAACGCAGACCGGTTTTCGACAAAAGACAACGAGGAGGACAGCAACACCAGCACAGAGATAGAACCTCCCCCCTGGTTCCGCAGCTTCGATGACGGTGGAGAGGACGCGCCGCCGCGGAGGAGGAGGAGGAGGAGCAGCAGCAGCAGCAGCTGGGCCCCGCGTCCCTTTGGGTTCCCCTCTCCGGCGCCGCCATTTCTTCTAGGGTTTCTCGTTGCCCCGGCCCCCCCGTGTTTCGCTCCCCTCCCCCCCTCTCCGTGCCTCCTCCGAATTGGGGGGCGGCGCAGCCGAGCTGGCCTCGAGGTACTTCCCCTTTGGGTGTTCCGGTTGGTGTTCGCTGGATGGGATCGTCGCGTTCCGTGATTCTTGCACCCGATTGCCGGCCCGTTCGTTTGATTGCGTGCTCCTCCCGTTCTCTCGGGTGCCTGATTGCTCGATTCTAGCTGCGTTCCTGCTCGTTCTCGACCGTTTCGAGTGTAGTTTGGGGGTAAAGGGGGTTCGGGTGTTGTAATTCGTGATTTTAGTGCGGGTGGCGCGTGCTGAATGTCGGAAAATGTTTCTGGGTGCGACGGTGGTGTTGCTTCGCTTTTGATTTTCGTATCCAGCGGGGTTCTGTTGGCTGAATTACCGGGCTGAGTGTTCAAATTCGGAGCTTTTGCGATGCTTTCGGGGAAGTGAACTTTTTGGTTGTTGGGTCTTGAATTTGCACTTTTCTTTGCTTGGGAATGTGTTCAGTTCGATTCCGTTGAAAGTCCTTACCTATGTCTGTGGTTCCCCAGAGCAGTATTGGTTAAATAGCGGAAGCTCGCAACTTTTGTTATGCTAAGTGACTGTTGAGTCGCCTTTGGGTAACAGAGCTTACTTGGTGAAGTCGTTCTGACCTGTAATTCAGTTTGGAATTGGCTCCTCCCTGCTTCGAGTGATTTTGGAGGGTTTAGACCATGGATTTCTCAAAACTTCTAGCACCTTTGATTTTTTTTCCCTTGCCTTTGTGTAATTATAACTAGAATCTACTGCGTTGAAATTAAAAAAAAAAAATGTTACTGTGTTTTTAGGTCTTTATGGTTTGTAAAATGCATCTCTTTGGAATGTATAAATTACGATTTTAGGTGCATAAACTTCTTGACCAAGCTTTTCTTCAAGTTGTGGAGTGTGCTCTGTCAACGAGGTTGGCATCTTATTTTTCCTAAATGACGATACATAAGCTCTGACATCTGTTTTAATACGGGTGATGGTATTGCAGTAAAACACTTATCAACATGGCAAGCCAACTTTGATTGATGGGGATGTATTAACTTGGTACCCTAACCCAGGAAGAATCTCCTAGGATATTGACTCATGGCTAGGAAGGGCAATCAGCAGAAGAATGGGGTTAGTCGTTCCTCACAGAATGGCAAAAAGAAGGGTTCAGAAACACATCAAGAAAGAAGACAAGCTACTGACGTGAAGATTCCTCCTAAAGAGACAACTGTGAACAGTCATCACTCGAGCAATGCATCGGCTGAGAGCATGAGTCAAGGAACTGGGAAACTAATGAGTATGGATAAACAAGGGACAGATGCAGCTCAGGGATTAGAGCAGCCAGTTCTGTCTGGGGAATCTTCAGGGGATTATATCCAAAATGCATCTCCTATGGGCATGTCCCACGAGAGAGAACAAGGTGGACTAGATTGTGATAATAATTGTCAAAATAGCCGAAAAGGTGGCCTGGGCCACAAGCTGAATGGGCATATAACAAATCTAATAGAAAATGTCCACATATTTGACAATTTAGTTGTTAGAAATGTGAGAAGATCAGCGTTGTGTGTCCTAAAGGCAGCTGGAGAGTGGCTAGAGTCACAAAGACCTTTTGTCATTAATTTAAAAGGTGACGTACTAAAGGCTCGTGACTATGTCAAAGTGAAGATTGAGCTGGCCTGCCCAGTTGTTTTGAAATGGCTTGTATACTTTGGGAACATAATGTTTCTCTTATCAATGATTTGGTTGGATTGCACTCTTAGGGGAATCGATTCTTTCCTACGTTATGGGGACTACATCTTTCTTTTCAATCATATGGTGTGGAATTTTCTCAGCTATCGCTATGGTTGGCATGCTAAAGTTTCTTGTGGTCTCGGTAAGTCACTCATCACTTTTTTCCTTTTAGGTCGAAAAGTCACTCATCACTTCACAAGCTACTTTTATTGACTTCCTATTGTATTGCTGGTTCAAGTTATCCTTTCCCATCCTGACATGACCTGTTACCCTGGATGCATTCATGTTTGTATGTCAATATTTCATCCTGAACTGAGCTTATAAATATGTGCAACTCCTCCTTCCTGTCAAAGTAGAAGAAATCAAAATAAGCATAGAGTATTACCTGTTGTCACTTCCAAACTCCTTGGAGCCACACGGTATTGTTGCTGGATTTTATCTAGTAAGATACAGATCCACTTTTGTCTATGTTCCTAGAATTCATTCCTCAGTTACTCTTTCTGAAATGTTCAGAATAACTCTATCAAGCACACTTTGCTCCTGCTGCATTCCTTTTTTCTGACTGAAGTTTGCATTCATTCAGGTGCTAGCTGTTCTTGTGGGTATTTTTGTGGGGTTTGCCGCTGCACTTTTGCTGCTTGCACTTTGTGGCACTGTCTTCTTGTGGTTTTATGGAAGTTTTTGGACAACAGCTCTTGTAATCATCCTTGCAGGTAATGGCTTTGAGGCTTTCTCTTAAAGACTTAGCTCGATGTCTGCTATTAATGTGCTTTTGAGTTTGTAAGCTTGCTTAGATCCAATATTCATGTTCATGCAGGTATATCATTCGCATTGAGCCATGAACGCCTTGCACTTTTCATATCAACGATCTATGCCGTGTACAGTGCTTGGGCATATGTTGGATGGATGAGCCTGCTTTTTGGTTTGAATTTGTCTTTCATCTCAAGCGACGCTCTCATATACTTCCTGAGGAATAATATACATCAGCCTCAGCGACCCAATGATCTACCCAAACAAGCAACTGGAATGCAAGGTCAACCGTTCAGCGAGGCATCGCATCCTTCATTCTCAGATGCTGCCCCTGGATTGTCGGCTGATCGTAATTCGGGAATACCTTCAACTAGTGGGGCTAATCCTGAAATAACTTCAGAAGACGAAGTTATTCGGTTGTTGAGTTGTTCTGATCACTATGCAGCACTGGGCATCAATCGTTACGAGAATGTAGATGCTTCTTTGCTCAAGAGGGAATATAGGAAAAAGGTACTCTCTCTCTCTCTCTCTCTGACCCCCAACTCACTCACCCACACACAGATAACTACCCAGACATGCCCCACACCCAGACTTGTACACAAAATAAATGCATGTTCAAATAAATGGCATGAGAGGTAACTCTTCTACAAAGCATTAAAACTGCCCTCATTCCTTGCCCCTGGAACAGTGGGCTACGTCTCAATTGCTTTTAATAATTGCATAATGCTCTGTAAAAGTTGACTTAGCGAAAGATCTCTGTCTCATATGTCAGATGACCAACGTGTAAGATGTATAAAACAAATGTTACCCCGCGACCATGTATCTTTTTTCAAATACTGGCGCAACTCGTATTTTGAGAGTTCCATGGTTCAAACTTTCCCTTCTAGCCCTTTTTGTGTATAGGCTTTATAATTGTCAATCAGTAAATCCTATGATTTTTATTCTTTAGAAGAGACTTGAAGTTCAATGCCATAGGAAATCTAATAATTGCTGGATCTGATGAGACTGGCAGAGAAAACTGAAATTTTATTGAAATGTAAAGTTATGCGTGTGCTTTCAGAATAATGCGAAGGTAAAATAATTTATTATAACATTAAGTATCTAGAAAAATGCCATCGGTTTGATCTGAGCTACAATACCTCCTCCTCAGCAGAAAAGACACGGAGAAGTAATCCGCTTAATAATGAAAAGATGTGGACAAATACTTCAAAGAAGATCTTGAGTACTTGGATAATATGGAGGATTTAATTCTAAAGATCTTGAGTACTTGGAAATATGATGTGGCCAACAAGATCAAACAATTTGATACCTATTAATATTGCTGTTTTTATCAAGTATTGGCGGAGATGGATTGTTGGGTCACTGTGCAACTCGAAGAAGAGCTTAATTGGATTAGGGTTCTCCTGATTGAATACAATCCTGTGTATTAGGATTTGAGTTGAACTCTGTTATGATTTCAAAAAGTTCTCTTTTTTGTTTGGAGATAACATTTTCTTATATCTATTTGAAGTAGGATTTATGTGTTCTATTCAAGTGTCCTAGTTCAATTTGGAATAGAATTTCATAAGTTTGTCTTTACACATGTAATTTGCTTTTTATTCGAGAATGAGTGAAGGATATCGAACTTTAGCAATTCTTTGCTTTGAATTATATGATATGATGAGATTGTTATCATAAATTTGATGCTTGAGAAACCCTTAGTGCGATGTGTAGGAAGTTTAGGTGTATGCCTAAAGGAACTTACTCATTTTGAGTTATCTTTTGTTCTGAGTTCTCTTCACGTTCTCAATCAATTTCTCTCACCACTTTGCGACTCATCGTCCAACATCAGTATGATAGAGGATTCAATACTAAAGAGAGCGCTATGGAGTAAAATAATCTAGGTACCCATCTCTACTCGTAGAAAAGGCTTGCTTGCTTCTTGTTCGGGTTCTAGGCCAATGCTTATTCCTTTGTGCATTATGAGAGGCTTACTGGCCTAATTCAGTAAATCTCAGGCTGAAAGTTGTGTTATTTTGTGAAATTTTTACTTGTCATGTGAAATGATTCTTGTTTATCTAAATGTCTGGCATTTTGATGAAGGAAGAGAAAGGTATATTTGACTAAATTAAGTTCCTTCTGATTGGTTTAGGCAATGCTGGTCCATCCCGATAAAAATCAGGGAAATGAGAAGGCAGCAGAGGCTTTTAAAAAGCTTCAAAATGCATATGAGGTATAGTTGGGTTTTCTTCCAAAACTACAAATCATGCGAATAACAGATATTGGATTTAATTGATTGAGATGTGTGATCTATACTAACTTATATAGCTATACCTCTTACCCTTTTTCAAGGTTTTACTCGACTCTGTAAAGCGAAAAGCTTATGATGACGAGCTAAGGAGGGAGGAGCTGCTGAATTGCCTCCGTAGGTTTCAAAGTTCTTCTCAAAAGGTATTCTTTTGCATCTCTCTCTATCTCTCACACATCTTATTACAAGAAAATAAGAGAGTTGACTTGATTCCTCTTTTCTGGGTTGCCTGAAGTATGTGTCTCTCTCATGTAGTAATCTGAAAGTTATTTTATTTCTTGAGCATTTGGAATGCAATACGAAATTTGGTGAACAGACGAGCAATAGATGCAATGACGACAGAGTTTCTGTCTCAGACAGCCCAGGACACTACAATTTGCCTTGGTTGTGGGTTGCATTCTTTCGAAGGTCTGGATCGGGGGTTAGGTTTCAGTTTACAATGACAATTTGGAGTAATTGAGGCATTGTGTTCTTTGAATGAATGAGGTCTGTTTAGCCACTGATTTACAGCCGAGATCTTGTTATGAAAGTTAGTGTGCACCCTTGGGCATGTAACTGTCGAGAGAGGGGAGGATGGAGGGTGGATATGTTGAAGTTTGTGGGTCTTGAGACTGTAAAAGGTGGTCTCCTGTTTCATCATACTAAAAGCAACTAATTCTCAGAATGGAGGTCATGGTCTCTTCTCCTCTGGATTTGCTCACTCAGAGACTGACGGTGAAGATCCTTTGAGAGATTCGAGGCGAATAGCCTGCAAAAAGTGCAACAGCTTTCATCTCTGGTTGCAAACTAGAAAGTTAAAAGCACAAGCAAGATGGTGCCAGGTATTCCCTTGCCGTCTGAATTTGGTCGTGCTTTTGATGTATTATATGTTTCTCATGTCATTGAGCATGTTGGCATGGTGCAAGAGCAAGACTTTGTTAAGCTCTCTTTAAAAGTCAGCGCCGTGCTGTATTGTTGGCGTGAATTATGTTCTCCTTCGATATTTACGTTTCCTTTGTCTTGTCTAAGGACTGTAAGGAGTTCCATCAGGCAAAAGATGGAGATGGATGGGTGGAGCAATCTTCTCAACCGTTACTTTTTGGGCTATTGCAGAAGGTATTTGTTAACTCTTAAATTGAACCAATGAAGGTTTCCTACACCGATTATATCTTGCTTTATTGAATGTTCTGCCAGTTGTCCTCTCATTATACAGTTAAATGGTTTATTTCATAAATTATTTAGAGCTGAGAAGGCCTGATCATAATGTCTGCATTGATGAAGTGGATTGATCCTACTGATGGTGATGATTGTCCATGCAGATGAATGCTCCTGTTGCGTTTGTTTGTGCTGATAGCAGAATTTATGATGCCTCAGAATGGTATATCTGCCAGGTAAAGTAATGTGTCCCGATAGTCTTTTCTTTCCTCCTTTTTGTGCTTTAACCCAAATCTTCTCTAGACGGTCAATGAGTTTTATGTTTACTTGAAGTCTTTCCGGTGCAGCTACTTATATTTCTGTGGACAATTTGGGTAAAAAATTCATTATAATGCTTCTTCTACCAATGTTGGCATGCGCTGCCTCTGAAAGAAATCAACCTATAATATAATATCTTTTTGAGTAAGTTATGGTGACCCTTTGGATGCTTTTTTTTTGGTCAACCCTTTGGATGCTTAATGAAGATATGAAATCATCTTTTCTAAGGTGGGTGTGAAATGAGTTTGTATCCCTTTCTTTTCCTTGGCTTACTAAACTTGGCTCTTAAAACTTTGTAAATTTTGTCTAATGCTATAATATCTTACCAAAAAACTGCCTTGTGAACATTTCTGTAGAAAGGATTCCCATTTAGCACAGGAGAAACTACATTAAGTCTCACCTGCACAGTGTTTATGATTATATGCACCTGCAAATTTTGACTTATGTAATGTCAACCCCAGTTTCTGTGCTTGTTGATCTAAATCCAACAGAATAAGAGGAATAAAAAGAGCTTGATCATTTTCTTGAAGGAAAAAGAATTCTTCATTTCCTCTCTTTTTTTTATATATCTGTTATTATTATTTTTATATCTTTGGATTTGGGGGGGGGAGGGTGGGGGCCTCTCAAGTGATGCATTCAACCCACTATGAGAGCATTATTTTATTTGAGAGATAAGTTAAAGTTGGTCAATATTTTACATGAATTGTTTGTTGTTCTTAAACTATTTGGAAGTACGTCCTCTTATATGTGACCATACACCATCAATATTAGCCTAGTGCTGCAGAACATGAGCTTATTCTTGGTGGTGATACGGACTACGATTTCTATTTTCAGACGCTATTTCTGCAGGGGACTCTAGTAGTGCCTATTGTGACAATAATGATTATGATTCTAAAACGTTGCTGCAGGGAATGAGGTGTGCACCCAATA
The DNA here is from genome assembly GCA_024733475.1 of Syzygium grande. NCBI lineage: Eukaryota > Viridiplantae > Streptophyta > Magnoliopsida > Myrtales > Myrtaceae > Syzygium > Syzygium grande. The sequence goes on from JAMXDD010000007.1 coordinate 27,334,391, forward strand.
CGCACAAGCCGAGCTTTCATGTGAACACGAGTGTGACTGCAAAGCATAATGCTGGGAAGGGAACTGCTTCTGGACAAAGGGGCGGTCGAGTTCCAGGATCTAATGTTGAGGAGACCATGACAGAAGAAGAATTCTTGGAGTGGTTGCAGAATGCAGTGCAGGCTGGCGTTTTCGACAATTTCAGCAGTGCCTATGCTGAGAACCAATCTCCAGGGGGCGGAAGCAGCTCCAAGAGCGGCGTCAGCGGCAGTGGCAACAGTAGTGGCGGTAAGAAGAAGAAAAAGGGGAAGAAACAGTGGTAAGCAAAACCAATTTGGTAGATTGTGAGCAATCTTGAGCCTAAAGTTGGAGATGAAGCTTCTTATTTTTGGGGATGGTCAAGGGTTAAGGAGAGTTTAATCTGAGTTGAGCCGTATCCGAATCATGGGCATAACTGCGAGATTAAGCAGGACCTTTCGATTAGCAGGAGAGGTTGTATAGCATTTTCTTTTTAATATTGTTCTTTTTCCTAATCTTGCTTCATCAGTGAAATTAGCTGCGAGTTAGACGAGGGGGGAGGTTCGACGATATTGTATCGTTAGGAAGTGAAGGCGCCTGGCTGTGATTTTCACCTGGACATGGCTATTTCTTGAATGAGTAATTATGAAATATGGAAGTAGTTGCTGGAGAATATTTAGTGAAAAACCAAAGTCCAGGAGGAATTCATGGTCATTGGCAGGATTATACTGATTGAGTGAAAGGAAAGATTAAGGTCATCTCGCTTAGGAGTTGGTGTTAGCCACTCCTAATGTGAATAAATTGAACAGAATAACATCCATTACTTATGTAAAGGTAGATTGTCTTCCCAACGTCTTACTTTCACGCACAATGCAATGCTACCTTTTCAAGGAAAACCGAAATCACCTCATTCAACCCTCTTCTAGCCACCTGCCCCCGGGGCACTGGATGACACCACCACGGACTGAGCTCCACCGCTGACACCATTCTCGAGCAACGCCACCTCCTTCCAGCCACCGCAGCCAATTTTGGCCCAACGGACACCGACATGACCATCGGATCTTGAGCAGCAATGCCACACTCGAATTGAGCGTCACCTGGTCTCGAGTAATAGTACTATGAAATTGACTCGAATTGAGCGTCACCAGGTCTCGAGTAATAGTACTATGAAATTGACTCGAATCGAGCGTCACCAGGTCTCGAGTAATAGTATTATGAAATTGACTGAGAACTAACATTGCCCGACAAATCGTATTGTATCGCCAGCACCATACTCGACCACGACCAGCACCTTCACGTCTAAGAGAGAGAGATTTGCTGAGTTGGGGAGGAAGAGATGGGATGGTTTACATCATAATAGATCATTGTTGAATTGGTTAGCCCTCTCAATTGAAAAAAACAATCGAGAAAATCATTGCAAGTGAAAATGCTTGCAATCGAGATTTTGTATGAAAAATTCGAATCGAAAAAATAAAAATACAAAGCTGTTAAGGAATTGTAGGCTAAGTAATGTATTCTATTTGATAATACATAGCAAGATAATTTAAATTATAGTTACATGAGGTTCTATGAAAATATGAGGTAAAACTATGAGTTTGAACTTGTACTTTTCTTTAATGTTTAAACAGAAGCAAAAAGCATTTTGTTTACTCAAAAGTAAAAATTTTAACCAAAATTCCAATATGGAAAACTTGTGAGTTTTTTAAAGAATCTTTTATACATTCCACATTTGGATGACATGTATACTCAGAGATAGTTATGCAAGCGAATACATTTTAGATTTTACATCGACGGTGCGCGTAATAATAATCCGAAAATTACACGCGATTTTGGGGGGGTCAAAATTCATATTTTATGAAAGTATAGGGGCCTTTGCGCAACTCACTGGGAAACGAACGGACAGTTTGCAAGGTTTGTCCTTTTCGTCTGGCTTTTCTGATAAGCCTCTCTTCTTCCTTTCCCCTTGCTTGGCTTTTGCTTCTCCAAAAGCTAAAACCTCGATGGAGTTCGCTCTCCAGTCTTCTTCTTCTTCTTCCTCTTCTTCGCATCTTTCCTCAACCATCCCTAAATTTGTAATCCCAGATCGTTTCTCTTGGAAAAGGAGCCACTGCCCAGCTTTTCTGAACGTGTCATCGTCGTCATCATCTCCTTCTTCGTGGTCTCTGTGTAGTATAAACAGTTTGCCTGTTGGCACCCGAAAATCCGTGACCGTCGGTGCTAAGAAGAGAGACAAGGATGGGAAGAAAGGCTCGGACGGCTATCTGTTTGGACCCGACGAGAGCACCGGGCTGTTCCCTGAGGCAGTGCTGCTCAAGGAGGTCGCGCTCTTCCATTTCTTTTCGTTTTTTTTGAGGTGTGCAAGCTGATTTTGATGTTTTGGAATCTGGGTCTTTTGCGTCTTGGTCGAAACTTTATCCTATCCATTTTTCGGGACTTTATGTTGCGAGAGGAATGGTATAGAACCGAATTGAGTCTGAAGAATGTTGGGTGTATGTGGTCTTTGTGTATGGTGTTGTTGTTGCTGTAACTTTTGGTGTTCTTGAAATGTTTGCGAGCACATTTCTGTGAGAAACTGTAGCGTCTGTTCACTCTAAATTGGAGAGCATGTTTATTCAACTGGATTTATGGTGAAAAGTATATGTTGTTAGCAAAGAATCTAATTTATTTTGCCCCCTAATTGAATCAACTTATAGGACAAGGAGAAGCCAAACATCATCTGAATTTTACCAGCTTCCCGATGGCTGTAAGGAGCAAAATCTGTACATTCTTGATTGAATTGAGTAGGAAAAGGAAAGAAAAAACAGGGTTTGGTACTGCTTTTCGGTCTCTCCAGTTTTCAATGTCGGTGCAACAATAATTGGTCACAAGTCCTTTCGATTTTGCATGGCAGTGCTTTGAAATTACTTGTCTTATCTCTAAAATTTATGCAATGTGATGTTGTTGCATATGATTGAGGATCTTCTCACGTTAATTTTCTTCTTGGATTTCAGAAAAAGGTACAGGAAGATGGTAAACTTCTACCTGAGTTTGCCGATGCAGAAGAGAGTATGTAACTTACAGGTTTTTTTCCCTAGTTATGGATAATGAAACTACTCCGCGTTCTTGTTACTTGACAAGAGTACTTGTTGTTTTGCAGAGGAGCTTTTTGAATATCTGAACCTTCAGATGGAAAGCAACTTAAAAGTTACAGAAAGTAAGCAATTCACTTCAATTAAAGCCACTTCTACCAAAATATAGAAGCTCAGACTTCTGCAGCTTTTGTTGAGTAAATCATGTAGTTCGTAACCCTGGCACTTCTAGAGTTGCTGACAGTTTCGTATGCTCTATTCAAGTCTGGTGTTTGTGCCTTTTTTTTTATTATTCCATTACTAGTTAACTGAAGCTCATTGTATTATTAGGGACATTTGCGATGATTAATGTTTCACTCTAGAGCTTGTAGGAGGATTTGCCCCCCTGTGGAGATTTATCTGTTGAGATGCAATATCCGAAGCATGCAGTATATATAGATAGGGAGACTGCTGCTCTTGTTAAAATAGAGAGATGCTTCTCCTCCTGTTTAGTTTAAAGAATCTGGAGACAAAAAAGATAGAATAACTGCTGTTAACAAAGTTGAAGTTATTTGCATGGATGATGATCATCAAACAAAGGAAAAGATATAAGCCTCATGTTCGCCGAGCTCTTTTTTTTTTAAAGTTTTTCTTTCATCAGATCTTTCTCAGTGCTATCTTTAACTTTGGGTACAGTGCGCTACTATGAAGTGGTTTATCTAATCCATGAGAAGCATGTTGAGGAGGTTGGGAGTGTAAATCAAAAAGTTGAAGGTGATTTCTACCTCTCCATCTTTATCATTTTTAACTTAGTGGCAATCCTACATTTGTTATGTTCACAAATTAGAGCAGGGTGTCTCTCAGCCACCTAATTGATAGAATTGGTTCACCTACGACTGTTAATCCGTTTTGATCCTTCGATGTGTTATTGGCAGTTGCACCATCAATCTTGTTGAACTTGTTTTGGTTCTCTTGAGGTTTCATCTAAGTCAAGTACGTTGGCCTGCACTCCGCTTTCATTAACTAATATCTACGACCTTTTACTTTAGCTACCTGTGAGGTAACAGTGTAGGCAACTTCCTGGAATTTTTCTTTTTCAGGGAAAAATCCTCAGCTGAGTGTATCGCAAAAATTTCCAGGGTTATTACTTCTGGTACTAGAACAGCAATTGGTTTATGACTAAATCTGAAATGAAACTTAGCCCTTCTTTGTGGTGGACATGGTGGAAAATCAAGTGCCATGATGCATGCGGATCTATTTAAAGGTGCATGAGTGCCTTACAAAAAGTTTGTGAAGCTGTGAGACCTTTGTTGCAGATTTCCTACAGGAGAAGAAGGGCAAAGTATGGAGATTTGAGGACTGGGGTCTTCGTAGACTCGCATACAAGATAAAAAAGGCTAAGTATGCCCATTACATTCTAATGAACTTCGAATTGGAAGGGAAATGGATCAATGATTTTAAGACCATGTTGGATAAGGACGAGAGGGTCATCCGACATCTTGTGATGAAGAGAGACAAGGCGATTACAGAAGTTCTCCCTCCTCCGCCTGAATTCCACAAACTCCGCGGTGGCATTGATGATGGTGAAGATGAAATGGATGATTTTGAAGATGAAGAAGAAGATGAGGACGAGGAGAGCTGGGATGTAGAGGATGAAATGGATGACTATGGAGATAAGGAAGAAGATGGCATTATTATGGTCAATAGTGATGAAGATGAAGAAGAAAGTAAGAGCATCAAATCACCTTCTCCAGTTAAAAAAGGGAAAAGTAGATCAAGAGCAGAGAAAGTTCTGAGGTAGTTTCAAGTTCTCATTACAGCCTCATTTCGGACTTGAGAGAGAAAATTAGGTCTTTCTTTTTTCCTTTTCCCGGGTACATTACCTGGAGGTCTATCCTATACCGAAGGCACAATATTTGGACTGCAAAAAAACATGAATTTTTGTCGCAGCTTCTTTTTGTGTCCTTTTGTTGTCTGAAATTGCAGATTCTGATGTGAAATTTTGGGATATATGCATACTTCAGTCCTATTTGTACGGGGCAAAAATGGTATCCCTCTGTTCTAGGAGTAGAAGCAGCGAGGTGCTTGGTTTGTAAGTTTGATGGATCCCTGTAATTGGGCACTGTGAATTGACAGCAATATTTTAAAGCAGCTGAACTTGCTTGGTTTCATTTTTCATTATGTGTTATGTCTGAAGAGATCCAAAGCCTCTCGTTTCTACATGGCGTCGCATCAGCTCTACAAGTGCATCATGCCTCTCCAGACCATGGATGTGAACATTCGTTGCATCTTTCTTCGTGGTTTCATCATTTAACGTGCATGAAGATCAACATCAACATTGAAGAAAAATCAAGAGATTGTCCAAAATATAGCTATGTGCCTTGTAGATGATCTTAGCTGGATCTGCTTAATTGCTTGCTATCGGGTTCTTGGATTTATCCTTCATTATCTCGTTCGTACTCTGAGATTTGCCACAAAAACTGTTCCAGATATGTATCTTTCTCCCCTGATGCTATACACTTCTTGTCTTCCATAGATTTAACTTGTCTGGGGAACTACATAATAGGTCATTTCACTAGGAATCAATGGTCGTTTTATTGCAACATCTGTTCAGTGCATGTAAAAACCTGCACCAATTTGACGCTTCTTTTACGTCATGTATCATTCAATGGACAACCATTCAATGGTGGGCAGCGCTGACTGCCCACCATGCCCCTTCAATAGAAAGGGCCTCTAAATCCTTGCTAGATTGTTGTGGCCCCTAAAGACCACCAAACTTGGCGTAGCTCTTGCACAAGACATTGATTTCGGGCTTCGGCATGGTGATCTACCGTAAGAACTAAGAATTTAAGACTTCCGCTGTATGAACTTGGGATTTATATCTTTACCCAAATTTTCTTCTTTACCCAAAAAAAAAAAAAACTTGGGATTTATATGATTTATTTGCTAGAAGTACAAGAGCAATGCAGCTTTACCAAAACTTCGTTCCTTATCCCTGGTTATTGTCGTCTACATCTTCATCGGAGTCGGGCCTTCTTGGAGAAAAGTCAGGTTTGTTTGTATTTTTAGAATCACAATCCTTGTTAAGCAAGGAACTAGTGCGTGCGTCTCTGTCTTCAACCAAAGCCCAATTTCTAGTAGACACCTAAGAGCAGCAGCAATCACTTCCTTTCTCATCTCTTTAAAAAAAACAAGCCTACATCAAGAGAACATTACTAATTTGCATTAAAATGATACCACGAGCATCAATAGAACCAAGTATATGAAGCCTCAAATATAGCAGACTGCAAACGTCAGATGCCGACTGTCTGAGAATGGTCCAACAACTGATGAAAAAATTTCCCTTCGATTATTTGCAGTGGCCTGAGGACATTCCCTATCCTGAGAACTATGCAATCTTCTTATTCGGTCTCCCGCCCCACACAGGAAGAAACAGGACATTCAGAAAAATAAACCGCGAATTCTTCCAGTGGCAATCACAGTGAATACAGATTGAATCTACAAGTTCCATTTTTTCTTTTTAATAGAAATCGGCCTGTGGTAGCTAATCCATCAAACAAAGCTAATAAGAAATAAAAAACTGTTGTTGGAACGCAGGAAATACACACCAGAATGCTCCATTTTACATCTGTGATCTCTGCCAAATTGCATTCTCCATGCTCTTGCTACAGAGAAATTTCCATCTGATGATGAACACCTGACAATTCTATGAGGCATAGAAGCATTCAGCATAAGAACACCGTAAAAGAGCTATATTCTATGCAAACTGGTAAACCCAAGTTTTATTCACAAGCTACAATTATCTCCTAGAACACATCAAGGAGGGTAAAGTTCACGAAGGTAAGACACGGTATTGGAAAGAAAAAAGGACAAGGTACATGCACGTGCAGACAAGAAAACTTTTGTCATCCGGAAACAACTATCATTTCTTTCTTATCAAGCTTTTTATCACCATCATCGGCTGCTTCAAATGCAGTCAATCATGAACTGGCACAACATGCAAAGGAATCATTACTGTTCACGTATATTTCTTTCGAGATCTACAGTTACATTCATACATGAGAAGGAGATGTCAGAACAATTACATATTTTATGCATGAGTGCATAAAATATCAGACATCTCAGGCAATATTGCCAAACGAAGGAGGTATAACACCATCAGGTGAGAAAGCTTGCTGCTAGAACACACAGATTTCCTCAGTCATTGAGACTGAAGTAAGACCCCTAAAATAAGATCATAGCACGATTAAGCAGGCGCCTCATCTGCCTAAATACATATTCTCACAAAATACTAAGCTAAGCAGAAATGAAGGTAAATAAATTGTATTCAGACAGAAAAACATGAAAGATCAAAACAAAATGGCAAAGGGGACAAAGAGACCGCACCGACAAGATAGATATACACAACATTCAAGAAATTACATTTAAAGCTACTAGATTAAAGCACAGTTACTTGATCAGCATAGGAGTTCGTTCATTTTCTGATAGATAGGTAAGTTTCAGATAATAAACAGGTGAACTAGTCCTTTTCTAATAACAAAAAGGTGGACTAATCCTGCTCAAGCTCGAGAAATTCACATTATATATCAATCCCCACAATTTCTATATATATGATAGAGAGGCAAGTGATTCTACAAATAAAGATCATCCTAACCACTAATCTGAAGTTTTAGACCAGCTTTAATACTTTGAACTAGGACATTTACATCAAGAACAAAATTTGTATTATGTAGTTTAGCTTCCTAATACACATTAAATGATATTACTAAAGCATTCCAACAAAGTTAAAGAGGGCACTGCAGAGAATTCCCTTTGAAACTGAATACATTCCAATTGTATTCAAAATCCCAACTGACGATTGTCCAAAATAGTATACCAAGGATTCTCTGCCAAGTTACCTATGATATGGTACATGAGAAGATAGATGCGATCTCATGAGCACTGAAGCCACTATCAAGTAGGAATTGTTCTGGCCAATGAAAAGATAATCTACAAAGCCAATGTGATCTAGCTGACCAACATATGAAAGAATTATTGGGGATATTGAAAACAAAATATACAAACTAGTGCCCATGGAATGTCTATATACGAGTAGTATGGATTATTAACCAGGAAAGACCCATTTGAAGCCCCAAGCATAATCACCTGATCTGCAGCTAAGTTGTTCGGATGTAATGCCACACCTATGGGACTCTAAATATCAATTATAGCATTACTTCCGGCTCCAGGCAGATGATAATCATCACCCTTAATAAATTGATTACATGACAAACTATAGAATCAAGGAGTGTCAGAACCCTATATTATTTACTCAGGATATTTAAGGGACCAAACGCATTAGAGTTCATCTCCAGTTGTTTATATGACCCATTTTATCTTCATTAGACGGTCTATGGGTTTTGCTTTGTTACAGAGCTTGATTTCAAAATCTAAAGCTTCACAGTTTGCAACAAGCCTAGGTACAAGCATACTTCTGTCACAGGCAGGTGGCACTTAAAGGGGCAAAAATCACCATAGGTTAGCATTAGTTGTGAGAAAAAAAGGTAATACAGATCAATTAAAAAAAGTGAGCTACCCCATTATGCCCATAACAACATCTAGTCTCTTTCAATTTCTATGGCTTGATTGATGAAATCAAAGTTTAGAATCCACTTATCATAACTTAGCTTTGTCGTCGTCATCATCAAAGCCGAAATATTGAGAAACACCCTAGTACTTGCATACGTATTGAAGATAAGAAAACACTAGTTGGTTTTTAAAGTGTTTGGTTAAGCATTATGGGTGCATATTACGACACCAATGATGTTCCTGATGGAAAACGATTCTATTAAATTATTCAGAGCATACGGGATCACAAGGGACTTCTTAACATTCTAAATCAGACATCCTTGTTGCTCACGATTTCAACTGGAAAACAAAAATGCTTAACCAGAGACACGTAAAATACAGGTCCTTTACCTTCTATCTGTGACTCAGAGGATTTACATTGCAGTTGTACATGTCGAAGGGAACAAAATGCTCCGAGCACGTCATTGTTACATAAGATAGCCATGCCAGAATCTGCAACTCAGTTCATATCTGCATTTCACATGCTATTTTCAAATTCTGTCCCCGGTTCAACCTGACATTCTTTTGGCTGCTCATGTTCTGTGAGAAATTCAAAGCATTCATTGTCATGTCTCATCCATTACCTATGAGATCATCTAGAATGTGAATGGGCCCCAAACTACCCATGCCATTAAAAAAATTTCGAACTAAGAGATTCCACATGACAATATTTGGGGATATCCCTTTATTTATCATATTCTTGAGACAAGCGACAGCGTCTTCCATGCCAAAACAATTGCAAATCCCCCAAATATGATGTGTGTATGCTGTTAGGTCAGGTTGCCACTCTCCAGCTTCAATGCTAGCTTCCCATAATCGAATGGCCTCTTTAAACTTGCCTTGGTTACTATAGGCATAAGTCAACATGCTATATGTATAAGCATCAGGGTTTGTCCCTCTGACCACCATTTCCCCGAGAAGCTGCAAGGCACTCTGAAGCATACCCTGGCGACAGTAACCAGAGAAAAGCATATTGTAAGTCATAATAGTCATCCGAATCCCCCTTTCTTTCATCTCTTTGGCAATCTCAATTGCTGCCGCAAACCTGCCTACCTTGAGAAAACCATTTATCAACTGATTATATGTAATTATGTCAGGGGAACACCCATATTTCCTCATTAAATCAAGCACTTTTATGGCCCAATCAATTCTTCCACCATCACATAAACCTCCAACAAAGGCATTGAATGTTATTAAGTTAGGAGGGCAATCATCCTCAGCCATTTTCAATATTAAGGAATATGCTTGGTCAAACAACAAATTTTTGCAGAGGACATCAACCATACAGGTATACACAACAACATTGGGACGGCAACCACTGAACATCATCTTGTTCCATATCTCTGATGCACCTACCAAACTCCCAGATTTCGCGAAACCATCAATAAGAATGCTATAACTAGTACTATTTGGAGGAACCCCATTTCTCTCCATCTTATTAACAACAAGTACAGCTTCCTTCATATTCCCGTTAGAGGATAGACCGTGCAACAACGTATTATACGAAACAATATTAGGCAGAAAACCTTCCCTGATCATCTTGTCCCACCAATCAAGGGCTTCATGAACCTTCCTTTTCAACAGAAGACCCTTCATTAATGAGGTAAAGCTGTGAATATTCGGGCGACATCCTCTTACAGACATCTGAGAGAAAATTGCCATAGCCAGCTCAACATGCCCCACATCCGAAAGAGAACTGATGATTGACGTATAAGTGACGACGTTAGGGTCAATATTCTCATCCGCCATCTCGGCGAACAACCGGAAAGCTTCCTTAAATCTGCGTCCCCTACAGAACCCGTCAATCAAAGCATTATAAACAGGGAGACACGGTCCAAACTTCCTGGCAAGCTCCCTCCCTTCCTCTACCTTGCCGACTTTACACAAGGACGAAACTATAGTCGTGTAACTTACAGAATCCGGCGAACACCCCCGGTTCGACATTTCCTCGAGCAACTTCAGCGCACCATCCACTCTACCATTCTTACACAATGCCTTAGTAAGGATGTTATAAGTAAACACATTCGGCTCCATGCCGTCCCTCTTCATGTTACTATACACCGGACTCATCATCGAGAACCTGTCATCACTGAGCAAGGCATCCAGCAGGTGATTATATATCTTCACCGTCGGCTCGCAGCCGAACTCTCTAATCCTATAGAACATCTTGAGCGCCTGATCCACCAACCCGGCTTGCCGATACGAGTCGATCACCTCCACGAACAGCTCCTCCCCGCAGCCGATCCCTTCCAACTTCATCTGCTGCAGCAGGTACTGCACCGTGTCGATCTCGCCCGCGCGGCCCAGCTTCTTCACCACGATCTCGTACGTGACACGGGTGTGCCGGAAGATACCCCCGTTCGCGACGGACCTGAAAAACCGGAAGGCCGACGAGGCGTCGGGGTCGCGGCGCAGCCGCCTCGCGACGTCGGCTTCGCGGAGGACGGCGGCCGGGGTCCCGCCGCCCGGAGGTTCACCCGGCCGGCCGAGGACCGGGCTGGCGTCGCCGTTGAGGAAAACCGGGATGCGGGGCTTCTTCTGCGCTTTCAGGAGCAGAGAACAACCTCCTTTCAGATACATTGTCGTCGTCCCGAAGGAAGCGGCGGCGCCGGCGACCTGCCGCGAATCGGGAGACGCGTCACCGAGCGAACCCGTCGCGGGGGTCGCGAGAATCGGAAGAGGAGACCATGGAAATGCAGGACTGCAATACTTCAAAAGTTCAGATGATGAGTGCTCCGCAACAGAAGCGGAAGCCAGGAGGTGGAGGAGGGGCGAACTTACCGGTTCGCATGATAAAAATGCAAACTTTAGAGAAAGTGAGAGGGAGGAGAGGGGGGACCAGACCACGAGACTAATCAGTGGCGTTGTGTCTTTACGGATTTTCTGAGTTTCCTAGGTTTGAAACTCATGTCCAACGTATATATATTTTTGCAAGAAGGACATAGTACCTTAACTTTGACCATGTGATCTCTAAAATTTTAATTTATTTAATGTGATTCGTGAATTATAGCGAAATATGCAATGCGGTCCATGGATTTTTAATTTGTCAATATGATCCCTAAATTTTTTATACATAGTCCCGAATTAAATGAAAATATTTAATATTATCTGTGAACTTGAATTAATGGAAAGGCAATATTATATATTTTTATATAATTCATAGACTAAGTTGAACATACATCAAAAGTACATGGATCGTATTGAATAAATTAAAAGTTCAGGGACCACATTGCATATTAAGCTAAAGGTCATGAACCATATTGAATAAATTAACAGTTTTAGGGACTGTATTGGATATTGAGCCAAAGTTTATGAAATATTTGTGTCATTATCCCTATATTTTTTGGGCAAGATTAAAAAAAAAAAAAAAGCTACCCCATGTGATTAGGCCTATAACTATTTGAGTAAAGCTGGGTGAGTTCGGTCCTCCAATTAAACCGGTCCGGGTACTCATCCCTAGTTGGTACTCGATGTATGTGTTGTATCAAGAGACTCAAGACCCACAAGAAGCAACTCAGGAAGCTTAATCATGAGGAGTTGAGTGACTTGTCCGGTAAGGTATGGCTCGTGCTAAGGCGGAGGAGATCTCGACGGTGATGTACGTGAGGAGGGGGGCGGGACAGCCGTATGATGATGTCCATGGAGTTTCATATGCTTGTTGGGATGGAGGGAGTCTATTATGACGGCAAGCTTGGGGTTAGATAGCTGGAGTTTGGGGACTGCATTGCGACTCTTTTCTTCAGCATGGTCAAGCATTGATGCCAACTATCTTTACAAGGATAGGACAATGATTAGTGATCCGATCGGGTTAGGTGGTGCGCTTCTTTTGAGCGCAGAATAAGAATTTGGGTTTCTTTTCGCCTCGGTTGATACGGATGAGGTGAAATCAGCGATGTTCGATTTGGGTCAACATAAGGCTCCATGACTCGATGGCGATGATGCAGAGCTCTTCAAAATGTGCCGATAGACTGTGTGATCAAGTTTTGGGGGCGACTGTGGATTCTTTCTCCCAAGGGGAAACTTCTTCAAGAGGTCAACAATTACCATCATCTCTCTTGCACCGATCAAGGATAATCAAATGAAGCTCGTCGATTTCCGTCCTATGTGTGACATTCCAAATTTTGTAATAGCATTATAAGAATTACTATTGAAAATGACCAAAGGTCTATTAGACAATTAACGAAATACTTCCGGGACGTCGATAATTAAGGTACTTGATACATTATGACCCAAGAAAATCATTGTGATGCATTCGACAATTTAAAAGACTAATATGTGGCCCTATGCATAAGTTTAGGGATCAATTAAGGTACATAATTAATGGACACTAAGCAGGGCCCTAAGTGGACATTACGTGCACTTAAATTGGACAATTGGGACACAAAAATTGTGCCCAAAATACCCTTGCATGGCCAGCCACGTATACCCTTAATTTTTAGATTATTTCATTGATTTAAACCCTTAATGATTACATGTCACCCATCTCACCCAATAGAATTTCATGCAAAAGGGGGAAAGAGTATTTAACACTCAAATTGAGCTCATGATGGGAAATTAACCCCTATTTCCCCCTCTTTCTTCCTCACCTTTGGCCAAAACCCTCCTCACACTTTCATTTCTTCCTCTCATTTCTCTCAAGCACACTCACTTGCTCACTCATCTCTCTCTCTCACCGTTTCTGTGACATCCTCAATTTGGACCAAGTCGACCAAATGGCCATGGAATTGGAGAGAGGATTGATCCGAGGGTCGGTCATGGATCGGCTGGTGTGGTCTGAATGAGTATTTAAAGGATTGGTCATGGTTCGATCAAATGATCGTCCATGGATCAATCAAGGGATCGGCAATGAAATGACTTCCTAGTCACACAAGTCGATTAAAGTGATTCAACCATGGATCAACCATTCGATCATAAGGGTCGGCAGTGGAACGATCTCGGACGGCCATGGATCAATGCGGTACGGGCATGGGTCGATTGCGGTTGATTCCATTCGACCATGCGCTGGTTAGAGGCGAACATTGACCGATTCCGTTGTGATCGATTCCATGAAATTACATGACAACCAATGGTTGATCATGGATTGTTGATGCTCGAATATGGACCGGTCACAAATTGGCCATGGATTATTGCGTTGAGTCGGGTAGGCCATGGACGAGCCGTGTGCCAGGTCAAAAGTCTAGTGGCTTGGTTGCGGACTAGGCTTTGTTCTGGCCATGCAAGTCAAGCCTTGTGCTCGGTCATGGATAGTCGTGAGCCTGCTAGTCAGGCTGCTAGTCAGGCCACGAGCCAGCCCCGTACCCAGCCATGTGCGAGTCATTATGCCTAACCTATGTACTAGGCCTTGTGCTAGACCTATATGCCAGGCCTTGTGCCTATTGGTTTTGGCCCAAACTTAGTTCCGTGCTGATCAGACTTGGTCACAGGCCATGCATTGTGCCCGCCTATGAACCAATGCATGTGTATAGCCCATGAACCGGTCCCTCATTTGTATATTCTGTCCGTGTGCTCAGCTTATTCATACAACTGGCGATTGCACTCGTCGCCGTTAAATGCTTGATTCGACGCTGTGCGTCATTCGGTCCACCTGTGCCCATATGGCCCGGCCAGTGCAGTATGTCGGCAATGTGCGGGCCCACTGCGCTTCGTCTGGCCGGGCCTAGCGCTTGGTCAGGCCTGATCGAATAGGCCATGTACTAGGACAATCCGGCTGGTTCGGCCTTGCGCCGTTCAACCCGGTTTTTGGCTTAGTAGCGTCCAAATATACTCGGATATATTTGATACCAAATCTCGGTTCCAAATGGGATGGTCAATTGTTTATGGCATTTGAAAACCTCTAATTACTTTAGTTCCTTATTAAGTCAAATTTTAGTGAAAATTGGGTATTCAAAGGAAGATGTGCCATTGAATTAAGCGAGGACCCCAATAATTGAGTGTTCTTGAAATAAGACACGTGGTTCACGCCTAAGAGCTTCTTGAAACAAGAAGACAAGTTGACTTGACTTAGTAGTTGCATTATTAACAAATTCTTGGATAAGTTGGCCAATAATGAAACCTAGCTCTCAAGCCACCAATAATAGAGTCATGAATCAATAATGGAGTTGTCTTACAAGAATCAATAATCGTAGGGGTCTAGAGAGTGGTTCACGCCAAAAAAGGGAATTATGGGCTAGAAGACAATTTGACAACTTCCTTTGTAAGTTGTCAATAATTGAACTTGTCAAGGAAGGTGTTAATAATAGAGGCTAGGGCCAACAATTGAGGTGTCTCGAGAAAGACACCAATAAGTTTGTGTCTTGAAGACCAAGACCAAGGATACATGCCCAAGCCAAGAGGAGAGAGTGATTCATGCATAAGAGGAAGAAGCCAAGGGCAATGAAGTGCTATCGTTGTTATCTTAGTCTTGAATGACCTAATAGGATATCATGACCCTAGATTAGCAACTTGGAAACCAAGTTAGCAACATATGGCCCTCAATTAAAGCTTGAAGAAGAAGACTAATGATGGCCAAAGACTTTTAAGACCATCCTCATTATTAACTTAGAATTTTAGCTATTTCTTTATAAAGGGCATTAGCTGTCACGTCCCGACTCGGAATCATGATTAATACTTAATGACCAAACATGACCCCAAACGGACCTGTGACTTGTGGAAATATGTTAGTTTGTCCTGTTTATTTTAAACAATCAAATGCGCACGTGAAAGCAAATAAACAATAAACAAGACAAACGGAAGTGAGATAAACAAACAACGGACGTTGTATTTACATGATAGATGCTTATTTCATCGAGCCCTTCTTTATGGGCCCTTACAAGCCCCGCACATATTTTACATGCCCATTTCAAGGACAGTTTCGACATAAACCACTATTGAACAAACAAAACTTCGCTTGGTTGCCTATTCCCACTACGGTTACTCCTTAGCTCCTTGCTCCTCGCTCCCGTTCCCCCGTCCAGAGGCCGAACTATGCCCTGCTTGCGGCTTGCCCCTAAGCCGGCCCACCCGCGCCATCGAATGGCCCCTCGAACCCACGAAGGGGCCCAACCCAGTCGTCGTTTGCTAGCCGATACCAAGCCACGTACGGGTGGGGGTCCAGTTCCGTTCGACCCTCATCCACCATAACATACGTAGTAATACGACGGTACGCACGGTTCTCTCGGGCATCAATGATAGTGAGTAATTCCGCTCTCATCTCGACGGGGTTTCCAAATCGGGTAGGGGGAGTCGCCATCTATGGACTTGAAAAGAGAAAAAATAACGGGAGTGAGTCAAAGGACTTAATAAGTGAAAACTCTAATATCAAGCGAGGACGAGACAATTGTCATTCACATAAGTCGACTCTTACCGTACTTGCATCGATGGTAATTCAAATAGCAAAGTTCATGCTACGAAACTAACAAAAACAACTATCGAACATGAGCATCGTATGTGAGTATCATCAGTCGAGAAAGAACGAACTATAAACAACCATGAAACCAAGAAACGGGCTAAGCAACCCATGTTACAATGTATCGCAACTTCCTTTCCCGATATTAGAGAATTCACTTACTCAACGACTAACAAAACTAGAGAACGGGTTAGAGACGGGCGAGCTTGGGTGATCTTCCGGCTTTCTCCTTGCTTGGCCGACTAATACTAGGCCTATAAAGGCCAAATCGTGGGCTCTTAGGTGGAAACAAGTAGAAACACGAGCTAGTTCGGGACTCCCTGGGCGTGAGGCTTCTCAGGCCAAAAAGTCAGAGAAACAAAAAGAAAAAGGGAGAGGAAGGTGATGGTGAAGTTGACGTGAGAAAGAAGAAGAGGGGTTTCATGCCATTTATAGAAGGCATAGAAAACCCTAGAATAAGCCAATAATGGAGGGCTTCCAAGTCAAGAGTCATGATGACATGTATTTAATGCCATTAATGAACTAGAGCCAAAGGAAAATGATGAAGAAGCCAAGCTTATCCAAGCCATTATTGACCCCCCCTCTCTCTCTCCCTCTCGGCTTCTCTCTCTCTCCTTTGGCCGAATGGCCTTCTCGGCCCTTCCTTGGGTTGGCCAATTATTGGCCTTGCCTTGTACTCCATTATTGGGGGCCTCTTGAGTCATCAAAGAGCCTTAAATGCCACGACACGCCTCATCTAGTAGCAATAATGGAAGGGACATCTCATGGGGGATCTAATAATGAAGGCTTAAATGGCATTAATTGAAGCTTTTGATCAAATCAACCCTTTTTGTCTCTTTCTCCATAGCAAAGCTGAACCGTGGGAGCCTCGTAAGTTGCTAGTTTCACGCAAAAAAATTCTCGGGCCAATCGATTTATACGAAATTGGCTAAACAGCGCTATAATTGCAACCCCGCATCATATTAATTATCCTAATTTCCGAGGATTTTCTCGAGATAAAACACTTTTAATAATTCCATTCAAATGAGGTTTAGTTGGAAAAGCCCTCACAAGTAACCAAATATAACTATACAAAAGTCTAAGCCCAACTATGCCAATTTGGGCTTCTCGGGTGGCCTGGGTGCATGGTCGGGTCATTGGGCGCATGGCTTGGTCTAACTAGACACATGGCTGGGTACGTCGCCGGGCCACATAGATACATGGCTGAGAGCAAGACCGGGCCGCATAGGCGTTGCGCTGAGCCGCACGGGCAACATACCGAGCGTCTTGCTTGGTCGCACAGGCAACGTGCCCAGTGCCTTGCCGGCCGCATGGGCGATGTGCTGAGCACCACGCCTAGTCACACGAGCGAGGGTTCAGTTCATGGCCAAATACGCGCAACGGCCCGTGAATGACACGATGCACGGCTCATGGCCATATTTCTTAGATACGGGACGTGATCGAAACCTGATCTTATGGGCACAACGCCTAGCACAAGGGTCAGGTGCAATGACTGGCATACAACCAGGCATATAGCCGGTCCGTGGCCTAACTAATGGGTACGATGGTTGGTCATGACCGGACACATAGCCTTGGTCGGCACGATTGGCAATTTTGCCCAGGCCACGACCAAGCCACTAGGCACATGGCTTGGCACATGTCTCGTCCATGGCCAACCCAACTCAACGCAATGATCCGTGGTCGATTCGTGAACGAGCCACGTTCGAGTATCAACCACCCATGGTCGACTCTCGATTGTTATGTAGCCTCGTGGAATCCAGTACCCCGGAATTAACTCATGGTCATCCGGGACTAATGCATGGCTGTGCGTATCACCCATGACCGACACATGCCGACACCGAGCTGATCCGCAGTTATCCTGAACCATTCCACTAACGGCCTTTATGGTTGATGGGTCATTCCACAGTCATATTACTATAATCATTTGCATAGTCAGGGGGTCATTCCACTATCGATCCCTAGGCTAATTCATGGATAATCTTTTGATCGAACCATGACCAACTCTCAATACACTCGTTCCGATCATACTATCTGTTTTATTACCGACCCTCGACTCCAGTTACCTGCTCATCCATTTTTTACTAACTCTCGGCTTCCTAGGTTCGAAATCGAGGATGTCACAATTCTCCCTCTCTAATAAAATTTTGTGCTCGAAATTTAAACACGTACATGATTCCTCGAACAAATGCGGATACTACCGCTTCATGATCTCCTCACCTTCCTAGGTAGCTTCCTCTATGCCATGGTGTCTGTCATAGGACCTTCAATACGGAAATAGTTTTATTTCTCAACACTTCCTCTTTACGATCCACGATCCGCATAGGCTCCTCAATATAGGACACTCTACTGTCCAATTTGACCTCGTCGAAATTCAGTTATGTGCCAGATCGGGTTCATACTTTCTTAACATGGATACATGAAACACATCATGCACCTGAGGAAATTTCGGTGGCGGCGTCAACCGATAAGCCAAATTCCCTATTCGTTCTAAAATTTCAAAAGGTCCTATATACCTGGGGCTCAGCTTATCTTTCTTCCCAAAACGTGACACACCCCTCATGGGTAACACTTTGAGAAACACGTGGTTGCCTACATAAAACTCTATAGGCTTCCTATGTCTGTTAGCATAACTATTCTGTCGGCTTTGGGTAGTTCTCAACTTATCTCTAATCACTTGCACAATCTCATTGATGAGTTGGACGAGCTTTAAACCCGTGACCTTTTTTTCTCCCCGACCTCGTCCCAACAGACTAGAGTTCTGCAAGTTCGACTATATAATGCCTCGAATGGTGCCATCCCAATACTTTGCTAGTAACTGTTATTGTATGCAAATTCAATGAAATGCAAATGTTCATCCTAACTCCCTTTGAAATCAACGACGCATGCTCGCAACACATCCTCAAGGGTTTGGATAGTTCTTTCTGTTTGGCCATCCGTCTGCTGCTGTACTGTATTGCAACTTCGTTCCCATAACGGTTTAGAGACTCTACCAAAAAGTTGCAGTAAACATTGGATCTCGATCGGATGTGATCGTTATTGGTACTCCATGTAGTCGTACAATATGACGAATATATAACTCAGCATAACCTTCTAATGGAAGGTCCTTTCTCACCAGAAGAAAATGGGCTGATTTTGTCAGTCGATCAACAATTATCCATATGAAATCATATCCTCTCTGACTTCTCGGTAATCCCATTACAAAGTCCATTGTAATGTGTTCCCACTTCCATTAAGGAATTTCCAACGGTTGCAATAATCCATCAGGCTTGTAATGTTGAGCCTTGATTTGCTGACTTGTCAAGCATTTAACCACATGTTTGGCTATGTCCGTTTTCATGCCATTCCACTAGAAATATTATCGCAAATTCTGGTACATTTTAGTACTGCCTGAATGAATACTGTAATTGCTCTTGTGGGCTTCCATCAAGATTTCTTCCTTGAGTTGTTCATCCTTTGGCACGCATAGATGTCCATTAAACTTCAAGATTTTGTCATCAGTTAGATGAAAGTTGGATTTTTTCTTTTCTGCTAACTCCTTCTGAACTTTCGGAATTTTCGGGTCTGTTTGTTGCAATGCCTTGATTTTCAATATGATGTGCAGCTCGATTTTGAGAGTGGCCAATAAATTCTGATGATGTCCAACTTCCAGCTTGAAGTCCAAGTCCCGAGCTTTCTCAAGTAAGATCCATTCCTTTACCATCAAATGGGCGATGGCTAATTTTCGACTAAGAATATCGGCAACTTTGTTTGCTTTGCCGGGATGGTACAATATTTCGCAATTGTAGTCTTTGAGAAGTTCCATCCAGCGTCTTTGCCTCATATTTAGCTCTTTCTGGAAAAATAAATATTTCAAACTTTGATGATTCGTATAAATAACAAATTGCTCTCCATATAAGTAGTGTCGCCAAATTTTCAAGGCAAACACAATTGCAGCCAATTCCAGATCATGAGTCGGATAATTAATTCGTATGGCCTCAGTTGTCTCGAGACATAAGCCACCACTTTGCCATCTTGCATCAATATATAGCGACGCCTCTTACAAAGGGCTAGGTTGTATATTTCAAACCCTCCTAGTCCTTTAGGTATAGTTAGAATAGGAGCAATCGTCACTCTTCGTTTCAATTCTTGAAAGCTTCGCTCATATTTGTCAGTCTATTCGAACTTTGTTTCCTTCTTTAGTAATCGCGTTAAGGGGATAGTGATGCTAGAGAATTGTTCCACGAACCTTATGTAGTATCCTACCAAGCCCAAGAAACTTTGAACTTCGGTCACAATCGTTGATCTTGGCCAATTAATTACCGCTTCTATTTTAGATGGATCCACCGATATGCTGTCTCTCGAGATCACGTGGCCGAGAAACACCACTCGAGATAGCCAGAACTCGCACTTACTAAATTTTGCATAAAATGCGTATTCCCTGAGTATCTAAAGCATGAATCTCATATGTTGCTCATGTTCAGCTAGGGGTGTGCAACCGGATTGGGTTTACCCGGAAACCGGACCGGTCCACCCAAAAAACAGGTTTGGGAACCGGTTCCGGTTAAAATCGGTCCGGGTACCGGTTCCATTTTTTTGGAACCGGTTAGAACCAGTCCAGTTTCCGGTTCCGAGTAAAAACCAACCCGGACCGGTTTTAAGATAATATAACAAAAAAAAACAAAAAAAACCCTAGATCTAGATCACGATCACTGTCTCGGTTCGCTCTTCGCCGCTCCTCTATCTCGGTTCTCTCTTTGTCTCAGTTCTCTCTTCGCCGATCACCGCAAGAACGCAATTACGCAACCAAGGAGGCTCCTCGTTCACTTCACCCATCCGGCTTTCGCTGATCCGAGGGAGTCCTCCATTCCCTCAATCTCTCTTATTCGTCTTTGTTGCAAGGTCATATGGTTTCGAGCTCGAGCTTCCGAATATGTTCTAATGTTGGGGAAGTGTTCGAGTTCGAGTTTGAGGTTTGCGTTCGATCGAGTTTTAGGGGTTTTTCGCTGCGGGCTTGGGTTGGTGTAGAAGATTCTCTAAGTTTTGATGATTAGTGAAGGACTTGAAGGAATAGACACCATCTGATCTTGCAGAATTCGGTTTGTCTGAGTTTTTTTTTTTTGAAATTTTTATCTCTTGCTTCTTGGACTTCTGAGTTTGTATAATGGAAGAATGTAAGCGTTGGTTGCTTACTTGACTTCAGT